>JAZKJV010000347.1:0-600000 GCA_037367405.1 Ottelia alismoides
TCAGATGAAAGCGCTTGTAACCCGTACTTCTGGCAAAGTCAATATATAGTAACTTATTTTAAAATTCGAAATATTTTCATTCCAACAATGTTTGCGGAGCTTTTGGCGTCGGAAGTTTATTTCATAGTGACAGAAGTTTTACAAAAAAAATTGTAATATTCATACGTAAAAGGAATCTTATAAATATAAATATAAATAAATACATGAGTGATCATGTGAGAGTAAAAAACCGGAAAACATGAGAGCAGCGATTCTGAACCACTAGATTCAATCAGAGAAATCAGAGAGAGAAGATAGAATCTAATGATTCAGAATCACTGCTCCAGTTTTTTTGCTCCCACCGGAACACTCCTCTATATAAATATAATATATATAGATAACTATGTTATCACTCGCAACTGATAACGACGATGGAGCAGCCAAACTGCCCCGTAGAAGATTATTATCATCTTTTCAAAAGTAGAGAATCTATTCCTTTCTCTGGAGCCAATTTGATGTTGCGACCTTCATGCCATTTTTTATGCATTGATGCTCACGTGGATCCTTGCATGATAAATGATATATAATATATCAAAGGGTTCATTTTGAAGAATAAGCTATTGTTTAATAGTATTTTTCTAAAAAGACATATCGTTTAATTGGCTTAATTTTGGGGTTTGCATGCTAAAAAGGAGAAAAGATTTGTACGCGTGTAATTATGCAAATTTCGCTGACGATAGTTGGGCATTTACTTATTTCATATTTACGCAGAATCATAGAGGATCAACGTCTAATTGATACACAGTCATTAGTAACTTCCGATTAATGTATCCACAAAGTTTTAAAAATCGGACCGAACGTTTGAATCAGTTAGTCTTCGGTTTGATTTAATCGGATCGGACCATCGGATCAAATCAGTTGGACTGATGATGATGTTATGATGATGTCATCATTTCTATCTACTCGAAAAAAATCGGACCAAGTTTAATTTACCGGCCGGTCGATCGAATTAGTTTTCTGAACCGATAAAATCGGATACATTTGCGTAATTATGCATGTATATATCAACGAAATAGGGTGTTTAAAATATCAAATATTTCAATAGAATGACATGATTATCTATTTCGAGTTACTCTACAAGAGTTAGTTACATTTTTTAACATTGTATATGAATACCATATATTGTAATCATCGTTGTATAGTTGCTTCTGGAAACTACTCCAAGAAGGTACGGGCACAACTGATATTCCAAAAAAGAGAGGAGTATAGCTGATATTGCAGAAGTTAAGAAGGATACACGTGATAAAAAAACTATTATTTAATTATTTAAGTTTTTATTTTTTGAAAATTTGCCAAACCATCAAAATCGGATCAACCTAATCCGACCACCAGTTGGACCCAATTTTTTTCTTCTCCTTTTTTAAAATCTCGATCAAGTCGATCCAACCAGCCGATCCGATCTGTTTTTCTAAACCCTACGTATCCAATCAAGTCATGCAACATGGATGTTTGAAGATCTTGGTACAATAAAACATATATAATAAATGAAAATTCCCAAGAGATCAAGGATCAACAAAGTATTGTCAAACAGAACTCCTTTAATGATATGGTGATAGAAGTAGTGGCTCCTACTTCAAAAGTATTAGGGTTTGAATCTCCCAAACCCCTTCTACTAATAAAAAACAAAGTATTGTCGAAGGCATAATGATTGGTTTGGTTGTGGGCAGGGTTTTAAAAAACCGAACCGGACCGGCCGGTCGGATCAATTGGACCGGGAACTGGCCTCGACCCGGTCGGTTCGGTCGGTTCTTTGTAATTAATTTCAAAAAAATTAAAAATAGAAACCGGGTCTGACCAGTGGTCGGACCAGGTTCACCCGGATGGTCGAACCGGGGTTGACCCGGATTAACCCAGTTTTGATGGTTTGGTAATTTTCAAAAATAAAGGTTTAAATAATGAAATAATGGGATTTTTATCATGTATACCCTTCTTAACTTCTGTGATATAAGGTATATCCCTCTCTTTTTTGGAATATTACGTTATGTTGATACTTTCATAGCGTAATTTTCTTGAAACGACTTTGAATAAATGATTACAATATTATATTCATATATAATTCCAGAAAATGCGACTAACTTTGTAGAGTTTTATTCAATAGGCAATCATGTTATTCTATTTAAATATTTGAAATTTCTAACGATTATTTCATTGATACATAATGCATACTTACATATATGTATCCGATTTTATCGGTTCAAAAAATCGGTTCGATCGGTCTGACCAGTAAATTAAGCCCGATCTGGTTTATTCCGAGTAGATAAGAATGATGATGTCATGCCGATGTCATTACCGGTCTGACCTGTTTGGACCGACGGTTCAATCCGGTTAGACCAAACCGAAAACTGACCGGTTCAATGTCCGATCCGGATTTTAAAACCTTGGTTTGTGGGATAATTTTACATTACCACATCACTAATTCCCGTCACCATCAACTTAAGGTAGCCGTCAATCAGGTTGCAGGAATTCCAAAATCACCCACAATAATTTCCATAAATGGCCAAACAAAGACTTGTGTGCTAGATTATAGAAAGAGATGCCCCTCTCCATGAAGTGAGAGACTAAGCGATTATACCAAAAATTGAGTTTATCCTCTAGTCCAAGACTCTCCTATGAATTTTTTTTTTGGTAAAAAAAATCAAAGTCCATTCAACATAAAGTTTGGTACATCATACAAAAAGTTAAGCCGGAAATACCCCCATAGATGCGGGCATAAACAAAAAAGTTTGTATGGACTGCACAAGAGATTAGAGCACACCACCTCACGACCATTGAAAGTGCAAAGAGACCAAAAAAACTAACAAGACTAAATACTCAAGTCAGAAAGGTTTCAAGTAAACCAAAAGGTGTGTAATGATGCTTGCTTGAATCACGACAAGTTAACATACAACGGGTCCAAGGTGCAAAACTTCTAAAGCCTTCAAAAGCGCTTATTTATAGGTGCAATCAGAGTTAACTTCTTCAATTTGGATCGTCTGTTGTAGCCCTTACTGCAGCATATTCTGTTGTAGGGACACAACCGTCCGATCATCTCTCCTCATCCTCGAGATGTGTGCCCCCAGCCTCGACATGCGCACCCACTATCCCCATCTCCCTCTGAGCGTCGTCGGACCCGCATCTGACGGTTCTCATTCATTGCAGCAGGGTTGTAAAAAGCCCTTTACAGCAGACGATCGGAGCCCTAACTTCTTAGTCTTAGAGGCAGTACCAGCAGAAAACTTAGCTGATTCGATAGGTGAAGCCTTATTTTTGAATCCATCAAACCTGCAAAGAAAGAGATTGGAGAAGGCAAAAAAAATCAAAGAACGTAATAGTTTTCGATTCTCCGCTGCAAATACGAGACCAGAAAGTTGATCGAAGTTAACACCCAATCTTATCGAGCAAATTTGAAGAAGTATACTATAAGAGAGGCCCCTCTCCAAGTAATGCCGAGCATTTCTTTATGTGTAAGGATATGCTCCGCGAAAGGAAGGTTGAATTTGTGACTATCAAACTTAAGAGGCATGCTTTGTTATAGATGAGATCGTATGCAATAAAAATTCAAATGAAAAGGAAAGAGTAAGATCCACAATTGGAGCAAGATGAAAGTCAAACTGGAAATAAAGTTTGTGCCCAAATATTACCAGCGATATCATATGCACGATTGCAATCTTGGAGACAATGTGCCATGAGCGTTAAGCAATACACCAAAGGATTCCATCTCATGCATCGCAACCTATCGCAAGAAACTCCGGCCTAAGTAGTCGCACTTTACATGCAAGGACTTTGACAAGCCATTCAAGATGAACTCTACCTCTAGCACTGCCAAAACGTCAATGAGGCTTATAAGCAAGATGAGCGAGCCAAAGCTAAGCTTGACAAAGCACAGACAAAAAGGACGTCATTCCTGTAGAACACCATCTCTCGAATTAGTGCCCCAACGACGGCCTCAAAGCCTATGGCACCACCATCGATTGTTGCCGATAAATCTCAAGCCAAACAATCAATTGTTGCCATTTCTCACTCCTCTATTGGAAATCATAGATCGGGCATTTTGAGAATTCGACCTGTTGTGGAACTTCATACTTGTTTCAAGTGCTATAGAAGGGAGCGATCGAGTGCCCAAAACCCAAGGGTGATTGCCGCCCATCTGTGTACTATTGAGGACCTTAAAGAAAGTGCTCAGATGATTAAGAAGCATTTAAAATTTAAAAATTTGATGCTCAAACTATTATATCTAGGGGTTATAAATGTCGGATTTTGATGGTTCATACTGCTTCATAAAACATCAGATTTGATGTTTCATAATGCTCCACAATTGAATACTCCAATTGATTCTCAATACTCTAATTGTTTGTTACACTAAAAAAATACAAATTATAGTCACATTTCCACTTAATGAGGTTGACATTGCATGATATCTACCATGCTAATTATGCTTTTTCAAGTTGACAAGAATCTAAGACCAAATTTTAATTTGGCCCCACAAGACTAAGCTACCCAAATCCAATTCTTAAGTTCTCTGATCCCAAGCCTAGCTTGTGGTTTTTTTACTTTAGTTATAAATAGAAATATAATGAATGATGTAATCATTATATAACTACTTATCATGTTGTAGTTTATCGCGGGTTAAAATCTCTTGATGTCGTGATGAATGGATGCTATCATGCATAGTTTTAGGATTCGAACGATAATTATCAAATGTTCAATTTACACTAACTCCTCCATTCATCACATTCTATTAATTATAAATCTATCATATGTTTTATCAATACTTTGAGGATGTCAAAATCAGTATTTTTTCAGTATCACTTTTATAATCAATAAAAATCATTTAATTTCGCCTATCGACTCTTTTAAAATAATGAATTATTTAGTTTAGTACCCTTCAAGTATCACATCCATATTGTTTGACAAGCAGTTAATCTCTACTGCGATAATTTAAATAGATTAGCTTCAAGAATAGCTCACACGTTAACAAAGATTTATCCATCTTAAGTTTAATCACAATCCAAAAGCATTATTTCCTACGTGGTGCCAAAAGATTGTGTTAATTTAAATCCCATCAAACAGACATTTACAAAAAAAGATTTTTAGCCGGCTTACAATCTTTTCAAATTACCTCTACGATCTTTGAAACAATCTAATTCCCGTCTCGACTCCGTAAACTTGCTTCGTCTTACCCCACAGACCCTGCCGTCATATTTAACTTTATTGGAGTCGATTACTTGAGTTAAACCTGAGTTAATCAAAACAAAGAAATTCAACGGTGAATCTTCAATCTCCCTCTCTCTTTCCTTCTCATACTCCTCCATCCTCTTCTTCTACCCAATCAGATGGTGGCTTCAATCTCGAGCGGCAGAGGTCGGAGGTGTGTGCTTGATCGCTTCAAGTGACGATCAGATGGTCGACGATGATGCCGGCGTGGGAGAGGGGAGCTTCCAAGCAGAAGGCGGTGGGTCGCAAGGAGGTGTGGGGCTTGCAAGCGCGAGGGAGAGGGGTCCAGGCGAGGTCGGAGGCTTCGACGAAGCAGGATGCGGTGGTGCGGGGGGGGGGGGGGGGGGGGGTGTTGTGTTCCAGGCGAGGTTGGATGCTTCGACGAAGGTGCCGACGCAGGAGGAGGAGTTTTCCAAGGAGGTGGTGGGTCGCTGGAGGGGCTTGCAGGCACGCACGGTGTGAAGGCTTCGAAGACGGTGTCGGCATGGGGGGAGGGGGCGAGGTTGTAGGTGGCTTCGATGATGGTGTCGATGGGGGTAGGAAAAGGCGAGGTGGCTTCCAGGAGGAAGGGGAGGAGGAGGTGTCGAGAGGAGGAGAGGAGGTGTCGGTGAGGGAAGGGATGAGGAGGTGGTCGGAGGAATGGGAGGTTGGCGGAGGACGTCGACAGGGGGGGCAGGCAGTGATGGAGAGAGGGGAGGCGGGCGGGGCTTAGCCCCCCGGCTCCCAACTAAGTCCATATATATATGTTTATATATATAGTAGTTATATATGATCTAAATACACTATTTAATAATTAAAATTTTTATGTTATGTTATAATAGCTCCCCCCCCATATATCAAAAAAATCAATATATATTTATGATCTAACTACAATACATTAACTGTTTAACATTACATGATGTGCATAATCGGATATTGTATATTTGTATATGTCCATCATCATACCCGTTTATAAACCGTCACGGATATATAGTTTTTATTTTAGCATAAATGGTATAGATAGCAATTTTTCTTTTATATTTCTTTGCATATATGGATATGGATTTGATACCTCTTTCATTTTTTAAGATCTTAAAACGGATATGATTACATAATTTTTCTATTGTATGCATATATGATACAAATACATATTTGTATCCGCATGTTTGCAATTCTTATTTTTATCTACGTCGATTTTAAAATAAGTATGCATTTACATGTACACATGTCAAAATATGTATAAACAAATATGATAAGGGATTGGTACACATAGCTATATAGTGTTACTTGTTAGAACATATTAAATCCAATGGTATTACTTAATATCACATTAATAAATGTGTATTTCAGTGATATGAAGAATTTTGTAGGGATCTTTTGGTTAATATGATGTTTGTAGATATTATTTATGTTCGATTATAACTTTATATGGGGTATTTTTCTGTAAAAAAAAATACTTTCTCAATATTAGTTTCAATCAATTATGGAATTATTAGAAGCTCGCCTTATAGATTGAATTCGTTTACACAAATCCAACATCATAAATTGAAACTTACGTTAGTGTTCTACATATGCTCCAAATTTCGCTCAAATCTGATGACATTTCTTAATTTATCTTAGTGGTTAAAAGTTCAATCAATATTTAAGCAACGTAAATCTCATTTAAAAGAGAATCAAACTTTTTATCATTGGTATAAAATAGCAAATGATCTTGGATTTGAGCGAAATTTAGGAGGATATGCATAACATTATTCGAAGATTCTATCTATAAGATTGGATTTTAGAAACAAAATTTGAAAAAAAAAGTTACAACATCTCTTTTGTAACGCATATTACAATAGAGGAACCCCTCCCCAAATATTAACAATTAAAATGATAAGATAAATTAGATAAATGATATCTTAAATAATCCCCCCCCCGAAATATAGCCCCCCAAGAAGAATTTCTGACTTCGTCCCTGGGGGCGGGGTTTTGCGGAGGTGTGGTGGGGGGAAGGGCGGGGGTCCCTACGGGCGAAGGTGGGGGAGGAGGGGAGCGGGTGGAGGAGTGGTGGAGGGGGATGGGGCGGGGGCGGCAGACCTGGAGAGGCGGGCGGAGGTCGGAGAGGAGGAGGGCGAGGGAGGCGGATGTCGAGGAGGTGGGCGGTTGCTGGGTGGGGAAAGGGAGACGAGTAGTAGGGTGAGGGGAATTGGCATTCAATGTAAATTTGATAAACAGAATGTGTACAATGTAAAGGTACATAACTGAATCTGATTAGTTTTAACAGGTAAATGGGAATAGGGTTAACCACAGGGTCTGTAGGGTAAGGAATAGCAAGTTTACGAGGTCGAGGGAGGATTAGGTTGTTTCAAAAGTCGTAGAGGTAATTTGAAAGATTATAGGGTATCTCGGGTAAAAATCCCTTAAAAAACTGAAGTAGCAAAGATCGCATTCAAATATAGACGGGGGCATAACATGTCAGTTTTAGGTGGACTTAGCCTTTCGAAAACCTATATTTTTCATCATAATACATATCAAATATCAAGCAGCATATATATGGCCGATCAGCATTAAATATAGAGAGATCTGACCTTAATCCAAATCGACATTAATTTGTGGAGATATTTATAGTCTTTCTTCATAAATACTTATAAAACTGTTTGTTTATATGGCATAAGGAATGAGAGATAGGATGTACATATATAGAACAAGACGAGATTATTTTTCATTCTTGTTTGGATGATAAGTGTTTTTTTAGAAAACGATCTAATTCATTAATCAATCGCAAAAAATAAAAGGTTCCTCCAACATTATGTTGCAAAAACGTCCTCCTAAAAAGCAACAACAACATGGCCATCCTCTTATGATGCCGAACTGTTGATATGCCTTAAATCCTAACCATCTGATCCCCTTGAAGAACCGCCTGATGTCTCTCTTGCCAGCATATTCTACCAATACAAGGATCTCGCTGGTAATAAGATCCCATCTGAGTTTGGGATTTGTTTTGCACAGGAATAATATATAAACTCAGTAGGGTTAGAGATCTCGATATCCTCTGTATATTTCTTTCTCACATAGTGAAAACGATCGCCGTCGCCCAAGAACCTAGCTCAGTTGCATGTGAACCTTGTAAATCTGTGTATCTTCATGATTGTGTGATCGATCACATTTGTGCATGCTTCCGTAATTCACAACACAAACAACTATAAACATCGTGAACGAGGCCAATGCCAGCTTTCATTTCATTGGTTTTACCAGGGCAAGCTTGGTATTCTTGGTCATGACGAGGACCTGAGAGCGATCATCGTCGTTGGGGAATTTATCATCAACACCGCAGTCGCCAACATGTAAATTTCCTCTTGGGAGGCATATGCAAGGTATTAAATGATGACAACCAAGTGGGGACATCTTCATGAGCATTCATGTACATTTATGCACTTCAGCTCCAACTTAGGGCAAGTGGGAGATAAGTGGAATAAAGAGAGCCTGTGCATGGCCACTCCTCTACCCATCCTCAGGTGACCTAGATCGAGATCAATATCCATGTTATCCACTTATATCTATGTGTGTGTATGTGTCTATATATAACTTGTATCCCTTCCTCTATTTGTTGCTATCTAGGTTTTCATATTTCTCGATTATGTTGGGATATAGACATGTGTACATGCATGCACATGTAGCCTTGAGATTGTGCACCAATCAATTCGCAATCTTACACCAGCTTGTAAACCTTGCATTCGTTAAAAGACGAGAGTAATTACATAAATTTCTATAAAATTTTTATATAGTGGAACTGTGCTTTGTAAAAGTTACGAAATACACAATATAAAGTATAAACGATAATGAGAAATTATATGCATGGATAATCGATGCTGATTTTTTAAAAATAAACTTATGACATATCTACTTCTTTTAGAAAGGAACCAACGCAACAAAATTAGAACATTCAACAACGAATAGTTCAATATGATTGTTCTATTTGCGTAGTTAAATACATAACAAAGAATATTATTTGCGCTTTATTCTTTTAATTTACGAATGATCTTCCGATAAGAAATTGCGAGTTAAAGAAGAAAGTCGATCCTAAGCAGACACAGTTGGTGGTCTAGAAGGTGTTGAGAGAGATCCAAATCCTTCACTCGGCCTTCTATTATTGCACACACACAAATCGGAAAAACCTATCTGAGTTCCTTAAGATGTGGACAACATTATATATATGAACGATTAGACACTTAGATAGGAAACGTCCAGACTATATGAATGTGTAGCCACATGTCCCGCTAGGGCGCATTGCTTTTCGAAACAGAGAGCACGTCAGTCAATATATGGGTTCAGCATTCGAATAGTAGCTCAAAACCACCCCTCTATAGACTAGCCATCACCTAATGCTTCTTTCTTTTTCCAAGCAAGGTTACTGATTAATAAAATCAAACTGCACGAAATTGACCAAGTCTACATTTAAACTTTCTTCACCACCCCATTAGCTACTTGTTGAGCTATAGATCGTACTCGTAGCTGACCGTTTGGTGATCAAGGCTTTGCGCCCAAATATAAAAAAAAAAGTCTTTTGCTTCTCGAGCCAATTAACCTTTCTCCTATGTATTCTAGCCATAAAGTAGTTCCCTCTGATGACGACCTAGAAGAAATGCTTTCAAATGCAAAACTAACAACGATTGTACAAGTATTTAACAAAAAAAGTCAATGAATAATCTATGTTAAACTTTAGCAACAAATATGATATTTGCGGTGAATTACAAAAAGAAAAGGTAATTTTGTTATGAATATTATTGTTGTAATATTTAACATCAGATGATGTAGCAAAAAATATTCAAATTATATGTTGGCATAGTTCAATTTTCTATAGTAAACCTCATGAATCCAAATAATAAATTATGCTTTATTAAGAAGATGCCTGATCATTTTTTTTTACAAAAAATCAATAACCTTCAATAACCTTTTGTTGATAGCAGATGTTTGAGTAGGTGAAAAGTGTTGAAAATGTAAACGTGACATGATATGATATTTTTATATATTACATCTGATCCTTTTTAAAGGTTAAAAAAATAAGAGATGGTTAAAAATATTATAAAACATGAGATCCATCCCATATATTCCAAATATAGGTATTTAGGGATGTCAAGAAAGGTGTAACTATATTCCCAAGGTTGTCATGTCATTATTTCTAATACCTCCAATGAGCCATAATTCCATAGACCTTTTTTAGGTAGTTCAAAGGACCAAATGATGACAACATCAATCAAATGTTAGATCACAACCCCCTCTAAACCAACCACAAACCAAAAGCCCAAACTGTCAATCATAAGTGCCACTTGTCCCTGACCTCCATGGAATTAAATAGCAAGAAGGTGCCACAACATGCAGTAGTGCTGCAAGTGTGGCATAGAATAAGAATAAAATGGGTAGGAGAACAGGATCAAATAAGTGCAGCCACAAAGTTAAATATGGGCATCACAATGTTAGCATTAAGGACAAAGCCAACCAAACATGCACTACTCCTCCTCTTCCTCCCTCCCCTTTGCCAAGGCTCATGCAAGCATGTGGAGCCTCACATGCTCCCCCCTCTCCGCAATGCTGCCTTAGTGCGTGGTCATGCACACAACTGTGCTCCTTTACTTAGTCTTTCCTACGGTATCGAACTCGTACTCATACACGTAACTCACACTCTAACCAGCTTGTACTTCCTATCATGCAGTACTCTCTTAAGGGTGTTCTCTTCTTTGGTTAGAGAGACAATGGATAGTTCTGTTCCGTGATCTTTCGCGTAGAGTTACCTCTTGAATGGCGAGATCTCTCCTACGACGATGCAGATGGTAGTGATAAGACCGCAGAAATTATGATTGCACTCTTCAATGGACAAAAAACATGATGCTTGATGTTTGGACATTAAGAACCCCTCCAACTCCAACACTTCATCATGATGATGAACAGGATCAGTGTCGATTAAATTAGCCGTCACCGAATCCAAGCGCGACAGCTATGAATGTCAATGTGCATGGTTAGTAGATGTGGGCCATGGAATAAGGTGGCTGCAGCTCTAGCCTAATTGGAATGATGTGGATGCTCACTCCTGTTAGAAAAGTTGCATTAGGCACTGGTGGTTGGAGATGACCAAACTTTGGTGACATGCAAAGGAATTGCAAAGGCATGTGGAAGGTTGCCTCTATTTGTTATGCCAGATTTGCCACTGTGATGCCCATATGTTGTTTAGTATCTTGACATGTGCAAGATATTGATCTACATTACATGTAGAGCCTTTACTTTTTTAATGTTTATATGAAAATATGCAAATAAACAAATGCCCAAATCACGTCAATTATTTGTTGTAAGTTTGCACCCTCTCATAGTCTCGTTAGATCATTGGGTTGGGAATTAGGGTGGAAATTAAATCATATTTTCATTGAAGTAGAGATCATTGAATTTTCCACCAATTTCCTTTACTTTTTATCTCATTGAATTAGCAATAGTTTGAAAAGTTGACATGTTAGGTATTTCCGGATCTAGCTTATTTCCAACTTCTTGAAGCATTTTATCATTTACTATACCACATCGAGCCACTGAACTACTTCTTGCTTAACCACTTCTCGCTGGGTTTAGACGGCCTTGTAATTCGCGAGAAGGGCTTGGCATCCTCCTCCATGTGGATATAATGCTACTATAAACTAAAGAATTCGAAGGACTGATGCCCTTTAGGGCTGCCATGGTCCAACCTATAGCACCTTGATGTTCTTTCAAAACATCGATCAACTGACCGGTCAAATGTGAGGCTATGATTCTAAGAAGTCTTAGTTGCCTCTTCTGGTCGCCCTATATATTAGGACTCGCTGAATGATTATTGGAGTAAATGCAGAGGGTGAGAATGTCCTGGGAAAGGGGGTTTAGCTGCCCCTATAGCCTGTTAAGTTCTAGGACAGTCTCGGTATGTTGTAGGGATGAGTACTGAGCCCTATCTGAACAGCTGAGCGCCTAAATCGCGATAGAATAGCCGCTTTGTGATGCCGGGACCTTTCGCTTCCCTTCTTGTCTCTTGTAAGCTTCCACCTCAAGCCTTCCTCATTTGAACCTTATCTTTGTCATTTGGTCCCATAGGTTTTCGATAGATAAGAACAGATTTGATAAATACCAATGACTTTCGAAAGGTGTAATAGAACTGAAAGACTCCGTATATAAAGAGCTATTGGTTCGAAGCCATCATATTCATACATGGGTGTTAACTGACTTCTCCTATCAAAGCTAGATCCAAGACTCGGTACTTTTTCGCTTTTCGCTTCTCTAGGAAAAAGATTAAAACAAGATGCATCATTTCAGTAGGGAAAGAGAATTCTAGATTCTCAGGCAGTCACCCCAAGAATCAAGGTCGCTAATAAGCACCGGTTAGAATAGCATCCCTCTATCGTATGTGTGGAAAAAGATCTTAGATAACCATAGAATAAACTTCCATCTCCTCATTTCTTGCCTACTCCATCCCTTGCGAAATAGATGAAAACTAATGAAAATCAACTTCAATTGCTTCAGTGACTACTATGCTTTATTTTTTGCAATTTTCATGTTGAACTACAAATCTATAAAAATGGGTCAAGGGAATTTAAAGTTCTTCGTTCATTTTCATTCCCATCACTTTCATACAGATCGCAAAAATAAATCCCTTCATTGGATATATTTCCGAACACTCGAATTAGTTAAACTTTGTTTTATTATATGAGATCGAGTATGCAGCTTGGATAGATACAACTTCTATGTTCAACTGCAGAGAGGATCTTCTACTGTGGTGTTTGTGCCTGCTGTAACTGTGGAAACCGCTCAAATCTTGATCAAGCGATTCACATGATTTTGCACGGCACGGACTCAAAAAAATGCAAAATTGTGTGAACCGCTCGATCAAGATCGAGCGGTTCCCATGGCCGCAGCAGATTCTGTTGCATTTTGACTCACAGCAGACGATCCGAATCCGTTCAACTGACAACCAGTTATTTGTCTCGAAAATTGAAAATGTACATGTTTCCAAAGCTCAAGCACTTCCACTCGCTCATCTAGAGGCGGATCAATAACCGATGAAGGTGGACACACAATAACATGCTTTCTTTTCCTTCACTCTTTACCTGCAGACAGACGGGATAATAAAAATTCATGACACTCTGAACAGATCAGTCGTGTCAAAGGTCGAGATCAATTGATGCACTTAGTAATTGATCAAAATTTGGACCGTTGCTTGAGATCCGGCAGCACATATCACTCAAATACATAAAAGCATACCACAGTAGATACATGATTTGATAATAAAAATGTATCACCTTCGTCCAAAATCCAAATCACGGTGAATATATGCAGGAATTCCTGACGTTTGGTTTTAAAAAGACAGCGATGTGGGACGAAGGTAGCCTTTGTCAGTAGAAAGTAGACATTGGTTACAGAGTGTGCATATGGATAACAAAATAAATACTAATGGTAAATCAAATATGAAAATATAGATGGATGGAGCAATGTAGTATGAACATGAATAAGGCTTCCTGGTTTGGAAGGAAGGAATGTATAGGTATTGTATTCCTTTCTTTTTTATTGATAAATGTGAAATTTATAAACAAGGTTGATTCTTGAAGCAACTCCCTGCAATAGGAAGGGAGAGGTCTCAGAAAGGGGCTTCAGCTTTGCAGCAGGTATGATGTATACATTCGACATCAACAAAATTTTTCGGTAACCTTCTACAGTGATCAGTTATAAGCTCATGTAATTTCCTATTTCAGTAGCAACGTCCAGTAAAAAATCTGTGAATCAGCTTGTAAAATCCCCCATGCTCATGGTCACATCCAATCATCCTGCTCATGAGTATTCTCCTAAAAAACAAAGGAAGCATGGTCAAATATGGCGCAACAATGTAAATCTTTTGTAATCCGATTGATAAACAATAAATTCATTGAAGAGTTCTGGTGCAATGAAGAACATTATGTAGGGCCCATGGAGTCAAATGGACCTCCACTTGTACGGTAATGGAAGAATGTGCCCCGTATGATCAACCAAGTTGTACATGGCTATAAGAACTGAGAAGCTCTAGAGTCCATGATCCATTCTAAAGGAGCAGAAGCAACAACAACTAATGAGCCAGTAGAAACATTAGAAGATCCAGCAGTTGTGGGCATGATTGCTCTTTAAGTCATTAAAACGATGATCGGTAGAATCAGGAGCAGTCTGGACCTGCTCAGCATCACGGGCTGATGGTGGAAAGCGTGCTTGGAATAGCATGTGTCCTTTGAATGACCGGACCGGTGACAATATGAACAAGGTTGGCATAGGTGGGCCTTTCTTTGTCATGTATGCCCCATCCTCTGAACCGGGGCAAATTGCCTCTACCACGAGAAGCTGCAATAGCCGATGACATTCAAGAGGATGCAGTGAGGGGATGCTCAATCTGCTAAACCAGTGGTACGCCTCCTCAATATATGTATAGTAGCATCTATAAGTAACTGAGAGTGGGATGGATCATACTCGGAGTTGAGGGCTACCAGAAAGACTCAGTCATAACGGAATCGCGATAGACCTTGTGCTTCTCTGGTGAGGCCATCAAAGTATGCAGCTAAAGAGTCTCTCAAACATATCCCTAAGAGATGTGTACAAGGTATGAAGAGGACGATCACCCTTTTTAGTCGTAAAAATGTTATGCTGGAGTTGCAAGATCTTCGACTCACTCCTCGCTTGAGAGTACATCGCTGCGAGGATATCCCATATTGCTTTCCTTGTGAGCTAACCAAACTTTTGCATAAGCATCATCAACCTCTCATGAGGCATAGATCACAGTCTTGTCGGTCAGCTCATCTTGTGTCAGAATATACTTCTTACCATGGCTCTACAAGAGATTCAAACTGCATCGCCTACAACTTGTAGTTTGTGTCATCCATCTTGACAATAGGTGTCAAACACTTAAAGGCACATGTGGATGGAATATCAACTCTGTTTTCTGACATAATGCTAGACTGATACACGACTAGGACCGTAGACAGGTGATATGGTGTCTGCACGGACATCAAGGGGAGTGGTTGTGGGTGTATACTCATACCACAACCAATCCTAGGCAAACTCGTTTGTGGTATGGGTAGCGTTGGGCGGGCTGGGTAGCGCTAAGATAGATTGGGTTTGCGCTAGGATAGCGCGACGTTGGGTAATGTTGGGTGGTGCCTGGGTAGCGTTCAAGCAGCGTCTGGGTAGTGCAAGGGTAGGCATAGGGAAACCACCGAGGACTTGCGAGGGACCATTATACGAGAACGAAGGGACCGCACAAGACTCGGGGAGGATGGACACTAGTGGTGGCGATGGGTTTTATCTATAAGCTCTGATCTAGGATCATGCTCTGATATCATGTGGAGATAGATGAGAGAATGCAATAAGTTACCTATTCATGAGGCTCTAGCGTTCTCTTATATAGATGAGAAACCTGTTAGGCAAATTAGATAGTGCAGAGAGAAAAAATACATAAAATGATAGAAGATAACTAATATCTTAACAATTACATGCCTCTCAGTATTGTTGGCTCCAAAGAACGCTCGTTGAAGTCAAAGGGTTGAATTACAAAATGACAGCAAATCCCTAACATCCTAAGGGAGGAGCCAGGAGGGCACAAGAAGTAGACAGACCGAATGGAGTAACAACACCCCACATGTAACCAAAGACATCTCAACAAGCGGGAGCAACGGGAACCCGTAACCCTCACCACCAAGTTAGAAGAGAAGAACTAGAAAGAAAGAAGAGAATACCTAAAGCCTTGCGTAATCTAAATGATGGATACGCTCGGACTTAAGTCCACTACTCATAGGTAAGGTTTCCATCCAACTTTGTTTTATCATTACCATTCACCATTAGCAACGAAGCATGTATAGACTGTCAAGGTTTAGGAAGCTCAATCACCCTGTTTTTCCTTCCATTTTTATTTTATGCTAGAATGGAAGCTGCTTAAATAGTAGCAGACTAGAGAAATGTGGCTCTGTTATGGTACACTACTGGGATTACAACAATTACTCCAGAAAAGTGCATCCATGTTAGTTTGACAAATACAACCATAATGATTTACTAGAATGTTCACTAACCTCCTAATTGAAGAACTAAAAGAGAACGTACAAACACGTTTCGGACTAAAAATCTTGGATTTCATTCCGAAATTTGGGATGAGGAAGGACCAACGGGCAATATCTCATCTACAAGTTGGGTCAACTCTTCCAGACCAGAATCTCCAAGCCGAGACTCAGGAAGCTCAATAATCTGCAGAAACAATAACCGGGAAACAATTGAATCAATATAAAACATGTGAAAAATAGCACAAGAAAATTTTGCTTATGGAGAAAATTATTGCATAAATTTTAAGAAGCAACCTATACCCATTAACACAACATACGAAGAAATATAGGATAGCTAGGAACTGCATCTAGTCCGATAGGAATGAGATAGTTCTAAATAAAAATATAGAGACACAATATGATATATTGCATTTAATATGTTAGCAGAAATAAACAAGATGTCTATTATTAGACCATGGCTCCTCTTATATAGGCACGAGGACGTTTAGGATTTATGGGAAGATTATATAAATAGTCAGAGAGAAAAAGAAATTACAAATATGTGATTCTCTCTCACTCCCCTTCTAGTGGGTGTATATGCATCAGTAACGCTCAACTTGGAAGCAATAAAGAATGCCATTTTTGTGAAGTAACTTCTTGAATGGTCTGGTGGTGGCGCAGTGTCCCTACCACCCAAAAGATCAGGTTCAAATCCTCCCATGTAGGGGTTGCGTTGGGTAGTCGACAGCCAACGTAAAAAATAGTTGAATCTTTCAACATGGATTTGAGCAAGAATCTATGTAGCCGACCTACTTATAATGGGAGAAGGCTTTGCTATTTTGCTATTTTTTAACTGCATGAAGATGTCTAGAAGCTGAAATATTAGTTAGGAGATGTAGTAATCTTCCCTTGTTGCACCACATCTCTGATAAAGTGTGCTTGGCATGTTACTCCTGAAAAATCGGGCCGAAGACAAAGTAGGTAGTAGATTCATTGTTGCAGTACAAATAAATGGGAACTTTAGATGGAAAACCAAGTTCCTCTAGAAAAGACAAGCCAGCTAAGCTCACAAATGACTAGAGTGTAGACCTATATTCTGACTACACACTAGATCTAGAGAAAATATTCTTCTTGCTCCTCCAGATGATGAGGTAGCCCCCGACGAAGTAGCATGTCCATTAGTAAATCGTTTGTCATGTGCAGAACTAGCAAATCTGTGTCAAAATGAAAACAACCATCCCCATATGCCAGCTGAAAACATAAAAAAACTCTTCCTAGAACCTAGACGAGCTCTGACTCTCCAGATGCTGACTTGCCCTGCCTAACAACATAGGAAATATCTAGGCAAATGACAATAAAGGTAAAGAAACGTGCCCACCAAATTCTTGTATAATCATCGAGATTTAATGTGACGGTGAGCCTACGTAGGTATTGCGGGTGGCTTCCAATATGCCAACCCCCTCCAAGATATATAGGCAATATTCCCGATGTGATAGCATAAGTCCTCCTGAGTGCCTAGTTAACCGACTATTGAGAAAATAACAAAGTAAACCAAGATCTTTTCTCACAAAAACAACAACAACAAAGCCTTTTCCCACAATCGGCTACATGGATTCTTTGCCTCCATTCAGATCTATCTTGGGTCAATCTCGAAAAAATCTAAGATCCCTTCGTATAATCTCATTCCAACTCTTCTTGGGTCGTCTTCACCCTCTCTTAGCTGGCTCAACATCCCAAAACTCGCATCTCCTAACAGGTGCATCAGCTGACCTCCTTTGCAAATGGTCCAATCACCTTAAGCGATTTTCTCGCATCTTATCCTCGATCGGAGCTACACCAACTTTGCTTCAGATTGCATCATTCTGAATCCGATCTTTACGTATATGTCCACACATCCACCTTAGCATTTTCATTTCTGCTATGTCATTCTCTGCACATGTCTATGGTTCAAAGGCCAACATTCAGATCCATAGAGCATATCAGGTCTTACGGTTGTTTTGTAGAATTTTCCTTTGATTTTTAAAGAAATTTTCTTATCACAGAGAACAGCAAAGGCTCCTCTCCCCTTCAGCCAGCCTGCATTTATTCTATTAGGAACATCTCCATCAATTTCCTCATCATGTTGCAAAATAGATCCCAAATATCTAAAAGAATCTTTTCTCACAAAATCCAATACAAGAATCATGCGTGAACAAAGACAACAAGATATATTTTTTCTTGCCTGACAACATATATTGATTAGATAAGAACCTACAAAAGCCTAAAGTAGCAATCTTTTTGTTGAGTTTGTCAAACCAGTTCTAAGGATTCTGTTTCAAGCCATAGATGGCCTTCTTGAGTTTGTATACATACTATCCCTTGATGGCATGACTATATAGTTGAGATATAAGCCGCCTTTTAAACATTTCAAAATAGGAACATATTCTTCCCATTAAGCTGATAAATAGGTCTTGTTTATCGTCATGAAAAGAACAGTACAATGGATTCTAACCTGATTATGGAGAGAAGGTTTCCAAATAATCAATTATATATGTCTGAATGGAACCTTTACCCACAAGCCTTGTCACGAACCATTCGACTTTGTCATCAAAAGTATGAGTGAACATCTATCGACAGAGAACATGAGTCATCTGAAGAACAGAGCACTGCATCTCGGGTGCCATGAGAGAAGATCATCCATATCATCATCCATAGAATACATCTGCATTTCAAAATCTAATGATGCTATATAATATCTTGGAATTAATAAAGTGCACCAGTGAATTGATTAATGCATGATCTTAACCCGGATCAGAGTTCAAGTGTCCATATAACACAACCATCACATGTTCATGAACTCATTAGTGATGCTTTCTTGAGAGAAGTAAATCGTGTCCTACACGATTGTCCACCAAGGATAACAGACGACGAGGTAGACGAGGAAAGTGACGAAGAGCATGACAAGAATTCAGTTGTGATTGGCCAAACAGTTGGTGATGACCCCATTGATCAAACAATTACCCCATGTATACCATTCTATGGAGATAACGATGGCAATGGACGTGACTTAAGAATGATTTTCGAGAAAAAAAATCTAGGATTGACAGTTTTAGCAATGAACTTCGGAAGGGTAGAACACTCAAGACAAAAAAATGGTTTAATCCATGCAATGAAGAAATATCACATCTTAGCCCACTAAGAGTTCATGATTAAAGAATCCATGACCATGATTTCCTTTATTTTGTGCACTATGGAATCGAAGGGGTGTCTGTGGTTTCTACGGGATCATTTAGAAAATTTGGCATTGTTTGAGTGATTCTAAGATTGGCGGCCCCCACACTTGCATAAATCCATTTGTCCGACAAGATCACCCTCAACTTGACTGCAACTTCATCGTCAGATCAATGTTAAGCTTGGTGAAAGACAGCCTCATTATTAGGGTGTCAAGTTTGAGGATTCACAATCATGAAATTTTATGAATATTGGGTCATAAAAAAAGAGTGCGGGATGGAAGGAGAAAAGCAATCACAATAGTATATGGGGATTAAAAGGAATCGTAGGTGGAGATACCTTATCTACCGCATGCGTTGAAGTTTGTCATTTCCGGGATTGAAATCGAAATTACACATACAAAACACCTCGACCTATTGAAGCCACATTGTTGAAGATTTCAATGTTATTTTTTATCATTCGGTCTATGCATTGAGGCTTTCAAATATTGTGCGTTGTTGATAAGCATTGATGGAACTCACTTATATGCAAAGTACAAACAGAAACTTTTGATCGCTTGTGGTATTGATGGAGATAGACACATCATACTGCTTGTATTTGCAATAGTTGGTGAGGAGCCACCCCTACTAGGAAGTGGTTTCTTTCCCATGTACGCGCCAAGGTTGTAAGGATGAATGCTAAGCTAATATGTATTATCTCAGACAATCATCCAGGTATCAAGTATGCTATAAATGATGTCGATGTCGATTTCTGACCATCCATTGCATACTAGAGTTTTTGTTTCAAGCATCATCAATTTCAACATTGTTTTCAAGAATGAATCTATGATGACACTCGTTATTGATGTAGCTCTATAAACTTCTACTAAGATATTTGCCTACTTCATGAGGAAATTGCATGAGTGGAATCCGAATGCCGCAAGATGGTTTATAAGTGATGATTGATGGCAGGAGCAGTGGACTTTAGCTTATGATGGGTGTTTATGTTGGGAGAAAGGAGCAACTTGTTATTTAAGAGAACCATGCCTCTCTTATATAGGGAGAGACCTAATGGGTAAAATACATAGTAGTCCAGAGAACAATAAGAAAATACTAAACGGTACATAACATATAATAATAATACTCTCTACACTCCCCCTCAAGGTGGAGAATAGATGTCGATCATGCTCAGCTTGGAAGAACATCTCTGGAAGGGTCCTCTGAGCAACGGCTTGGTGAGTATATCAGCAGTCTGATCCCCTGAGCTCACATGAGATGTAGAAATCAAGCCTCTCTGAATCAAGTCTCTAGTGTAGTGGCAGTCAACTTCAATATGCTTTGTTCTCTCATGGAATGCTGGATTGTTGACAATAAACAACGCTGCTTGATTGTCACACAGAAGTTGCATAGGTACAGGTACGGCTACATGTAGATCCTCTAGCACAGATCGAACCCACATCATTTCCGTGCTTGCTTGCGCCATGGTCCTATATTCAGATTCTGCACTGGACCTTGCCACAACGGTTTGCTTCTTGCTTTTCCAAGAGACCAAAGAGCTCCCAACAAAAACGGCAAATCATGAGGTTGACTTTCTATCCTTAGGACATCCTGCATAATCGGCATCTGCACATGCTGAAATAGATAGATCTGTGCCCTTTCGGAATAGCAACCCTGAACCTGGAGAAGACTTTAGATACCTCAGTATCATGTATATGGCATCCATATGAACTTGTCTTGGTTGCTCCATAAATTGACTCACCCGGCCTACTGCAAAGGCAATATCAGGTCGAGTTATGGTAATGTAAAGGAGCTTACCCACCATTTCTCTATATCTCCTCTTGTCTACTTCAGCATTGTCATCATCATACAGCTTCATGCTTGGATCCATGAGAATACTCGATGGTCTGCATCCAGCCATGCCTGTTTCAGTCAAGAAATCTGTAATGTACTTCCTTCGGGTCATCACTAGACCTGTGCATTCCTGGCAAATTCCAACCCCAGAAAGTATCTTAGGGTTCCAAGGTCCTTCGTGATGAACTGACGGCCTAGGAACGCTTTGCCCTCTCTATTCCCTGAACATCATCTCCTGTAACCAGAATATCATCAACATAGACCATGAGGACAACCGTACATGTAGAAGACTTCTGAATAAACAGTGAGTGGTCTGCATTCGATCTCTTGAACCCTTGTCGTTCAATCAGATGAGAAAGTTTCTGGAACCACGTCCTTGGACTCTGTTTAAGGCCATAAATTGCCTTGTGAAGTCTACACACCTTATGCTTCTCCCCCTCAGCAGTAAACCCTGGTGGCTGCTGCATGTAGACTTCCTCTTGCATATCTCCATACAAGAATGCATTCTTGACAACAAGTTGAGATATAGTCCAGTCACGTACCACTGCAACTGATAGGAGTATGCGAAGGGTAGAATGACGAGCCATCGGAGAAAATGTATCCATATAGTCCACACCATAGGTTTGTGTGAAACCTCGAGCGACCAACCGAGCCTTGTAGCGATCTAGACTGCCATCTGTGTGGTATTTAACTGTGAATACCCATTTATGAACCGGCTAGTGCTTTGTAGTTGCAGTTCTCGGGTCCTGGGTTTGCCCGCGGAGCGATGGGCTTTGGCGGATCTCTTAACTTCGGTTCTTGGCCTACAAAGTGGTGGCCTAGTGACCCGATTACCATACCCGACTCTCCTTCGGATTTCGCCCACCAGATTCATTTGGAGGAAGTGGGTGTGCACTCAGACTCGGAGGTGCTTTGTTCGACCCCTGTTGCTTCGTCACTTACCCGATCCCCCTCCCCCCCACTCCTGTGGACCGGGGGGCTTCTTCGGCGTTGGCTCTTTCTGATGACCCCTTGGGGAACTTTTCTGACTGGGCAGCTGCTTCTGATGTGGGGGGCCTCTCAGACAAGTGGTCAGGGAAACGCTATCGGAGGCGTAACCGATCTCGGCTCGGTTCTTTGGTGAAACACTCCTGTGCGACGTTGCGGGAGTCCGTGGCGGAGGCGGCTGGTCTCAGTGTCCTTGGGGGGGGGGGGGGGGGGCTGATGGTTTTTAATGAAGGTTCTCTCCTGGAACGTTAGGGGCCTCGGGGAGGCTGACAAGAGGCGCTCTTTGGGCTCGCGTTTCTCCGAGTGGGGATGTGATATTGCTTTTATTCAAGAAACGAAGTTAAGGGGGGTGGACAATTCTCTTTGGTGCTCTTTTGGTGCGGGCCCTCTGGACGAATTTCGGGCTGTGGATGCGATTGGGACGGCGGGGGGGCTCTTGTTGGCTTGGCGTTCTTCGGCCTTCTCCTCGATTCGGGCGGGAAGACATATGCTTTCGGTGGTGCTCACCCGGGCTGATTCTCTTGTGCCTATTACCTTCTCCTGTATTTATGCCCCTACTTGCCACGTCTTGCGGAGGGAGCTTTGGGCGGATCTTCGTGATGCGGCTTCCGCTTTTGAGGGGCTTCCTTGGCTCTTGGGGGGATTTCAATGTCACTGTTCATTCGTCGGATCGCCCCCGGGGTCGGGGGGGCCAGGACCCGGGGTCGCGGGATTTTATTGAGCTTTTGGATGAGCTAGCTCTGGAGGGGTTGGTGCCTGATGATATATCCTACACGTGGAGGAATAATTCGTCTCGATCTAGGATTGATCGTTTCTTGGCTTCTAGGAAACTTATGGAGGTTTTCCCTCTATGCTCGATGTCCTCTCGCCCCCGCGCCTTCTCTGACCACAATCCTATTATGTGGGAGTCTGGTGAGGGACTTCGGGCGCGGGCCTTTTCCGATACGAAAAATGTTGGCTCCTGGAGCCTAACTTCAAAGATATGGTGACCACGCACTGGAACCAAGCTTCTTTTGCGGGGTCTGCGGCTAATAGACTTGATCAGAAGCTTGCTTCTTTGCGGAAACTACTTGCGGGATTCAAGGAGTCGAGATTGGCGCGTGTTGCCGCAAGGGCGGCGGCGGAGGATGTCATTACGCTCCTTGATCGGGTTGAGAATGATAGGGACATGTTGCCTGAGGAACTTCAAGAACGCCTTGCTGCACAAATTAAGGTTGCGGCGGAGGACAAGATGAGGAATATTGAGTGGCGTCAGCGATCGCGTATGAAATGGCTCAAAGCTGGTGATGCCAATATGGCCTTTTTTCACCGTGTGGCTAGCAGTAGAAAGCGCTATAACTCAATTCGATCTCTTAACATCAATGGCGCGCAAGTTTGTGGGGAGAGGGAGATGGGGCTCGCCATTGTGGATCATTTCAAGCGCTTTTCTACGAGTCGCTCTCCGCGCAGATGGCGTTGGCGTGGCCTTGGGCTACTTCTTTATCGGCCTTGGACTCTCAAGCCTTGACTCGACCAATTTCCTTCGATGAGCTTAAGGAGGCCGTTTGGGATTTGAATGCTGATGGATCCCCGGGCCCTGATGGGTTTTCGGTGGCTTTTTATCGTGACTTCTGGGAGCTGGTGGCCAATGATGTTATGGAGGTGGTTAGCGAATTTTATGCTGGGAATGCTGGCTTCGATAGGATTAATAGGGCCATCATTGTTTTGATCCCTAAATCCTCGTCGGCGAATTGTATTGAGGACTACCGTCCTATCTCGATCTCGAATGGGATTTATCTTATCGTTGCAAAGGTCTTAGCCAGACGGCTTGCTCATGTTCTGGACTCTCTTGTCTCTCCGGCCAAGGCTGCCTTCATTAGGGGTCGGCAGATTTCGGATTGCATCGCGGTGGCTTCTGAGATGCTCGCTGAGTGGAAGAGCTCTGACAAAAAGGGGGTACTCTGGAAGATCGACTTCGCGAAGGCGTATGATTGTTTGGAGTGGCGGTTTTTATGGTCTGTTTTGAGGAGGAGGGGCTTCCCTGAGGTTTGGATTTCATGGATGCGTCAGTGTGTCTCCACTGTCTCCCTCTCTGTCCTGGTTAATGGTCGGGCGGTTGGGGGCTTCTTCCAGCTGAGAAGGGGGGTGCGCCAGGGATGTCCCCTCGCTCCCCTCCTCTTTGTGCTGGCTTCGGATGTGTTGGCACGTATGGTGGATCGTGTGATCAACGTGGGGCTATCCAATGGCTTCACTAAGGGCGCCTTGCGCGTGCCCTTAATTCAATTCGCGGATGATACTATTAACTTCATCGAGGGTGGCACTTCTGAGGTCTCCAGTATGACGATCACTCTTGACCTGTTCAGCGAATTATCGGGGCTCTTGATTAATGGCGCTAAATCCAAGGTGATCCCCTTTGGGATGTCGCAGGCGGAGACGGTGGAATGTGGGCAGTTGCTGGGGTCTCCTCCTTCTGGGCTCCCTATGGATTACCTTGGCTTGCCGCTGGCGGTGGGCCAGGTCAGGCTTCGGGACTGGCGTTTGGTTGTTGAGAAGGTGGAGGCTCGCCTTGCTGGTTGGCGTGCGGCATTGCTTTCTAGAGGGGGTCGTCTTGTTCATCTCAAGGTGGTTCTCTCCTCTATCCCGATTTTCTTCCTCTCGATTCGTCGCATGCCTAAGGGGATTCGTCTGCGACTTGAGAGTTGTATGCGCCGCTTCTTGTGGGGTAAGAAGGGGGAGGGGGTAGGGGGTACATCTTGTGGCTTGGGATGAGGTTACCAAGGCCAAGCGGCATGGTGGCCTGGGTGTGCGGAGGCTGGAGGTTGTTAACGATGCTCTTTCACTTAAATGGGTGAGTAGAATTTGGGGTCAGGAGGATAACTTCTTCATTAAGGTTCTCAGGGAGTTCGTGGGTGATGCAAGGTTGGGGGTGTTAAGGGGGGGCGTTACCGGGCTCCTTTCTCCGTTCTGCGTATGTGTTGGATGTTTTTGCTAAGAATCTTTCCCTCTTTAGGCTGGTTCTGGGTAAAGGGGACTCGTTCAAATTTTGGATTGATGATTGGTCGGGTAGGGGTGCTTTGATGGAGCGATTTCCCCGTCTGTTTGCTTTGGCAGATGACAAAGAGGCTACGGTTGCTTCTTGCTGGGTGGAGGGCTGCTGGTGTCCGCGCTTTATTGCGAACTTCTCGGAACAGCGGATTGATGATTTTGTTTCTCTATTGAACGTCCTCTCTGACTATGAAAGGCCTACTGATGGGTGGGATCACTAGACATGGAAGGACGGCACTTTCTCCACTCGTAAGGTGTATCGGGCACTGGCCCCCCATCCTCCTGTCGGGGCTGATCTCCTATTGCGTGATTGTTGGTTCCTTTGGGGATTGCGGATTCCCCAGCGCATTGGCTTCTTCGCAGAGGGAGGCTTTTAACGCGTGATCGTTGCGCCGGATTCTTTGCTAACGTCGGTTCTAATTGTATCCTTTGTGATACGGAGGTGGAAACTACTGATCATTTATTCTTCGGTTGCCTTGTGGTTCGGGAGATCTGAGATGACATGGAATGGGTGAGATCGGATGATCTGCTTGCCTTTTGCGAGCTTTTGTTCTGCAACAGGAACAGGGAAATGAGGGACATTTTGGCCCCGATTGCAAGGTTGTGGTGCATTTGGCTTGTAGAAATGAGACCCTCTTCTCCGGCCAACGCTTCTACCGGGAGAACGTTCTTATCCATTGCTCGCGTCTTTTAGATGATTGGTGTGCGGTGTAGCCCGCAGGTGGTTTTCTTGGGGGTGTTGTTTCTCTGTTGCTCGGTCCTCTTTTAAGGGTCTTGTACTGTATTTGTTACTTCTCCTTTTTTGTAACTTTCTTTTCCTATTTTTTTAATATATTGGGGCGAACATCGTTGAGTGTCTTCCCCACTTCTTGAGCCTAAAAAAAAGGTTGCAAAAGTCGGTACTCGGTACTCGGTCGGTTGGGTCACTGACTACAGATTAATCAGCAGCCGGGCGATTAATCGGATTTAGTCGGGCTTTAATCGGCTTTGATTTTTTAAATATATAAACCATTTTTATACATATATTATTATATATTTACATAGATTTGTATATTTTTCTACTATTATAATAAATCAAAAGAAGTAATTGAATTTAAATAAAATAGTAAGCGTATTAGAGTAAGTTTTCTTTTAAAAAAGTAAAAAACATGATATCTCAAAGCAAAAATTGGTTGACTAGTGGACCTAGTCGGAAGTAGTCGGTACTCGATCGGCCACCCCACTGACTAGACTAGTCGGACCTACTAGTCGGGCTAGTCGGCTGACTTTTACAACACTGCAATGAATGCATCAGGAGGAGCAGTAACCAAGCTCCATGTGCCACGAGACTGTAAGGCCCGCATCTCGTCTTCCATAGCCAATCGCCAGAAATCAATCTTCATAGCTTCCTGATAGGTTCGTGGTATGTCCACGGATGACAAGGCTACAGCAAATATCTGAAAGTCGCATGTGAGGCGATGAAAAGACACCTAAGAAGCAAAAGGATAAGATGCACAATTCTCTTTTGTTTCTGTTGGGAAAAATGAACAACATGTTTATTCCATAAGCCCTAGGCTCTCTTATATAGGAGAGTAGCCTATGGGTAAATTACATAAAGCATACAACTGAAAATAAAAATAACGAAGGGATACAGGCACTACTATATGCGTCAACACTCCCCCTCAAGATGGAGCATAGATATCAATCATGCTCAGCTTGGACGCAAACTTCTGGAATGGGCCTCGAAGTAATGCCTTGGTAAATATATCAGCAGTTTGATTCTCTGAGGTAACATGAGATGTAGCAATGAACCCCTTCTGAATCATGTCACGTATGTAGTGACAGTCAACCTCAATATGCTTGGTCCTCTCATGGAATGCTGGGTTGTTTGCAATGAACAAGGCTGCATGATTATCACATTCCAATTTCATGGGAAGCGGTATATCAAGATATAGATCTGTAAGAAGAGCTTTCACCCACATCATCTCGGTGCTAGCCTGGGCCATAGCCCTGTATTCAGATTCAGCACTGGATCTAGCTACCACCGTCTGTTTCTTGCTCCTCCATGAGACTAGAGCATCTCCAACATAGACTGCAAATCCTGAGGTGGACTTCCTGTCCTTGGGACATCATGCATAGTCTGCATCCGCACACGCTGAGATAGAGATCTCCTTTCCCTTCTTAAATAGCAAACCTGCACCTGGAGATGATTTTAGATATCTAAGAATCATGTGTATTGCATCCATATGGACCTGACGTGGTTGCTCCATGAACTGGCTTACGCGACTCACTGCAAATGATATATCAGGTCTAGTGATCGTGACATACAATAGTTTGCCTACCAGTTCTCTGTATCTTCTCATGTCCACCTCCTCTGTGTCATCATCATAGAGCTTCATGCTAGGATCCATTGGTGTCGTAGCAGGCCGACACCCAAGCATACATGTTTCACTCAACAAATCTGTAACATATTTCCTCTGCGACATTACTAATCCATATGGATTTCTAGCAAATTCCAGCCCCAGAAAATATCTAAGGACTCCAAGGTCCTTGGTGACAAATTCGGTTCCCAATTTTTCTTTCGCCTGCTATATGCCCTGCTCATCATCTCCTGTGATCAAGATGTCATCATCATAAACCATGATTACAATAATACCTCTAGCAGTCTTCTGTACAAACAAGGAATGATCGGCATTGGAGCGTTTGTATCCTTGTTTCTCGAAGAGGTCTGAGAGCTTCTGAAACCATGCTCTGGGGCTCTGCTTAAGGCCATAGATAGCCTTATGTAATCTGCATACCTTCGAACACTCCCCCTCAACAGCAAAACCGGGTGGCTGTTGCATATAGACTTCCTCCTGCAAGTCTCCATATAAGATGCATTCTTCACGTCCAGCTGATGGAGCGGCCAGTCTCTAGCAACTGCAACTGACAACAAGATCCGGAGAGTGGAATGACGGGCCACAGGCGAGAATGTGTCAAGGTAATCCACCCCGTATGTTTGTGTAAAGCCACGTGCAACAAGACGTGCCTTGTACCTATCAATAGAGCCGTCTGCATTGTGCTTTACTGTAAACACCCACTTACAGCTCATCGGGTTCACATCTGGAGGTATAGGAACCAAACTCCAAGTTCCTCTGGACTGAAGTGCCGCCATTTCTTCCTCCATTGCTAGCCGCCATCTACTATCCTGTAGAGCATCTTGATAACTCCGTGGAATATCTACAGCAGACAGTGCCACCACAAATGTCCTGAAATCTCCAGATAGTCTCTCAAAAGACACAGATGCTGACAATGGATATGTAACACAGCTCCTCTTCGATTTACGTATAGCAATGGGAACATCTAAATCTGTTGTAGCCTCATCTGGCCCCTGCAACATATCCTGCTCAGAAATGTCGTCAGATCCATCAATAGAAATATTTTCATTACATACCATAGGCGAGCTAGGAGACGAGTCATGACCATGAGCGGGAGGAGGCCTACGGGTATAATGGAACGGTAGCGGTGAGACAGGTATATGTGATCGTGGTGGTGGTGGTGTTGGTGACAGCATTTGAGGTGGTGGTGTCATGTATATGGCATCAGTAGATGGTGGTGGTAGCTGTTTGTCTCCCGAAGCTGAAAAGTACATAACAGATTCAAAAAATGTAACATCTGCACTAACCATATACCGCCGACGCAGAGGATCAAAACACTTGTACCCCTTTTGAGTTCTGGAGTACCCAACGAAAACACATTTGACAGCCCTAGGAGAGAGCTTGTCAGTACCAGGCGACAACTGATGGACAAATGCAACCGACCCAAACACACGAGGAGTAAGGGTGAACAGATCCTTCCCGGGATAGATGAGGGAAAACGGAATCTGTTCATTCAAGACAGAAGAAGGCATACGATTGATTAGGTAACATGCAGTGAGGACTGCATCACCCCAGTAGGAGTAGGGAACATGACTCTGTATAAGAAGTGATCTTGTGACATCAAGAAGGTGACGGTGTTTCCTTTCAGCAATTCCGTTTTGTTGAGGTGTATGAGCACAAGATGTTTGGTGAACAATCCCTTTTGAGGAGTAATAATTGGCAAGAACATTGGTGCACAATTCTAAAGCATTATCACTTCTCACAAACTTCAAAGATGTGGAGAAAACATTTTGTATTTCATTCAGAAAATGGATAATGATATTTCCTGCTTCAGATTTATTTTTCATCAAAAACACCCATGACACTCTAGAAAAATCATCCACAAATACTATATAAAATATGTGTCCCTGATGATCAGGTACATGACTCGGACCCCAGACATCAATATGAAATAACTCGAACTTGGAGGTACTACTCCGACCTGGACGACTGGGAAAGGACGACCTGTGATGCTTTCCCAACTGACACGCCTCACATTGAATAGGTGTGTGAGGAAGACCATAAGGTAACACTTGACGCAACTTCTGAAGCGGTAAATGTCCAAAGCGCAGATGCCACAATAAAGTAGATACTTGTCCAGAGGGAAAGGATGAGGTTCCAGCAAATGGGGTCTGATTCAGGCAGTAGAGGCCTCCTTGCTCATAGCCACGACCAATCACGTTACTCGTATGGATGTCCTGAAAAATCAAAGAAGATGGATCAAAAATTGCCCGACAATGTAGATCCTTCGTAATCTGACTAATTGACAACAAATTCATTGAAAAATCAGGTGCATGTAGCACATTCTTGAGCTGCATAGAAGATGTCAATCTAATCTCCCCCTGACCAGTGATGGGGGAATGTGTACCATTGGCAATTACTACTGTCCGGCCTGGAGGAATCGGAGTGTATCCTGTAAGTAGACTCTGGTCGCCACATAGGTGATGTGTAGCGCCCGAGTCCATAATCCATGGTAATGTATCTGATCTACTACTGTTGAATGCAAGTATACTACCTGAAGCACTGGTAGACGCAGAGGCAGAAGCAGCGGCATCAGATTGACTCTCCGTAGTCGGTGCTGGACCAGATGGTGGAATAATGCCCTCAGACGGGCAACTAGATCGTCGAACCGTTGATCCAAAGTAGCAGCAGATGGAGGCTCTATCTGCTCAGCAGCTCGTGCGGATGCAGGAAATCCATGCTTCGAGTAGCATGTGTCTTCATTGTGTCCAACTCGGTGACAGTAGGTACATGTTGGCCTAGTGCGGCCACCTCTTCCACGAGGTCCACGTCCACGGCCCTGGTGATGAAATCCGCGACCCCTGTTGGCTGCCATGGCTGAAGAATTCTGACTCGAGGCCGTGGAAGGAACTGTGATCCGACTCAGTCTATGGAAAGCTTCCTCCATGGGAGGAATAGTAGAGTCGGCCAAAATCTGTGATCGTGCCGCCTCATACTCTGGATCAAGTGCAGCCAGGAACACGCCCACCGTAGTCGCGTTCCTATATGTCTTCTGTTGTTCTGGCATGGCTGTCAGGGGCATGAATCTATAGAGCTTCTCGAACATCCCTCTCAGTGATGTATAGAGAGAATGTAGAGGGCGACCATTCTGCTTGATAGTAAAGATATCATGCTAGAGTTGCAGAATCTTTGTCTCGTTCTTCGCCTGTAAATATGTGGCCGCCAGAATGTCCCACATATCCTTGGCCGTGTGTTGATGTAGAATGTCATTGGCTATCTCAAATACCAGTGTACCGGATAGCCACACTTTGGCGTATGCATCATCCGCCTCCCAAGAGGCATTGGCTCCAGTCTTCTCAGCAGGCTCTGGTTCAGTAAGGATGTGCTTCTTACCCGCTGACTTCATCATGCTCATGAACTGCATTGCCCACAGTTCATAGTTTGTACCGTCCATCTTTATAATAGGCGCTGGACCACGAAAGGCGCCAATAGATGGGATATCTGCCTTGCTTTCTGACATACTGGAGATGGAAGACTGGAGCGATTGACAGAGGATGAGATTCGTCTACAATGACATAGACGGGTTTAGTTGCACGTGTAGACCTCAAGCAACTAAACCCATGTAGATGAAGATGTGTGTGCCCTAGGGCTTAGGGCTTAGCACACGTACATGCGCGCAAGAAGCACGCGCACACGCAACTGGTACACGCGCGTAAGAAACACGCGCAGGCGAGGAGATGCACGCGCACAGGAGATGCGCGCTCACGCACAGGCGATGCATGCGCAAGAGGGCTACAGCGCAAGAGGGCTACAGCGCAAGAGGAGATGCACGCTCGCGCACAGGCGCAGGGAGGCGCAGCGAAGAACCACGCACAGCGTAGTGGAGGTGCGCTCGCGCACTAGGGCTACAGCGCGCAGGCGCGCTCGCGCAAGAGGCGCAGGGGCGCTGTTCGCGCAGGGGAGATGCGCGTAGGAGCAGCAACACCGGCGCACGAGGGTGTTGGTGAGGCTGCGGTGATCCCCGGCGACGCCGATGCGATGGAGAGAGAGAGAGAGAAGCCGACGGGTGGGGTGGGGTAGGTTAGGGTTTCGAGAACTCCGGTTTAGGACCGTCGCTCTGATACCATGTTGGGAAAAATGAACAACATGTTTATTCCATAAGCCCTAGGCTCTCTTATATAGGAGAGTAGCCTATGGGTAAATTACATAAAGCATACAACTGAAAATAAAAATAACGAAGGGATACAGGCACTACTATATGCGTCAACAGTTTCCGAATAGCAATAGGAATATCTAGGTCATCATCCACTGTACTGGATGGTGTAGTCTCCTCCTGCAATAAAGAATCCTGCACATGTACCATATCTGACCCGTCAGTAGTAATGTCATCAATACATACCTGAGGCGTGATGGATGTCGGACGTGTAGCCTGAGCAGGACCTGACCGACGCGTATAGAATTTTGGTAAAGGTGGAATAGGAGGTTGTGGAGGTGGTGGTGGCGGAGGTGGTGGTGGTGAAGATGGCGTGGAAACTGGTGCAGGAGTAGACTCAGGTGAACCCCAAGTAGGAGGTGGAGGAACATAGACATCATCATTGGTAGTGGAAGGTACCAGCCTGTCACCTGCAGGAGAGAAATACATAACAGACTCAAAAAACGTGACATCAGCACTGACAAAGTATTTCTTGTTTATGAGGTCATAACAGCGATAGCCCTTCTGAGTCCGAGAGTAACCAACAGAGACACACTTGACAGCTCTAGAGAGTGTTTGTCAAGTCCTGGAGTGAGAAGATGAACAAAGGCAACAGTACCGAAGACACGAGGAGTAAGTGAGAATAATTCCTTATCAGGAAAAAGGATAGACATAGGAATTTTCTCACCTAGGACAGATGACGACATACGATTGACCAGGTAACAAGCTGTCAGAACAGCATCCCCCCAGAAAGATATAGGAGCACAACTCTGAATAAGAAGAGTTCGAGTAATGTCAAGAAGGTGACGGTGCTTTCTTTCTGCCACGCCATTCTGCTGAGATGTGTAAGCACAAGTAGTTTGGTGAATAATGCCCTTTGAGGAGAGAAACTGAGAGAGAAACCGTGTGCAGAATTCCAGAGCATAATCTGTACGAACATATTTGACAGTAGAGGAAAAAATATTTTTGCACTTCATTAATCAAATTCTGCTTCGGATTTATTCTTTAAAAGAAAGACCCAAGATACACGAGAAATCATCCACTACAACTAGATAAAAGATGTGTCCCTGATGATCAGTAACACGACTCGGACCCCAAATATCAATATGAAACAACTCGAACGGGGAGCTACTGCTCCAACTCTGACGACTAGGAAAGCTGGACCTATGATGCTTTCCCAACTGACACGCGTCACAACGAAAGGAAGAACTGGGAGAGATCTGAGGCAGAAGGTGTCGCATTTTCTAGAGCAGGAGATGACCAAAGCAAAGATGCCAAATGTACGGAGATACTGGTCCGGCGGAATAAGAAGAGACGCCAGCATAAGAATTCCGGACCAGGCGATAGAGACCATTCTGCTCAGAGCCACAGCCAATCACCCTGCCCGTTAGTATGTCCTGAAAAATAAGAGAAGATGGGTCAAATATAGCACGACGGTGCAAATCCTTCGTAATCTGACTAATAGACAACAGGTTCATGGAGAACTCGGGAGCATGCATCACATTCTGTAGATGCATGGAAGAAGATAGAACGGCATCCCCTTGTCCAATAAGGGGAGAATGGGTACCATCTGCAATCTGTACTGAACGGCCATGGGGAATGTCACTGTAACTCAAGTCTCTCTCGATCTCGGCAGATGTGATGTGTAGCACCAGAATCTATAATCCAATCAGATATATCATGACAAGACGTAAATGCAGTAGCACTACCTGAGGTACTAGCGACAGCCAAGGAACTGGCAGAGGCAGAGGCAGCAACATCAGAAGGTCCAACATAAGAATCAACAGTAGATTGTGGCATAATATCACGTAGGCGTGCCACAAGCTCCTCAAAACGGTTGTCTGCATTGGATGCTGACTGGGGCAGAACAGGCTCAGCTACACGCGCCGATGCTGGGAACTCATGCTTAGAGTAGCATGTATCCTCCGAATGGCCTGTGCAGTAACAGTACGAACAGGGGTGACGAAAGCGACCACCCTTACCACGTCCACGTCCACGACCAGAAGACTGACCACCTCTCCCACGCGATACCGCCATCGCCGATGGGGGTGGAGTAGATGAGCTGAAAGGCACTGATATGCGACTGAGCCTAACATCCTCCATTGGAGGAATAACTGCATCGGCCAAAATCTGAGAGCGGGCAGCCTCGTACTCGGGGTCTAGGGCTGCAAGTAGAACGCCCACCATCGTGGCATTCCGAAACGTCTTCTGCTGCTCAGGGGTTGCTATGAGTGGAATGGTACTGTATAGCTTCTCAAACATCCCTCTCAGGGACGTGTACAAGGAGTGAAGTGGTCTGTCGTTTTGCTTCATCGTGAATATATCATGCTGAAGCTGTAACATCTTGGTTTCATTCCGCACTAGTGAATATGTTGCAGCCAGAATATCCCACATTGCCTTGGCAGTGGGCTAATGGAGGACATCATTGGCAATCTCCATCGACAGTGTTCCTGACAGCCAAACCTTGGCATACGAATCATCAGCCTCCCACGAGGCATAAATCCATGTCTTCTCTGTTGGCTCATCCTCGGTAAGAATGTGCTTCTTACCGTTTGACTTCATGATACTCATGAACTGCATCGCCCAGATCTCGTAGTTCGAACCATCCATCTTCACTATTGGCACGGGACCTTTGAACGCGCCTATGGAGGGCATGTCCACCTTGGATTCTAACATATCGCCGCTGGAGAAGAACTATGGTTTGTAGACAAATTGACAAATGTCTACAGAGACTGCATAGGATTTGAGTGCGTATATAGACGTTACGCACCCAAATCCATAGATCCGGCTAGAGCGGGGACCGGTAGCCGACTAGGGCGTGGCCGAACTTGAAGACGGAGATGAGCGGGACTGGGGGTCGGGCTAAGGCACGGCGAGCGGGATCGGGAGCCGCACTAGGGCACGGCGAGCGGGACTGGAGGCGGGGTTGGCGAGAGCCGGGCTGGGGCACGGCGGTGGGGGGGATCCCGGAACAGGGGTTGTGTACCGGCTGGAGGCCGGCGAGAGGAGGGAGCCGGCGAGGAGGGGCTGGGACCGCAAGAGAAGGGCAGCGGCGAGGAGGGGCTGGGACCGCGAGAGAAGGGCGGCGGCGAGAAGGGGTTGGGCCACGAGAGAAGGGCGACGACGGCGAGAGAGGGGGGAGGGGGGGCGGCGGGTGGCGTGTGGGATGAGCCCTAGGGTTTAGGCTCTGATACCATGTTGGGAGAAATGAGCAACTTGTTATTCAAGAGAACCCGGCCTCTCTTATATAAGGAGAGACCTAATGGGTAAAATACATAATAGTCCAGAGAAGAATAAGAAAATACTAAACGGTACATAACATATAATAATAATACTCTCTACAGTTTAGATTTGGACAGATGACGACAAATCTTAGTGAAAGTTACAATCGGGTTCTTAAAGATGCATGGTGTTTGCCCGATGTTGCACTCGTCAAGAAGACATTCTATAATTGTTGGAGTATTTGGTTATGTGTCACTTATGTGAGAGATGGGTAAATGGATCTCTCCAAGATCCATTTACCCCATCTAGAGTTTAGTCCCACATCTACCAGTGATGGGATTTGGAGGGTCTGAGGAGGTTATATAAGAAGCCACATACCTAGGGTTGGCTATTGAGTCACGGCTCGAAGAGCCAGGCTTGGGCTCGGCTCGATAAGGGCTCGTGGGCCTGGCTCATTAAGCTATTGAGCCGAGCCCGGGCCAGATTTTTGGGCTCGATAGCTTATCGAGCCGAGCCCGAGCTAAGCCCTGCTCAGCTCGATAATTCAATAACGAGCTCGATAAGGAATATATATATATATATTCTATTTTGTTAAACTACAATGATTTTTATTTTTATTTTGCAACATTCTTAATGGTGGATTATGTGTTTATGTTGTTTATGTAACAATAATGTTGGGTGGACTATGGTGTAGAGTTGGATTTTCTACCTTTTATCTATGTTAATCTAGGTTATAGTTAGATATTTGGTTTTTTTTCCTTTTTATTAACAAGCAGAATGTTACAATATATATAATGATTTAACTTTTATATACAACTCGGATGGTGGCCTACTGGTAAGCTAGACGATCTTTGAAAGGGAGGTCTCGGGTTCGAGCCCAGGCAGAACACTTTTTCACCAAAAGAACACTTATTTCCTTAACGAGCCTGAATAGACTCGAGCCCAGACCAGGCTCGATAAGGGCTCGGGCTCGATAAAGGGCTCGGCTCAAGACTTATCGAGCCCGAGCTGGCTCGATAAGGGCTCGAGCCCACCGAGCTCGAGCCCGAGCCAGCTCGGTTGGGCTCGATCGAGCCCGAGCTTAGCCCTGGCTCGGCTCGTTAGGCTCGATAGCTAGCCCTACACAAACCCCATGTATCAGATGAGAAAGTCAATAGACACATCAGCCCTTTGAGGCGTTCTCTCGTGATTTCATCATGTTCCTTAGGGAGTAGGGTTCCACGTTAAAATCGCGTGTTCTCAATGCTCTTTATTCTTTATTTCTCTGATACGCTTCCGCATTATATTTTTTAACATGGTATCAAAGCGGGTCGATTCTCGAGGATTTCATAATTCATTGTTTTTATTTGAGATTTGAGTATTGTTCGTTCTTGAAGATCGATTTTTATGAGGATTTGTTCAAGGTCAAGATCTATGTTCTATGGTTTCCTTTGAAAACCTAATTAAAGGTGGCACTCGAGGATTCAAACCCTAATGCCGCAGTAGATTTCATATTTTTGCGTTGCTTCGGTGTGCATCTCAGGCATCTTCGCCATCCAAATTGTCGCCAGACTCACTCCAGCCACGCCGCAACTCCACAGGCACGATTCCAGGCAGGCACCCTCCAAGATAGGTTGCCCTGCTGCACCTCCTTCCGAAAAGCATCTCCTTCAAAGTCCAGGTGGAACGGAGATCCTACCAGATCTCCTGGAGCAGCGCACATCCCTCCAGATCCAGGCAGCAGCCCAAATCACCTCCATCCGCACGAGAGAATAACCTTCATCCAACCCGAATCACCTTCAGCCAGCAGAGGCAGCAGCGGCTGTCCAGGACTTCCCCTAAAGATTCCAGGCTATTCCTCCCCCGTGCTCGAGACATCTCCAGTGGGCAGTGAGCCCTATGACCGCATAACCCAACAGGTCCCAAAACCTCCTTCTCGAGCGGCGAGGCCACTCCGAGCTCTCGTGCGTACCTCCTACCCAAATCCAAGTCCAGGAGGAGGCCTAACCCCTCGCGCCTCCAAGCGAGGGCGTGCTACATGTCGCCGCTCCCTCCCCCTGGCCTCATCATGCCCTAAATCCCCATTTGCCAAGTGACTAGCGCGGGAGAGCGCAAGGTGGCCCCGAAGCCTTAAAGGTGGTTGCCCCTCAAGCCCAGGCGGTGACTCCGCGACGAGCTCCAGACTCCTGGTGGCAACGCCGAGTTCCAAAGATGCCCCATGGGGGGCGGCGCGTGAGAGCAGGAAACCCATCGGGGGCGGCGCATCGCCCTCGCCTCCTCACGGCTCCTCACAGACGACTCCCTCGTGACCCCAGCAGTAGGAGCTCTATCGGGCCTATAAAGGAGAAAATTTTCAAGGGCCCAAATGGGTCGAACATCTTTAAAAAAATTTGTGAGGTATTTTTGGCACAAAATTGGTTCGTATGTTTAAAAAAAGGGAGAGAGTTTAAAAAAAGATTTTTTTTGTTCCATAGGGACTCTTGAGTAGAGATCTCATTCCCTATGCCATATGGGCTAAGGTTTTCATGTGGTTTCATAGGGACTCCATATTAGAGTAACATTCTCTGTGCCAAATGGGAGGGACCCAGTTCTCTGACGATGAGACTTTCTTCAGACTCCATTCTCGAGCGATCGTAAACTCCAGTATGAGATCCTTTCAAGGCTCCTATGAGAGAGAACCCACTTCGAGGTCCCTATGAGAAAGGTCCATCTTCAGAGAACTACGTATGGATAATTAAAGATGCTCTTTTCGACCCTTTCAGAGATGGAGTACAAATTGTGGCGGGCCAAAGATCTCCAACAAGGAGACTCATTTTCAGTTGCAGTGACTCCGACAGGTGCAGTACAGAGTACATGCTCTCCAACGAGAAGATTCAGTTTGACTCACTCCAGCCCGTTCGTCCTCCTCACCTGCACGGCATGAGAAGCAACTTCCTCGACAGCAGTCGACAGGTGTGCGTATTGAGTTGATATTGTATGTAGTGTCATGTAGCGTGAGTTAAGATTTCTTTCCATCTGTCCAAGCCGAACATTGCATGCTCCAGCTTCAGGGGAGTGCTGGAGTATTTGGTTATGTATCACTTATGTAAGAGATAGGTAAATGGATTTCTCCAAGATCCATTTACCCCATTCAGAGTTTAGTCCCACATCTACCAGTGGTTGGACTCGGAGGATCTGAGGAGGCTATATAAGAAGCCCCGGACTCCTTGTATCAGATGAGAAAGTCAATAGACAGATCATCCCTTTGAGGCGTTCTCCTGTGATTTCATCCCGTTTCTTAGGAAGTACGGTTCCACGTTAAAATCTCGTGTTCTCAATGTTCTTTATTCTTTATTTCTCTGATACACTTCCACGTTATATTTTCTAATAATAACTGTGTCTTATATTTCAACGATCGTATAGATGAGGCTTCCACTGCACTTGTAAGTGGACAAAAATACACCAATTGGGTAGTTGAGAATCTACAGAGGTGGAGTGTTGCTGCAAATGGACACTTTATGACACGCATTCAACGGCAAATGCATTTCATTTTTGAAGTTGTAACAAGTGTTCATCACACCCAATTAGGAATTCAGGGCCACAAAAGTTACGCAATTTACCTAGGGCAGCAGACATGTACATATCAAAAATTATAGATATATCGTACTGCATGCTCTCATGTTATTGCAATTATTTCTCATAGATGGCCTGAGATTGATTCTTATGTTGGTGAATGGTACACATCAGTGCATCAGCTTAAGGTACACGAAGGGAAGTTCTTCCCCGTCGATGATCGGGATACATGACCAGCTATAACTTACCCAGAATCACAACCTGTTAAGAAGTTGAAACATAGCAAGGGGCAACAACGGTCGACAAGGATTCATAAAGAGATGTATGTTAAGTATATCTTGCAGCAGAATACGTGTGGGTTATGTAGTACCGCAGAACACAGCAAACATTGGTATCCAAACAAATATTCACAACCATCTACCTCAATTGTGCAACCCTCAACATTTGGCAAGAACAAAAATAAATGTGAATTGTGTGGAGGGGAAGGTCACAATAAAAGAAAATACAATGGCTTGAGTGAGTAACAATACTTTGTTGAATTGATTCAATGGATGGCATTCTTTTTGTAAAAAGTGTTTGTCTTATTTACTACATTAAATATTTATTTGTTCCTCGTTCACAAGCTTATAAATATTATGAAAATGTTCATTGCATATGGATGAAGAACCACTTGATGCCTTTGTTCTGACTTAGCAGGAGAGACATCGTTCACGTCGTGTCTACGACGATGATGTAACTAACTTAAGGTCTCAAAAATTTTACAATGTAATTTTATTATTCATAATATTTGCCAACATATGTTAAATGCATGCTTCACCATGGTTGTGTTGTCGTTGACAGGAGACGCTTGTGCAGCACATCCCTCTGGATGATCGCATTCGACCGTATCATGGTTTGGTTGGTGATGTCGAGGAGGGTTACCTTAGGTTCCCTTCATAACAAAATGTCCATCTTGATTTTCCAACATGTAGATGATACCATATTCTTCACCGAGGGTAGTACAATGGAGGTCAAGAATAAGACCGCAATGCTTGATAGTTTTTTTAAGATCTTGCAAGACTTACCATTAATCACTCCAATTTTCGTTGCGCAGGCTCTCAGATGCAGAGGTTGCTGACTGTTGTAGGGAGCTTGATATGCCTCATTGCTTATTTCCTAAGTGAGCCTATCATTATCCTCTAGTCGCATTTACCAAACAGACCGATTGCTTATCATTGAGAAGATGGAGTGTAAGCTCTTTGGGTGGAAGGTATCTTGCTTGTCTCGCGTAGGGCATCCAGTTCTGATGAAAACTATCCATGTGACAATTCCACCTTTTTCTCCTCAACGCGCCTCCTACGTGACACCCGTGGATCCGGGTTAGCTATTTACACAACATTCGCACTACTATTTTCGATGTCGATTGCATTACAGTGTGTCTACCACACAAAAGACCAGGGTTCAAATCCCACTCTTGCAGTGGTTGCGTTAGGTAGTCGACAGCCAGCGTAAAAATAGTCGAATCTTTCAACATGGATTTGAGCAAGAATTCATGTAGCCGACCCTACTTATAGTGGGATAAGGCTGAGTACTTAAATAACATTCACATGCCATAAAAACAAGTATCACCAATTCACATTATAATAATTTTCATACACAATTACATGTAATAAAAGAAACTGCATTATAATAGAAGAAAAAAATTTACGTTATCTTGTATAAAAACTATAACATGTGTACCGTAACAGAAACTGCGGAAGTTTAACGTCCAGCTATACTAAGTCACAGGTGCCTTGCCTGCCAAACATTTTAAGAAGAAAAGAATGTCAACCAAGGATGAGTACTATCTAGCATACTAAAAACAAATAACATGTAATTCAGTATTTATAAAAGAAAGCAAGTAGATAGGTGTTCATATTTAAATTTAACAAGGAACTTGTGTGGAAATTGGTTTTCAAGTTGTTCTGTATATGAATCCCTCGTTCACCCATCACTTTTAAATTTCCATATATAATATTTTCATATATTAATTATATGATCCATATGTAAGTTATTATTTTTTATTACTTATAACTCATGTTGATGGATCTTGGGATTTTAGATAGTGAGTTCCTGATCTGATCTTTGTCTATGTTCAATCTCAAACTTAGTGTTAATGGATAGTCTGCGGTCTTGGTCTGAGTGTGACCTTACACTATGACTCTAAGACGTGAGGAATACCTTAGGGTCGGGGTGTCTCTGTGGGCATGCAGTGGAATATAGCGCATTCTAACTATGTTCCCAATGTGTCCACTAGCTTCTCCTACCATCCGTAGTAATAGTTCTAAATTTTGATCAAATGTCGATGATTGATGATTGATGATGATTGATAATTTTGTCTCGTGATCTTTTCCTGGACAGGACCTACTGGCGGAATAGTAAACAATCTCAAGAACAATATCAACTTAGTTGTAATTAAACTCAACTCTAGCCAAGCTCACCTGTAACCAACCCCAACCGCAACCAATCTCAACTGCACCTGACAACATTCTCTTCTTTGCCAGGACCATCCGTCGGACCAGTAACCAAAACTCAAGCGGTGAGGAATCCTTCTAAAAGACTCTTCTGTCCCACCCTCCCAGTGGAAGTGCGGTCCACGAGAGGGCTAGGCATATTCCCAAATTATGTCCATGAGACGGGTGGGAGAAACTTTCCGAACTAAGTCACTCCAGAAAATCAGCCCAACCGGTACGGGCAAAAAGAGTGCTAAAAATAAAAACAAAGGGTCCTCCTTCCTAGGCACCCTAAGAACAGAAGGTCAGCGGAACTGGTCAAAACCTAGATCCCAACGAAGCGTAAAAACACTGCAAGCTCGCGTAAAAATCGTACAAAGAACTAGAATCGTAGACATGCGCACTAGGCGGTCGCTGCCCTAACTCGGTTTCCCATCTTCCGGTCAGCCGAGGGTTACCGCACCCTCGCACGGTCAGGTGTAAGGGTCGTCGTGACTGGCCAAATTAACTGATATCACTGGTTCACCATCATTCACTTGTTTGTCTACTCAATCCTTTCTCAATCTCTTCTATGATTGTCTTTACAGATCTAGGTATTTTGTCACTATCTTTTTTTAGTGATAAATATAGTAGATTATACTCAAGGATCAATTGATTGAGGATTACTCTTCATAGTGATCCTAGGAAGTCATCTATTAATATTTTAATATTTGTGTTTCAATCTATTCGATAAGGTCATGAGATTAGAAGTTGTTTATTGGATTTGGATCTAAGTTCATATTGATGCAAGATTTCCCAATTCTTCTCATCTTTAAACCATGAGAGTTAGAGCTACTCATTAGATCTTAATCTAAGTTCAACTCTATACAATTTCCCCTAAATCTTTTCATTTTTTAAGGCATAAGATCTGCAGGTAATTAGTGATCTAAGTTTTTATCCAATTGCATGTATTACACTCCCAATTACTTTTCTTTTGTTATATTTTGGAATACATGTACATAACGCGGTTTCTTTTGTTACATGTAATTGTATATGGAAATTAATGCAATGTAAAATGGTGATACTTGTTAGTTCTGTGGTTGTTTATATTAATTTTGAATGTCATTTCGAATCGCAAAAAAATTATCCATAAACTTCAGTAATATAATGCAATCAATAGCAAATATAATAGTGTAAATGATGTGTAAAATGGTAACCCGGATCCTGGGCGGGTGTCACATCCTACCAGTGGGGATTCACCATTATTTTGAGGCAATTATGGAGCAATTCTTCAAAAGTTGTTTAGATAATGCCACCATTGGTGTTCATTTAACAAAACAGGATACGTTGCCCATAGAGAATAGCTCTAATCTCGACGTGTCAATTTCTCTGCTAAGTCGTTTTGCCTAAAACATTCACTCAAGAAATGTACATCACTCCTCGTATAAAAATCACAAACAGAAATAATAGAAGAAGGTACACATCCCCCTCCTTGCTCCCACATTGAACACAAGACTCGTCAAATGAATTTCTGAATATCCAAGTTTAAATTTCATTTAGGTCGACACCCTCTCTCTTAATTACTCTGTCACACGCCCCTTCTAAAACCACCATGCACGAGAAAGAAACATGCTTAAAGACACCCCATGCTGCATACCCACAATACAACCAAGAATACTTGTACCTCAAACAAAAGTAAAGCTAGCCTTGCCATGTATGCCATTTAGAAGGAAAGCCATGTCGATTCCCTAAGGTTCTCCATGAATATAGTGTTTACTAACCCTTGTAACCTATAAGCAATATATTGTATTTATTAAACAGTTGTGCTAGTATCGAGATATAGCTAGTAGTGAAACATGTAAGCAAGTAGAAAATTCTTGTAAACTGTAAGTTATATATTATTAACTCCAAGGCCTTAAATGTCGGTTTCGGTCATCATTTCGGTACTGACCAAAACAGAATTTCGATGGAATTTCGGTGGAATTTCGACCGAAATTTCGGTCATTTCGGTCAGTTTTTGTACTAGGACCCCCATATTTCGATCATTTCGGTCATTTCGGTCGAATTTCGATTTTGACTGGATATCGATATTCGACAGAAATTCGACCGAATTTCGCTGAAATTTGAGGCCATGATTAACTCTTTGAGAGATCTAGCTCGTAGTTAAAGTTACATGAATTGTGCAAGCTATAAACGAATGCAAAGGAAGGAACTATCGAAGGTTTTGAAGGTTATGAAACCGGAAAAGGTGTAGGGCCTGATGACATTCCTATATAAGTATTGAGAATTTTAGGTGAAAATAGAATGACGTGGCTCACAAATTTAATCATTGTTATTAAACGAAGTAAGAAAATGCGAGAAGAATGGAAAAGCATCCACGTGTCTCTTTCCAAGAATAAAGGAAACTTTCAAAATTTGTTCGAATTACGTAAAATATCAAACTGATATGTCATACTATGAAATATTGGGAACGCGTGATCGAAAAAAGGTTGATGTAATTTTCCAAAGTAATATAAAACCAATTCAGATTCATGTCAGGTTGCTCTACTATTGAAGCTAACCCAACTGTTGAGGAGAATAATAGAGATTTATAGAGCTACAAGGATTATTTGGAGAAGGATTATGATTCGTTACCACATGACATCTTTTGGAGAGTTTTGAAGAAGAAACAAGTGCATGTCCTATACATTAACCTTATAAAGTATATTTATGATGGAGCTTCATCATGTGTAAAGATCTAGTCTGGGAAGAGTGACTATTTTGACATCACCATCAATCTGCATCAAGCTTCAACTTTGAGACTGTTCCTTTTTTTACTTTGATTATGGACGAGTTGACTAGTCATATTCGAGATGAGATACCTCGATGTATGTTCTTCGACGATCATATTGTGTTGATTGATGAGGCAAGAGATGGAGTAAATGAGAAGCTTGAGGTTTGGAGACATGCCTTAGAAACTAAAGGTTTTCATATAAGTAGGCTAAGACTGAATATATCGAGCGCAAATTTGATGGAAACAAGGGTGACCGAATCAAGGTGAAGATTGAAGAAGATAGCATGCAGAAAAGGTTCTTTTAGATACTTGAGATTTATTTTGCAACATGATGGTGAAATCGATGGTGATGTTACAAAAGAATAAATATAGGTTAACTAAAGATGAGAGGAGCCTCTATTGTTTCATATGATAAGAAAATTCTTTTAAAAATCAAAGGAAAGTATTACAAAGCAGTCAAGAAACCCTATTATGCTCTATGGATCTGAATTTTGGCATGTGAACCAAACGTATGCAGAGAATTATAGTAGCGAAAATGAAAAGCCTGCAGTGGTCCTGCAGTGGATGTGAGTATGAAAAGATCGGATTCAAAACAATGCGAACAAAAGGAAAGTTAGTACAGCTCCGATAAAAGATAAAATGAGAGAAAATCGCTTAAGATGGTTTGGTCATTTGCAAAGGAGGTCGGCGGATGCACCAGTTAGAAGATGCAAGATTTGAGATGTTGAGCCGGATAAGAGAGGAGGGCGAGGAAGGAATAAAGAAATGTTTAAAGGAGACTATCTGGGAGGTAAGTGCATCCATCTCCTCATCCACCGCATGTCGTCGTCCTTGATCATGCATCGCATTATGATGATCACCGGGGACAGAAATAGCATTCAAGGCATCTCCAAATCTCTTGTCACAACTAGGTAAACCATCAGTATAAGTAAAATATGACATAGGGTGATAAGTACATTGCCTCTTTTACTTACGGAAAGCTATCGGAAGCTCCTCATGTGCATCCGGGGCAGCAGTGGTGTGGTGGGCATGGGAGCACTTGAAGTTGAAGTGGTCATAATTCATACATAAAAGGGGCATGCAAAGGAACAAACAAAGGTGTAGAAGCAGGTGTATTTGTATGCTTGCGAATATAAATGATAGTCGAGGAGGGAGGTCCAAAAGTATGTCACTAAGCGTGAGAATGAACTAATATAGATCTAAATGGAGGCAAAGAATCAATGTTTCCAACCCTAATTAATGTGGTATAAGGCAGGCTTTATTGTTGTTGTATCAAACAGTTGTACCATACCTATAGTTTTTTTTAAAGGAAAAAGGGCCTCCACCGAATAGTTGTATGCCCAAAAAACTTGACCATTTATCAACTCAAATTGTAATTACAAGCCTAAAATAGGCGGAAATGAAAAAGAGATTACAATACCCAACTCTCCACAAGCACCTTAGCATAAGCCACTACATTTTCCCCATGCATTCGGTCCCAATGAAACACCATGTCGTTTGTGGCAATCAAAATTGCCAAGATAAGCGCTATGTACCTAGATCACACCTTTTTCGTGCCTCTCCCCCCTCATGGACTCCCAGAACCCTGCCATACCATCACACCAAACCGCATGACTCTTGAATAGTATCAAGGATTCGATAGAGCCCATGCATTCGAAGAAAATGTAGTATGCATCTTCCACTTCCCATGACATCGTGAACATGTTGGAGTAGCATTCGGAACGAAACGCATAAAACGATCCCCAACCATCAACCTGCCCCTACTGCATTCGAAGAAAAGGTGGTCTGCATCTTCCATTTCCTCATGACATCGTGAACAAGTTGGAGTATCACTCGGAACGAAACGCATAAAACGATCCCCAACCATCAACCTGCCCCTACTACAAATCCACAAGAAGATCTTCACACGAGCTGGAACCTTCCAATTCTGAATTCTCCTGTAATCCGTCTCACATCCTCCCGGGCCATATGTCCCTTCAATGCTTTGTAAGCTTACCCAACCGAGAAAAGGCCATCCCGCATCATAATTACAGTTTTTGGAGCAAAATATTTGATAGGGAAATCAAAATGGCGAACTCGCTGATTTGTCAATACTTTTCAGCCTGGTGATGATTTAGAATAAGCAAGCCCCATCACAGTATATGTATTTTTTTTGTCTGTGCATCAACACTCCCCCCCCCAAAAAAAAAACTCCCTAGATCATGCATCTCGTTGATTTCAAGCACCAAAAGATATTGTACAAAACAAACACAAGAAATAACACCACAATGAGAATGCCATTCACTGCCAAAAAATGACCGCTCAAAAAATAACAGGCAGAGAGAACAAGATACCGCAAATGCTTCTACTGGTGATGTTGGCCTTAAGTTGATAATATTAAGCTTCTCAGCTTTCGCAAGACCAAACTTCTGGCATTTTTCCATGAATGTATTGATGCTTTCTTTGGTTTGATTACAAGCAGCACTTTGTACAAGATAATCAAAAACCTGCATCACATAACATTCTCAGTTGTTACTGAAATTAGTTTCATTAAAAATGAATAGTAAAGCTATAAGAGAATTATTTAAACATTGGGAAGGAGAGACCTTGCATTCAGATGGTGCAACAGAACCAAGGCAGGCTAATGGATCTCTTGCCGCATTTCTAGACCGTAAAAAGTCAAGAACCTCGAAATTTGTAAGTACGCCAGCATTTGCTTTTATTCTGCAAAAAGTTAAAATTGATGCATTAATTGGACTGGCATATATATCGCAGATCTCTTCCCTTATTAAAAATCAAAAGAACGCATCAAAAAAAGATATTGATTCTGCGATACGCACCACTTTCCAGTTTATTCTTTTCTTACGAATGATTATACTATAACACGATGAACGAATTTGCAAGCAATTACCAGAGAGGGCATAAATAAGACCACCTAAAAATTGTGCATCCTTCTGCGCTTAACAAATTGCAAACATATATCATAAACCAAGTACCACGGAGACAAAACAAATGTGGAACAAGGTAAATCTATTTATGACGAGGTTTGAAACTTTTAATTGAACTTTGTGGTGTTTCATTAGTATATTAGATGCTTTTGCTATACATGTCGAAGAAGATCCTTCATCTTGATTTAAATTAGAATGAACTAAAGGGATAGTCCTAATATTACAAGCATGTTAGGATTCTCGATGGGAGTTGATTATATATTATACCAATTGGAAAAGTATTAAAGATGAGATGTAACTTTAAAACGATCACTGTGAGAGAACAAAATGATGTTATAACAAAGTATAATTCAAATCATCGCATTGTTAAAGTTATTTAATTTTATTATTTCTTTATCTCTTTTATCTCTTTATTGAGTTTTGTGACCCCTTCGGGGTCACTTACATATTTATCTCTTTTTTGAGCTCTAGGGTTTCATGATATAAAAAAACCATATACCCAATGAATAAAGAATCCCATTCATTCTCAACGTTTTCTCCACATGGTATCAGAGCAACAGTCCTAGACCAGGGTTCGTATTCAATTTTCCAACTGCCACCACCAAGCATTTGTTACTCACAACAATGGGGATCTCCCTACCTCTCTCTTGTGATATCCACAGTTGTTGCCTCCAAGGGTGTCTAAAAGCATAACCTTCAGAGCCACCGCACGACAGCAGCGACATCTAGTCGATCCGAATGTATTGTGTCGCAGCACCAAGTGTCATCGGGGCCTTGCACGATGGTCTCATACCGATTCAAGGCATCAACAGTGGTATCTAACCGCTCCAAGCCTCTGTGGCAACCTCAGTCGCCACCTACAGCAACCCTAACCGCTCTGGCATCAATTGCGGCAATCCTAACCACCATTTGCAGCACTTCAAACCGTACCAGCAACATTTGTGGCAACCCTAGCAGCTCAAGCACAATCGCCCATGCTTTGCGGAGTTTTGTGGCACTCATGTGGTCGCGTTCACTACTCCAACAAGCCTCACTAGTACATGTTTGAAGGTCTAGCACTACAAATATAGCTCTTATGCCCTAATCTCATGCAAGTTTAAATCCCTATGACTGCCTCTTCATCTTTATACTTGATTGTGACGGCATTAAATTCTATCGAGACCAAACCCATGTACAATATGATAGTACAGAGGACTACTATCAAACTCAAGAGTGCAAAAAATTATGTCCTTTGGTCTTGGGCCTTCAAGGTGTTCGTTTGCAGTCGAAGGAAGATCTCTATTCTCGCGAAGGACTCGCGAAAGGAAAGTGGCAAGAACTACGATTTATGGCTTGGGGACAATTATTAAGTCATGATATGGATGACCAACAATGTAGAGTCTCATATCGCAACGAATCTCTTGTACAAGGGTACCGCAAAAGACATGTGGGATGAACTGGCAAAGACGTATTCTCAGCAAACTACCAAGTCTCGTCTTGCCGACATCTATATGCGGATTTTTTCCCATCTCAGGTGAATTCCACTCTTGTGGAGTACTATCACCACATCATCAGCCTCTACGAGGAGCTTGCCTTATTCCGATTTAACAAGCAGGTGACAAAGAGATCAGAATGGAAGGTCTACATATTTCTAGACGCCCTACATCCTTGCAATCAGAATGTAAAAGAATGGTTCCTTACATCTGATACTCTTCCATTTATCAAAGTTTTTTTTTCGTCTTCAGGATCTTGAGACTTATACAGGCCGCACTTCCTCTCTGTATCATGCAGAGAATTCTGCCTCCTTACCTCCTCTGGGTGAGGCGACCGATGGACGTGACTCAAGCTATGCTTGTGTCATGATTATGATCGTGGTCGCACACGTGATTGTGGTAATCCGCAGTACATTCAATGTTAGAGATGGAACCATCTTTCTGAGCGATGCTAGGAGAAGTTTGGTTTTCCTCATCAGGCCATTGTTGCATATGTATCTGACCAGGACATGACAGGGGCAGATCCACCTTCTGAACATGACTCCAATGGATAGACAGTTAAACTTCCAGCCACAGATTACTCCCCCCTGATGCAGCTACTTCATAACATCAATGCCACTCCCAGTGAGACTACTCCTGATGCGTACTTGGCTACTACTTCAGGTAGGAGTGCTAATCGAATCTTCAAATCCACAAAGACTTGGATTCAATTCATTTTAAAAATTTCGAATCCGAACTCGAATCTAATTCTAAATGAATTTACAAACTTTAATTCAAATTCAATTCATTTTTCATTTTGAATATTCAAATTTGATTCATTTTATTTCGAATTTGAAATGTTAATCGATGTTTCAAAGCTCATAAAAATAATTTTCTATGAAGAATATTATAATTTTAAAGATTTCATTATATAATAATTCTTATGTTGACTTATAGATTACTAAAATAACAACAACAACAAAGTATTTTCCCACAATTAAGTCCCTACATGGAATCTTCGCCTCCATTCAGATCTATCTTGGGTCAATCCCGGGCTTATATCCACAAAACAAAGATCCCTTCGTATGGTCTTTTTCCAACACTTCTTGGGTCGTCCCCGCCCTCTCTTAGCCGGCTCAACATCCTAACACTCGCATCTCCTAACTGGTGCATCAGCTGATCTTCTTTTCAAATGACCAAACCATCTTAAGCGGTTTTCTCGCATCTTATCCTCGATCGAAGCAACCAACTTTCTTTCTGATTGCATCATTCCGAATCCGATATTTACGTGTGTGTGTGTGTGTCCACACATCCACCTTAGCATTTTCATTTCTGCTACAGCCACTCTCTGCATATGTCTATGGTTCACAGGCCAACATTCAAATCCATAGAGCATAGCAGGTCTCACGGCTGCTTTGTAAAACTTTCCTTTAATTTTTAAAGGAATTTTCTTATCACAGAGAACAGCAGAGGCTCCTCTCCACTTTAGCCAACCTGCATTTATTCTCTTAGTAACATTTCCATCAATTTCCCCATCATGTTGCAAAATAGATCCCAGATATCTAAAAGAAACTCTCTTCCGAATGTTAACATCACCAATCTTCACCTCAATTCCTTCACCATTGCTTCCATCAAAGGTGCACTCCATATATTCTGTCTTAGCCCTACTTATACGAAATCCTTTACTCTCCAACTCATGTCTCCAGACCTCAAGCTTCTCATTTACTCCATCTCTAGTCTCGTCAATCAACACAATATCATCAACAAATAACATACACCAAGGTAACTATAGATTAATAAAATAAGTTAAAAAAATATAATTGTTAGAAAATAGGAATGCAGATGCGGAATGATAAACAGGGCATTAAGAACAGAAAGATAAACATGAACTCAGAGACTTTTACATGGAACCCTACTCCCTAAGGAGCGGGATGAAACCACGGGAACGCCACAAAGGGTTGATGTATGCATTGCACTTTCTTACCAGATACATGGGGTAAGAGGCTTCTTATATAGCCCTCACTGAGTCTCCACATCTCACAACTGGTAGATATGACACTAAACAATTGGAAGTGGCCAATGGATCCTGTAGTGATCCATTTACCCATCTATAACTCAAGTGACGTATAACTCAAATACTCCAACACTCACTCTCAAGTTGGAGCATGCAATGCTCAGCTTGGACAAACAAAAAGAAATCTCAACTCACAATACATGACACGACGGACAATATCAACCCAATGTGCACAACTATCGGATGTTGTCGAGGACGTTGCTTCTCATGTTGTGCAGGTGAGGAGAACGAACGGGCTGGAGTGTGAGTCAAACTAAATCTCCTCGTTGGAGAGTATGTGTCTATATTGCGCATGTCAGAGTCACTGCAATCGAAATGAGTCTCCATCTGGAGAACTCTGGCCCCTACCACATGTGGACAACTGCTCCATCTCTGAAAGGGCCGAACTGAAAAGCCGTGGAGGCATCCTCGTCGGAGTCCACGGTCGCTGGAGAATGGAGTCTGAAAAGTCTCCTTGTCGAAGAACAGGGTCTCTCCCATCTGGCTCAGAGAATGGGATCTCTACTCTGGAGTCCCTATGGAATCACATGAAAACCCTAGCCCACATGGCATAGGGAATGGGATATCTACACTGGAGCCTTTATGGATCACATGAAAACTCTGATCGACAAAACAAGAATGATGGGGAGCACACAAACATGATGACAGATATGTGCTCATCTGAAAAGATCGCATACATGTGCGTGTCTAAAACCGAAGACTCGGAACCAATCTGACGTCGAGTTTAAACATCTTTAGAGTCTGGAAATCTAGCCGTGCATCTGGACTACGAAGAATCTAATCTGTCATGTGACTCTAAACAATACTCCCCCTTTCTCCCAGACTGATCAGAAAATAGTGATGTCGACCAAGTTCGAAGAAGACAACAAAGATGGAGAAAAACATGAATCAAATAAGCCGACTTCATTTTTTCGCTCCTTTTTTATTCAAATCATTTTTTTTCAAATAAGCCGTTCATTTTTTTTTGCGGCTTCCCTCTTCTTTTTTTGTATTTTTTCCCGCGTATAGTTTTTTTTGTACGCACCTTTTTTTCTTCTTATTTTTTTGAACAAACATCTTCCTTCATTTTTTCGCAAATAAGGTCAATTCATTTTTTTTCTCGAGGCCTTCCTTTCTCTTCTTGCATTCCTTTTTTTATTTCCACGACCCACTTGGGCCCAAGATGAACAGCATATTTTTCTAATCAGGCCTCGAGCCTTTTTTCTCATAACGCACGGCCGCCCTTTATTTAGGGTTCCCACTAGGGAACCCTATTCTTCGAACGCTCCCTTGATTAGAGTTTTCTTCAATGGCAGCTTCCTGGGGATACCGACACCCCCCTCTGCCTGGGGTACGATCTGCATTAAAGAGTTCACCGTCGTGGAGCGTTGAAGAGCTCGTTGCCGGAGAGGGGGCTGCTGGAGCGACGCCTGGGGTCAAGGGCAGCACCACCTGAAGAGCTCGTCGTTGCATGGGGTCGAGGGCGCCGCCTGCTGGAGATGGGGAAGCCGTAACGAGAGGAGGGTGACGTCACCGCTGGATGGTGTTGAAGAAGCGCCGCTTTCATCGACTGGATGGTGGTCGAGCCCTAGGACCATGAGAAAGAGAGTTTGGGAGAAGGAGGGCGTGAAGGAGAGCGCTCAGGAAGTCGTCGCTGGAGGGCTTCTTCTCGCCAAGGGTTGGGCACATCTCGGAGAGGGGATCTGCGAGAAAGGTCGCGTCGCTTGCGCACCTGGGGCCAAGGGTGGAAGGAGAAAAAGGTGGTGTTGCCTTCGCGCCACCTGGATTGCGCTGCCCGATTGTTCTCGAGGATGCCCTGGAGATCGTGCCAGAAGAAGCATGGAAGCCTGCTATCGCTTGGTGTTTTGGCTTCTTCCACCGGGTGCCTGCTTGAAGGAAGAGTGGCATAGCATGTTGGGTTTTCGATCAGAGATGCTTGGAGCATGCCTAGAGAACTGGAACTCGAACTGAATCCAAGAAAAAAAATGATGATATTCTTCAAGCCTGAATAATCCATGCAGGATTAGGGTTTCAAGAAAACCCTAGAATTTTGTTGTTGTAGCCAGATCGATTTGAACAAGAACGACAACATGTTTACGGTATTGAACAACCCTAGATCTCGAACTTAAGCAATGCATGATAACAATCTTCAACTAATAAATCCTCATCAAAATCGAATCTCGAAAATACAAAAAAAAATAAAATTTTAAGAACAAATCTCCGAGAATCGAACCCGCTCTGCTCTATACCATGTTAGAAAATAGGAACGCAGAAGCGGAATGATATACAAAGCATTAAGAGCAGAAAGATAAACATGAACTCAGAGATTTTTACGTGGAATCCTACTCCCTAAGGAGCGGGATGAAATCACGAGAGAACGCCAGAAAGGATTGATGTATGCATTGCACTTTCTCACTGAATACATGGGGTGAGGAGCTTCTTATATAGCCCCCAATGAGTCTCCGCATCTCACAATTGGTAGATGTAGGACTAAACAACTGGATGTGGTAACGCATAACTCAAATACTCCAACAATAATCAAGGAAAATATCAAACATATAAAATAGAGTAAATGAAATACTTCATTTTTAGCCATTATTGTATGTATTTTACAATCTAAATTGTTGTGCATGGATAGCCTCATCATGGATTGTATTTGTTATGCAAGGAAACCCAAAAAAAAGGTGGAGGGAAATCTGATAGGCCACAAACTGCGACAAATATTACAGAGGAACTCAAATTAGTGCGATCATCATTTTCATGTGCAAGGAGAAGGCAATCTACCATGTGTTTGTGGGATATTTGGTTAACAAGAAAAAGGTGGAGGGAAAATGTAGGGTAAGGAATGCAGGAACATGAAAATAAATGCAGGGAGAGGAAGTTAGATAACAATCTTAAACATTTGATCTTTCATACTAGATTTTATATCTAATATTTCTACTCTAATTTTTATATTGAATATTTAGTATTTATCTAATAGGATTGTATATGCATAGATACCTGCATACATACTAAATTGGGAATTTAGGAATGGTTTAGAGTACTTTGTGATGCTCTTAAAACCTCAAATTCATGATAGCATGCCAAGATTATTACCGTATTTATACTAAGTAATGCATATTCAAAGGATTGTTACTAGACTAAAATAACAAGTAGAGACGAGAACTACAATGTTTTGTATAACTGATGAAGGACCCACATCCCTGACTCGTTGCATGTTTCAGAGCCAAATCACCTGAACTTGTTTATAAAGGGGGAAGGAAAGAGATTAGCTCGCACTACAATGGCATGATGTTGCATATACATGTCACACGTTGACAAGTCATGTTGGTGTAGCATGGGAGTGAGAAAATCATGTCGATGAATATGAACGTGATAAATCATATCGGTGCAGCATATGTATGATAATAAGTTTAAGAGAACCAATTAATCGCGTGCAGTAAAGTGGTCTGAGAGTATTTTTAGATGCTTGCTATAAAAAGATTCAAGGTGCTACTTTCTTCTCTCGTACTTAGCATCCAAAGTACGATTAATAACTTTGTGAATGATTTAATTAAAATAAAAATGAATAATACGTATTTATGTTGCCATACTTTGACATGTTATGTTTACTAATATATGTAAATGATAGATCTTTCAATGTGAATTAAATGTCATAACATTTGCTAGTACATAAGTCAGATATTATTTTTTACATCTTTTTACTCGCAAATAAAATTGAATTAAATGCATATAATTTCTTTATGCAATTATACTATAACTCCTTGCATGGGACATTCTAAAATGATCCCAATCAACCTAGGGGTGAGGCTCCTACATGTATGTATGTAAACACGTATGGATTGTATGTGTGTATACATATGTACGACAATATAAATATCTGGATGTATGTATATATGTATATATATAATCGAATTAATATCAAACGCATTCAGGTCCATTCAAATTAAATTCATTTGGAATCGAATACACAAGTGAAATTTAAATTCGGTTCGTTTTTTTTTCAAATCGAACTTTTTTCGAACTTTTATCGAGCGAATCCTAATCAAATTTAAATGATTAAATCAATTAGCACCCCTAACTTCAGGTACAGTAGCCAACTATGCTACTTATGTTGGAGTATAAGTTGTATGCGCCTCTTGAGTTGTAGATGGGTAGATGGATACCCTTAGGACCATTTACCCCATCCCAGTGTTTAGTCCCACATAGTCCAGCGGTGGGACTTGGAGGCCCTGTGGAGGCTATACAAGGAGCCCCAAGCCTCCTGTAACAGGAGAGAAAGTGCAATGCATAACACGCCCCTTTGAGGGCTTCTCCCGTGGTTTCATCCCGCTCCTCACGGAGTAGGGTTCCACGTAAAATCATGGTGTTTCCATGTTTTATGTTTCTTGAGATTATGCTCTGTTTATCGTTTCCGCTTCCGCTTCCGATTTTCTAACATGGTATCAGAGCGGGTCGATTCTCGGAGAGTTTTTATGTTCATTATTTGTTCGAGATTCGATTTTGGTATCTTTCTCTTGAAGATTATTATGTTAGTGATTTGCTCAAGAGTAGAGATTCATTCTTCTAGGGGTTTCCTGAAAATCCTAAATCTGCACGAAAGCGTGTCGATTTCCGCTCGTTCTGAAGATCATCTACGACAATGATTTGAGGGTTTTTCCGAGCCCTATTTCATGCCCAAGTTCTGAAGAAAATTCTGGAGTTTAAATTTCTGTTGTGTGGAATTGTTTTTCATGGACACATCCATAGATCCATGCTCTAGCGTCGTCAATCAGAGCCGCGCAACAAGAAGAAGATTTTGCGGTGCATATTCCAGTCCAGAACACGAGCCCGGGCGCAAAGGCTCCACGCGGCGACCCTTCAGCATCAGGCCGCGAGATCCAGGCTACAGGCGCCAGGCTACAGGTCTTGATCCAGGCAGAAGCATCGCGTGCGTACCGCAGCATCATGCGCGTGCCCGGGGCCTCGTACGCCTCCATCGGGCCACAGGCGGCGCAACAGCAACAGCGCACAGACGACATCCGTCGTGGGTCCAGAATCTCCATCGAAGAACCCCAAGCGCCCCATCTCCCCGCACAATTCAGATCGCCGGCGACCCAGACGCAGTAAAATCATGAGCCTTGTAAGATCGCCGGCGAACTCCTCTTCCTAAGCTCGCATCCATCAAGCGGGCCCTTCATCTCCAGCCAAGGCACGAGGTGCAACCCAACACGATCCAAGCGAGAGCCCACAAGCGGTGCGCGATCCCCATCGCGCCGCCCCCACCATCACGCCGGCAGCGGCGTTATCCAGGCGCGCGAGACCTTGCTCGATACCCAGGAACCTCGAGTCTTCTACAAGCGGCGGCGGCGCCCCCATGTGCGCGAGCCCAGGCGCACGAAGCCCAGGCGCGCCCTTTCGCTGGTCACGCGCTAGTCCAGAAGCCCACCGCGCGCGCGCACCCAAGCAGCGGTGGTCGAAACTCCAGTGGGCGACGGCGGCATATCCTGCGTGGAAGGGTTCCCACGATGGGAACCCTAACGAGTCTGAAAGAACGGTTCCAAGGGAGCCCTAAATACTGAGCCATGTCGTTATTAAAAAAGGGAAAGGGCAGCCGTGTATTAAAAAAAGGGAGGGACAGAAAAGAGGGGGAGGATTGTTATGGGCCCTCTTTGGGCTGTGACTTGTTTTATAAAAAAGAAAAAGAAAAGAAAATGCGCGTACAAATTGAAAAGGCCGTACGCAAATTCAAAAAAATGCAAAGCCGTAGAAAAAAGGGAGTTGAACGGCTTAAAAAATGAATGAAAATGTGACGGCTTTCAAAAAAATTATGAAAAGCCGCGAGAAATTTTTTTTGAGAATGTTTTCTCCCCATCATTGTTGTCTTCTCCCAACTTGGTCGACGTCCATGTTTTCCGACAAATATGGGAGAAAGGGGGAGTATATGTAGAGTCAACAGGTCGTCTTCCAGATCCAGATGCAGATTATCCAGACCATCCAGATATTCAGACTCTACAGTTGTTCAGACTCGACAATTGATACCGAGACTCCAGTTTCAGACATGCACGAGTTTGCGGTCATTTTCAGATGAGCATATGTTGCCATCATTTGTTCGTGGCCCCCATCATTAGTCTTGTTTTGTCGGCCAGAGTTTTCATGTGAGCCATAGGGACTGCATAGCAGAGGACCATTCCCTATGCCATTGAGGGCAAGGGTTTACATGTGGTATCATAGGTACTCCAGAGTAGAGTATCATTGTTTGAGCTAGATGGGAGAGACCCAGTTCTCCGACGAGGAGACTCCAGGCGTAAGTTCAGACTCGATGGTCAGATTTCGAGTCTTCAGTTGACTCACACTCCAGCCCGTTCGTCCCCTCACCTGCACGGCATGAGAAGCAACGTCCTCGACTGCAGCAATGTGCGCGTTGGGTTGGTATTGTCCGTAGTGTCCTGTAGCGTTGAGTTTTTTTTTTACGCTCAAAAGCGGGGGACGCACTCGATGGTGCTCGCCCCGATTTATTAAGAAGTTAAGAGGTAACTTACAGACGAAATGCGGACAGGAAACATAAAAGAACAGAACCAGAAGGTATCGAAATCAGATACCCCCACTACAGCAAAAACCCCCTATACATCAGTCCAGTCACGAAGGAGTCGCGATGCCGAGATGAGGACATTTTCGGAGTAGAATCTCTGACGAGCAAAGAGGGCTTCATTTCTTCCAAGCCAGATGCTCCAAAGCCGCGCAATAGGTGTAAGCAGGTCCATCCTCGCCCTGGCCCGAGAGCTAACCAAGCTGTCACAGAAAGATGAAGAAGACGATACGTCAAGCCAGTCCAGATCAGCCCAGATGCCATGGGTTCTGCCACATCGAAAAAATAGATGGTCGATAGTCTCCGTCTCCAAATCACAAAGGCCACAGATAGATGTGACGTTGGGAAAAAGCGAGGCACACCGGCTACGAGTCAGCAGACGCCCACGCCGAAAGAGCCACAGAAATATGGCTATTCGTTCGGGGACCCTGAGGCCCCAAAAGAATTGACAGTACCGATAAAGAGAAACATCAGCCGCACCGGGAGGAGGAAGAATAGCAAGGTAAGCCGCACGAGTGGAGAAGGAACCGTCCTTCCAAAGTAAATGGTCGCGACCGACAGAGGGCTTGGGTGCGTCAGCGAGAATTGCCAGTAAAGCGAAGAAATCCACCTACCGCCGGTCAGAGAGGTTAGCCACGAACATGGGTCCCCAAGAAGCACCATCCCAGCAGGAGGCCACCTTAGCATCCTTATCTGCCACCAGTGCGAATAGACGGGGAAATAACTCCTGAAGAGGACCCCTACCGGTCCAATCGTCACCCCAAAAACGGATCAAAGACCCATTCCCCACCTTAATGCCAAAAAGGGATCGGTTACGAGAAAGGGTATCGACGATAGCACGGGAGAAAGAGGAAGAACCCATCAGGCGGCCACTCAAATCAAAATGCCGGTCAACTCCCATCGCATCCCTCAAAAAGTTCAGCATAAAGTTCTCCTCCCGGCCCCAAAGACGAGCCACCCATTTGAGCAGGAGGGCCTCATTAACCACCTCCATCCTTCTCACAGCCAGCGCCCCCCTCCTTCTTCGGCCGAGTAACCTCGTCCCAGCCAACCAAATGCACACCCCTCCTCCCCTCCCCCTTCTTTCCCCAGAGAAACCTCCGCAAGCACGAATCTATCCTCCGTCGGATCCCCTTAGGCATTCCTTTAACAGAGAAGAAATAGATTGGGATCGAAGATAATACCGACTTGAGAAGAACCAAACGACCACCGCGGGAAAGAAGGGTCGCGCGCCATCCGGCCAAGCGAGATTCCATCCGCTCCACCACCGCCCGCCAATCACAGATGCGAGCACGCCCAACCGTCAAGGGAAGCCCCAAATACTCCAAAGGAAGAGCGCCCGCGGGGCAGCCCATGATCCGCATACACTCCGCGACCTCATCCCGCAGAATGGAGAAGGGAACCAAAGAGGATTTAGCATGGTTAATGAGGAGGCCCGAGGCCTCGCTGAAGAGCTCCAACGTGGTAGCCATACCCTCCACATTCGATGCACCGCCCTCGATAAAGCAAATAGTATCATCAGCGAATTGAATAATAGGGACATGGTAAGGTCCAAGAGAGCACCTGCGGGTAAGACCCGCCGCAGCCACATTATGAATCATGCGAGGCAAGACGTCGGCGGCCAAGACGAATAACAGAGGAGCAAGGGGACACCCATGTCGTATCCCCCGCCGAGGCTGGAAAAAGCCCCCAGCCAGCTGCCCGTTGACAAGAAGCGAGAGAGAGGCCGTCGAGACGCAGCGACGCACCCACGAGATCCACTGCGAGGGAAAGCCGCGCCGCTTCAGAACAGACCAAAGAAATCGCCAATCCAAAGAGTCGTATACCTTCGCGAAATCAATCTTCCAAAGAATCCCCCTAACGCCGTTCTTGGTCCATGCGTGAATCATCTCCGAAGCCACCGCATAGCATTCACTAATTTGCCGCCCCCGAACAAAAGCCGCTTGAGTAGGCGAGATGAGAGAATCGAGAAGCGGAGCCAGACGCCGAGCAAGGACCATGGCAATGATAAGGTAAATGGCATTGGAAATGGAGATCGGCCGGAAGTCCTCGATACGGTTGGCGGTCGATGACTTGGGAATGAGAACAATAAGAGCCTTGTTGAGTTTATCAAACCCCTGGTTTCCAGCACAAAAATCGCGGGCGACATCCAAAACGTCTTGAGCAAGCACATCCCAAAACTCCCGGTAAAAAGAAACAGGGAATCCATCGGGGCCCGGCGCCGCGTCGGAGTTGAGGGCCCAAACAGCCTCCTTCAACTCCTCCATAGAAATAGGCCGAATTAGGCTCATCGCATCCACCTGTGGTAGCAGGCTAGCCCCACCACCCGACCAACGCCACAATCGCGCAGACCGGCGCCCGAACCATTCCTTAAAATAGGCCACCAGGGCGTGACCCAACTCCCGCTCCCCCTGGACCTGGGCGTCATTAATCAGCAAAGAAGAAATAGAATTAGAACGCCGCCGACCACTAGCGACCCTGTGGAAAAAAGCGGTGTTGGTGTCCCCCGCCTTCAACCACCGCATCCGAGAACGTTGGCGCCATTCAACCAACCGCTTCCGATCCTCCAACTTCACCTTATCCATAGCATCTGCGCGCACGACCAGCTCGTCCGGATACAAGTCCCTGTCGTTTTCAATGCGATCAAAGCGCAAAATCACGTCGTCGGCCGCCAGGCGAGTGGCGATGCGAGCAAAACGGGTTTCCTTCTTGAAAGACGCCAGCAGCCTTCTGAGAGACGAAAGCTTGTGTTCAAAACGGCGAGCGGCACTGCCCGTCGAAGAATCCTAAGCCCAATGATTCCGAACCAAGTCCCTAAAGCCAGGCTCCAAAAGCCAACAACGCTCGTAGCGGAAGATGCCACGAGGCCGAATATCATCCCCAGCCTCCCAGATAATGGGGTTGTGATCCGAAAAAGATCGTGGTCTCGAAGTTACCCCGCAAAAAGGATAGGTCTCCATCATAAGGTTATTCGCCAAAAAGCGATCGATCCGCGACCGCGAAGAATTATTTCGTCACGTGCAGGAAATATCATTTGGGACTAACGGTTCAAGAGCCAGATCATTAATAATGTCCAAAAATTCCGAAGAACCCGGGTCCTGACCACCGCGACCCCGAGGGCGATCCTGCGAATGCAATGTGACATTGAAGTCTCCCCCCAGCAGCCATGGCACGTCACCCAAATTGTTAGCGTCCTCGCGTAAGTCCTCCCAAAGCTCGCGGCGAGAAATATGACAAGTAGGGGCGTAAGCACAAGTAAACGCCATACAAGTATTCGAAACACAGCAATTCAACACCACCGATAAGGAGTGACGGCCCATCCTCATTGAAGAGAAAGAAAATCGCGACGAACGCCAAGCCACAAAGGCACCACCCGTAGCACCAGTCGCATCCAAGGCACGAAAAGCATAGAGATGACCCACGCCAAAAGACCTCCATAAATCTTCATCCAACGCCGACAGCTTCGACTCCTGAATGAAGGCGATATCACAGTCCCATTCCACAAGGCGCGAGCCCAAAATGCGCCTACGATCAGGGTCCCCCAGACCACGCACGTTCCAGGACAAAGACTTCATTAAACAAAAAGGAAGCCCAAAAGACGCTGCGAAGCAAGAAGGGGTCATCATAGACCGCCAAGGGAGCGGTCACCGAACTGGAAAGGGCCGGCCGCCTCCGCCACCGCTTCGCGTAGGGACTGACAAGTGGATACGGGAGAAGCTTCAGAGCGAAAAAGCCGCCGTCGAGAGTAGCTCCAACCATAGCGGGACGAGGGGGAAAGTCCCGCAACCATAGCAGCATCAGCCGAGGGGGTCGCCGCCTCCCCGCCGGCAGGCGAGTCAAGATCATCACGTTCCCGAATAGGGGACAACCACGGAGAGGCGGGAGGGAGCAGCAAGACTTCCCCCGCACCGATCGAGGGAATAGCAGTGACGTCAGCACCAGGATAAGAGGCCTGCGACCACGTCCGCGAAGAAAGAGGAGATTGCAGATCTTCCAGATGAATCTCGAGAGAGAAAGGCACCGAGCTGATAGGCCGAGGACATAAGACATCGGGCCCCCAAGAAAGACGCTCCGAGAGCGAAAGAGGATCCGAAGTCGAAAGAGGATCCGATAGAAACTGCTCCGATAAAACCCTCTGGGGAGCCCAAATACTGGTACCAAGTGGGTCCCAAGGGATGAAAGCCATATGCGTGGAGTGGTCCACGAGAGAAATACCCGCCGACAAAAAGGAATTATCAAGGGGAAGCGAATCGTTCTCGAGAAGATCATAAGCCACCAAATCGCGGGTTCCACCGCACGTTTGCATGTCCCGAGGTGCCTCTTTGCGATCACGTGAACAGCAACCCATGCATGATGACGCTTCGAATACATCCCTGGAAGGCGCCACGTGGCAGGAAGAATACCGAGCGTCACCCGACCGCTCGGGATCCTGCATCGTCGGAATAGCCGAAGAGGACCCCTGCCTAACCACCGCCGGAGGAGGAGGAACCGGCATCGCCGTCGCCGACGGAAAGAAGAACTCAATCCTGAAGGTCCAGCGACCCAAGGACATCAACTCAAAGAGAACCTTGCCAGCCCACTCGTCGAAGAAGGCTGAAGAACATTCAATCAGAACATGCGAGCATCTCCAGTCAGCACCAGGTGCAAGGCCATCCATCAAGAATTTTGAGGACTTGCCCCCAACGGCGAACAACCTTCGAAAGAGCATGGACCGAACGAGAGAGGAAAGGCACCCCCCGAACTTCCGCGACACAAACCACTGTGGAGGAGGCACCACCATCGGCCACCCGCAGGCTCCGCCACCAGACTCCGGAGATACCGTGGAAACGAAGAAGGTTCTCACGTTGCTCCGATGAGAGCCCACGAACGCACATCAACCCGCATCCAGGATGACGAGATCCCCAGCAAAACTATCGCCCAAGAAGGCCAACGTACCAGCACGAATGCTCTCCCACCCATCACCAGGCTTCTGCAAAACCCCCACCACGAGGGAGAGCGACGAGGCCGACCCAAGAGGAACCTGGTCGCTACACCCCCCCCCCAAACTTCCACCTTCAGCCGCAGTCCCCTTCTGGTCCAACACCCGCCCCCCTTGCGACCACTCCACGCCACCCCCAGCCGCCGAGGTCCCGAATTCAGGAAAGGAAAGCACCCCCGAACCGCCACAAGCAGAAACTTCCCCCGACCCCCCCACCGGCTTCACCGGCACCGTTTCGACCTCCACACCCACCTCCATCTCGGCCTCAGCTTCCACCACCACCACCGAGTCGACAGCGGCACCAAACTCCACCGCGCCTCCCGAACCGCTTCCCGCCTGGAAGTCGTGCATCGCTCCCCGAGGAGAAACAGGAGCACCCGAGAAACCCTCAGCACATGCACCACCAGCGCCAACCACCTGCGCGAAAGAGCGAGAATCGCGCCCATTCAAACCTTGCGCACACCATCGCACCGCCGAGCTCGGTGTAGCCAAGTGCGTCCTTCCAGCGACGCCCGCCGAAGACCAGCAAGAAGACCTCCGATGGCCTGACTTACCACAGAGGAAACACCGAGGGGGAGCACTGCAAGCGGAAGCAATATGACCACGAGCATTGCAACGGAAGCACCGCTTACCCGGCTTGGCGTGAGAGACCCGGACCCACGCGCCACCGACCTCGTCAGGCTCCATGTCGAGCCCGGCACCATGCGCACGAGAAAAGCCACCGACCGGGCCTCGGCGCTCCTTTGCTTCGACGCCCTTCGCTTCACCGACCTTCGGTCTCCACGCCCTTCGCTTTCCAGAAGCCCAGCGCTCTCCAAAAGCCCTTCGCTCCCCAACCGCCCTTCGCTCCCCACACGTCCTTCGCTCTCCACACGCCCTTCGCTCCATCCTCCTGTCTGAGGAGTTCCTGTAGCGTTGAGTTGAGTTTCTTTCTGTTTGTCCAAGTTGAGCATTGCATGGTCCAGCTTGAGGGGGAGTGTTGGAGTATAAGTTGTATGCGCCTCTTGAGTTGTAGATGGGTAAATGGATACCCTCAGGTTCCATTTACCCCATCCCAATGTTTAGTCCCACATTGTCCAGCGGTGGGACTTGGAGGCCCTGTAGAGGCTATATAAGGAGCCCCAGGCCTCCTGTAACATGAGAGAAAGTGCAATGCATAACACACCCCTTTGAGGGCTTCTCCCGTGGTTTCATCTCGCTCCTCACGGAGTAGGGTTCCACGTAAAATCATGGTGTTTCCATGTTCTATGTTTCTTGATATTATGCTCTGTTTATCGTTTCTGCTTCCGCTTCCGATTTTCTAACAATTTACAATGCATCAACATGGATTATTGAATCGAGTGTGTCTACTTATATGATGAGAGAAGGAAATCTGTTGACCTTCGCTCAACCTTCTTCCATTGTGAAGTCGATTTGAGTTGCAAACGGTGTTCATTCTCTTATTACCACCATTGGGACCATGGAGTTTTCCACCAAGCTCAGCCTTACAGGAGTTCACAACACTCCCAACTTTCCTTTGGGCTTAATATTTGTTCATAAGCTTCGTGTTGAGTTGAATTGTCGAGTGGTTGTTGTTTTCAGGACATTCAAACGATAAAGATTTTTGATGGGGGACATGAGAAGAACGGTCTTAACTAACTTGATATCCTTGTCGATTCTACTATTGCTGGTGATGTCTCCATTTCCACTACCATGATAATATGGCATTTGTGGCTTGGCCATCCTTCTGTCAAAGCTTTTTCCCCAGATTTTTCCCGAACTTTCCTCACTGAAGTCGTTTGAGTGCGAAGCTTGTCAGATAGAAAAACATCATCGAGCCTTTTTTCCTCCTAAGGCCGAGCCACGTCAATCTTCACCCCTTTCTTTAGTCGATTGTAATATTGGGGGGCCTTATCCAGTCCGAGCTATTGGTGATGACAGATATTTTGTTGTCGTTCTAGATGATTATAGCAAATCTTCTTGTGACTATTTAATAAATGAATGGACATATATTAATAAAATTGCCAGGCCCTTTAGTTTATTAAAACATATTTCTCTACTTGTATTCAGACTATACTTACTGACAATGCTTTTAAGTATACCCAACATGACTTGGAGTCTTTCTTTGCCTCTCGAGGAACCCTTCATCAGACATCTTGTTTGTATACCTCTCAGTAAAATGTAGTAAAAAGGAAACTCCGCCACCATATGGACATTGTTCGTACACATTGCTTACTTACATGGAAGCTCACAAGACCTACTGAAGGGATGTCATTCTCACCGCCACTTATCTCATTAATAGTATACGTTTTTATGTCCTTAAGGTTGTAACTCCTTTCTCACTCTTGTATCCCGATGAGACGTCCTTTCTGCCACTATTGAAAAAAAATTGTTGCACTCTCATAACTTAGCCAACTACTTTATTCAATCTGTTAGTGGCAAACCCATGGAGCATACGCCACCACCCATTGTCTATAAAAGGAAATACATTGTTCATTCTGACCATGTATCGTTACATGTTCCTTACTTGCAGGTTGATGTGCCCTCTTCAAGTGTCTCCACCACCGCAGCACCGGATGCTCCATCAGAACTTTTTGTAGCCGGCAGACGACAATAAGGCAATGTACTATACATCTCTTGTTATACTTTACTTCCACTGATAGTCTATCCAGTAGTGACAAGCGATTTACAGATGCTCCTGTGGTGGATACTATTTCTCCTGATCATCATGGTGCATTGTAAGATCACGATTGGTGATGGAGCATGTAATAGATGGGTAATTGGATCTCTCCAAAATCAAGTTACCCCACTCATGTTTTAGTCCAATATCTACTATCAGTTGGACTCCGGTCTGCCTGTGAGAGTATATAAGAAGCCCCACACCCCTTGCACATGTTGTTGTTGCCAGCAAAAATCTGGACAATTGGTCTCTCATCAAGATGCAACCTCTGCACATCAGCCACGGAAAAAATAAATATGTGTAGGCACCATCAGTTCCCAAATGAACTTACAATCTCGAACAAGATTCTCTGGTTGAGGAACAGAAGGTCGGTTAATGGCTTTGTAGGCTCGTCTCACAACATCTCCATCTTTCAGAATCTAGTGATCTCCTCCCATTCTACGACTATCAAACCTATTAATAACATCTAATAGCTCTAGTAACTCTTCCCTGCATTTGATGCAAAATGGAATTCGGCGCGGCGCGGGAAATAGATTTGACGGTGGATTTTTCGATGGTAGAAGAAAATAGAGGGGTTGAGAAGAAGAAACTGGAAGGGTTGAGAAGAGAAGACACGCCGGATGCGCGGGGTTAGAGAAGAAGAAACGCGTAGACCGCGAGAGGAAGAGAGAAGAGACTCGTCGGGAATACGAGGGGTTTGGGAGAAGAACATGTGTAGATCACGCATGGAGAAGGAGAGAGAGGGGAGAGGAGAGAGAGATAATTCTCTACTTTATCACATCTTGAACTGACTAAAACATTGGACCCTCATCCCTTTATATAGGAGGGATGGCATTACAAGAATGGAAAATAATTTAAACCGACAACCAATTATCCTAAACTGACTCTAACTAATTAACCGACTAACTACCAAATTTGAAATTCAAATTAAGACTAATTGAGATCACACACGATCTCTTTATTTAAAATTGCGACAACTTAAAAAACGTAAATAAAATTAACGGCCACAATTTAAATAATTAGACGGCCCTACATGTCGAGTCCACGCTGCATCAACTCTCCTCCGCTTTTAAAAAATTCGTCTCCCGACGAATTGCTTGAATCTTAAGGCTTGACATAAGGCGCTTCATGAACTTGTGTCGACGTGCGTGTGAACGCGAATCATGAGATATGCAACTTAAATCATTATGCATCTTCCAATGCGTGACGGGATCGTCGAATCGTAGGTACGATTCGGATGCCATGCTCTGATATCAATTGATGCAAAATGGAATTCGGCGCGGCGCGGGAAATAGATTTGATGGTGGATTTTTTGATGGTAGAAGAAAATAGAGGGGTTGAGAAGAAGAAACTGGAAGGGTTGAAAAGAGAAGACACGCCGGATGCGCGGGGTTAGAGAAGAAGAAACGCGCAGACCGCGAGGGGAAGAGAGAAGAGACTCGTCGGGAATACGAGTGGTTTGGGAGAAGAAGAACACGTGTAGATCACGCGGGGAGAAGGAGAAAGAGGGGAGAGGAGAGAGAAATAAATCTCTATTTTGTCACATCTTGAACTGACTAAAACATTGGACCCTCATCCCTTTATATAGGAGGGATGACATTACAAGAATAGAAAATAATTTAAACCGACAACCAATTATCCTAAACTGACTCTAACTAATTAACCGACTAACTACCAAATTTGAAATTCAAATTAAGACTAATTGAGATCACACACGATCTCTTTATTTAAAATTGCGACAACTTAAAAAACGTAAATAAAATTAACGGCCACAATTTAAATAATTAGACGGCCCTACATGTCGAGTCCACGCTGCATCAACTCTCCTCCGCTTTTAAAAAATTCATCTCCCGACGAATTGCTTGAACCTTGAGGCTTGACATAAGGCGCTTCATGAACTTGTGTCGACGTGCGTGTGAACGCGAATCATGAGATATGCAACTTAAATCATATTGCATCTTCCAATGCGCGACGGGATCGTCGAATCGTAGGGACGATTCGGTTGCCATGCTCTGATACCAATTGATGCAAAATGGAATTCGGCGCGGCGCGGGAAATAGATTTGACGGTGGATTTTTCGATGGTAGAAGAAAATAGAGGGGTTGAGAAGAAGAAACTGGAAGGGTTGAAAAGAGAAGACACGTCGGATGCGCGGGGTTAGAGAAGAAGAAACGCGCAGACCGCGAGGGGAAGAGAGAAGAGACTCGTCGGGAATACGAGGGGTTTGGGAGAAGAAGAACGCGTGTAGATCACGCGGGGAGAAGGAGAAAGAGAGGAAAGGAGAGAGAGATAAATCTCTATTTTGTCACATCTTGAACTGACTAAAACATTGGACCCTCATCCCTTTATATAGGAGGGATGACATTACAAGAATAGAAAATAATTTAAACCGACAACCAATTATCCTAAACTGACTCTAACTAATTAACCGACTAACTACCAAATTTGAAATTCAAATTAAGACTAATTGAGATCACACGATCTCTTTATTTAAAATTGCGACAACTTAAAAAACGTAAATAAAATTAACTGCCACAATTTAAATAATTAGACGGCCCTACATGTCGAGTCCACGCTGCATCAGCATTGCTCAGAGAAATTAGAACAGAAAGATGGCATCCAGTTATCGTCCATCCAGCAATATGCAACAAGGAGTTGTAATCTAAGTATATGGTAAACAAACATGGAAACCAAGAAGTCAAGGGCCATCCATCAGTCCATTTATATGTCCAAACTGGCAAAATAGAGAAGAGAACTGCGGTATTAGGGAACAACTCCCCTTCCAAAAAGCTGGTGTAGAAGGAAGGGTGATTCTTTAGAGCAAGTTGCGCTTGAATGTCGTATATACCACGAATGAGTCTGCAACAAAGATCCTCATTATTTCCCCAAATTCAAGCCATCCATTTCAAAAACAAAGCCTTATTCAAAGTTTCAAGTCGTGAGATCCCCAGACCTCCTCCCTCCTTGGGCAGCAAGACTTTCCCACAAAGCCTCAAATTTCAGCGAAATTCGATCGAATTCCTGTCAATTATAGATATCCTGTCGAAATCAAAATTCGACCGAAATGGCTGAAATGACCGAAATATGGGGGTCCTAGTACAAAAAAAATGATCAAAATACGGGGGCCTTAGTACAAAAAATGATCGAAATGACCGAAATTTCGGTCGAAATTTGACCGAAATTCCATTTCGGTCAGTCACCGAAATAGTGACCGAAACCGACATTTAGGGCCATGCTTTCCCAATCAACCAGGTGGACACCTGAAGCGCCATTTCCATACTTACTCTAGAAAAATAGTTGCATAATCATCTCAAACCACCAAGAAACACCAACTAAAAGGATCACCAATGACATAAAGAAGAGTGAAATAGCTCCAAAGATGGCCTTCACCAGGACCAACCGACCCTCATGTGAAAGTAGAGAAGCTATACACCCTGACAGCTTTTTATCCACCTTCTCAGTGATATCAAGTCAGCAATAAAGAGCTTTCTACTTGTTAACAGTAGATCTTAATAATGAATTGGGAAACTGCCATGAGTCGTTCCCAACTCTATGTTGCATGACACGGCTTCGACATCACAAAAGACTCATTAGGATTACAAATTACAATTGATGGTTTTCTGTTCAACTTTAGCCTAGATAGTTCACCAAATAATTCAAGCATCGTCGCCATTCACATCTCTTCCTCTATCCCTCCTTTAACAAAGAAAATTATATCATCAGTGTATCAATATTCTGAAGAAGGGGATGGAGATATCCCCAAGCAAATAGCATGACGTGGTACCTTGATGGGTCACCTACATCACCATGCATGCTAGAACAGACAATATGGGGACCAAACGGACAGCCACGTCTCACACCACGCTGCGGTTGGTAAATCAACCCCCAGGTCTACCATTAATAAGCATTGGCTAAGATGTCGTGGTAATGTATCTTTTCATTCAAGATATCCAAACATTCAAAAGGTCGTGTCTCACAAGAGCAGGCCATGAAAGATTCAGACCACCATATCGTACGTTTTAGAGAAATCAACCTTTGAAAGAAGGTCGGCAAATTCATCTTCTTCTCCAATCTGTATTGATCTTTGTAGTCGTCGCTAGGTTGTCCCCTATCTATCTTCTCGGAATGGAGATAGATTGAACCAGTGAGATTACATCCAAGACTTCATTCACTCTATAAGCCAAAACCTTAGTCACCACGAGGTAGATGGTGTTACTCGTTAGATAAGGCAATGGGTTGAAAAATCATCCACTCATTCAGATGGGTATTCCGGAACAATCAAGTGGCTATTTCACCTGAAGACCAGGATAAAACAACGTTCACCTATCCATTTGGGACATATGCTTTCAGACGGATGCCCTTTGGTCTATTTAACGCTCCGGCGACATTCCAGATGTGCATGTTGTTAATCTTTTCGGACATGATAGGTGACTGCTTTGGAGGTCTTCATGGATGATTTCTCTGTCTACGGCGACGGGTTTGATGCTTGTCTTGACTGCCTAGACCGAGTACTTCAGCGCTGCATAGAGGTAAACCTTGTACAATCTTAGGAGAAGAGTCACTTTATGGTGACTCAGGGGACGGTCCTTGGTCACATCATCTCCAACAGAAACATGGAGGTTGATCCGGCCAAGGTGAATATCATTAGAAAACTCAATCCACCGTCCAATTTGAGACAGTTGCAGTCTTTTGTGGGGCATGTCGGTTTCTACAGGCGGTTCATTCAGAACTTAAATCGAATTGCCCGACCGCTTACAGATTTATTGACTAAAGACACCGAGTTCCTTGTAGATTATAAGTGTCTTAAGTCTTTCGAGACTCTCAAGAATTTAGTTGTCGAGGCTCCTGTCCTTCAATCACCCGATTGGTCTCTCCCATTTGAGATCATGACGGATGCTTCTGATTATGCCATAGGGGTTGTGCTTGGACAGAGGAGGGATGGATTATTGATGACCGAAAAATCGACTCTCAATCCGGGCAAGGTAAAAATAATCACTCTCGGGTCGTTGCGACCCGGATCGAGAGGGATCGGTCAATCAAGAAAAATGTAAAGCAGACCACCAAACAAAAGGATAAAATCAAGAAAATCAAAAATAGCGGTCCTGGCAATATTATTAACCTGGTATAGCACCCAGGGTCGGTCTCAGGGAGCACGAATTGGCCTCGCGGCCTACGAAGTAGTCTAAAAGTAAAATAAAATAAAAACAAATGTTTTTGGTGGATTTTTAATGGTTTTTAAATTATTTTTGGATTTTTAAATATAAAGGAAAATAGGAAAAAGGCTAAACAAACACAAATCAACCAATTATAAAAACACTCAAAAACACTCCAAAAATTCAAACAAAAATATTTTTATATTTTTTTAGGTTTTTTAATGTTTTTGGTTAATTTTTTAGATTTTTCTAATTTTTATGTGATTTTCTAAAAATCAAGAAAAGCAGAAACAGGAGCAATCTGTCCATCCAGACTTCAAAGACCCGTGAAAAATATCAAATGGATCTTTCGCAACCTGGAGGTAATTTTTATGAGAAATAGAAACAACAAGGAAAATTCAGAAAAGGAGTTTATTATTTTTTGAGTTTTCTACAATTTTTTAGAATTTTTATGAGATTTTAAGTGTTTTTTAATTTTTAGGGTTTTTATATATCCAAAAATAGCCAAAATTGCAGAGAAAATAAAACACACGAAAACTAACAAATCCTAATTTTTTTAGATTTTTTAAAATAGTTTTTATATTTTTTATGATTTTCTAAATCAGACAGAAGTAAAAACTACATTTTTTGAATTTCTAAAAATATCAAAAAGCCTCAAAAATTTACCAAATTTTTGGTGAAATGTTTACACAATGGCAAGAGCCATGTTCCAAATTTCACGCAATTTGGACTTAATTTGCTATTTTATTTAAATAAAATAGAGGCTCACAGTCATAGGGACCTAAATGCAAGGAAAGAAAGTTTCAGGGGCCAAACAGTAATGAACAAATAAAGCCCAGGGCCCCTCGTGCAAAATGTCCAGCAAGTCACGCGCGGGGCACGTGAATCAGGCGCGGAGAGGTATGTGTAATTCCTATTTCAAAACGTTCAAACAATAACACACAGAAATCACAGGCCACAAAATGCAAATGTATCAAACCCTCACGTGTCGATGCACGTGGACCACATATAAAAGGACTAAAATGCAAATAGCAAGAACATGATGGTCCAGAGTGCAAATATCCAAAAATAAAAACAATTGTATTCAATATTTACAGGACTAACTAATAAAAATAAAAATGAGAAGGGCCTAAGGGAAATTTACCCCTTATTAAAAGCAGGCGGCCGAAGAAGCGCCACGTGGCAGATTGAACGGTGGAGGTGCAGCTGGCGTCTCTTCGAAGACCGATGCTTGGATCCAACGGACGAGAGGCCTCCACGTGTGAATCGGACGGCTGAGAAGTGCGGGCAGCCCTTCGTCTGGATGGATGGTCCGATCAGGCCTCAGAAGGATCGGACGGTGGCTGGCACTCCATAAATGGATGGCGAGGATCAAATCTGGAGCGTCGAGGCTAAACGGACAGCGGAGGAGGGTCTTGGAAGAACAAAGCTCCGGCGAACTTCACCGACTCACCGTGGACGCCTGGGACCTCCTTGGCTGCTGGGATGCGGAACGTGATCGCCGAGCTCTTTCGCAGTTGATGAGAGCCTCCGATGATGCCGGGGACCAACGGAGCGGCCCGGCGACGGCGGAGGAAGGAAGCTCCTGGGCTAAAACGTCTCGACCCTCAGATGGGCCGCATTGACCTGTAAAATAGCCTAGGAAGCTTCCTGGGTCGAGGGCAAACTACCTCGACCCGGTTAGGGGCGAAAAGGGGGATCAGGTGTGTCGGGTGGACGACCTCCAGCGAGGCGAAGGCGGTGGAGGTCGAGCCTTAGTTCCTGGGTGAACCAAGGTGGGTGCGTGGGTGCAGAAGGTGGAGAGGGGTCTCACGGAGATGATGGTCGGGTCCGATGATCGATTGGAAGAACGGAATGAGCGGAATCGATCGGCGACGGCGGAAGGCGATTTTGGGCGTAATCAAAAATTAGGGAAAACTAGATGGAATAGGGTCTACCTGATGGCTGGAGTCGACTGGGGACGAGCTTGCGGAGCTCTGGGTCGTAGCCTCGAAGGGTCGTCGGGTCCTGAGGCTCTAACGCTCCTCGCGGCGGCGCACGGCGGCAAGAGTCGCCGGATCAGTGGCAGAAGGCTTCCTCTCCTCTCTTCGTCACTCTACTCACTCAGCTGTCACTCCGGGGAGCACATTGAAGGTCCTGGGATGAAGGAGCAGCGCCAAAGATGCCCTAAATTGTGCGGCGGAGGTTCAGCTAAATACTATTGCAGGTCCGAGAAGAAGAGGTCGGGTCCGGCTTGGTGAAGCACGGACCCCTAGGCAAGGAGGCGGGCGTGGATCTCGGATCAGTGGGGATCAATTAGGACCTGGGGTTTGGATAAACGGGGATCGGATCATGCGGGGGTAATTAAGAGAAGTCGGGTCGCACGTGAGATCCGCGGGGGAAATGGTCCAGGGGAGGAGTTGACCGGGGGTCAACATCCCCCGTGGACCAATCAAAATCAACCACTTATTAAAGTTTTAGAAATTCAATAAAAAAATAATAAATGACCTTATTTCGAAAAACTTAAAACATGAAAAATTTTATTTATTTTCAAATTATTTTTTGGTGATTTTTATTTATTTTTTTGAAATATAAATTATGTATTTACATTATATTATTATTATATATAGGTATATACATATAGGTATTTTTTATTTTTATTTTTTAATTATTTATTTTTATGCAATTATTCCAATTTTATATTTTATTTATTTAAAGAATAAAATTTGGAATAAAAGGGTATTTTTATTTTTATTTTTGATTTTATTTTTATTTACATAGATTAAATAAATACTTTTATTTTCATATTTACATGGTATATATACAAGGTGAATTTTGATTTTATTTCTTTTTCTTTTTAATTTATTTTTATTATTCTTATTTTTATTTTATTTATTTATACCATGAAATGTGGAATAAGAAAATATTTTTATTAGATTTTTATTAATTATTTACAAGGGGAAAATAAATAGATATATTATTCTATATACATGGTCTATATACACTGGTGATAGAATTTTATTTCTTTTTATTTTTCTTTTATTTTTCCAATGTTTATTTTGGTTTTATATTTACAAATATGTACAAATAAATAATCACACATTTTTATTTTTAATAAGAGGAAAATAATTTTTATTTATATACATGGGTATATGTACACGCATGAGAATGACCCTATCTCCCTCTACTTTGATTCTTTTGCAGTCAGGCCCATGCTAAGCCCTCCCTTGGGATTAGGTCGCTCAATATTTATTCTAAATATCTCCCTCTTTTTCTTTTATTTCTTTATTCTTTTATTTATGCACAAAAACATGCTAATTATTGTAATTTACAAGATGCATGCCTGTTGATAATTTATGATATTTACACCTATCTACAATGTGTTTTGCATAGGTTTTGTAGCTAAAATAAAAGAATAAAGAGTGATGAATGGGTATTCATCACCCCCCTATACTTAACTTTGCTAGTCCCTTAGCAAACACTTATTTGAAAAAGAAGTGAAAAAGAAAAGGAAAAAGAAAAAGAGGAGAAAATGCATGGATCAATGTTGAATATTAAACTTGCCTTCATTAAATTGAAATATGGAGCTCGGTCAGATCTTTGGATTATTAATGTGTCGGAACCTTATTTAGACTTAGGTTTAAAACTTAACAGCCTCTAAGATCCACTAATCTATAGTCAAGACTCCTTAATAATCCAGATCAGAACAAGTCTACATACACAAACCCTGAAGACCATGAATCTTTCCTTGTACAGTGTAAGTGAGGTATAGCTCTCCACCTCAGAAGTAGCAAGATGACAACCCTCCCCGACAAGGTAACTCTATGACCCTAGTCTGGCCACTCTTTCCTCAAGGAGCGGGGTATTCCCTTCTAAGTTCAAGTTCAACCGGCTCAAGAAGAGGGGGAAGAATAGAATGGACCATGGCCAGTGTAGCCATGTATCCTTGGGAGCTCAACCAGTGTAGCTAAGTCTCCCTGCTGTAAGCTACATAAGATGGAACATGAGTCTCAAGCTTTGCTTATTGCACTATATACATACTACAGTGGGATTATCATTTTCTATCAGACCCACCACTTTTTTGGAGTTATTTTCTTTTTGCATTTTTTTCTTTTGTTTTCAAGTGCATCTGTACAACATATTTACAAGGTGCAGCATATATACATAAGGAGTTTTTCCTCTTGAGCCAGGAGACTATCCCTCTTTTGAAGTATTATTGCAACCCACAACTCCTGTCGTTAGACCTCATGGCAACCAGACCAGGTTGAGACGCACTTCCTTCACTGTAAGAAGAAGGGAGGTTCCGCCTAGAAGTACTACCCTCATATGCTACCCCAAGTCAAGGAAGATTGCCTCCTCACCACCTCATCCGTAGAGAGCTCAGTGTAAAGTGCGGGTCCAAGTCAAGCCATTGTCCATATGAGTCATGTGTGTGTTGTTAAGTGCTCTACTTAGGCTCATTGAGATGACATATGATCATAGCCTAGTGGACTCAAAGAATTAAGTCACCATGGACCTGAAAAGTCTCAACCCTAAGCCCTATAAGGTTCCTCTTATAATTAGGTGGATCAAGATCTTAATCAAGCTCCATTTTTCAATTTAATTCCAGGATAGTTTAAATGTCAACTATAATCCAGGAAAAACTATACAAATATTTACAAAGATGCAATCTTACAAATATTTACACATGTGCAGAATTTTTGAAAAATGTTTTGAAACCATGAATGTATGCATGAATGCACGTTTTGCAAAATATTTACACAAATTTACACAAGGTTTTTGCAAACTTTTGATTTTCAAAACATTTTGGAAAAATTTTGTACTATATACATAACTTTGATATACACATATTTACACACTATTTACACAAAAAGTGTTTACAAACATTTTTACAAAAATAATCTCTACAATAGCTATGTATGTGCAAATAAAAGAATATTATTAACAAGGAAGAATTTTTTATTTTTATGGATTTTTGGGTTTTTAGCCATTTTTATTTATTTACACACTCACACAAAGTACGAGTTATGGCTAAAGTATATATGAAATATATACACACCCCCCTATACTTAGCTCGAACGATGTCCTCAGAGTCAAGAGTGATTAAGAAGAAATAACTCGTGCTTAGTATAGGGAAGTGAAAAGGAAGGCTATATACAAAGACAGATAATAGAATAGAAATCCAAGAGGGTCTCGGCATTTCCCCCTATACTTAGGATCAACTAATCCTAAGTATAGAAGGCTGTACACAAAGGAAAAGCCAAGTGCAGAATGTACATGGTCTACCCCCCCTATACTTAGGGTAAAATATCCCTAAGTATAGGCAGCAAAAACAGGGGTAAAAAGAATCAAAAGAATACCCGAGAGTCCTACATCCCCCTATACTTAGGGTAAAGTACACCCTAAGTATAGCATAATCATAAGATGAGAAAAGGGATGTGGGACTAAAGAATAGAGTGATATGGACATCTGGATCTATACAAGTCGGAAAAACAGTGATAATCAGACGTGAGATGCAATAGATGTGAGTCAAGAGACCACATCTCACGCAAAGTGAATCGGGGCAACATCAACGACCTGCGGCTCATGATCTAGATATGGCTTGAGCCGCTGGCCATTCAATCGAAAGGTACTCTCAGAAGACAACTCAGATATATTAATACTCCCATTGTCGTGTACCTTTCTCACCAAATACGGTCCCTTCCATTTGCTCTATAGCTTCCCTGGAAATAGACGAAGCCTAGCATCAAACAACCATACTCTCTGTCCAGGCTCAAAATGCTTGTGGCTGATATGAGAATCATGCCACTCCTTCACTCTCTCCTTGTACTGTAGGCTGTTTGAGAAGGCGGTATCACGAAGCTCCTCCAAGGCTGCTAACTCTGCCCTCCTCTGATCTCCTAAACTCTCTGGATCCAAAAGTATATCAGTGACAACCCAAAGTGACCTATGTCTCAGCTCAATAGGTAAATGGCACGGCTTGCCATAAACGAGGCGAAAGGGAGATGTGCCCAAAGGCGTCTTGAAAGACGTCCTATATGCCCACAATACCAAGTCCAAAAGCTGTGACCAATCCTTTCGGTCAGGACGGACGACTTTCTGCAATATAGTCTTGATCTCCCTGTTCGACACTTCAGCAAGACCATTCGTCTGAGGGTGGTATGGAGTGGCTACTCGATGGTCTATGCCGAACTCGCTAGCAAGGGCCTTCACCTTGTCGTTGACGAAATGAGACCCCCCGTCAGATATCAACACTCGAGGTAACCCGAACCGTGAAATGATATGCTTCCTCAAAAATCGGCAAACAGTCCTAGCATCTGCGGTTCGGGAGGGGATGGCCTCAACCCAACGACTAACATAATCCAGGGCCAACAGAATGTACTCGAATCCCTGACTCCTAGGGAATGGACCCATGAAATCGATGCCCCATGCGTCAAAAACCTCATAGAAGTGAATGGGATGCATCGGCATCATATCACGTTGTCCACAAGTGCCCATCCTCTGACAGTCAGTACACCTCTTCACGAACTCATCAGAGTCCTTGAAGAGGGTAGGCCACCATAGGCCGGATTGGAGCACTTTCTGTGCCGTTCTCCTCTCAGAGTGATGTCCTCCTGCCTCAAGCTTGTGGCAGTAAGTGAGGACGCTATGGTGCTCCTCTTGAGGAATGCACCTACGCCAGACGCTATCCCCTCCTTCATGGTAAAGGATGGGATCCTCCCAGTGGTAGAACTTGGCCTTCGCGAGGAAGGTCTCAAGTCGCTGCATGGGCCAATCTTGTGGGACTTTCTTAGCAACAAGAAAGTTCACAATATCGGCGTACCACGGGAGAGATGCGATAGCAAGGATCGCCTCATCTGGGAAGGTCTCACAAATACGCTCAGTCTGCTCAGAATCCTGAAGATGCTCTAATCGGGAGAGATGATCCGCCACCACATTCTTGACTCCAGGATTATCCTTAATTTCTATTTCAAACTCCTAGAGTAGAAGGATCCATCTGGTCAATCTGGCTTTGGCATCCTTCTTTGCCATAAGGTACCTGATGGCGGTATGGTCAGTGTAAATGGTCACTCTAGATCTGATAATGTAAGATCTGAACTTATCTAGGGCAAAAACTACGGCTAGCATCTCCTTGTCAGTGACTGTGTAGTTCCGCTGCGCGGCATCCAATGTACGGCTAGCGCAGTGAATAGCAAATGGGACTCCATCCCTCCTCTGTCCCAGCACGGCCCCTACGGCAAAATCAGAGGCATCCGTCATGATCTCGAATGGGAGAAACCAATCAGGCGGCTGGAGAACAGGAGCCTCTACAACACATCTCTTGAGAGTCTCAAACGACGATACACTTGTCATCGACAAGGAACTCGGTGTCTTTCGTCAGCAGATCAGTCAACGGTCGGGCAATCCTACTGAAATCATGAATGAAGCGTCGGTAGAAACCGACGTGCCCCAGAAAAGACCGTAACTGCTGCAGGTTGGACGGTGGCGCGAGTTTTCTAATGACATCTACCTTGGCCGGATCAACCTCCATGCCCCTGTTGGAGATGATATGGCCAAGCACCGTCCTTTGAGTCACTATAAAGTGACTCTTCTCCCAAGATAACACAAGGTGAACCTCAATGCATCGTTGAAGGACTCGATCTAGGCAGTCAAGACAGGAGTCAAATCCGTCGCCGTAGATCGAGAAGTCATCCACGAAGACCCCCAAGCACTACCCCACCATGTCCGAAAAGATAGACAGCATGCATATCTGAAAAGTCGCAGGGGCGTTGCATAACCCAAATGGCATGCGTCTGAAGGCATATGTCCCGAAGGGACAGGTGAAGGTAGTCTTGTCCTGGTCCTCGGGCGCGATGGCCACCTGATTGTAGCCGGAGTACCCATCAAAGAAGCAATAGTGGCTCTTCCCTGCCAGTCTCTCAATGATCTGATCAATAAAGGGCAAGGGGAAATGATCCTTCTTGGTGGCCTGGTTGAGTCGTCTGTAATCCACGCAGACCTGCCAAGAAGTGGGTACCCGGGTAGCGATCTCCTCTCCAGACTCGCTGACAACTGTAGTGATGCCCGTCTTCTTGGGCACCACATGCAACGGACTGACCCACTTGGAGTCGGAGATGGGGTAGATAAAATCGGTGCTCCACCATTTCGAGATCTCCTTCATGACAACCTCTCTCAGATTCGGGTTCAGCCGCCGCTGGAACTCACGCGATGGCTTCGTCTCCTCCTCGAGATAGATATGGTGGGAGCACATGGCCGGACTTATCCCCTGGAGATCGACTACGCTCCATCCAATCATCTTGCGGTTCTTTTCAAGAATCCCCATCAGACGGGATTCATGCTCTCCAGTAAAATCGGCGGAGATAATGACTGGGTACATCTCATGCTCACCCGTAAGGAACCTATACTTCAGCGACGCAGGAAGTGGCTTCAGCTCTGGACAAGTAGGTGCTGGCGGATCTGGCCTCCGAAAGCTCTGAGTGAATTTTGCCAAATCCGCATGGGAGAACAGAAACTCTCGCTCACAATCAGTATCTGGAGAAGGCTGCTCTACTGGACTGTCTCTACTCTGCATGGCATCAACCTCCTCCCTCGCTGCAGGCTCAGTGGAATTCATACATGGTATAAAATCATCAAAATCTGTCCAATCAACATCTGACTCTGAGGGATCTGTATCAGACTCACAACTAATCTCTGTCTCGCGGTCAAGAGTTGGCTCTGCTAACTGAAAAGTATCCTGGACTAGGGCTGCGCTCTCCAAGCTCTCCTCTGTTGGCGTCTCTGCATCAGCGAACTCTGAAGGTGAGAGGATGTCCTGTGCGACTGGATCTGCGCAAACTGCCTCGTCATATGTGATCACAAAATCGTAGTCCTGGTGGATGTCTCACCCTGTATCTGTCATATGCTCTAAATCTATGGTCTGCTCCGAGCACTCTGACTTTCTGACTCTGATGTCCTCGATCGTCTCTATTTGTACACTCTCGCCCTCGATGCGAAAGTATACCTTCCCGCTATCATGGTCGTCACTGCCTTGGCTGCGTCCAAGAACGGGCGACCTAGAATGATGGGGGTATCGGTCACGGACTCAGGGATCTCCATGTCCAACACAACGAAGTCCACGGGGAATTGCATGCCCTGAATCATGACGACAACATCCCTCAGCAACACCTTCGCCTCTTGACAGATCGATCAGCAAACTAAAGGACTGTCCTGCTCTGTCGTAGAGTGCCCAACTCGAAACGGTCGAGAAGGGTTGCTGGAAGTAGGTTGATCGAAGAACCACTGTCTAATAGAGTGCAGTCGAACCTCTGCTCATGGATGTGGCATCTGACATACGAGGCTCTTGAATCTGGCCTCTTGGCCGGCAGACGGTTCTGAATCACGAAACACGTGGCCCGGGTAAGCACATGGATCTCAGACTGATGGTTCCTCCTCTTCCTCCTAACTGTGGTCCTATCTCTGAGTGATCTCTAGAGTAGAGGGATGTGCTTCAAGGCCTCCTGGAGAGTCAGCTGGATATGGAATCTGTCGATCATCTGCTGACTGAACACTACCTGCTGGTTCTTTTTGGCATTTTCTTTTTTCTGCCCCTTACTCAGGTGGAGTGCTCCAGCGCTGTATACGACCTCTAGCGGCGTGGGACCCCTCAAGTGACCAAATAGTCTTTTTTTATTAATTTTTATTTTGGTCCAATTACGGTCTAATAGGTACAGGCAAGTTATTAGGTGTGTGGACCCTACTGATTACGTCGCAATCAAAGAAAACTCCTAAGCTAAGGCTGAAATCCACGAGAAACAAAGGCAGTAAATAAACGGTCAAAACCACGAAAAACCGCGAAAAATCTGGTGGGGTCCCCCGAGCACACCGGTGCTCGGCGAAACAGACCCCGATAGTCTGCCAAGTCCAGTCCTGTCCCTGTATTATTACAACAATATAATGCTGAAAATAAAACTATGCTAAACTAAGCTACTCCCGCACTCCTGCTAGTCTCCTCGCGCTCTCCTGCGGCTCCGTGCAGAAGGGAGCCACCTCCGATTCCCGCGGTTGCGTCGGTTCTTCGAGAAGAGCTGCCTCGGTCCTCGGGCCCTCGTAAGTAAACAAACACGTGTGATCAGACCAGATAAACAAAGCAAATAAACTAGAATAGCGTATATGCACAAAAATGCGAATAAAAATAAACAGTCAAAACAAACAAAAACAAGATAAAAGAAAATAAAAGAAAATGAAAATAAAAGAAAAATAAAAAGCCGCGAAAAGCCGCGGACAAAGAGAAAAGCCGCGGAAAAACACGAAAAACAAAAGAAAATAAAAAGAGAAATAAAAACAACTACTAAGCCGCGCTCCTCGGCAACGACGCCATTCTGATGACTGAAAAATCGACTCTCAATCCGGGCAAGGTAAAAATAATCACTCTCGGGTCGTTGCGACCCGGATCGAGAGGGATCGGTCAATCAAGAAAAATGTAAAGCAGACCACCAAACAAAAGGATAAAATCAAGAAAATAAAAAATAGCGGTCCTGGCTATATTATTAACCTGGTATAGCACCCAGGGTCGGTCTTAGGGAGCACGAATTGGCCTCACAGCCTACGAAGTAGTCTAAAAGTAAAATAAAATAAAAACAAATGTTTTTGGTGGATTTTTAATGGTTTTTAATTTTTTTTTGGATTTTTAAATATAAAGGAAAATAGGAAAAAGGCTAAACAAGCACAAATCAACAAATTATAAAAAAAACACTCAAAAATACTCCAAAATTTCAAACAAAAATATTTTTATGTTTTTTAGGTTTTTTAATTTTTTGGTTAATTTATCAGATTTTTCTAATTTTTATGCAATTTTCTAAAAATCAAGAAAAGCAGAAACATGAGCAATCTGTCCACCCAGACTTCAAAGACCCATGAAAAATATCAAATGGATCTTTCACAGCATGGAGGTAATTTTTATGAGAAATAGAAACAACAAGGAAAATTCAGAAAAAGAGTTTATTATGTTTTGAGTTTTCTACAATTTTTTAGACTTTTTATGAGATTTTAAGTGTTTTTTAATTTTTAGGGTTTTTATATATCCAAAAATAGCCAAAATTGCATAGAAAATAAAACACATGAAAACTAACAAATCCTAACTTTTTAGAATTTTTAAAATAGTTTTTATATTTTTTTATGATTTTCTAAATCAGACAAAAGCAAAAACTACAGTTTTTAAATTTTTAAAAATATCAAAAAGCCTAAAAAATTTACCAATTTTTTGATGAAATTTTTACACAGTGGCAGGAGCCACATGTCCAAATTTCACGCAATTTGGACTTAATTTGCTATTTTATTTAAATAAAATAGAGGCTCACAGTCACAGGGACCTAAATGCAAGGAAAGGAAGTTCCAGGGGCCAAATAGTAACAAACAAATAAAACCTAGGGCCCCTCATGCAAAATGTCCAGCAAGTCACGCGTGGGGCACGCAAAATCGCGAATCAAGCACGGAGGGGTATATGTGTAATTCCTATTTCAAAACATTCAAACAATAACACACAGAAATCACAGGGCACAAAATGCAAATGTACCAAACCCTCACGTGTCGATGCGCGTGGACCACATATAAAAGGACTAAAATGCAAATAACAAGAACATGAAGATCCATAGTGCAAATATCCAAAAATAAAAACAATTGTATTCAATATTTACAGGACTAACTAATAAAAACAAAAACGAGAAGGGCCTAAGAGATATTTACCCCTTATTAAAAGCGGACGTCCGAAGAAGCGCCATGTGGCAGATCGAACGGTGGAGGTGCAGCTGGCGTCTCTTCGAAGACCGACGCTTGGATCCAACGGACAAGGGGCCGCCACGTGTGAATCGGGCGGCTGAGAAGTGAGGGCAGCCCTTCGTCTGGATGGACAGTCCGATCATGCCTCAGAAGGATCGGACGGTGGCTGGCGCTCCATAAGTGGATGGCGAGGATCAAATCTGGAGCGCCGAGGCTGAACGGACGACGGAGGAGGGTCTTGGAAGAACAAAGCTCCGGTGAACTTCGCCGGCTCACCGTGGACGCCTGGGACCTCCTCCTTGGCTGCTGGGATGTGGAACGTGATCGCCGAGCTCTTCCGCAGCTGATGAAAGCCTCCGATGACGTCGGGGACCACCGGAGCGGCCCGGCGACGGCAGAGGAAGGAAGCTCCTGGGTTGAAACGTCTCGACCCTCAGATGGGTTGCATTGACATGCAAAATAGCCTAGGAAGCTTCCTAGATCGAGGGCAAACTGCCTCGACCCGGTTAGGGGCGAAAAGGGGGATCGGGTGCGTCGGGTGGATGACCTCCGGCGAGGCGACGGTAGTGGAGGTCGAGCCTTGGTTCCTGGGCGAACCAAGGTGGATGCGTGGGTGCAGAAGGTGGAGAGGGGGCTCACGGAGATGATGGTCGGTTCCGATGATCGATTGGATAAACGGAGTGAGCGGAATCGATCGGCGACGGCGGAAGGCGATTTTGGGCGTAATCAAAAATTAGGGAAAACTAGATGGAATAGGGTCTACCTGATGGCTGGAGTCGACTGGGGACGAGCTCGCGGAGCTCTGGGTCGTAGCCTCAAAGGGTCGTTGGGTCCCGAGGCTCTAGCGCTTCTCGTAGCGGCGCACGGTGGCAAGAGTCGCCGGATCAGTGGCAGAAGGCTTCCTCTCCTCTCTTCGACACTCTACTCACTCAGCTGTCACTCTGGGGAGCACAGTGGAGGTCCTGGGACGAAGGAGCAGTGCCAAAGATGCCCTAAATTATGCGGTGGAGGTTCAGCTAAATATTGCTGCAGGTCCGAGAAGAAGAGGTCGGGTCCGGCTTGGTGAAGCACAGACCCCTAGGCAAGGAGGCGGGCGTGGATCTCGGATCAGTGGGGATCAATTAGGACCTGGGGTTTGGATAAACGGGGATCGGATCATCCGAGGGTAATTAAGAGAAGTCAGGTCGCACGTGAGATCCACGGGGGAAATGGTCCGGGGGGAGTTGACCGGGGGTCAACATCCCCCGTGGACCAATCAGAATGAGCCACTTATTAAAGTTTTAGAAATTCAATAAAAAATAATAAATGACCTTATTTCGAAAAACTTAAAACATGAAAAATGTTTATTTATTTTCAAATTATTTTTTTAGTGATTTTTATTTATTTTTTTGAAATATAAATTATGTATTTACATTATATTATTATATATATATGTATATACATATAGGTATTTTTTATTTTTATTTTTTTAATTATTTATTTTTATATAATTATTCCAATTTTATATTTTATTTATTTATAGAATAAAATTTGGAATAAAAGGGTATTTTTATTTTTATTTTTATTATTTATTTACATAGGTTAAATAAATACTTTTATTTTCATATTTACATGGTATATATATACAAGGTGAATTTTGATTTTATTTCTTTTTCTTTTTAATTTATTTTTATTTTTCTAATTTTTATTTTATTTATTTACACCATGAAATTTGGAATAAGAAAATATTTTTATTAGATTTTTATTAATTATTTACAAGGTGAAAATAAATAGATATATTATTCTATATACATGGTCTATATACACTGGTGATAGAATTTTATTTCTTTTTATTTTTCTTTTATTTTTCCAATGTTTATTTTGGTTTTATATTTACAAATATGTACAAATAAATAATCACATATTTTTATTTTTAATAAGAGGAAAATATTTTTTATTTATATACGTGGGTATATGTACACGCATGAGAATGACCATATCTCCCTCTACTTTGATTCTTTTGCGGTAAGGCCCATGTTGAGCCCTCCCTTAGGATTAGGTCGCTCAATATTTATTCTAAATATCTCCCTCTTTTTCTTTTATTTCTTTATTCTTTTATTTATGCACAAAAACATGCTAATTATTGTAATTTACAAGATGTATGCATGTTGATAATTTATGCTAAAATGTGTTTTGCATAGGTTTTGTAGCTAAAATAAAAGAATAAAGAGTGATGAATGGGTATTCATCAATTATCTTATGCCATACACTACGCTAGCCGGACTTTGGATGCAGCCCAAAGGAACTATACAATGACTGAGAACGAGATGCTTGCGGTAGTCTTTGCTTTGGATAAGTACAAATCTTACTTTCTTGGATCTAGATTGACAATTTTTACAGATCACACTGCCATTCGGTACTTGATGTCGAAGAAGGATGCCAAAGCCAGATTGACCAGATGGATCCTTCTCCTGCAGGAATTTGATATCGAGATTAAGAATAAACCCGGAATTAAGAATGTTGTGGCAGATCACCTCTCCCGCTTAGAGAACCTTGAGGAATCTGAGCCCGTAACACCTATTACTGAGACGTTTATAGATGAGGCGATCCTTGCTAACACCTCTCTCTCATGGTATGCCGACATTGTGGATTACCTTGTTGCCAAATCTATTCCACAAGGTTGGACCAGACAGCGGCTTGAGACCTTCCTTGCGAAGGCAAAGACGTACCATTGGAAGGACCCCCGTCGTTTATCATGAAGGAGGGGACAACATCTAGAGACGGTGCATTCCTCAAGATGAGCAACATAGCGTCCTCACCTACTGCCACAAGCTCGAGGCAGGAGGACATCATTCTGGGAGACGGACAGCACAGAAGGTGCTCCAATCTGACCTTTGGTGGCCTACCCTTTTCAAGGATTCTGATGAGTTCGTGAGAAGGTGTACTGACTGTCAGAAGATGGGTACTTGCGGACAGAGAGACATGATGCACATGCAACCCGTTCACTTTTGTGAGGTTTTTGACGCATGGGGGATTGATTTCATGGGCCCATTTCCTAAAAGTAGGGGGTTTGAGTATACTCTTCTTGTTGTAGATTATGTGAGTCGTTGGGTTAAGGCCATCCCCGCCCAAGCCGCAGATGCTAAAACCGTATGTCGTTTCTTGAGGAAAAATATTATTTCACGGTTCGGGGTACCTAGAGCCTTGATTTCATATGGGGGGTCCCACTTTATTAACGACAAGGTAAAGGCTCCTGCAGACGAGTTCAGTATTGACCACCGTGTTGCCACACCATATCACCCTCAAACTAATGGTCTTGTTGAAGTATCGAATAGGGAGATTAAGATAATTTTACAGAAGGTAGTCCGCCCAGACCGAAAGGATTGGTCACAGCTTTTGGACTCGGTCTTGTAGGCCTATCGGACTTCCTTCAAGACACCATTAGGGACATCTCCCTTTTGTCTCGTCTATGGCAAGACATGCCATTTACCAGTGGAGATAAAGTATAAGTCACTTTGGGCAGTTACAGAGCTATTATTGGATCCTAAGAGTGTAGGAGAACATAGGAAAGTAGAGTTGACAGCCATGAAAAGAGATACATCCTTCTCAAGTGGCCTACAGTATAAGGAGAAAGTGAAAGTATGACACGATTCCCGAATCAGCCCTAAACAGTTTGAGCCAGATCAACAAGTATGGTTATTTGATGCTAGGTTAAAATTATTCCCAGGGAAACTACAAAGTAAAGGAAAGGACCATATATGGTCCGGAAGGTGCATGATAATGGTAGCATTGATATATCCGAACCTTCATCATCTTCTACTTTTAGAGTCAATGGTCAGCGCTTGAAACCATATCTAGATCATGACTCGTCGACCGTTGATGTTGCCCCGATTCATCTGGCATGAGGTGTGCTCTTTGACTCATATCACTTGCATCTTGTACACGATTATCACTTCTATCTCCCTCTGTATAAATCTACTTGTCTATATCATTCATTCATTCTTCCGTTATGTCTATCACCCCGTCTTCATCATATGATTTTGTTGTACTTAGGACACGCCTTGTCCTAAGTATAGGGGGGTGCACACACTGAGCTGTGATCTATTTGTTCTCTTTCTTCTTTTCTTCATTTCTTCTTTTCCTTTTCTATCTTCTTTGTCTATCAAAAAGTGTCACCCATGTTGTCGGTCTTCTATACTTAGGACACACTTTGTCCTAAGTACGAGGGGGGGGGTACACCTCGAGTTTCTCTATTCTTTGATCCTCTCCATTGTCTCCTCTTCTTGTCTATACTTATGGATATCTTACCCTAAGTATATGGAGAGACAATCGGAGTACACTCTGTTCATTCCCACCCTTGACCCTCCCTGCGTTGTGTACAGTCTGCTATACTTAGGATTATTTGTTCCTAAGAATAGAGGGACGGTCGACTTCTCATTCATTCATTCATCCTTTATTTATTTATTCTTTAGACTTATCTATACTTAGTACGAGTTATGTCTTCTCTTTTCTCTCCGATCTATGAGGACATAGCTTAAGCTAGGTATAAGGGGGTCATATATACTGTGCATATACTTTAGCCATAACTCGTACTTTCGTATTTTTATCAATAGATATGGCTAAAAATTCATTAAAAACCTTAATAAAAAGATGTTATCATTCCTCAAATTCTTATGTACTTAATGATTAATAAATCAGGCAAAAATATTTTGAAAATCTTTGTGAATAATCTTTTGGAAAACGTTTGGTTACATTTTTTCACCCTTTGTAAAAATGTTTTGTTTGAAAAATTTTATTTTCTTGGTGTGAAATAAAATGTTTGAAAAATGATTTGCAAATGATTTGATAAATGGTTGCAAAAATATTTGAAAAATCTATCTATACTGTTTGAAAAACCTTTGCAAAATGATTTTCAAATGTGTGTACATGTTTGTAAAAATCGTGCGTAAAAATAATTATTTTGGACTATGATTTTCAAAATTATTAGAAAAACCTTTTCAAATAAGTTTGAGGAATATATACACATCACACCTAAAATCCGTTATATATATACCTATAAAATTGATCACTTACCCTTGTAAATTCTTAAAATCCACTTCTTGTATATATAAGATGCATCCCCGTGTAAATATTTTAACCTAGTTTTTATCCAAAATTTTTGTTTTCAAAAATCCCAAAAACATTTGCAAAATTAAAATACCAAAAATATTTGAAAAATACAAAAAATGCATATGCATCATCTTTTCAAAAATCCATAAAAAGTTCAAAATCTTGAAAATTACATCACAAAAATATTTTGTGAATTCTTCATAGCATTTGCATAGCATTTGTATTTTTCGGATTGAGTTTGATGGTTGAACAAGTCTAAATAAAATCTGAAGATTGGAGCTTGATTGGACCTTAAAATCTCCCTAATAACAGGAACCTTGTAGGAGCTGGAATTGAGGTATTTCAGGTCTAGTTGACTTAATTCTTTGAGGATTAACGAGACTTGGTTCAATGGATTCTTGACTGCCTAAGTAGAGTATTTCAGGACACACGCACGACTCTTGTTGATAATGACCTAATTTGGACACCTGCACCTTTCACATGGCTCAACTCAGTTGGAGTGGTGAGGGGGTTGGATTTGCCGGTAGAGACGCACACAAGTGGAAACACTTGTCCTCTTTTAGGGAGGGAAGTGCACCCCAACCCGTCCAGTGATGAGGAACTCTGACAGGAGAGTGTGGGTTGCAGTAAAGCTTCAAAAGAGGGATAATCTACTGGCTCAAGAGGAAAAACTCCTTATGTAAATGCTGTTGTAAATAGTATTTCAAAAAAAAGGGAAGACATGCCTGTACAAAAATAAAATGCCTGCCAAAGTACGTGAATATGTTGTATAGTCAATAAGCAAGCTTGAGCTTCAAAGTCAAATATGTAAGCCTGCAGCTGGATGACTTGACTACACTGGTCTTGCATCGTAAGATAGGTAGCTACACTGGCTACAGTCCATTCTTCACTTCACCCCCTCCTCTTGAGCTGGTTGCCACGTGAACTTAGAAGGGAATACCCCGCTCCTCGAGGAAGGAGTTATTGGATTGGAGAATCATTGGGTTGTCGTACTGGAGAAGTCAGTCTCTTTGTCATTCTAGTTGGGGAGAGCCACAATCACTTACACTGTACGAGTCAGATTCATAGTCGTAAGGGTTTGCGTATGAGTTGAGATATTTCTGACCTGGCTATTGAGGAGACTTGGACAGAGTTCTGGGATTCTCGAAGGCTGTTGGATTTCAAATCCGGTTCTCATTAAGGATCCGCCCACACTAAAATTCCAAAAGTCCGATTTAAGCTCCAAATTTTGATTTTGTGAAGATAAGTTTGATAATTAAACTAAATCCAATTTCTTCTTTTTCTTTCTTTGTTTTTCTTTTCTGCACTTATTGCATAAGTGTTTGCTAAGGACTAGCAAAGGCAAGTATAGGGGGATGATGAATCTAAGTTTTATCATCTTTATTCTATCATTTTGACCTTAAAAACCCTAGTAAATGCGTGTAAATAACTTTAACTCATGCATTTTAGCATCCATGCATTATTGTGTAAATAGTGTACAAAATACGGTTTTTAAAGCCAAAATTATAGGATAAAGAAAAGAAAAGAAAAAGAATGAAATATTGTAAATATTTTATGACCCAAAACCTCGAGACCTAGGCATCTCAATGACTAGGTCGACAAGGAATAAAGTAGGGAGAGATAAGGCCCAAAATGTAATACAAATACCTTTTATTTTATTCATTCTTTATTCATTTTGGGACCTATTTTTGGTTCTACTTTTTATACTCTAAATAAAGAAACTTTGTACATGAAAGTTGTAGATAATTAAATATAGAAAAATATAAAATTGATTTCCCTCAAAAATAATGTACAGATAAAAAGTTATGATCTGAATAAAATTCCAGAATCCCAGCTTCCCATACCTATATCTCTCAAATTAAAAACTCAAAACGCATCAATATCATCCTTTAATTGTATATAATTTTAAATAAGCTATTTAATGAAGGTGGTTTCGCATTTGACGGAGCTACAGTTTGAAAGTTGAGCTTTGGACCCCTATTATATACTCGTACAGATTAAAATATTCAATTTATTTATTATTCATTATTTTTACAATTTTATATTTATATAATTTTGTAATTATTCTTTGTAATATATATGTACATTAAAATCAGAATAAAAACCTAAAGAAAATTCAAAAATAAAATACATGTATATAATACATAGGTACAATACCAATACATATACTTATATAATTACTAGTTATATTTTATTAAGTGTACAAAATACATCAGAAAAATAAAATAAAAATATTTTATAAATTTACAAAATAATAAATAAAATAAATAAAATTAAATGTACAAAATAAAAATAAAATATTAAAATTTACAGAAGAATATACCTATATAGGACAAAAAAGGTAACTTGTAATTCTATACCTCATAAAAATAAATAAAAATCACCATAAAATTCTTTATAAAATAAAGAACATTTTTTATTTTATAACCTAAAATAAAAAAATTCATTTACTATTTTATTTTGAATTTATTAAAAAAATTTACCTGGAATTTTCTGGTTGTTACACGTGGACCAACTAGGCGCGGTCGTTTGTTGACCTCGGTCAACTCCCTGACCGAGGCCTGCCAAGTCTGACACCCGTGATTTCGCCCTGATTTCAAGAAATTATAGCGCCCAATCCTTCCATCTTCTGGCTTCACTTTCTTCTTGGAACTTCTTCCTTGATCATCACTGATCCATGCCAAGTGCTCGTATCTGGTCATATCTTCATCATTCGCGTGTGGCCATCGCTTGAAGGAGACGCAATCATCTTGGATATATTGGACCCGCCACCTTCGAGCTTGAGTTTGAACCCCCTTAGCACCCGCTTCACTCCCGTTTTGGTACCCTTGAGTGAGAGGAAGGTGGCAGCCTCCGCCTCCGCGCGTCAGATCGGTCGAGCAAGCATCAGGGCAGCTCCACCACCTCCGCCATTTGCCGGCGTCGAGGTTCTTCCCCTCTGGTCTTCGGCCATCGAGGTAGTCCCCTCTTCTTAGTTCTTTTTGTAATTTCTGAGTCCCCATAGCCTTAGGAGTCAAGTAGCATAGTTAGATTTGACCATCGATCACCCGTCCACCTTCCACGATCCCTCGCCGGAGCGCACCTCCGGCCGTACTTCCATTTCGTCGCTTCGTTGTCCACAGACCACCTCCGCACCTCTACGGGGCCCAGGCAGTTTGCCCTTGGCCCCTTCACTCCTTTTTGCAGGTCAGAACGAATAGATAGCGTCTGGAGCTCATTTTTGGGCACTCGCTGGAGACATCTGGGCCCGATTCCTCCGCCGCCTTCTTGGTGGTGCCTCGACGTTCCTCCGACGAAGCTGAGTCCTCCAACATCTAGCCCGATCTCCTTGGAGCATGCCCGACCATTTTGCACGCTCCCAGACCGCTGGAGGACTGAGATCCAGCTCGGGGAAATTCGCCTTGCCTGCGTTCTTCCCTGTTCTTCCCCCTCGCTTCTCCGCAGTCCGATCAGGCCACCGCTCTAGATCACCGCACAACCGTCCGATCTTGTCCCGTGTCGACCGTTGATCACCTCGCCAGATCTGATCGTAGCCACTCATCGTCGAACCGGCATCGCACGTCCCTGAGTCGCCACGTGGATAAGTGGCGACGTCTCCACCGTTCGATTTCGTAGCTGTGGGTATTTTGCACTCTACACCCCAGCAATTTTGTACATTATTTTTGGTCCTTAAACTTTCAGGCGTAGTTCATTTATTTTGTAATATTTGCATTTAGACCCATGTACTTATTTTATTTACACTTAGGTCCCTAATCACGTCACCTCACGTGACTCACGCACGTGGGGGTGGTGGGTATTTTTTGAGGGACCCCCTGTGGTTTGTCATATTTCATTTCAGTCCAGGAACTTTTTAATTAAGTGTAAGATTTTTGGAAAAATTGCAAGTACACCCTCATGTTTCTGATAATTACATATAGGTCCCCCCAAGCGCGTGCACACCACGTGCTTGGCAAGGAATATTGCAGGAGCACCCTTGCGGGTTCGTGTATTTATATTAGGTCCTGGAAATTTGTTTATTAGTTATAAATTTTGTGAAAAATTACACTTTGGCCCATGTGTTTCTGGATATTTACATTTCTACCCCTGACAGTAGTGTATTTTCTTTTTTTCCCTCTATTTATTTCGTGCATCTATAAAATCTCAAAAATTACCAAAAAATTACCATAAGCTTCAGTTGCATTGTAAATTCACGTCATATTTTTAGTTTGCATTTTTATTGCATCTTCACATTTATTAAAACTAAAAAACATGCATTTTTGCTACTGTTTGCATTAGAAAATACCAAAAAATATTAAAACTCCTTTAAAAATTCAAAAAAAAATACCTTTAGTGTGTTTCTGTATGTCTTAACTTCTTTCCAAAAATCACTAAAATTTCAAAAGAAAACCCTTAAAAATAACAAAATTCTTAAAAACTTCATAAAAATCCTAGAAATTCCAGAAAAATTATAAAACCATAATTTTGGTCTCTGAATTTTCTCTGATTTATCATCTTTGTTTTAAAATTAATTCAAGGAATTTTGTAATCTGTTTGATCTTATTTATCCTCAATTTAGTTTCAACCTTTCATTTTATTCACTGTTTTCAGTATTTTTGACTTTAAAAATACCAAAAAAATAGGAAAAATGTAGAAAAATCACAAAAATATTAAAAAATATAAAAAGTCCAAAAAGATCTTATTTCCTGATTTTTGTTTATTTTTACCTATTTTTCTCTGTATAGCATACCCCTTTTTCCTCCTTTATATATACTTATATTAAAGAAATATAAAATACAAAAAGAAAATATACAATCAGAAAATTAAAAATCAAATACAAAATTATTAAATCAAAAATTAAAAAAAAAATAAAAAACCCACAAAAATAGTGCACTCGTAGGCATTTGATTACATTCACATTTTTTAGCATTATTGCCTTATTCTATCCGGTTTGCTCCCTGAGTTCGACACTCTACACATACTTGCACCTATACACACTTATTGTAGAGTTATAATAAATTTTAACTCCACATTTACTTCTCCTTGTTTGATTGTTATTGTGGGTTTATTGTTGATTTATACGGGTTTCATGAGCGGTCGCTCAGCGACACTGTAGTCCCGCCTTGTGTGGACTATTTTGACCCTCGCAAAATTCGTGTTATCAGTGGGACTGTAAAGATGAGGAATGATTCTGCAGCCAGGGTGCTAGGGTCGAAACAAGTCAACCCGAGGTTCTCCCCTAGACGTGTCTGGACGTTGCACAGGGTGTTGTATGTTCCTGACATCAAGAAGAATGTTTTATCTGGCTCTATCTTAGTTAGAAATGGTTTTGAATTAAATTTTAAATGTAATAAAGTTGTTATTCTGAGACATGGCATTTTTTTATGGAAAAGGCTATTGACAGATTTTGATTTGTTGTTTAGAATTAGATGTGATTCAGTAAACATTGATGGTCTGAATGTTTTGAATTCTAAATGTTATAATTATGTATCTCACGTAGTTAATAATCTAGAATCTTGTGACTCGTGGCATGGTAGATTGGGACATTAAACTTAAATTCAATTAAAAGAATAATGAATTTAGAGTTGATCCCTAAGCACATTATTGATAAACTCAAAAATGTAAGATTTGTATGCAAGCTAAGATAACTAGGAAGTCTTTTCAGTCTGTCTCTAGAGATAGTGAGATCTTGTATCTAGTGCACACGAATATATATGAGTTTAATGGTGTGTTGACTCGAGATAATAAGAAATACTTTAACACCTTTATAGACGATGACAGTGGATACTGCTATGTGTATTTAATGAAAACCAAGGATTAAGCCTTAGAGAAATTTCTTATATTTAAGAATGAGGCTGAGACATAAACAGAAAAAGTGTTTAAACGTCTTAGGTCAGATAGAGGAGGTGAATATACCTCTAACTTGTTTGATGAATAATGCAAATCATTTGGCATAGTTCATGAAGTTATTGCCCCTTATTCACCACAATCAAATGGGATAGCATAACGGAAAAATATAACCTTAACTGACATAATCAATGCTCCTCTACAGAGTTCGAAACTTCCAACCTATATGTGGGGAGAAGCCTTGAATACAACTTGTCATATTCTGAATAGGGTTCCTCCAAGGCATATGGAAAAGTATCCTTTTGAACTTTGAAGAAATAGAAAAATCGAGCTTAAGATATCTCAAAGTGTGGGGCTGTCTCGCTAAGGTTTTAGTCTTGTAACACATGAGAAAGAAGCTAGATCCTAAAACTGTTGATGTGGTCTTCTTAAGTTACTTGGAAAATAGCTATGCATATAGGTTCTTGGTAGTTCGGTCCGACATACCTGGCATAGATGTCAACACTATTGTAGAACTCCTTGATGCTACCTTCTTTGAGGATGTCTTCTGTATGAAGACCGGGATCCCTCAGAATCTGACCATTGAGAGTTCCTCCACGCCAGGATCTATTCCAGATCAAGTAGAAAGGATACGGACGTGGGAATTGAGACTCAACATGAACCCAATGATCTTTCAGAAGAAATTGAGCCAAAGAGGAGTAAAATACCTCGGATAGCCAAGGATCTGGGTAGCGACTTTGTTGCCTACCAGATCGAGGGTGATCCACCAAGTTACAAGGAAGCCATGGCTTCATCTGAAGCAAAACAATGGAAGGAAGCTGTCTAATATGAGATGGACTCCATTATGGCTAACAGAACTTGGGAGTTGGTTGATTTATCCAAAGGGTGCTCTACCATTAGGTGCAAGTGGGTGTTTAAGAGAAAGCTTAGGCCTGACGGATCAATTGAAAAGTATAAATCCAGATTAGTTGCCAAGGACTTTAGGCAAAAGGAAGGTATCGATTATTTTGATACTTATTCCCTTGTGACTAGGATGACCACAATCCGGATGTTCACAGCATTATCATATGTATATGATCTCTTTATCCACCAGATGGATGTGAAGACCGTCTTCTTGCATGGCGATCTTGAAGAAGAGATCTATATGGATCAACCTGATGGACTTATGACTCCTGGGAATGAGGGAAAGGTTTGCAAGCTCGTTAAATCCCTATAAGGATTGAAACAAGCACCAAAGCAATGGTACGAAAAATTTGACAAAACTATTTTGTCATGTGGCTTTAAGGTTCATGAATTCGATAAGTGTGTCTATTACAAGGTAAAATGTGATGGGTGTATTGTCTTGTGCTTGTATGTTGATGACATACTTTTGTTTAGATCATAAGCAAGGATTATTAATGAGACTAAAGTATTCTTGAGTAGCAAGTTTGACATGAATGACATGGGGGTTGCTGATGTGATCTTGGGTCTCAAACTGACAAGGTTTGTTGATGGGATCGTAGTTTCTCAATCACACTATATTGAAAAAGTACTTGAGGAATTTGGATACCAAGACTGCAAAGTTGTAAGCACTCCTTTTGATTCATACAAAGCATTGTTTAAGAATAAAAGTGGAGTACATGTAGCTCAGTTAAGGTATTCACAAGTGATAGGAAGTTTAATGTATCTTGCGAATTGCACGAGACCTGATATTTCATTCTCAGTTGCAAAGATGAGTAGATACACTAGTTGCCTTGATCGTACTCACTAGGAGGCCTTGGATCGAGTACTAAAGTACTTGAAGGGAACTATTTCCCTTAATTTGCATTATGGTAGACATCCATCTCAACTAGAAGGATATAGTAATGCAAGATGGATCGAGAAAATAGAGTGTAGGAATAATGGTATTACTAGGTATGTTTTTACCTTCGAAGGCGGTGCAGTCTCCTGGAAGTCTGTAAAGGAGACCATCATAGCTTGGTCTACCTTTGAGACCGAGCTGTGTGTTTCGGACACCACTAGAATTGAGGCTGAATGATTAAGGGAACTTCTTTCTGAAATTCCCGTGGTGGATCAGCCAGTTCCTGCGATCTCGGTACATTGTGACAACATGACCACAATTGCCAAGATCAAGAGTTCAAAGTTTAATCAGAAAATAAGGAGACACATACAAATCAGATTAAAGATGTTAAGGGATTTGGTGTTTCAAGGAATGTTGGCTGTGGATTTTGTTGGATCCAAAGACAACACGACAGATCCATTAACTAAGGGACTTGATAGATCTTTAGTCCTAAAGTATAGGCTTGGGATGGGACTGAGATCCCTTGGGAGTTCCTCTAAAGTAGCAACCCAACCTATCTGAGTGGAGATCCCACAAAATAGGTTCAATGTGGTAACAACAAGCTGTCTGGAGAACTGATTGGCACTCTTAATTTAATGCTGATGCATGAGTGTCTTATCCCTGTAAGCCCGGGTGCCATTTAAGTTGCTAGATTAGGAAGAGTATAGGCTCTGAATGAGTTCAAGCATGAGGGCAGGATGTTAGCAGTGCATCCTTTGAGAACGCCGCCTATGTGAGTATTACCGTGGGCCACAGTTAAAGGAAGAGGGTCTTTCCCGAACACACTCATGAAATAGGATAAGGGTGCATGGCCTTTAAGAGCACCAAATATGAAGATTGTACCAAGAACAATACTTTGTTGTTTCTACCGTATACTTTAACACCAAGGTCTGAAGTTCAAGATGTAGTTCACTTCGTTCCCGTTAAAGTGAAAGTGGTAAACTCAGGTAAAGGTTCAAACTGGAAGGTACCTTTACTAAAGCAAAGTATGATAGCCGAACGATGTTTTTTAACTCTCTTGGAATCTCCTTTTCAAATTGGTGAATTCGTGGGAGATTGTTGCATTTAATGTATGTAATTAGGTTTTAATCGGAAAACCCATACAATTACAATAAGAGTTAATTTGGTTTCAATTGGGAAATCAAATGACCTAGAGGAAAAGTTGGGAATTCCCAAATTTGAAACATAGAAAGCTTGGATGGAAGTTTAATACCATACCTAGTATTTTCAAACTTTAAGTGGGCTTATATATGAGTTCACACCACAAGATCTTGTAGCAATAGTAGAGAGGAGGAATGAAGGACCACACGTGCGCGCACTCCGCTCCGCTCTGTCTCTGACACCGGCTCGGACTCAAGCTCGGGAGAGTCAATTCGGATCTCGGGTCTGGACACTTTTGGTGCGGGTTTTATTTGGTTGATCGATTAAATTGATCAGACGGATTAATTTGGATTCGATCGCAATGGGAATCCAACTCGTCCCAAACGGCTCACTATAGCCATAGTTTCAGACATCGAAGAGGCATGGCCATTGAGGGGTATTTTCAAAAAATAGAAAGTACTGCGCGCTAGGGCACACAAGCCTCTTTTTATACCTCTCCTCCGATGTCATTTTCTTCACTCACAAGAAAACTCTCACGCCGTCAGCCTTGTTCTCTATTCTCCCACCACATCTGCGACATGTTCTTCTCGGCTATAAGTTCTCGGAGGTACTTTCGAGGACGGTCTCGTCGGTGTGCGCGGACAAAGACTGTGTACCAACGTATCGTAAGAGGGATCGTCGGCACCCTACGCACCGGTATTGTGGGGGCGATATCCTCTCTAAGGACAGTCCATTTAATGGACACTTCGGTGTTTTCTAATCTAACCTTCCTTTCATTTTATTTGCTACAATTCGTTTATTGCTTTACCTTTCCTGGATCTTGCCCTATTCATTTATTCCGAAAAAACGCAAATGGTTAATCTATGATTTTATTGATTCCTGCGTGCATGTCATAATTGTTATATGAATCAGAAATGCTTGATAATATTTTTATTAATCTGTAATGCATTGATTCATATTAATCTTGCTAAATATTATTTTGTATATGTCGTGGTATCGATCCTGGTAACAACAGAATTTTAGTGAGAATTGAACTCTCTTGTTATAATCAAGGTTCAGGAAAGCGGTATGCGTATGCGTTTGGACTGGTCACCGAATACTGATTAAGCGGTATGCAGGGGCATATGCGGGGTATATTCGGTTCTAAGCGGTTTTCTAATTTTTATTTTAAAAATAAAAAAATATCTATGAATAACATTACTACTGAAGTTCTGTATCTAAGTGGAGTTAAAGAAGATCTAAGAAAAACGGTTCATGTTAGATGGGTGTGCATATATACTTTTAATTGCCTCATAATTTAATCACAAAAAAACATTTACCATAAAAATTTTACATCATATGATTCGTAATAACAAAACTTCAATACAGATACATGCACTACATGAGCAAAACCTCAATCGGCATATCTAAAAAATATTCGACGATACATTGCATATACTCGTGAAAATAATACATGAGAAAAACATAAAACATTGCATATACATAATGGTATAATGCATTGCAATTGTATAGAAATGCATGTCATATTCTAACAATTGAATGAAGAGGCAGAGTTACAGAATTAAGGACCTGAATGAGAAGATTGAAAAGTTGGAGCTGTTGGAGCAGTATGCGGGGCATATGCGGGATATGCGGGGCATATGCGGGGCATATGCGGGCCGCATATGCGGGGAGGGCGCATAATGCATTGATTCAAGTAGTCGGTGCGGTCTGCACGCCGCACGGGCATATGCAGCCGCATATGCGGCCCGTGCGGCCGATTTAGTGAACACTGGTTATAATTCACGGCTGACGGGAACAAATTAGCTCCCGTGTATAGATATGAACTATCTCACTAGGAACGAGAAAACAACCAAAACATGAAGAGCCGATTTTAATGAGAAGTCCTTGTCAGGTAGGAGGTTAGTTTCCGATTATTATCGAGGTCCTTTAATTGCTCTACTAAGACCATTATTGATGTTATTCATGCAGTTCTTTGTACGAGAGGTAATGAAAGCCGGAAGTAAATCTCTCATATGTGTGCAGGGGATGGATTAAAATGCATCCATAGTGCCTCCACTAGCAAACATGTGGAAGAACTTAGTGTTGGCATCTCAATCTTAGATCCATTTCATTCCGGATATCCGCTTCCATTCAATTGCATGCTTCTTATCCTCCTCTACGATTACTCTTTGATGTGCCTCCCTCTCAACCAACTCCTCTTTCAGCAGATCCATGACATCTTCCTCTACGTCTAGTTTGGAAATCCCTACTTCTTATGCGGAGTGGCGAGCACCTCGTTGGTCACGGATCCCTCTTGAAGGAGTGGAGACGTCCATGAAAAGAATACAGCTACTCAGCAAGCTATGTCACCATTGAGTCCGTGCACACAGAATTTGACCGGTGTTATCTCCGAAATGGTCTTCCAAAAAACAAGATCTCTCAAATCTGAAGAATGATTGCGGCCTAAGGCCCACCCCAGAATCCCACAACAACAGCGTGTAATCAGATCTGGGCTATAGTCCAGACGAGTCCAAGGAAAAAGGGAACAAGACCAACAGCTCAAGCGAGGCCAAAAAATGGTCCAACGTCGAGCAGGATCTAGAGTTACACATATATCGAGTGTTTGGTTCGCCAATCACCACCAACTAAATGTCCTCCACCAAGCAAAAGTTCTGACCCTGGGTCTTGTCCCCCATGCAAGCGGGGCAACCAAAGAAGAGTAGCAATACATTAGAGTCCCCTACCCCACAATCCAATCCTCGGTATGGAATCTCTCTCTAGCCTCCTAGAGTTCCTCCCACAAAATGTACCTTTGGGATGGATCCGTAGGCCCATAGACAGAGGTTATCACCATAGGAATTTATGTTTCATGCCTATTTTGCAGCATTACCGACTGTACGAACCTTCCTTGCAGTTAAGCACAATGGGAGGAATCCTCACCCATCCAAGAGATGATTGTCCCCGATGCATTGGCCACGGCATCCACTGCACAGTAATATGATAGGAGTGTGTCCCCTAATAAACCCCACAAACAATTTGAACAAGCTTGTAACTTAGATTAATGCAACATAGCATCGTACGACCAACCTCTAAGAAGACATCCAACTAATCTCCACTTCTTCGGGTCCTATAAACCCCTAATGTTCCATATTAGGATCTTCATTCACTCAACTTCTTAGTCCCATCGATCGAGATAACACCCAAGGAGTGAGCCACCTTTCCACGAAGCACATGATTCACATTTGCATCTTGTTGATGAGAACTTGAAGTCTCCACCCTCACCCACAGGGCACAGATCCTCAAGCTCCCTTGATTTGACATTCGAATGCAAAGTCACCCTTCAAGTCATGGTCTCCCTCAAGTTAGCCAACGAGCCTTTGCAATCAACAACCCTGCCAAACTGACCCCGAAGAAAACCATCTCATGTGTTGAATCCTTCTTGCCCCCACAAAGACCATCGTTGCATCCAAGAGCCTTTGGCAACATAAAGGCTCTTTGATGTCTTGGAGCCATACATATGAAACAAACCATCTAACACAAGTAACCTGTTGACGCATATTTAGTTATTGTATCTTTTTGCTATTTTATTTTCTTGTTATCCTCTTTATGTAATTTACCCATAGGCTACTCTCCTATATAAGAGAGCCTAGGGCTATGGAATAAACATCTCATTCACGTTTCCCAACATGGTATCAGAGCGACGGTCCTAGACCGGAGTTCTCGAAACCCTAACCCTAACCCGCCCCACCCGCCGGCCTCTCCTCTCTTCTCTCTCTCTTCTCTCGCCGATCGCCTCCCCTCCGATCGCGCATAGGCGCAGCCCCCAGCCCCGATCGCCTCTCCAGCGCTTAGGGCTTCTCGCCGTGGGGGGCTTCTCGCCGTGGGGGCTTCTCGCCTCTCCAGCCCCGATCGCTTCTCGTCGTGGGGGGGCTTCTCGCTGATCGCCTGGCGCCTCTAGAGCCGATCGCCTAGCGCACCTTGCGCTACTTGATCGCCTGGCGCCTCTCGACTGCCTGGCTCCTTGCGCTACTCGATCGCCTGGCGCCTCTCGTTGCGCTGCATAGCGCGCAGCCTGTGCGCCTCCTAGTGCGGTGGGCCTCCTGTCCTGTGCACCATCTCCTGAGCGGCAACCGTGCACCTTCCAGTGCCTGTTGTGCTGTGCGCACCATCTGCTGTGCTGTGCTGTGCATACAGCGTTAGCCTTCTGTGCGCATAGGGTTTCGTGGTTTTCTACAAGCGTGCTCTAGGGTTTCTACAATAGAAACCGGTACGCGTGCGGATCGTAGCGCGCGGAGGTCCATGGGGATAGTTGCTTGAGGTCTACACATGCAACTCATCCCGTCTATGTCATTGTAGACAAATATTATCTGTTGCAGGTCGCTCCAGTCTTCCTTATCCAGTATGTCAGAAAGCAAGGCAGATATTCCATCCATGGGTGCATTTCGTGGTCCAGCGCCCATTGTCAAGATGGATGGCACGAATTATGAACTGTGGGCAATGCAGTTCATGAGTATGATGAAGTCCACGGGCAAGAAGCATATTCTCACAGAGCCCGAGCCTGCAGAGAAGACTGGAGTCCATGCCTCATGGGAGGCTGACGATGCATATGCAAAAGTGTGGTTGTCTGGCACATTGGCTATTGAGATTGCCAATGACATTCTTCATCAGCCCACAGCCAAAGACATGTGGGATATCCTAGCAGCGACGTATTCTCAGGCAAGGAATGAGACGAAGATCCTGCAACTACAACATGATATATTCACAATTAAGCAGAATGGCCGCCCATTACATTCTCTCTATACATCTTTGAGAGGAATGTTTGAGAAGCTCCATAGCTTCATGCCTCTTACCGCCACACCAGAACAGCAGAAGACATACAGGAATGCGACAATGGTGGGTGTGTTTCTTGCAGCACTCGATCCAGAGTATGAGGCAGCACGTTCACAGATTTTGGCGGACTCGACTATTCCTCCCATGGAGGAAGCTTTTCACAGATTGAGCAGGATTACTGTACCTTCCACAGCCACTAGTCAGAATCCCTCAGCCATGGCAGCCAGCAGAGGCCGTGATTCTCATTACCAGGGCCGTGGACGTATTCCCCGTGGAAGGGGTGGCCGCACTAGGCCAACATGCACATATTGTCACAGAGTCGGCCATACTGAAGACACATGCTACTCAAAGCATGGATTTCCTGCGTCTGCAAGAGCTGCTGAACATATAGAGCCTCCGTCTGCTGCTTCACTGGATCAGCGCTTTGATGACCTGGTTGCCCGACTCAGGGGCATTATCCCACCATCTGGCCCAGCACCGACTACAGAGAGTCATACTGATACTGCTGCTTCTGCCACTGCCTCTGCATCTACCAGTACTTCAGGTAGTACACTTGCTCTCCACAGTAGTAGATCTCATATACTGCCATGGATCATGGACTCGGGCGCCACACATCATCTATGTGGTGACCAGGGTCTACTTACAGGATACACCCAGATCCCTCCAGGACGGACAGTAGTAATTGCTGATGGCACGCATTCCCCTATCACTGGTCAGGGGGAGATTAGATTGACACCCTCTATGCAACTGAAGAATGTCCTACATGCACCACATTTTTCTATGAATCTGTTGTCGATTAGTCAGATCACGAAGGATCTTCACTGTCGAGCTATTTTTGATCCATCTTCTTTGATTTTTCAGGACATCCGTACGGGCAACGTGATTGGTCATGGCTATGAGCAAGGAGGCCTTTACCGTCTGAACCAGACCCCATTTGCTGGAACCACATCCTCTCCTGCTGAACAAGTATCTCCTCTCCTGTGGCATTTGCGATTTGGTCATTTACCGCTTCAGAAGTTGCGTCTAGTCCTACCATATAGTATCTCTCACACACCTATTCAGTGTGAGGCGTGTCAGTTGGGAAAACATCACAGGTCGTCTTTTCCCAGTAGTCAAGGTCGGAGTAGTAACTCCAAGTTTGAGTTGTTTCATGTCGATGTCTGGGGTCCAAGTCGTGTTCCCGATCATCAGGGACACAGGTTTTATATTGTTTTTGTGGATGATTTCTCTAGAGCATCATGGGTCTTTCTGATGAAAAATAAATCTGAAGCTGGAAATATTATTATCCATTTTCTAAATGAAATTCAAAATATTTTTTCTACATCTGTCAAGATTGTGAGAAGTGATAATGCCTTGGAATTATGTACCAACATTCTAGCCAATTACTACTCCTCAAAAGGGATTATTCACCAAACATCGTGTGCTCATACGTCTCAACAGAATGGGGTTGCCGAAAGAAAACACTGTCACCTACTTGACGTTACAAGGTCACTTCTTATTCAGAGTCATGTTCCGTACTCCTACTGGGGTGATGCAGTCCTTACTGCATGTTACCTTATCAACCGTATGCCTTCGTCTGTCTTGAATGAACAAATTCCTTTCTCCCTTATTTACCCTGACAAGGATTTGTTTATTCTTACTCCTCGTGTGTTTGGTTCAGTCGCATTTGTCCATCAATTGTCGCCCGGTACTGACAAGCTCTCTCCTAGGGCTGTCAAGTGCGTCTTTGTGGGGTACCCCAGAACCCAAAAGGGGTACAAGTGTTTTGACCCTGTGCGTCGGCGGTATATGATCAGCGCAGATGTTACATTCTTTGAATCCAGTATGTATTTTTCAGAATACGGGAACATGCAGCCACCACCATTATCTCCTGATACCGTATTCATGGCACCACCAACATTACAGCCGTCACCACCAACATCACAGCCGTCACCACCATTACCACAACCACCACCACCACCGCCGCCACAAACAATATCCCCGTTACCATTCCATTACATCCGGCGGCCGAATCAAGCTCATGGTCCTGACCAGTCAACTAGCCCGCATATGGTATGTACTGAAAATATTAATGTTGATGGATCTGACGACATTTCTCAGCAGGATGCCTTACAGGAGCATGGTGATACCACAGAGGATCTGGATGTTCCAATTGCTCTACGCAAGCCGAAGCGAAGTTGTGCCAAGTATCCATTATCAGCAGCGGTTTCGTTTGAGAGGCTATCTGGACCATTCAGGACGTTTGCATTGGCACTTTCAGCTACGGATATTCCACGGAACCACCATGAGGCTTTGCAGGATTCTCGGTGGTGGCTAGCAATGGAGGAAGAGATGGCGGCACTTCAGTCTAGAGGAACATGGAGCTTGGTTACTGTACCACCGGATGTCAACCCGGTGAGTTGTAAGTGGGTATTTACAGTGAAACATAATGCAGATGGCTCCATTGACAGGTACAAGGCCCGCCTAGTTGCAAGGGGATTCACACAGACATATGGAGTAGATTACCTTGACACGTTCTCCCCGGTGGCTCGTCATTCCACTCTGCGGATCCTCTTATCAGTTGCAGTTACTAGGGACTGGCCACTCTATCAACTGGATGTGAAGAATGCCTTTCTGTATGGCGACCTGCAGGAGGAAGTCTACATGCAACAGCCACCAGGTTTTGCTGTTGAGGGGGAGTGTTCCAAGGTGTGCAGATTACATAAGGCTATCTATGGCCTTAAGCAGAGCCCCAGAGCATGGTTCCAGAAGCTGTCAGACCTCTTTGAGAAACAAGGATACAAACGTTCCAATGCTGATCATTCCTTGTTTATACAGAAGACGGCAAGAGGTATTGTTGTAATCATGGTTTACGTTGACGATATCTTGATTACAGGTGATGATGACCAGGGCATTAAGCAGGCAAAGGAAAGGCTGGGGACCGAGTTTGTCACCAAGGACTTGGGAGTCCTTAGATATTTTCTGGGGCTGGAGTTTGCCAGAAATCCGTATGGATTAGTCATGTCACAGAGGAAGTATGTCACAGATCTACTGAGTGAGACAGGTATGCTAGGGTGTCGACCTCCCACGACACCAATGGACCCTAGCATGAAGTTGTATGATGATGATACAGAGGAGGTTGACAGGAGAAGATACAGAGAGCTGATAGGCAAATTGTTATATGTCACGATCACTAGGCCAGACATATTATTTGCAGTGAGCCGTGTGAGCCAGTTCATGGAGCAGCCACGTCAAGTGCATATGGATGCAATACACATGATACTTAGATATCTCAAATCTTCTCCAGGTAAAGGTCTGCTATTCAAGAAAGGAAAGGGGATTTCTGTCTCAGCATGCGCAGATGCAAACTATGCAGGATGTCCTAAGGATAGGAAGTCAACCTCAGGGTATGCGGTCTATGTTGGAGATGCCCTAGTCTCATGGAGGAGCAAGAAGCAAACTGTGGTAGCTAGATCCAGTGCTGAATCCGAATATAGGGCTATGGCCCAGGCTACTACAGAGATGATGTGGGTGAAAGCAGTGCTGACAGATTTGTGCTTAGATATACCACTTCCTATGAACTTGGAGTGTGATAATCAGGCTGCTTTGTTCATTGCAAACAATCCTGCATTCCATGAACGGACCAAACATATTGAGGTGGATTGCCACTTCATACGTGATATGATTCAGAAAGGATTCATCACCACATCCCATGTTACTTCAGAGAACCAGACTGCAGATATATTCACCAAGGCATTGTTACGTGGCCCGTTTCAGAAGTGTGCTTCCAAGCTGAGCATGATTGACATCTATGCTCCATCTTGAGGGGGAGTGTTGACGCATATTTAGTTATTGTATCTTTTTGCTATTTTATTTTCTTGTTATCCTCTTTATGTACCCATAGGCTACTCTCCTATATAAGAGAGCCTAGGGCTATGGAATAAACATCTCATTCACGTTTCCCAACATAACCTTTTGCCTTGTGCACATTTTTCTTGTAGATAAAACACTAGAGTGGACAAGGTGAAGGGTAGGTAATAACCAATGACTCTGGCACTACCTATTATGGCTCAACCAGAGACCATCATAAGAGGCACTCACAGCTGAATCATCTTCCACCCACCCACTCCCATTGCCCAAAAACCGCATCCTCTCCCTTCTCTAACCTCTTTTTTCCCTTTCCTCAACAATCACCCTTTTCTGCCCCCACCTCAGGGCCCTCTGTGATCTCTAGCTCAATTATCCGGGCCCTCTCTCAATCCTCTCTTAACATATCTATCTCTCTTCATCGTAATGATATCAAAAAAGTGAATTAACACATATCATAGCTGTTGGGAAAAATGAATAACCTATCTTATTCCATAAACCCTAGGCTCTCTTATATAGGAGAGTAGCCTATGGGTAAATTACATAAAGTAGACAACTGGAAAAATAAAATAAAGAAGAGGTACAGGTACTCTAATGCGTCAACACTCCCCCTCAAGATGGAGCATAGATATCAATCATGCTCAGCTTGGACGCACACTTCTGGAATGGACCTCGAAGTAATGCCTTGGTGAATATATCAGCAGTCTGATTCTCTGATGTGACGTGAGATGTATCAATGAACCCCTTCTGAATCATGTCACGTATGTAGTGACAGTCAATCTCAATATGCTTGGTCCTCTCATGAAATGCTGGGTTGTTTGCAATGAACAAGGCGGCCTGATTGTCACATTCCAACATCATAGGAAGCGGTATATCAAGACATTAAAGATTTCACCCACATCATTTCTGTGCTAGCCTGGGCCATAGCCCTGTATTCGGATTCAGCACTGGATCTAGCTACTACTGTTTGTTTCTTGCTCCTCCACGAGACTAGGGCATCTCCATCATAGACTGCAAATCCTGAGGTGGACTTCCTGTCCTTGGGGCATCCTGCATAGTCTGCATCAGCACATGCTGTGATAGAGATCTCCTTTCCCTTCTTAAATAGCAAGCATGCACCTGGAGATGATTTTAGATATCTCAGAATCATGTGTATTGCATCCATATGGACCTGGCATGGTTGCTCCATGAACTGGCTCACACGACTCACTGCAAATGATATATCAGGTCTAGTGATCGTGACATACAGTAGTTTGCCTACCAGTTCTCTGTACCTTCTCCTGTCCACCTCTTCTGTGTCATAATCATAGAGCCTCATGCTGGGATCCATTGGTGTCGTAGCAGGTCGACACCCTAGCATACATGTCTCACTCAATAGGTCTGTAACATATTTTCTCTGCGACATCACTAATCCATATGGATTTCTAGCAAACTCCAGCCCCAGAAAATATCTAAGGACTCCCAAGTCCTTGGTGAAAAATTCGATTCCCAGCCTTTCTTTTGCCTGCTTAATGCCCTGCTCATCATCTCCTGTAATCAAGATATCATCAACATAAACCATGATTACAATGATACCTCTAGCAGTCTTCTGTACAAACAAGGAATGATCAGCATTGGAGCGTTTATATCCTTGTTTCTCAAAAAGATCTGAGAGCTTCTGAAACCATGCTCTGGGGCTCTACTTAAGGCCATAGATGGCCTTATGTAACCTGCATACCTTGGAACACTCCCCCTCAACAGCAAACCCAGGTGGTTGTTGCATATAGACTTCCTCCTGCAATTCGCCATATAGGAATGCATTCTTCACGTCCAGCTGATAAAGCGGCCAGTCTCTAGCAACTGCAACTGATAACAAGATCCGCAGAGTGGAATGACGCACCACAGGCGAGAATGTGTCAAGGTAATCCACCCCGTATGTCTGTGTGAAGCCACGTGCAACAAGGCGCACCTTGTACCTGTCAATGGAGCCATCTGCATTGTGCTTCACTGTAAACACCCACTTGCAGCTCACTGGGTTCACATCTGAAGGTATAGGAACCAAGCTCCAAGTTCCTCTGGACTGAAGTGCCGCCATTTCTTCTTCCATTGCTAGCCGCCATCTAGCATCCTACAGAGCATCATGATGATTCCGTGGAATGTCTGTAGCTGAAAGTGCCATAGCAAACGACCTGAAGTCTCCAGATAGCCTCTCAAAAGACACGGCTGCTGATAATGGATATTTGGCACAGCTTCTCTTCGACTTCCGTAGAGCAATTGGAACATCCAAATCATCTGTATTCTCATCTGGCTCCTGTACTATATCCTGCTCAGAAATGTCGTCAGATCCATCAACATTAATATTTTCATTACATACCATAGGCGAGCTAGTTGACGGGTCAGGGCCATGAGCTGGAGGAAGCCTGCGGGTGTAATGTAATGGTAGTGGTGAGACAAGCGGTGGTGGTGGTGGTGGCGGTGGCGGTGGTGGTGGTGGTGTCGGCATCTGAGGTGGTGGTGTCATGTATATGGCATCAGGAGGTATAGATGGTAGCTGCTTGTCTCCTGATGCTGAAAAATACATAACAGATTCAAAAAATGTAACATCTGCACTGATCATATACCGCCGACGCACAGGATCAAAATACTTGTACCCCTTTTGAGTTCTGGAGTACCCAACAAAAACACACTTGACAGCCCTAGGATAGAGCTTGTCAGTACCAGGCGACAACTGATGGACGAACGCAACCGACCCAAAAACACGAGGAGTAAGAGTGAACAGATCCTTGTCAAAATGAATGAGTGAGAATGGAATCTGTTCATTCAAGACAGACGAAGGCATACGGTTGATTAGGTAACATGCAGTGAGAACTGCATCACCCCAGTAGGAGTAGGGAACATGACTCTGTATAAGAAGTGATCTTGTGACATCAAGAAGGTGACGGTGTTTTCTTTCAGCAATCCCATTCTGTTGAGATGGATGAGTAGGGAGAGGCCGGCGGGTGGGGTGGGTTAGGGTTAGGGTTTCGAGAACTCCGGCCTAGGACCGTCGCTCTGATACCATGTTGGGAAAAATGAATAACCTATCTTATTCCATAAACCCTAGGCTCTCTTATATAGGAGAGTAGCCTATGGGTAAATTACATAAAGTAGACAACTGGAAAAATAAAATAAAGAAGAGGTACAGGTACTCTATATGCGTCAACAATAGCTATATGGAATTAATACCAAAAGAGCTAACTATATATATAGCACGTAAGCTATATAAAATCACATTACAAAATTTATATTGAACATATATGGTGAAAAAAAGTTCTTAACGAACATGGAAAACTACAAAAAAAGTAAATCTCAACCAATAATTTCATATAACTATCCCTTTCCATCCAATTAAAAAGGGACTCATTGACTATAAATTTCATGAAATATTGAATATTACATGTTTCTCACTTAAATATAGTGGCAAAATATTGTTTTGTTGTGGAGTTTCTTCAATAAAACTTAGAGTATGGGATAAGAGCAAAAGTTACTCATTAAAAAAATTATTACCTCAATCAGCCGCATGCAGCCACTTAAATGGTCTGGTGGTAGTGCAATGTGCCTATCACCCAAAAGACTTGGGTTCAAATCCCCCTTGTGGGTGTTGTCGTTAGGTAGTCGACAGCCAGAGTAAAAATAGTCGAATCTTTCAACATGGATTTGAGCAAGAATCCATGTAGTCAACCCTACTTATAGTGGGAGAAGGCTTCACCATTTAATCAGCCGCATGTAACCTCGATTTCGCCTTACCATCTCAATATCACCTTCATCAATTGAGGTTTGTGTCTTGCCACATTTGTCAAAGGCTATAACCTCAAGGTTGTTTTCCCTCGAAATTGCCACGAAGCACATTTTCTTAAAATCATGCCAATCCTTAAATTAAACTTATATTGCATGGTTTTGGTTTATACTAAACTTATCAAACAAATTAGACTTAACTTCAAAATCCATCTACTAACCTAACCAGCCTAACAACTATTCATAATAATGAAGAACATCGACAATATGGTCATTATTCACATCCAACCCATGGTTAACACGTGTTGTGTGTTCCGTCAAACTAAAAAGGTTCACCACAGTGGCTATCCTAGCTTCTAATCTACAGAATTTACTAAAAAAGGTGAGTTAACCTATATTCTCAGAAGTCAAAACACAAAACTGACCCTTTTAAATCAACCCTTGGTTCTTTGGGTTTTTTCCCTTCCCAAGTTGGGTGCAATCACCCATCTCCCATTCAACAACAAATGACAACAAATATCCTTTTATCTCTGATGCAAATCAGAGTGCATCCTTCCCGTCTCCTAGTGGCGGTAATTGAATTACTTGATCTTTAAAACATGAACAGTTATCCTGATTCTTCTCAAAAAAACAGCTATCCAGATTAGAACACTCGTGGTGACATCCCAATTACCATCCTCAGAGCAGATGCAATCACATATATGTTTAAGTTCTACTTGGAGACAAGGAATTCCTTTTTTATAATAATTTTCCTCGGTGAATACCAAATCCAATACATATGGCAATTTTTGAATTCCGGAACCAACAATCAACCTCTAAGATATCCCTTCCCATACAATTATTATCTCATGGCCCCTACACAAGAATCTAATTTAAAGCGTGTTGAGATATTTCTATCTCTTTATATGATATCATGTGATTTCATATTTCCTTTGGTTATCTATGTAATTTTCCCTAGAGCTTTTCTCCTATAAAAGAGAGCTCTAGAGTTACGAGTAATACAACTTTTCCTTTCGCCTTTCCACATGGTATCAGAGCGACGGCCCTACACCGGAGCATGTGCCCTAAATCCGTGTCCCCACCAAAACCCTCACGCGTCGCCACCACCGACGCACGACTTGCTCATGCGGGCCTGCACCGCCGCTTGTCCGCCTACACCACTGTGTGGTTGCGCTACCGCACCTGAGCAACACTGCGCACACGCAACCTGCGCGCCTGGGTGCTCCAGCACGCGCGCATTTGCGCGTCTGTGCGTGCCTGCGCACTTGCGCACCTTCGTGCATCAGCGCTCCAATGCAACATGCGATCTCGCGCACGCCCTCCAGTGCGTCCTAGTGTGCCCTAGTGCACTCCTGCACTCCTGTGCAACTGCGCACTCCAGCACGTCTGCGATCCTGCGCACGCCCCTGCATGCACTAGCATGCCCTAGTGCGCTTACGTTCTCGGAAGGCTCTGTTCAGATTTCCTAAGGTGTGACGTGACCCTCTAAAAGATCATAACCTTTCAAGGGAGTCTTCAAAGAATGGAAGTGGTTGTGGTATGAATCTACACCCACAACCATCTTCCTATATGTCTGTGTAGACATTCTCTGTCCAAGTTTGCAACCCCAGTTTTGAGATATTTTTGTCATCATGTTGGACAACAAAGCAGATATTCCATCCCCAGTGCTTTCAAAGGTCCAACACCCATTGTGAAGATGGATGGAACCAATTATGAATAGTGGGTCATGCAGTTCATGAGTCTAATGCAGTGCAATGGCAAGAAGCATATCCTCACACAGGAGGAGCCTGTCGACAAGATTGAGGTTAATGCCTCATGGGAGGCAGGTGATGCGTATGCACGAGTATGGCTTTCTGGAACAGTATCCATGGAGATAGTCAATGGCATTTTGAGCCAGCCCACAGCAAATACAATGTGGGACATTCTTGCCGCTACATATTCTCCGGCAAAGAATGAGTCAAAGATTCTGCAACTTCAGCACGATATCTTCACTTCGAAGCAAAATGGTCGTCCTCTCCATACGTTTTACACTTCGTTAAGGGGTATGTTTGAGAAATTACATGGTTACATTCCCTTGACTGCTACACCAGAGCAACTCAAGGCATACAGGGATTTCGTTATGACAAGAGTCTTTCTAGCGGCATTGGATCCTGAGTATGATGCAGCTAGAGCACGGATTCTTACCGATGCCACTATTCCTCCGATGGAGGAAGCATATCGCCGGCTGAGCAGACTCTCCATATCTTCTGGCAGTTCTTCCGCGTCTCCGACTCCTTCAACCATGGCAGCATCTCGTGGCAGGGAAAGCATTACACAGTTCCGTACCCGAGGCGGCCGTGGAAGAGGGGGGGTAATAGACCCCCTCGTCAGCCATGCACTTATTGTCATAGGTCAGGTCATTCAGAGGAAACATGTTATTCTAAGCATGGTTTTCCCACTTCAGCACGTGTGGCAGAACAGATGCAGCAGAGTAGCAGTTCGTCTCGCGCATCTGACCATAGGTTTGATGAGTTAGTTGCACGACTTAGGGAGATTATGCCGTCTCCCGAGTCAACCAGCACACAGTCAGGACCTTCATAGGCAGCAGCCTCAGCCACTACATCCACATCAGTTACAGCATATGCTTTTACTAGCTGTTACAGGGCAGACTTGTCAGAGTGGATCATGGATTCAGGAGCATCGCGTCACCTTTGTGGTGAAAGAGGGCAATTCAATACCTAAAGCTCGACTCAATCAGGTAGATCTGTGGTGATAGCTGATGGGACACATTCACCCATTATTGGTCAGGGGAAAGTGCAGTTAACCCCTGAAATGCGGCTTCAGAATGTTCTTTACGCTCATGAATTCTCTATGAATTTATTATCTATTAGCCAAATCACCAAGGATTTGCATTTTCGTTGACATATTTGGCCCCTCTACTCTTGTGTTTCAGGACATTCTAACGGGCAGGGTGAATGGAACTGGCCGTGAGCAAGGAGGCCTATACAGACTGGTGCAATCTCCATATGTTGTTGGCTCCTCTCTTCGCATTGGATATGTCTCTCCATATATGTGGCACCTTCGCTTTGGTCATCTTCCTCTGCAAAAGATGCATCATGTTCTTCCTCATATTTCTCCCCGCTCTAGTCTAGAGTGAGGCCTGCCAGCTTGGGAAGAATCATAGGTCTACATTCCAAAATCGTCAGGGTCAAAGTAGTCATGATCTCTTTGAGTTGATCATTTGAATATTTGGGGCCCCAGTCGTGTTCCTGATCTTCAGGGACATCGCTTTTATCTGGTTGTTGTTGATGAGTTTTCTAGATTATCTTGAGTCTTTCTGCTTAAGAACAAGTCTGATGCTAGTCCTATCATTCAGTCTTTTATTAATGAAATAAGAAATGTTTTTTTCTACAAAAGTCAAGTATATACGTTCTGATAATGCGCTTGAATTATGGTATACACAACTTTCTCAATTTCATAGATCTCATGGTATTGTGCATCAGACGTCATGTGCTTATACGTCCCAATAGAATGGAGTGACTGAGAGGAAACATCGTCATCTCTTGGATATCACCAGGACTCTTCTGATTCAGAGTTGAGCTCCTCATTCCTACTGGGGAGACGTTGTTCTTATTGCATGTTATTTAGTGAATCGTATGCCTTCATCGATTCTAAGAGAGAAAATTCAGTTCTCGACTGTGTTTCTTGAGAAGGATCTTTTCTCTCTCACACCTTGTGTTTTAGGATGTGTTACATTTGTTCATCAGATGTCTCCTAGAGCAGTCAAGTGTGTTTTTGTTGGGTATTCCAAGACCCAAAAGGGATATTGTTGTTTTGACCCTGCTCGACGAAGGTACTATGTTAGTGTTGAGGTCACCTTTTTTCAATCCATCATGTATTTTTCTCCTACAGGTGACAAGCTCATTCCATCAGAACGTGGGGAAGAGGTTTATATGTCACAACCTCCTGTCTCACTTACTCCACCACCACCACCACATCCACCACCACCACCTCCTTCATCACCGTCGTCTCCACCTCCTGCCACACCTAATTTCTTTCCACAGTGTTTACCAGCGCCGGCCTCGTGCTCATGTGCCTCCACCATCACCCAACTCAACTAAGGTATTTCCCGAGCATTTGAGTTCCTCTGATGGCACTGGTGATTTGAGTGTGCAGGATGTTGTTGATAATGCTCCTTCTGAGGACACAGAGGACATTGATGTCCCTATTGCTTTATGACGAAAGAGGCGTGCATGTATGATGCATCCTCTTTCTTCTCATGTCTCTTTGGTGTGGCTATCTGGTGACTTTCAGAGGTTTCTTACTGCCTTATCCGCAGTACAGATATCGGGATCCTATCAGGAGGCATTACGCAATGGTCCTTGGCGTCTTGCTATGGAAGAAGAGATGGTTGCCTTACAGTCTCAAGGCATGTGGAGTGTCGTCTCCGCTCCCCCAGGTGCTTCTGTTGTTGGCAATAAATGGGTGTTTACCATTAAACACCATGCAGACGGTTCGGTGGACAGATACAAAGCCTGTTTGGTTGCGCGTGGAATCACCCAAACTTATGTGGTGGACTATCAAGACACTTTTCCTCCTGTCGCGCGTCACTCTACATTATGTATCATTATTGTTGTTGATGTGGTGAAGGATTGGCCTCTTTTCCAATTAGATGTCAAGAATGCCTTTTTATATGGCGACCTCCAAGAAGAAGTTTATATGGGGGGAGTCTAGTATGGTGTGTAAACTTCATAAGGCTATATATGGCCTTAGGCAAAGTTCGAGGCCGTGGTTTCAGAAACTCTCAGAGTTGATTGAACTACAGGGCTTTGCCAAATCTATTACAGACCATTCTCTTTTTGTTAAGAGAACTCAGAGAGGTATTGTTACTATTTTGATTTATGTGGATGATATTGTTGTCACATGTAGTGATAACGAAGGAATTCAGGCAGCCAAGGATTTTCTTGGACAACAGTTCATGACCAAAGGAAGTACGTCATCATGGTTCGGAAATGCGGTCCATGCGTATTCGGTCACTTGACCGAAGCGCATATGCCATATGCGGCAATATGCGGTCAAAACGCATATGCGATCCGCATATGCGGCCGTATATCTGATAGAATTCGTGTTAATCCATGACTTGTTGATGACACATTAACTTGATTTTTTTTCCGAGCAACTCTTATATCATCATTTACATTGATGCATCTTTTCATTATTCTTGTATATGTTGCATTTGAGAATATAATCTTGTTTTAGAGTAATTTGGGAATATTATCTACGGTATTTTTATTATATCCATTTTTCTCATTGTTCTCAACACTTATTAGTGAATTGTTTACTTGCTTTTTGAATTTCCTATCTAATGAAATTCATTCTAATTCTTCAAATAAAACATGAAATAATTGACTAACAGACTGGCACTTTACATTTTTGTGCTTCTAATAAATTTTTATATTAAAATACAATTTTCTCCTATATTTTGAGTCAACGTGTTTTGTCCAAATTTTGAGTGTATCATTTGTATACCTATGATTATTCTTTAGCTTTTGTTATCTATATGACCTAATATATACATTAATGATTTCCTTATAAAGTTCATGTGTTCCCTGTTGAATCCAAATTTGTATATGTATATATAATGCACTAAATTCAAATATACACTAAAAAATAACCAATTAATAATATCATGCTTATATATCTTATTATTTTATTATCTTATTTGAAATTTTTGATTTGGGATTTTTTTAGATCATCAAATTTTTTTATATAATCACATTTTATTGTTTATTTATAATATTTTAAATTAAAATATTATAAACCGCATAAACCACATATACTTCCGTATACTCCTCCTCATATCCGCTTACTCGCTTTACACCGCATGACCAAAAGAATATCGCATGCCGCATTTCTGAACCTTGTACATCATTGACCTCCTATCTGAGACGGTATGACCGGCTGTAGACCAGCTACTACTCCAATGGATCCCAATGCCCGGCTATATGATGATGACTCTGCATAGGTGGATAAGAGACTGTACAGAGAGCTGGTAGGGAAGCTATTGTATGTCACCATTACCAAGCTTGATATATCGTTTGCAGTCAGCACAGTTAGTCAATTTATGGAGCAACCTAGGCAGTCTCATATGGATGCAGTCAACATGATCTTGAGGTATCTCAAGTCTTCTCTAGGTGGAGGACTTATATTCAGAAGAGACACGACCCTGACAGTATCAGGTCGCGCGGATGCATACTATGCTGGGTGTCCCAAGGACAGGAAGTCAACTTCAGGCTTCACTGTGGTTGTGCGCAGCTCATTAGTTTCATGGAGGAGCAAGAAGCATACCGTTGTGGCCAGATCTAGTGCAGAATCAAAATATAGGGCAATGACCCAAGGGAGCACAGAAATGATGTGGGTCAAGTCTGTCCTGACTGACCTAACTATGGAGGTGCCTCTTCCTATGCATTTGCAATGTGATAACCAAGCTACACTATTTATAGCAAATAATCCAGCCCTTCATGAAGGACAAAGCACGTTGAGGTTGACTACCACTACACCCGTGATTTGATTCAGAAAGGGTTTATATTCACTTCTCATGTTTCTTCAGGCGATCAGGTTGCTAACATTTTCACCAAAGCACTTGCAAAGAGACATTTCACCGTTGTTGTTCCAAGCTGAGCATGATAGATATTGATGCTCCAGCTTGAGGGGAAGTGTTGAGATATTTCTATCTAATTGTATGTTATCCTGTAATTTCATATTTCCTTTGGTTGTCTATGTAATTTTCCCTAGAGTTTTTCTTCTATATAAGAGAGCTCTAGGGTTACGAGTAATACAACTTTTCCTTTCGCCTTTCCAAGCGCATTCAAGCCTTGAAACTTGCAATACACATGTAGCCAACGCTATAGGATAACCTCATAATTGAATAGGAAATATGTACTGGAAGATGTCAGAAGAAACTTCGAACAGCCAACAGTTCAAAAGAATAATTGTAAATTTCCATGATAAAGTGAACCCGCATAGCTAACTAACTGCATCTGGCATTGCTTAATAAGCAGGTATATGGTATGAAAAACTTACATTTTCATCTTCTCTGGTTCTGAAAAAGAAGATGCAGAACGGGTCCGAAGTAGGGCCAAATTACACAAACAAGAAGAAGAAGAGCAGCTCTTTTTTGATCGAAAGGTGACGATGTGGTGCAACCCTCTCAGAACGAACAGCTTGGAACGATCTGCAGAATAACAATGTCCCCATAGTGAGGTGTTGACGTGCGAGGACAGCAACCGGAGGTATAGAACCAACGAAAAACAGTGATGTCGATCCTAACAATGAAAGAAGATAACTGTTATCCCAGATCAGTCCTCTCTGTAAATGGCGAATCCACAGTTGAACATAAGCTTTTGCTTTTTCTATCTTGCACCGAAAAAATGTACGAAAAAAGAATCCAAAAAGTACAAATGGTGATAAGATAGTTTTGAGGGTGTCACCGGGAATCAGATAGGTGGTTGGGCTGATCTCCTCTAGTGGTGATGGAACGAAGAACTTCGGGATGTAGTAGCGCAGCAGTTGGACTGAGGCGATGGGATGAAAAGCGGTGACGGTCGCGGCGAAGAAAGAAGGTGGGCAGAGAAAGATGGGATGGAGTTGGAGGAGGAGGGCGTGGTGGTGGTGGAAGGGCGGCGGCGTGGTGGTGGTAAAGATGGAGGGGTTTGGAGTTTGAGCGGGGCAAGGGAGGGTAAGAGCGTCAAATGAGAGAAAATTTTGTGGGTCCCCGGTCGAAAATGGAATTCAGGGTATGCGGACTTTTTTATTATATCATTATTAATTAAAACATAATTAAATAAAGAGGAAACAGAGCTTACTTCGTGAGCTAGCTAACCTTACCTATATCATACATATTTTTGATTATTTTTTTAATTTTTTTCGAAAATACTACTATTCATTTTCATAGTTATATCTCTCTAATATGTCATTCCAATTTCATCTGAAACAGAGACATCTAGAACCTGCATCCATAACAAGTCGATTACATTAATTCTAAAACAGTTAAAAGTACATGTTCTACATGAGGGACAAAGGAGTCTCTGTTTATAACGAAATTGAAATTACATATCAGGGGGCATAGTAATGAAAAACTATGGTGGTATTTTCTATAAAAGAATTGACCATGAAGTAGGTAAGTTTATCTTCTTCATGAAGTAGGCTTCATTTCTTCCTAAATAAATATGTATGAAAAGCATGTAATGAAAAAAATAAATATCAATCTGTACCTAAAAATACACAAAGGGGCCTATTTGAATAGGGTCTCATCCGAATAGGCAAGTGTTGATTTTGGATGGCAACACTCTCCACCATGGCTTAAAAAATCGGACTGGACCGGTCAGTCGGACCGGTTGGACCGGGAACCGGCCTCAAGCCAATCGGTTCAACCGGTTCTTTTTAATTAATTTCAAAAAAAATAAAAAATAAAAAATCGGGTCCGATCAGTGGTCAGACCAGGTTAACCCGGATGGTCAGACCGGATCGACCTGGATTGACCCAGTTTGATGGTTTGGTAATTTTCAAAAAATAAAGGTTTAAATAATGAAATGATGGAGTTTTTATCATGTATGCCCTTCTTAACTTCTGCGATATAAGGTATGCCCTCCTTTTTTGGAATATACGTTATGTCAATACTTTCTTAGAGTAATTTTCTTGAAACAACTATAAATAAATGATTACAGTATTATATTCATATATAATTCTAGAAAATACGATTAACTTTGTAGAGTTTTACTCGAAATAGGCAATCATGTTATTCTATTCAAAGATTTGAAATTTCTAATGATTATTTCATTGATATATAAATACATACTGACATATATGTATCCGATTTTATTGGTTCAAAAAATCGGTTCGACCGGTCTGACTAGTAAATTAAGTCCGGTCTGATTTTTTTCGAGTCGATAAGAATGATAACGTCATGTTGGCGTCATCACGGTCCAACCGGTTAGGACCGACAGTTCGATCCGGTTAGACCAAACCGAAGACTGATCAGTTCAATGTTCGGTCCGATTTTTAAAACCTTGCTCTCCACCACTCCTCTATCTGAACCAAAATCCCAAAACCCCAACATGCATTAATGGCTACAAAGGCATGCATGTATTGAAATTAATTGCTAAAAAATATTGCATGTATTCCTAACATTAATTGCAATGTGATTAAGTTTAATGGGATATTTATACTAATAATCTTGAGTAATTTTGTAATTACATTCATAACCCTGCGTAATCGCGAGTTACACCTAGAACCTTGACTAATGTTAACTCTTACACCCATATCGCCGTGTTAACTATTCCCAATAAATATGGCGGTATCCGTCAACTATTTTATAATTTCTACCTTTTAAGTTCCCATTAATTACAAATGAGGCCACCTCCTCCCCTCCCTCCTCTAGCACGCTTCACCTCCTCTCCCTCTGCCACCTCAACCTCTCCTGCAACTCCCTCACCAGCCCCTTCCCCTCCTCCGCCGCCTCACCTCTCTTGACGCCTACAACGACTCCTTCTCTGGCACCCTCCGACTCGTCATGCTTGCTCTCCTATGCCTCTGCCACCTCAATCTCGGCGACAGCTTCTTCTTCGGACCCGTCCTCGACCCCTTCCCTCGCATCCTTTCGTCACCTTCATTTCCTCCACATCACCGGCAACTCGCTTAAAGACAGGCATTCCACCAAAGTTGGGCTCGCTGACTCAACTTGCCCACTTCGAGCTCGGCTACAACCACTTCCATGGGCGTGTTGTATGAAGGCGACGCAGGAGGGGGTGCTTGAGGAGGAAGGGAAGTCATTCAATATTTCCATGTGGTGGACTACATAAAGTATAAACATCTATAGGTAGAATAATGCGACAAGTAAGAATGGTGCATGGAAGATCCGGTTGGCCCGTGGGTAATGATAAATCGAGAAAAGGTCCATATTTTTTGTATTTCTCGCCATTTCCGATTTCCCTATGTCTGATCTGTTGCTTGGTTCCTCTCTGCTTGTGTAGGGGTTGTTCCGATCTCCCCCAAATCTTCTCCTCACGGTCAGCAGTTGCACGACCAATTCGGTTAGTTCTTATTAGGGAGGAGGAGGTTCAGCGGGCGAGGGGAGCACACTGGAGGAGGAGGGCGACGTAGGGGGTGCTTGAGGAGGAAGGGGAGGAGGTTCGACGGGTGGAGGGCACACTAGAGGAGGAGGGCAACGCAGGGGGGTGCTTGAGGCGGAAGGGGATGAGGAGGTTCAGTGCGGGAGAGGGGGGTGCTGGAGGAGGAAGGGCGGTGGGGGAGGGGCTGGAGGAGGAAGGGCGGTGGGGGAGGGGCTGGAGGAGGAAGGGGAGGCAGTAGGCGGTGGGGGTGGGAGGGTGCAGAAAGAAGGGGTATGTTTTTTTTCCTTTTCTTTTACTTTGGTTTAACTTCATCCGTTGGATTGTGGTCTGGTTAGATTAACTCAGTCCTCTGATTGAGTTAATGAATTAAACTAACGAAGGGTTACAGGTGTAAAACATCGTACTTATTCGGGGTCATGAGAGTAATTCGTGATTACCCAGGATTATGAATGTAATTACATAATTACGCACAGTTATGGGTGTAAATATTTCAACTTTAATTTGTACAAAAGTATGCATGTAAGGCATTAGTTGCTACAAAAGAATGCAGTGATCCTGGAAAATTTACCTCTCTCTAATTAATCGCTACAAAAGCATGTATGAATCTAATATCGTGTCACCCATAAACGAAATTCCCTTTATTTCCCAAATCAGGCACCTTAGATAACCATCTTTCAAAAAGCATTTCCTTTTATAGTCTAAAGTTGTTTTCAAGAGATGATTTTGATAAATCCTTCCTAAAAGTCGCCGCCTTGGCCTAAAGTAAAGCCTTGACTTTGCTTTCTCAAGAGATGATTTTGATAGATCTTGTTATTGTGGGTGTTGCCCTTAAAATGAATGTTTGACCTAATGGCTTACCTAAGGTACATAACAAAAAAATCATGGGCTTATACCTTGAATTTTAACGAGAATTGAACTCTCTCATTATAATTCACGGCTGATGGGAACGAATTAGTTCTCGCGCATAGGGATGAACTATCTCAATAGGAACGAGAAAACAACGAAAAAACATGAAGAGCGTGATTTTAATGAGAAGTCCTTGTCAGGTAGGAGATTAGTTTTCGATAATTCTCGAGGTCCTTTAATTGCTCTACTAAGACCATTATCAATGTTATTCATGCATTCCTCTATAGGAGAGGTAATGAAGCCGAAAGAAAATCTCTCTTATATGTGTGCAGGGGATGGATTAGAATGCATCCATAGTGATTCCGCCTCCCTTTGTGGGAAAAGAGAGGGAGGAGAACAAAAGGAAGAGTTCTTGCTATTGTTGTTGATTACTAATGATTGATAATCTATAAGAAGTTGATGGAGATGATGGTGGTGTTTGCTGGCATGCATATAATCATCTATTAACAAGATGTAGTTTCTCGATATATGTGGATTAATTGAATGGTTGATTGATAATTACATGAGAATAAGAAATGATCCTTATTCTCAAGTTTTGTTCAATAATTTAGACCATAAATTATCATGCTAATCTCGGATCTAGCTCCAACACAAGTGCTTGGGTGGTCTAAGTTGTTAAGTGGGCTCAATAAGATCCTCATCGCCTGTTTGGTTGCCAGGATATCCCGAGGTACCCTAGCATACCCAGGAACGGAGGGAGAGGGGGACGGGAGGGGGCCAAGCCTCCCCGTCTCTCATGCCTCCCCTCCCTAATTATAAAAGGAAACGTGATTGGCTCCCATCCGAATAGTCATTAGCTATTTTTATATTTAAACAAAATCATTTTGACTGATTTCTATATTCTCATTCCTATCCGAAATTGTGGACCACCACACCCATAACTTCTCGTTACGGTTTCAAATATTAGATATGGTGGTCCGAAGGATGAAAATGAATATGAATACATCTGATCTATGGTCGTATTCGTTTTTATACATATTTTGGCATTCATATTCATATTTATTTTAAAATGGAAGCAGATATGGATATCACTTTCACATTCGCTAATATTCGCATTCGCATTCTTATATGTGTTTTAGTATAAAAGTATAATCATAAATTTATCTATAATTGTGTGTAACAATATTTTGTGATTGCATTCACCATCGCTGATATACTCGTTATGAAGTAAATATATTTGGTATATCTATTTTATCTATAAACCATCCTAAACATGTGTATTTTGGTTAGTGTAAAAAATATTTCTCTTATTATTCGTATCCGTTTCGTATTCGTTTTAATGGATATGGTAATATATTTTTTATATCCGTCAATATTTCTATCCGCATTCGTATTCATATTTTAAATTGGATAAGATATGATGTACCGATATTTGTATCCGTATCCGACCGTTTCCATCCCTTGGTGGCCCCCACAACTTCCCACTCTTTTTTATTATTTATTTCCATAAATGCAAATCCGTGGTGCATGTCTATTCTCCCTTCAATTTAATTCCAATTTTGGATAGTATAACAATATTTTACCATATTGATATTTTTTCCCTTCTCGTGTTCAAGAAAGTTAACGAACCATACCCCAACATTTCTCTGCCACAGCTCCAACACATCTGCTTCGGCAACGTCACAACCTCCTTTTCTATTGATTTGATCCAACCCTCTTTTGTGGATATGTACATGTATCAGCATCATCGAATATATTTTTAATTTATTATTCATCCACTACAAGAAATTTGACATGAGATAACAAATAATTCAAATGTTTGTTATCATAACTTATGATGTTAAATTTATAATATTGAATATTACTCATTGCGACATTAATTTTTGGTTTGTAATTAGCAACGAATGCCATATTCATTACTAATGATTCATATATCAATAATTTATCTGTCAGTTTATTTGTTCCAATTTGTACAAATCGTTGCTAAATTGACCAATGATTAGAAAAAAAATATAAATGGATAACTTTTGTTATGTGATTTGTTGTTAGAAATGCATAATGTTGTGAATTTAAAGAGGTAAATGACTAATGTTATTAGTTGTTGTATATTAACTACAAATGATATTGCAACGAATGTTGAATTATTTGTTGCATTTGATCAATTTTGTTGCAGTGTTCTTCATTTGATTTAATGATGGAAGTTTAGGATACATCGATTAAATTACTAATAGATGTATATGAAAAACTTGATTACATTAGTTTACTGCTTGTTATACAAAGTTTATTGTGCTTCACATTAGAAAAAAATGTAGCCTATTTTTTCATGTTAGGATGATAAAACTCTAGCATTTTGTTGTTAAGTTAACTAAAGTATACCTTAGATTGTGATAAAACAATTAGAATATTGGATTTGATTAAAATATAAAAGTTGTAATGGCATATATAAACTTGTATACATTATCTTCATGTGTAGACTTATATATTAAAAATATCACTTATATGTCACTTCGAATGCAAGTCCAAATACTAAAACAATATTCTAAGTTAGATTCATACTTGTCACCGAATAGATTAGATAAACATATAAATAGTTTCAGTTATAATGATATATGTTTCTTATCTGCTTCATTTATGTAAAGATATAAAAACTCCTTAAATTAAAATTTATAATTTGTACTGGAAGTAAAAAAGAAATAATCAAGTATTTCATGATGATTTACACAATATATTTTAGAAATAGTATGATATGAAGTCAAAATAATTTTTACAGTAAAAAATATTTCTATTCTATTTGGCATCCCCAAGTCAACATTCCTGGCTTCGTCCCTGAGCATACCCCTAGCTCTACCCATGTATTCGTGGGTTGGGATTACTTATATAGACAGTGCATTTTCTTTGTTATAATATTTTTTAACCATGTTCAAATAAAAAAATTAACATAAAAATATATTATAATCACCAAAAAAATTTAATATAACACATAATCAATGTCACATCACATTTATCATTTCAATCCTCCCAACTATCCAACTATTCACAGGATGATACTCCAACTCAACCCAGTTACCAAACATGACCTAAACATATTTGGTTGCTCTTCTAGTCTTTTTGGATTTCACGCGTCTCACATGACGATTGGGTTTCACCTGTCTTCTAGTCCTGCATATAGTCAATTGGGGAAATGAATGAAGGTATCACACGACGGTAGGAGCTCTTTATTTTGCCCACTTGTCTTGTCGAAATTTTATAGATGCTAATTTGAGGTATTGATCTCAGTTGAAGCGTAATTTGAGGCTTGTCTAATGCTTGAGCGTTCACCTTTGTGGTGTTTCCTACAACAAGTATTTGTATACATCCTTTTTAGCGAAAAGTTGCCTCATATATATGTCCTATAAATAACTCAAGAATGAGCAATCATGGGGCACTATAATGTAAATATATGCTAGGCTGCTAGCTTACCTTTGGGTGGTCAACACTCTTTTGACAGATGGGTGATTACCTCATCTTCCGATGGATGATCATAATTTCATGTGATCTTTACTGTGACTAATCATCGATAAGTTTACCTTATTTAATAAAATGGTCGATTGTCAATAGTTACTCCGGTGCAGGGGTGAAATCAGGAATTTTGTCGAGGAGGGGCCAGTATACACATCTATCATGTATAGTCAAAAATGAAAAATATTGTATTTTCAAATGATATTTTTAAATAGAGTTAATTATTTCAGATAGGATTTTTAAATTTTGATAAATATACAATTTATTTTTAAAAAAATATCAATAAGGTTGAAGTTTCTTATTATTTTCAATGGTGATTTTTTAATATGTAAATAAAAAATTTCTTAATTACAGAGAAATAACAAAGTTTACTTCATTTACAAAGAGAACTAGAAAAGGGAAAGATAAATGAGGTTGAATCTCATTTTATATGAATTGAGGAAAATTAACTTTTTTAGAAAAATAAGCAAAACTTTCGAACCATGGTTTCTTCTATTGCATACGAGCTCCTTTACCACTGGACCATTGATTACTTTGGTTTTTCCTTATAAAACATAATATGCAAGAGCCATAATAAAAATTAAGAACACTATGCATGCGAAATGTAATAATCAAGGAGGGGTCATGGCCCTCCCTAGATGTATGCGAGTTTTGCCCTTGCTCGGATGGGCATTACCTCATTCAAGCATACAAAGAGGCAAACCTTAAGTGGCGCTTTGTCATGGTACATCTATAAGGGAAAAAATGAAATGTACTTCGAGTGTCAATAGAAAAACACAAGCATGGCTTATCATCACCTTTTTTAGACAAATGCATGATGAGTGCAGGACCTCGGATGAGAACCTTGGTTAGGGGACTTAATCAATAAGGAACTCGATCGTAAGACCTTAAGTAGGGATTGTAGAAGTCCAAGGGACCATGGACATAAGACCCCGATCAAGAGCTTAGTCAGGGACCTTGAGAAGGTCCACTGGAAAGAAGAACTTTGGGTCTTCAAAGCTAGGCATACCTCTTAATGGCAGACTATCAAGAGGGTGGAGCTCAACTCCCTTGCAAGTATGGAATAATGGGATGGGTAATATTAGAAACCCTCACAATGGTAAACCCTCGAGAGGGAGGACCACTGCATTCCTTTAAAAGGAAATTAAAATGATTATTATTTTTTTATCAGAAAAAATGTGACCAGAAAATAACACATAACTAGGAAAGAACTCGAGCTAAGAAGTGATGGTGATAGGCTGATAGCTTCTACCATCTGATTTGGATTCTCCTTAGCGAATGAGATAAGAATGAGGGTTATATCTCGTGTTACCAAATAATAGATGAGACCAGGGAAGGTGGTGTGACAGTGTTGGATTGCCTCGAAGATGCACCAGTTGTTGGCTACAAAGGAGATGCAAAGGAGTGAAGGTGGTCCGCCACTTACATAACCAGCGTGTGATTGAGGCAGTATCTTTTGATTACAGACTTGCATCTTAGGCTTGTAGATTAACCTGTGTCGTAAAGGACGATGATTTGGAGAGGAGACAAATATCCAGAAGGTGATTAATGGTCTGATGGTAGTGCAATGTGCTTACCACTCAAAAGAAAAAGATTAATGTTCAAATTCTGGTGTGGAAAACTGTGCATGTTTCTCCCCTCTTGTTTCAAGAAATATACATCATAAGGGAGAATGTTAAAAATTGTCAAAAGTGGGTAGGATTCATCGGGAATACTAGAAGTAGAATGAAAAAGATTGTACTTTCGTATTTCACAGTAAATCCATTTTTCTTTTGGTTCTGGACGAGATGTTGTATGTTAGAAAATTGTAGAGTAGAGTAAGAAAGAGACTTGCAAATTCTAATATTTTATTCTGCAGTTACTTTTTTCCCGGTTCTAGTATGCAACGTTGCATGCCAATAAATTGAAGTCACGCAATAATTAAGATGCATATACATAATAACGTCTGTGTGTTAAAATATTATTCGATCAGATTTTGGTATATATAATTTAAGAGAATTGAATAATGTCAATTAAATCCATTATATTATAATGGAAAAAACAATCCAGTCGAATAATGTAGGAGTGGATCATATTTTTGATTCTATCAGATTCATGAGAACCGTGTCATCCTAGGCGGGATGTGGAGAAGAGCAAAGAGGCATTCGGTTCAGGAATAAGCATGGAAAAGAATAGGGAATAAGAAGAACAAGGCCATGTTCGTTTGGAGAATATGCAATGTGGTACCCAAGAATATGGCCATTCCCATTCACATCCCATTATTTCATGTTATTCCTATTATTCCACATTATTCTCCTTATTCATAATCTTTCCAACCAGAAAATAATCCCTTATTCTCATTACTCCTAATTATTTCCGAATCGAGCACCCCCAAGGGTCAACTTTCTGTTCAACTGGAAAGATACGAATACGGAGAATGAGGTGAAACAAGGGTAGGTAAGGTGGAATAAAAATAAGAATAACTGTAGAATAAGGTGAAATAATAAGATGTCGATAGGAATAACCGTACTCTTGAGAATCGCATCAAGTGGAAAATTGAACCCTTATTCCAATGCTTATTCTCCAAACGAACATGACCGGCCCATACAATATTGCTAAAGGATGTGGCATGGAATAATAACTTAAAGCCCCCGTACAATACCACCACACGCCATGTTGAGGAATGATCCAAGCAAATATGCAATAAGCAATCCACAATTAAATACAGATTTATGTGGAACAATCCCACTGTTATAGTGGAAAAAAACATATGCAAGGAGATTAAATCCACTGAGTTATATGGTAGATATACTACCTTCCTCGAAAATACAATGTATCTTGAGTAAATAATGATCTTGTTACCTTCATTTCTTCAAAACTCCAGCTTTACGAGAGTTTATATAGTACTCCCTTTGAAAGATACTCCTAATTCTAATACAAATCGATTCAAGCCACAATTACAAAAAGGACCGAAATTAAAATAGAATAAAATGATCAACAAGCTAAGTTTCAAATCCTAATGGGATTAGAAACCTAAAATAGGTTCAATTCCAACACACCCCTCCACTCAAATTTCATCCCGATTTGCGCATATAAATGCATAATACTTGAGTGACATTCTCCGACAACAGACAGTTTTCATAAAATTACCAGCCACAAAACTAGTACTCTTAACGATATAAATAAATAGGACTAGAAACCTGTCCGCATTTTTACCATCTGCCGGAACAATACGCTTAATTTCTCATAAAAAAATCACAAATAATCGCCATGGTCGGACATGCTTTTGATTCTATGGCAGGAACGTGATCTAACCGTTGGCATTGTCCGGACATCCTGAATACGCCCTCAGCTCATGCTGCTCAAAATCTGCTGATGATCTGGGACAGAACAAAACATCACAGGGTGTCACCTACACTGATCCAACTCAACACATAACAAACCATAAATCATCCAAGATGCTAGCAAAAGCGGTATATGATCCGCAATGCAATAATAAATAAATGACATTGCAGCAACTAAGAACTTCCGATCTATTTTTTCTTCCAACAAGAAAGGAACACGAGGGATTGACATCTTGAATTTCATATATCATCTCAACTTCAAGTGTTTGCAACTGGTGTAATATTTGTGCTGCTTTGAGAAATAAACTAGTGCTCTTCGATCTTCTTCAAGTCTTTCATGTTTGTGGTATCAACCCTGAGAAAAGTAGCAAAAGAGATTCTTAATGGCGAGCAACATTTGAAGTAACTATTTCCACTCCTTTCAGGAGTGATATGCTGTGAAGATAACATAATCAAACTTACTGAAAGTCACATTTTCACCGCAATTGCGGCAATTTAAAATACTGCATATAGCAGCTCGCAGCATAGATGAGCAATATTCCTGAAACCATGGACAGATCCAGGTTTCCAGAGGTGGGCAGGGAAATGAAACCGTGAAAACCAAGACTTCTAAAAGAAAAACCATTATATGGATTTGTCGCCTTTAAACAAATCTATACTTAGACCACACCCAGAGTTAAGTTTAAAAATAACTTGTTTGTGCTTGGCCTACAGCCAAACATGAGGTTAATTCAAATAGACCAATCATGCTTGATAGTTTCTTTCGAAGAGGCATCAGATTTCCCTTTAGCATGATTCAAAATATTGTGGTATATTGTCGATAGATATATCGGTGTCAACAAGTATGCGAAATCAATATTATCCCGCATATCCGTTTCCAGTATATCGACCGATATATCGATGATACACTGTCTCATATCAGCGATATCGACGAAATGTGAAGCTTTCAGAGTAAAAATTCTCCCATTTCAACTGACATCGTTGATATCATGCCGATGTCGGTGCTTTATCATCGATATCACCTATGTTGCCTGATTTCATTGCTTGTTTACGTGATGGAAGAAGCTTGAAATGTTTTTTTTTCAAGCTTTTAAAGGTCGATTCGTTCAGGATTTTGTATAGCTACCTAATACCAATATGAAAAAATTCAAATACAATCTACGGCAACTAAATATTTGGGTTTATGATTTTGTTTCGGGGACCTTCCCTCCCATTTTGATTGACATCGCCGATATCATGCCGATGTTGGTGCTTTACCATCGATATCATATATCGCTTGATTCCGTTGCTTGTTTACGTGATGGAAGAAGCTTGCAATGTTTTTTTAATCTTTTAAAGGTTGAATCGTTAGGGATTTTGTATAACTACCTAATACCAATATGAAAAAAAATCAAATACAAATCTACGGCAACTAAATATTTGGATTTATGGTTTTGTTTCGGGGGGCCTTCACTCCCTTTTTGGTGGAGGTCAAAAAAATATATAACTGACCGAGGAAAATCCATATAGATATATTGTACAAGTTACCATAATAACATTCAATAGTTTTTTATGGACCAAAAGAGGGGGTAACACGCTATGGTGCGCTCCCCAATCTATTAAAAAGTAAAAAGGAAACGAAAAAGGATACAAGCAAAGGGTCATAAAGATGACCAGGCACAAAGCCTTGGACCGCGCTAACACATTTTCCGTATAGAATCTGCAACCCCAGAACACCAATGCGTTTCTCTCCAACCAAATAAACCACAGTAACGCCAGAGGACCTAACAACTCTACCCGCGGTCTGCGGAGGTTAGAGAGGAACCCCGCCCAAAATGTGTCGAAAGAAGACGCGTCGACCCAGTCGAGACTCAAGTCAAGCCATGAATCAGCAACGCAATGACATTGGAAGAATAGGTGATCCACAGACTCGACGGCCACCCCGCAAAGGTAGAAGGACTCGGAATCAGCCCCAAGAACCGCGCGCAGCGGTCACGCGTCATTAGACGTTTGCACCTGAGGAGCCATACAAAGAAACCGATACGCTCAGGGAGGTGTAGGCCCCATATGGAGGAGCGGTCTTTAACGAGGGCCTCGGAAGGGCTTGGAGGTGGCCTCCGAATAGCCGCATAGGCCTTCTTGACCGTGAAAGGAGCGTCTCTCCAAACTCAGTGGTCACGCCCCCCCTGGAGGCCTCGCAACCGGCCAAAGAATCGCATAGCTGAAGAAAATCATCAAGTCTCTGGTCTGAAAAAATAGCGTTGAATCTGGGCATCCAGTTCCCATCACACCACACATCAGCAACTTTAACCTCCATATCCGTCGCCAAGGCAAATAGCCTTGAGAATCTAGAAGCGATATACCCCTCGCCGGTCCAGTTGTCGAGCCAGAATGTAAAGGATAGGCCGTTGCCCAAGATGAGCTGGAACAAGTCCTGGTATCGGGGCAGTAGCGAGAGAATCCCCCTCCAAAATGGGGAAGGAGAAAGCCCAGAGTGGGCGCAGGGGCCAGGGTGCTCCGACAGAGGTAGATCCGGCGGATCAACGTGCAGCATAAATCATCCGAGGTCCCCCACACGTCGGAGATCCAATTCAGAAGCAACGCCTCGTTCATATCATTTAGGTTATGGACACCCAGCCCTCCTTCCGATTTCTGCAACGTGACCGTATCCCAATTAACAAGATGGATGCCCCCGGCCATCAGCCCTCTCCCGTGCCATAAGAATCTCCTCATAATTCCTTCAATACGAACACGAATCCCCTTTGGCAAAAAAAGACGTGGACATGGAGAAGGTAGGGATGGATGCCAATACCGCCTTTAGAAGTACCAACCTCCCCCCCCCCCCCTGGAGAGGATGGAGGAACTCCATCCGGCTAATTTGCTCTCCATCTTCTCAAAGATCGGAAGCCAATCCGCCAGCCGCGCACGTCCGAAAGTAAAGGGCATCCCGAGGTAACGAAACGGCAGTTTGCCGTAGACAACCTCCAGATCAGCAGAGCAAGAGCGTGCCTCCTCCTCTAGGTAGGCCAACAGCATCAAAATGGACTTGTCCCGATTTTGGACGAGATATGACATTTCCCCAAAAAGATCCAGCACGACGCCAACCAACCCAACCTCCTCCCTGCCCCCCTCCACGAAAAATAATGTGCCGTCCGCATATTGTACCAGAGGGATATTAAGATCGTCCTTGGAGAAACCCGAGAACATGCCACAACGTTGCACCTGCACCAACATGCAAGACAGCACATCCGTCGCGATAACAAAAAGGAGCGGGGCAAGGGGGCACCCCTGCCTGACTCCGCTCTGAGGCTGGTAAAACCCGCCCTCCGGACGACCATTGACAAGGACCGTTATGGACGTCGTGGTAACACAGCGCTTCATCCAAGAAATCCATGTGTCAGGGAAGCCCCTCCTATGCAAAGCTTCCCATAGGAAGCGCCAATCGAGAGTATCGTATGCCTTGGCAAAATCTACCTTCCAGAGCATAGCCTTCCAATCAAGCCTCTTCCATTCCGCCATAATTTCTGATGCCATAATGAAATAGTCTCTAATTTGTCTTCCGGGGATGAAAGCCGCCTGGACGGGCGAGATAAGGTTCGCGAGAACCCTACTGAGGCGGAGGGCAAACACTTTAGCAACGATCAGATAGAGCCCGTTGGAAAGGGCAATTGGACGGAACTCCTCAATGCGCTCAGCCACACCATTCTTCGGAAGGAGCACAATCAGCGTCCGATTAATTTTTTCGAACCCTGCGTTGCACAAACAAACCTCGCGAACCACCCCGAAGACCTCCCCCTCGAGGAGATCCTAGAAATCTCGATAAAAAGACACGGGAAAACCGTCCAGCCCGGGCGCGCCATCCGCATTGAGAGACCAAACAGCGGTCCGAACCTCCTCCAACGACACAGGCATGACCAGGCCCGCAGCGAGCTCCGACGATAGCCGCTTCGCCCCGCGGCCCAGCCAACGCCACCTGCGATGAAGGGACCGAGACGAGAAGGATCGGAAGTGCTTGGCGATCGAAATACCCATGTCCTTGTCACCCGCAACACGAACGTTGTCGACGATGACCGAGCGCAAAGCATTAACACGTCGTCTACCGCTGGCAACACGATGAAAGAATGTCGTGTTGGCATCACCCTCCACTAGCCACTTGTGTCGAGAACGCTGGCGCCGCTCCGCAACTCTCTTCTTATCATCCAACGCCACTTCTTTGAGACAAGTCTCCTGCCTTGCGAGATCCTCAGGAGAGAGAGGGTTGGAGTCCTCGAGCTGATCAAGGCCGGCAAGGACCTCCTTTGCCGAGGCCCTGGCCGCACAGCGAGCATAGCGCGACTCCTTCTTGAACAAGCAAAGCCTGCCCCGCCGCGAAACGAGCTTCTGGAAGAATCTCGAGACCGTCAAACCCGAGGCAACCGTAGAGGTCAGTGCTGGGTAACCAGCTCGCGAAAAGAATCCTCGAGAAGCCATGCCTTCTCGTACCTGAAAAAGCCCCGGGGCGGAGATTGCTCCCCCGAGTCCCAAACAAGCGAGGAATGGTCCGAGCGGGTCCGAATCCTCGTCATGGCGAAACACGAGGGGAAGATATTTAGAAGTTCAGACGACGCCAAGAACCGGTCGATGTGGGAGCGAGAGCCGAAGCTCCTCCAAGTGTACTTTGTGTCAGGAGCATCAATCACCTCAAGTTCCAAATCATCTAATAATTCCACAAAAGCGGACCCATGGTCTTGGCCGCCATACAACCCCGGCCTATCGGTAGAAAGTAAGGTAACGTTGAAGTCACCACCGATCAGCTACGCGCCCCCCGAGAAAGAGAATCTGGCCGAACGAAGGTCATCCCACAGCTGTCGACGGTCACCGGCCTGGCAGGGCCCATATACACAAGAGACGACAACAGTCTGCAAAGTGGAGAGACACTCGAGGAGAACCGTCAATACATGGGATCCCCTGAGCTCCAAGCGCAAAGCAAAACCGCGATCCCACCAGGCAATTAGTATACCTCCCGCAGATCCCACCGCGTCCATAGCGTGGTAATCGGAGATGGGACCAGCGTCGAAATAGCGCCAAACATCCCTCGTGCAAGCATGCAACTAAGTTTCCTAAAGCAAAATGATATCACAACCCCAATCGAGGAATCGAGAACCCAAGATCTTCCTCTTTTCCGAGTCACCCAGACCCCTTACATTCCAAGTGAGCACCTTCATTGAGAACTGTTGCGATTTCCCCCAGTATGGACCACACCCGCCAACGCAATCACGCGGGCCAAACGATCGGACACCGACAGAGGTAAGGTGTCGGCCCGACGCGCCCGCGGGCGCCTCCTGTACCGCTTTCCGACCCGCCTGCGGTCAGGCCCAGGAGAGGTACCCAAAGAAGTACCCGAGATAGAGCTCCCAGCAAAAAGCGGCCCCTAAGAAAGGGGACCCTCCTCCGCTCCAGTCGTGCCCAGATCATGAGCCCCCACCGGGGAGGGCCTGCATTCGAGTGCGAGAGTCCAACGGGGCCACTCAGGCCCAAGGGATGTCATCAGAAACAAAAGAGCCGGCACTAAAATCTGAAAGGGTAACCGGATCCAACGCCCGTTGCTCCGAGGAGCCCGCAGGCGGATCCATCACCCAAAAGCCTGGGTGCTGCGACCCGGGAGTCCGAATATCAGACTCCGAGGAGGTACTGTTGGGCAGGAAGAGTCGGGCACCATTCGACCCGAAGGGGAAGGGCGGTTTTACACATTCCCAAGAGAGCAAAGAGATACGGGCTCCCGTCCCGAAGACGATATTCTGAAAAGGCGGCAGTAACCGAGGCGCCAGCCCCACAATGGGAGCACACGTGGCGTCACAGGCACCGAAACGATTCGGATCGACAGGAACCGAAGCGACCCCAGGGGAAGAAGGCGAAACGTCCCCGGTTGAGGAAAGACGAACCGAACTCTCCAGCGGCCGAAGCTTCGCCGCCGGGCTCAGGAATACCACGGTAGCCGCCAGCACCGCCCACAGCACCCGATGGCACATAGATCTCCATCTGATCCAGCAGCCGAATCCTCAAAGGAAAGCGAAAGCGACCAACGATCAACTCTGTCGCCGAGAGGGGGAGTCGGGGCAATCCAATAAGACAAGAGTAACCTCCGGGTCAGAACCCGGGAACGTACCATCCTGGAGAATCCGAAGAACCGAGCCCAGGCCCCTGAGCGGTGGAGCCAAGCAATCTACAGAGCGCGACAGGAACGGGACACCCCGAACCTCCGCCACCCTTCTCGACACACGATCGTCTCCACCATCCGCAAGCAAATCTGGCACACCTCCACGCGAGCCCACCAGGTCCCGTCCAATCAAGAAGACGTCGGCGCTGAAGTTCCGAGAGGCCCCGCACGCAGCAACGACGAGGCGCCAACCCCACAACATCTCCTGCGAAAGCGCCACCGAATTCTTGCTCGATGGCCGAACGAATATCCTCCACACGCAATGAGTCCTCCACCCAAGACCCGACGAGGAAAGCATGCAGGGACGGGGAGACAGGAGATCGTGGAATCCCACAGACCGTCAAACAGCTCTCCGCAGATAAAGTGTTTGAGAGGGACCGCACGTCGCCCCTCCAACTCTTCTTAGTCGGCATGCATGCACGTGTAGGACAGGTGTTTCGCCTATGACTCTCTTCCCCGCACATGAAGCACCGAGGTGGTGTAGCACAAGCAGCCGCCAAGTGGCCAGCAAGGCCACACCGGAAGCATCTGCACCCGCACTTTCGATGGGAGGCCGTTTCCCATCCATCTTCGAACTCCTTCACCACTCCCGCGACGACCTCCGTTGCCGAGCGTGAGACCGCGGAGGTCCGTTGACATTCCTCCGCCCCTGCCTGGATAACCCACTTCAACCTCTCACGCTTTCTCCTCTCCATCCCTCGAAGTTTAGAACTTATGGGGAGTTGTAGGGACTCGTCAGCTTCAATAATTTCAATAACATTCAATAGTTATTACATAGTAATTATTAGTAATCTGGTGATATGGATCCAGGTTGGGTTTCATATGTATTGATCGTCTTTCATTCAAGTGAAATGCTAAGTTATTTTAACTCATCTTTTTTATTTCAAATTTGTGCTTATTATAAATGTTGTTTGTTGATTTCCAATACAGCTCAGCTTGTGTTCATACATAGTACGTAATGTAATAATATGCTCATGTGCTAAATACACCTCCTGTCCCTTATGTCTATTAGTTATTACATGAATTTTATTAGGTTTTTTTAGACACATAACCCTTCGTAATTTTAAATAACAATTAATACCCAGATAGTCAGTTCTATTTACATCCTATCCCTTCCATTATCTTAATCCACTAACTCATCCATGACCTTGAGGCTTGAGCTAATCTAATTAAAATAAAACAAATAGTGGATATTTATTCTATTTTATTTTACTTTATTTTAATCACCCAACAAATCCCACCCACTTCCTCCTCCCTTGATCTCCTTCCTCCGACGCCCATCGTAACTCCACCAATGCTTTTGTAGCTAGGACCCCCATCCCATGCTGCTCCTTCCCCCGCACCCCCCTCCTCTGATCTGGGCCCCGTAGCCGTCGTGTTGCACCTCCGCCTCTGCTCCAAGCACACCACTGGTCAAACAAAATCCCTTAAATTTTGATTGAATGAATAAGCATCTTGTGAGCGAGTCTACTGTGCGTGTTGGATCCATAGCTTAAGAGAAATTATGCAGTTCTCTTTACTAAATTAATAAAGAGCACAGAAGCCTCAACAGGACGACAAGAAAACTACCGGGAAGAGGCTGAGTGCAAAATGGCAGAAATAATTATGCAGGTCCTAAGTGAAATGGGATATCTCTTCTTCTTAGGGCTTATTTAGCACGTCATGGAAAATATTAATTTAAGGTAACGCAATGTCTTCACATTCTTTTCAATTGCAACTTACAAACAGTTTCCCCAGTTACATCTTCAAATTTCGTTAATAACCAACAGTTTCCCATTTCCACATTTCATACTATACCACATAAGGGGGAAAATATCAACAGTATTTATAAGATATATTTTGATGAAGCCTGAACAGGTTGTATCATGACAGTGCCAATTCCAAGGTTATGAATCCTATGATTAATCTCCAATTATGAAGAGTAAAATGGCTTGGCATTTTATAAAAAGAAAAAGAAAAAGGTCTTATAAAAAACCATACAAATAAATAACATTTTCCAACAAAGGAAAGCATCAGAGCAGATACTAAATGAGTAAGCCAGCTTACGTCGTTCCATAAAAGATGATTTTCTGGACTTTAGTAACGTCAGCACCACCTTGATTATCCTCAATGAAGATGGACAAGCTGGTTAAATTGCAATTCCGAAAGAGAAAGAATAGGTCAATTTCCCAGTACCTAGCAAATACTAATAATGCTTCTCAGAACAACTATTGACAGTAATAACAGTCATAAAAGAGTTTACTACTGACCAAGTAACCATAATACATCTGGAACTTGACAAACTTAAAGAGAACAGGCTAACTACTTACAATGACAAATAAAAAAGTAGAAATAACGGCTTACCTACGAACACTCTGGAACTTAACATACTTCAAGAGAACAGGCTTTCCCTACGTGAAATTAATATGATTATACAGAATGGTGCATGCACATGATGAAAAGTGTCTCTGGGCACTATCCATACCTTGAGATTCTCCGGTGACAAGACAGCAGAATCACTCGGAGGATAGTCATTCACATTACTGCAAGTTAAATAAAAACAAAAACTCTTATCTTGAAGAATCACTAAGAGGATAGTCATTTACATATGCAACACAAAGAAAGAAAATAAACCAATTATGATAAATTCTATAAACCCTCACCTAAACCCCATGTGTTCCTTGTTTGCAAAAAGCTTAACTGTTCTTGGGCCTGCAATAATTTGGCATGTGATAAAGTTAACATATGCCAAAATTTAAACCTAGGAAAAGCTTTAAAAATTAAAACAAATGACTATATGCAGGCAGAAATGATGTGGCAATTCTGTGGGCACTCTGGGGCAAAAGAAACTGAGCGCTGTTATAGCCTCAAGGGGCGTGCAGTTTAACTGGGAATACCATTCATACATAATATTTGTTTCATTTTGAATTCAAATAGGCCTGTATTAATTTGTACTAACGTGAACCATTGTAAAACTTTAACCCATTTTAAAGTAATTCTTGGATGACTACTAGTCTCCAGTAGTCATCGTTTGGCTTCTCAAAAGCATTATTTGCCTATCCTGCAAAAAAATATAGAAGATATTTTACAATCATCACCTAGATATCAAGTAAAAGCAGGCTAATTATTGGCTAACTACAAAAGCCAAGGTTGCAAATAAGGTGCTATACATTCACTCAGTCGACTAGAGGTATACATTGATATAGGAATATTGGAGGTTGAATTGGTCTCAAATCTTCTTTTATTTTGATTTAGAAACAGGTCGCCAGTACGTGTTAACCCTTTTCTCTAAACCACAAAACGACCACAGGTGGGTCATCATCCACGTATATTAAAGTATGTTTTTACTGAAAAATAAGTAGTCATGAGACCAGCTTTTACTGCATAATGCAGGTACGTTCGCAGCATGTTTGAGGTGACACAAGAGGACAAATAGCAAAAATCATACGAATCATCGTATTAAAAATAAACAATATCGGCAAACCATATAGTGTAAGAAATGATCATATTAGTCTTGAAAAAAAAGTAAAATGGGGATGCCAAACATCCATATAAAACTATAATCATTAAACCAATTGAGCCAGAGAAGTAGCCCGCCCCATAAATTGCACAAGTCAAGTATTGCTACCAGTAAATCAGTGGTGGGCAGAACATCAACCTAATTGACCGTAAAAGGGAGAAGGTGAGGGGGAGAAAGGAGTGGGGAGCTGGGAAGGGGATGAAGATGCAGAAGAAGTGGTTGGGAAAGGCGGTGGAAGTGGAAAATGGGTCGTCAAGTAGTGGTCAATGTGACAGGTCGGTGGTGGTGAAGAGGAGAAGACTGTGAAGAGGAGGGACACGGAGAGGACGAAGAGCTTGTGGCTGTTGATGATAAAGAAGATTTGTTGGGGAAAATGAGAAACTTATTTATTCCTTAAGCCCTAGGCTCTCTTATATAGGAGAGATCTATGGGCAAATTACATAAAGTGGATATAGGGAAAGGAGATAGATAAAAAGATACATAAACATGAAATATATTTCTACACTCCCCCTCAAGATGGAGCATAGATATCTATCATTCTCAGCTTGGATGAACACTTCTGGAATGAATAAGGCTTTGGTGAAAATGTCTGATGTCTGGTCCCCTGAGCTAACATGGTATATAGAAATGAAGCCCTTCTGGATTATGTCACGTATATAATGGCAATCGACCTCAATGTGCTTTGTCCTCTCGTGGAATGCAGGATTATTAGCAATGAATACGGCAGCCTGATTGTCGCATTCCAGCGACATGGGAAGAGGAACATCTATATGTAAATCTGTTAGGAGTGCTCGAACCCACATCACTTATGTACATGGTTGTGCCATAGCTCTATACTCACATTCAGCACTAGATCTAGCAACAACGGTTTGTTTCTTACTTTTCCACGAGACAAGTGAATCTCCAACAAATATAGCAAATCCTAATGTGGACTTCCTGTCTTTGGGACACCCTGCATAGTTTACGTCAACGCATGCTGAGATATTAATAGTCCCACCTTTTTAAATAACAACCCTACACTTGGAGATGATTTAAGATACCTTAGTATAATCTGTATAGCATCCATATGTTCCAGATGAGGTTGTTCCATGAAATGGCTCACTCGACTAACTGCAAATGAAATATCAAGTCTGGTAATGGTAACAGAAAGAAGCTTTCCCACCAGTTCCATGTATCTTCTCATGTCAACCTCATTAGTATCATCATACAACTTCATGCTTGGATCCATTGGTGTAGTAGCAGGTCGACATTCAAGCATACCCGTATCACTTAACAGTCAGTGACATGTTTTCTCTGAGTCATCACAAGCCCTTATTGATTTCTGGCAAAATCCAATCCCTGAAAGTATCTAAGAGCTCCTAGATCCTTTGTAACAAATTCACGACCCAGAAGATCTTTCGCCCACTTTATTCCATGCATATCATCTCCTATAATAAGTATATCATCAACATACACCATAATAGCAGCCATACCTCAGGAGGTTCTCTATACAAAAAGAGAGTGATATGCATTCGACCGTTTGAACCCATGCTTCTCAAACAAATCTGTGAGCTTCTGTAACCAAGCTTTCGGGCTCTGCTTAAGGACATAGATTGCATTATGAAGTCTACACACCTGTGAACACTCCCCCTCAACAGCAAACCCCGGCGGCTGCATCATGTAGACTTCCTCCTGAAAATCGCCATACAAAAAGACATTCTTGGCATCCAACTGAAACAAGGGCCAATCTCAAACCACGATAACAAATAAAAGAATCCGTAAGGTAGAATGACGAGCAATGGAGAGAATGTGTCAAGGTAATCAACCTCGTATGTCTGAGTAAACCCACGGGCAACCAATCGAGCCTTGTACCTATCAATGCTATCATCTGCATTTTGCTTCACTGTAAATACCCATTTGCAACTTACTATAGATGCCCCAGTGGGGGATGAGACAAGGCTCCAAGTACCTCTAGACTGAAGGGCATCCATCTCTTCTTCCATAGCTAATCGCCACCGACTATCCTTCAAAGCTTCCGGATAATTCCTTGGAATGTCCACGGCAGACAATGCAACTACAAATTTCTTGAATTCCCCAGTCAAGCGATCAAAGGAGACCATGGATGCTAAAGGATAAGATGCATAGTTACGCTTCTACTTCTGAAGCGCAATAGGTAAGTCCAGATCAACAACCTCCACGTCTATCCCTTGTGAAGAACCCTGCTCAGGCAGACCAGTAGACCTATCATTAGAAACTATGTATTCAGAACATATCTCATGCATGCTAGATAATGAGCGATGACCATAAACATAAGCAGACCGACGGGTATAGTGATGCGGTAATGGTGGAACTGGGACCATAGGAGGGGGTGGAGGTGGTGATGGTGGTGATGATGGTGGAGATGGCATGTATGCTTCATCATCAGAGCCAGAGGAAACCAATCGATCACCTGTAGGAGAAAACTACATCACGGACTTGAAAAAGGTGACATCAACAATAACGTAATACTTCCTGTGCATTGGATCATAACATCTTATACCCCTTTCTGTGTCCCGGAGTACTCGACGAAGACACACTTGACTGCTTTAGGAGAGATTTTGTCAATACCTGGAGACAACTGGTGGACAAAGGCAACTGAGCCAAACACACGAGGAGTAAGTGAGAACAATTCCTTTTCAGGGAAAGCAAGAGAAGGGAATTTTCTCACCCAAGACCGACGAGGGCATGAGATTAACAAGATAGCATGTCGTAAGAAAAGCATCACTCCAAAAAGAATGCGGAGCACGACTCTAAATGAGAAGAGTTCTTGTAACATCAAGCAAATGACGATGCTTCCGCTCTGCAACACCATTTTGTTGGGAGGCATGGAAGGACATATCGATATCGGTATCGGTATCGGTACCATGTCGATACCGATATATCGACGATATATCGACCCATATCGTCGACATCGGACCGAGATTGTGCATTTTTGGCCTGTCGATACCCGATATCGACCATATCGGCGATACGTCGGTGACATGTCGATACCGATATATCGCGATATGGCCATCTATGCTGGGAGGTATAGGCACATGATGTTTGATGAATAATACCTCGGGTTGAAAAAAATTTGGAAAGAGTATGAGTACAGAATTCCAAAGCATTATCAGTTCTCACAAATTTCACAGAAGAGGAAAACACATTATGCACTTCACTAAGAAAATTCTTGATAAAATCTCCAGCTTCAAATTTATTCTTTAATAAAAAGACTCGGGACATATGAGAGAAATCATCAACAGCAACAAGATAAAGCATGTGTCCCTGATGATCAGGAACACGATTGGGACCCCAAATATCTAATATGAAATAACTCAAAAATAGAACTACTGCTTTGACTCTGACGATTGGGGAAGGCAGATCGATGATGCTTTCCCAACTGACATGCCTCACATTGAAAGAACGAGTGAGAAGAGATCTGAGGCAGAACACGACACATTTTCCGGAACGAAAGATGACCAAATGGGGTTTTCAAACTAATCGGTAGAGATTGTCCTACTCACGATCACACTCAATCACCTTGCTCGTAAGGATGTCCTGAAATACCAGAGAAAATGGGTTAAAAATAGATCTACAATGTAGATCCTTCGTAATCTGACTAATAGACAACAAATTTATAAAGAAGTCAAGTGCATGCAACACATTTTGTAGACACGTAGAGGGTGTCAAGCTAATCCCCCCCTGTCTAGTGATCAGGGAATGAGTCCCATCTGCTATGACCACAGTTCGTCCTGGAGGAACATGTTTGTATGCTATAAGTTATCCTCTATCTCCACACAAGTGATGTGTAGCACCGAAGTCCATAATCCATTCTATAACATCAGATCCACTACAGCTAGTAAGTGCATAAGTACTACCTGAGGTACTAGAGGAAGCTGAAGCAGCCACATATGAATGACTCCCTAAGGCCGATAAAGAAGCAATGGGAGTAGCAGGAGGTATAATGCCCTTTAATCGTGCTACAAGGTCATCAAATCGTTGATCTAAAGACGAAGCGACCGTGGGCTCAATCTGCTCAACTACTCAAGCAGAAGTAGGAAATCCATGCTTGGAGTAGCATGTGTCCTCTGTATGTCCAGGATGATGGCAGTAAGTACAAGGCTGACGAATATGACCTCCTCTGCCACGAGGTCCGCATCCACGAAACTGGAGCCTCCTCGACCTCGGGAGGCAGCCATCGCTAAAGAAGTCTGACTGGCAGTAATGGATGGGACAGTGATCCTACTGAGCCTGCGGAAAGCTTCCTCCATAGGAGGAATAGTGACATCTGCTAGAATCTGGGAACGAGCAGCCTCGTAATCAGGGTCAATGGCTGCCAGGAATACACCAACCATGGTGACATTCCTATAAGTCTTCTGCTGCTCAAGAGTAGATGTGAGAGGCATGAAACGGTGGAGCTTCTCAAGCATCCCACGCAGAGAAGCATATAACGAGTGAAGCGACCATTCGTTCTTCTTGATAGTAAAAATATCGTATTGGAGTTGCAAAATCTTTATTCCGTTCCTTGCCTGTAAATAAGTAGCAGTGAGAATATCCTACATCGCATTGGTTGTGGGCTGGAGTAAAACATCATTGGCGATTTCTATCGCTAATGTACCTGAAAGCCAAACCTTGGCATATGCATCATCCACCTCCCATGAGGCGTTAACCCCAGTCTTCTCAACCGGTTCGTCCTCGATAAGAATGTGCTTCTTACATGTAGACTTCATCAGGCTCATGAACTGCAAGGCCCACAATTCGTAGTTCGACCCATCCATCTTTACTATAACCGCATGACCTCTGAAGGCGCTTGTGGTTGGGATATTTGTCTTGCTTTCTGACATGACTACTCGAGAAGACTAGGGTTGTAGACTAGACAATCTTTTGTCTACACTGACATAGAGGGAGTTGGTTGCATGAGTAGACTCAAGCAACCAATCCCATCAAGAGAGAGGAGTCGACGGCAGAGCCCCTAGAGATAGAGGGGACGACGGTGATGCCTCTAGAGAGAGAGAAGTCGACGGCGACACCCCTTAGAGAGAGGGGTTGGCAGTGGCACCCCTTGGAAGAGGTGCGGCGGCACCAGCAGAAAGAGAGGTACGGCGACGGCACCCCTAGACAGAGAGGTGCGGTGGTGGCGTCCCCTAGCGAAGAGAAGGGGCGACGGCGGTGGCCCCTAGCAGCGGCAACGGGAAGCCGAGAACGGGAGATGAGGAGTGACGGCGGTGGGGCAAGGGTTAGGATTTGTGGGGGTATGAGAGTTACGCTCTAGGACCGCCGCTCCGATACCATGTTGGAAAAAATGAGAAACGTGTTTATTCCTTGAGCCCTATGCTCTCTTATATACCTATGGGCAAATTACATAAAGTAGACATAAGGAAAGGAAATAGATAAAAAATACATAAATATGAAATATATTTCTACAAGGTTGGCAGCCATGCTATTTGGGTAGAGGGTGAGGAACATGAGAGAAGACTGCGGGAAGGGGGCAGGAGAAGACATTGGAAGGGGAGGAGGCAGTGCCTCCAAACTCTAGCATTCTCCTCCTTGCCTCATTGATCGGCCTCCCCATGCACATCATGCACTTCCTAACCTCCGGCATCGACCACATCACCTTCAGCACACATCCCATATAATCCATCAGCAGAACATATACACCTCCTTTCCCATGAAACAGTTCCCCTTCCTGACTCATACGGTACTGTTTTTTTAAGAAAAAAGGGCCTCCACCGTTTAGATGTATGCCCAAAAATTTCACCATTTATCATTAAAGATTTACAAGGTTAATACAGAGCGAACAAGACACGCTCGCTAACTGCTCTAGCTCTCTGCCAACACCCTGGCATGAGCCACTACATTGTCACGATAAAAACGATCATGGTGAAACAACACACCGTTTGTGTCCAGTCAAATCGCCCAAATCAATGCCACAAACCTCACGCGCTCCAAATCAAAACCATGCCATTCAGCACCAATAGACTCCCAAAACTCGATGGCCCTAGCAGTGGATATGTTGTTCCCAAGGAGCGCCCACGCCTCAGCCGAACTCGAACAATAAAAGAAAAGGTGGTCCGTATTATCAGCAACCTCGTGACACCGACAACAAAATGGGTCCCTCGTGCTGATCAATCGTGCAAACAAGCTTGCAAAAATCGGCCGACTAGGCCGACTACTCGATCCGACTAGTCGAGTCGGGGGGGTAGCCGACTCGACTAGGTCTAGTCGGCCATTAGTCGGTCAGCCGACTAGTCGGGCCGACTAATCGTCTGATTTTTACATCAAGCATTTATATTTTTTTTTCTTTTTTGCTTTTTTTAACAACAAACTTATTCTAATATGCTTAATGTTTTATTTAATGTCAATTACTTCTTTTGTTTCATTATGTAAATATAGAAAATGTACAAATCTATGCTAATACATAAGCAAACTTATTCTAATATGCAATAATGTTATATTTAAAGTCAATTACTTCTTTTATTTCATTATGAAAGTATAGAAAATGTACAAATCTATGTATAAAAATGATTTATATATTTAAAATAATTAAAAAAAGTCAAAACCGACTAATGGCCGACTAAATCCGACTAGTCGCCCGACTGCCGATTAATCCTTAGTCAGTGACCCCGCCGACCGAGTACCGACTACCGCTTTCTGCAACCTTGCGTGCAAATCCCTCGCCTGTGATTAATCGCCCCAGCGAAAGAGCCACAAAAACACCTTCACACGCGTCGAGACTTTCCAGCTCCAGATTATCCTGCAATCCTCCATACATCCACTTGGGTCAAATACAATTGGTTCCTTTAGAGCCTTGTGCTTGCACCCCGGACTTTCCGCTCGCCTACGCTTTCTAGAAAAGAAGACCAAGGATTTATGGTCCCTAACCAAGTCTCCATTATGTCTTCCTCGCCCAGATGAAGAGGCTCCCCTCTTCCGCTATGAGCGCACCCTATTCATTCTCCCACCCCTGCGCCCATCCTGTTGTCCGTCGACTGCCTCAATCAGAGTTGTATGGCCACTACCAAAGGCTGCAGTTAGGGAACCCAATCTCAAGCCCATCGGAGTGAAAGGAGTCTCCGATAAGGACCCCTTCATCACCGTCATAGTCGAGAGCGACTTCTCCGAAACATTCCCCAAGACTAGCTATTGCAGACCAAGTGGCGGGGTACGCATCGCCACGTCAAGACTTCCCTGCGAAGAGGACGCCTGAGCCGAAGACCCACCTCACGCCCCCAAGTTCAGGATTGACCCCGAAAATTGGATGGTAATAGTTGGTAATAGTTGGTACATGGGAGTCCACTACCACCCTCTACGTGTCTGATGCGTTCGCCCGCTCGACAGATTTTGTTATTGGGCAAGTAATCGGGTTCGCAGGATCCGATTTCGAAACCATATTGAAACCCTTTCCCAAAACAATGTCATTTGGTCTTTCCAAGGAAAGCGACGATTGCTTTTCCCCAAAATCAGCCGCCTCACCTTCGCCTTCAATTTCGCCTTTCAGCTTCCTTGCCCTCCACTGCAGATTGCTCTATTACCTATTGATCCTTTGACGTAGCTTCATGATCCAGCGCGACCAGACAAAGCGGCATCAACCTCCTACCGATGTTCATTGAGAGGCGCATCAGGGACGAATGACGCATCCCCGCACCGAGATGGTGATGTCTGATCCTTCTCCCGGTCGCATCCCGGAAGAGCAGATCTCCTCGACCTTCCCAATATGTTTCATCACCTCGCGCAGCGTTTCCAACCTCCTGCACCGGAACGGAACGCATGAGATCTTCGCCTTCCAAGTCTTACCTTCTAACCTTTCTCCACCATCCAGGAACCTTGGTCTCCGGCAAGTGATGGCTCCACGCAGGTCCTGTGGTAATTCTTCCTCTAACGCGTCTCTCATAACCTTCCTAGCACCTTCCCTCGAGATGCCTCCGATGCAAAGCGAGCCACCTTGAAGCCAAATCACGTCCATTGGGGCTCCCTCCTCCCTTGCATCGAGCACTCTTACGCGAGACCTGTTCAGACTCACCAGGTCGCCTTCCCCGACCAAGAAGCCATCCACCGGCTCAGATCGCTCTGCCCCTTTTGGGAGCCTATACTCAGAATAGATCACAATCCCACCCCTGACATGGGGCCTTCACCCCTCCTACCAACTAATCTGATTCCACCATCCGTCAACCTATCATCATCAGTGTGGCTCTTCCGCCCTTCCTTGTTCTTTCCCTTTGCTAGGTCTTGGTCAATCTCGGACGCTTTCTTCATCGACTTCCAGACGCCCTTGCATTCCTTACAGCGGTGGCCATGCTTCCCGCATCCGAAGCAGAGTTGTTCCTTCGCCCAACACGTGAAGTAGAGGTGCTCCAATGACCCGCAACGGAAGCACCACCAAACAGTGTCCTTGGTCCTTGGAGATCTTCACCAGCCGCTTCTTCTTGGGTGCACTCCACGGTCCATCTCCGGCAAGATCCTTCAAATCCTCCATCTTTGCATCGAACCTCTCATCGGTGGTCCTCACGTTACTCTTGGTGCCCTCTCCCCTCTATTTCTCCAGCGACCGCTTCCCTTTTGGAGGCACGTTGCCCCGCTCCTTCCGCTCATTCTCTCATCAAGTCTGTCATATTGTATTATTACTTTTGGTGCACTCTCCACTTATTTTCCCTTCTCACACTGTACAATTACAACCTTTATTTTAATAATGCAACCTTTGTTTTTACTATTTTGGCCATTGTGTATAACCTGAAGTGGTTCCCTATAATCATCCCCATATTATATAGGAATTTTTTTTGAAAAATGAAAGTAGAACATTTTCTTTTCATAAACTTAAGATGGTATCTGGGGTTCGTAACCCTAGAGGGGCCCCTCCCTCCTATTCAATCGGCCCTACCACCCTCCACGACACCTCTAACACCTCCGCCTGCTAGAAACTCCACCCTCGACTTCAACACCAACGGCCTCCATTGCCTCCAACGTCTTGCCTCAGCAGCAGCAGCCACATCGCCTCCAGCCCAGTTTATGAATGGTCTTCCGCACTTCCACACATGACCATTGTTAGAGATTACAGAAGATTTCCTTCTTTATATTCTATTGTAATCCCACGAGGGCTTTTATGTTAAGAGAATATTCTATGTGGCTATTTGTTAAGAGAATATTCTATAGAGAATATTCTATATTCTAAAGAATATTCTATAGAATATTCTCCTTTGAGCCCTCTAGGGTTTAGTCCTATATAAGGACCCCTAGACCTCTTGAATAAACAACGAATCATCTTTTCTTATCATTCTTTCACATGGTATCAGAGCAGCGGTCCTAGGCCGGTGTTCTGACCTAATCACCCCTCCGCCACCACCAGCCCTCCAAGTTCATCTACAACCGCGTGCCGCCTCGGGTCTCCGCACCTCCTGCCTTAGGCCCGCGCCGCCTCGGCTGAGCGTCGCCAGGATGCTCTAGGGCAGCCAGGTACCACCGCCAGGTCGGCCAGGCCCGCCTCGCGCTGCCAGACGCCTCCGCCAGCCCTCCCAGGGCCTCCTTTCGCCGCCAGGCCGACTCCGCCAGGCCCCCTCTTGTGCCGTCAAACGATCATTGCCTCATCCTTCTTATTTCTTGATGAGGGTTTAGATATTTGATGATAAATTGAGGGAAGATATACTCTCTAGGTCACTTTTTCTTGACCTAAGCCGCCACGATGACGCCTGCCGAGATCAAGCCCACGTACCCTACTTCTTCTTTGCTGGTACAGGGCACTTCTATCAAGTTGAAGGGCTCCGGAAATTATGTTCTATGGTCTCGGTCTTTCAAAGTGTTTGTTGGTTGCCAGCAAAAGAGCTACGTTCTTACAAAAGTTGCATCTGCGGAAACTGATAAGGACTATGAAACTTGGTTTGTTGATAATTGTCAGGTTATCACTTGGATGAGGAACAGTGTCGATCCAAATATTGCTGCGAATCTTCTTTACAAAGACACCGCTAAGGCAATGTGGGAAAACCTTGAGCGTACATATTCTCAAAGACGACTAAGTCTCGTCTGTCAGACATATACACAAAAATTTGGTCTGCCACTCAGGGAGAATCAAGTCTTATCGAATACTACAGGCTTCTTACAAGCCTTTTTGAGGAACTTCTTATTTTTCAGCCTGCATGTTGTGATAAACAAGTAGGAGAACGTGTTGAATGGCAGGTTTACAGATTTCTCTCGGGGCTAAATCCAAAATATAAGCCTGTGAAAGATCAGTTTCTGATGGCTGATACTTTACCTACTCTTGAGACCATCTTCGGACGCTTACAGGAGCTAGAGGCTCCGATTCAGCACTCTACCACCCACACCTCTACAGAGACGATGGCCCACTATACCTCCTCATGATACAGAGGGCGTCATAACTATCAAGGAGGACGGGGACGTGACTCAAGGCGTGGACGTGGTCGTGAATCTAGACGCAGCCGTGAGTCTGGACGCGGACGTGATCGTGGACGTGGTCGTGATTCTTCTGCTCGGTATCCAGCATGTGGACACTGTGGACGCTGGAATCACCCTTCTGATCGCTGCTGGGCAATGTTTGGCATGCAACCTAATGCTAACAATGCCTATGATGAAGTATCATATGATGCAACTGCAGAAACATCTACTCAGCAAACCAGCGAGGCACAAACCTCGTTCACTGCTTCTGAATATGCTCGCCTACGACAACTGCTGCAAGAATCTAGCCCTTCTGATAGTAATGCTCCTGCCTCTACTGCTAGCCTGGCTACTACCTCAGGTACAGTAGCAAACTCTGTCTCTGCCTCTAAGCATGCATGGATTATTGATTCTGAAGCCTCTACCCATCTGACGGGAGAAGGAAGTTTGCTAACCTCCTCCCAGCCATCTTCCTCTGTGAAGACTGTTCGGGTTGCTAATGGGGATCATTCCCCAGTGACAGCTGTTGGTACTGTTAACTTTTCTTCCAAGCTGCATCTGACAGATGTTCATTGTGCCCCTGCTTTTCCTCTCAGCCTTCTATCAGTACAGAAGCTATGTCATCAGCTTAATTGTCGTGTTATTTTTGATGAGGTTTGTTGTTATTTTCAGGACATCCGGACGAGGAAGATTTTTGGTGGGGGTCATGAGAGGAACGACCTCTATTACCTCGACATCCCTTCTGATTCCAACTTTGCTGGTGCAGTCTCCATCTCTGAAGATCCTTTTCTATGGCACCTTCGTCTTGGTCACCCTTCTGCTAAAGCTCTCTCCATGATGTTCCCTGAACTTTCTATGCTGAAACCCTTTGAGTGTGAAGCATGTCAGTTCGGGAAACATCATCGAGCCTCCTTTCTTGCACGAACTGAGCCTCGCCGCCGTACTCCTTTTGCACTTGTTCACTGTGATATCTGGGGACCCTGTCCGGTCCGAAGTCTAAGGGTTCGTTTGGTTTGAGGGTTGGGCAGGGTTGGGTTGGCCCAACCCGGGTTATCCCTCCAACCAAACGACCCAATTCTCCTCACAGTTTACTATTCACAGGGGTACCCCTGCCCAACCCAACCCTGCCCAACCCTGCAACCAAACGAACCCTAAGTGGTCATAAATATTTTGCTATCTTTGTCGATGACTACAGTCGATCATCTTGGGTTTTTCTGTTAAAGGAACGCTCAGAAATTAACAATATTGTCAAGAATTTCTTTTACTATGTCAAAAACATCTTCTCCACTACTGTTAAAATATTTCATTCTGATAATGCATTGGAATTTACACAAAATGATTTGACATCCTTCTTTGCTTCCCAGGGTGCTATCCATCAAACCTCTTACCCATATACCTCCCAACAGAATGGGAAAGCCGAAAGAAAACTTCGACATCTCCTCGACATTGCCTGCTCTCTTCTTACCCAAATGAAGGTCCCCAAAACCTATTGGGGAGATGTTATTCTCACTGCTGTCCATCTTATCAACAGAGTTCCCTCTGTCTCCCTAAATGGCTCCACACCCTTTGCCTTATTGTATCCAAATGACTCACCATTTCCTCTACCTCTGCGGATTTTTGGATGCACCGCCTTTGTTCACAACTTTCATACTGCAGACAAATTATCGTCACGTGCAATTAAATGTGTTTTTCTGGGTTATTCCCAAACAAAGAAAGGGTATAGATGCTATGATCCTTGTGGTAAACGCTATTATATATCAGGTGATGTCACCTTTTTCGAACAAACTCGCTTCTTCAATCAAGATGTGTCTGACATACCATTAGAACTTCCTCCTCCACCAATTGTCTATAAAAGAAAACATGCGTCCCCTCTTGTTCCTGTTCCTCTACCAGTTCCTTTGTTGCGGGAAAATATGCCATCTTCAAGTGGCCCCACCAATACTTCTCCGGATGATCCTCAGGAGATTCCCATTGCCCTACGCAGAACAAAGAGGCAATGCACTATCCATCCTATATCTAATTTCACGTCCACTAATAGCTTATCATGTTCTGATAAAAGATATGCAGATGCTCTTATGACAATCTCTGTCCCAAGAGACTATCACATTGCATTACAGGGCCACGGGTGGCGACAAGCTATGAATGAAGAAATGGATGCTCTCAATTCCAGAGGAACATGGGATCTAGTTCCGCGTCCCGAAGGTGTCAGGCCTGTTGCCTGCAGATGGGTCTTTACTACGAAACATTCTCCAGATGGTTCTATTGACAGACTGAAAGCAAGACTTGTGGCAAAAGGCTTTACACAGACATATGGAGTAGTATACTTCGAGACTTTTTCACCTGTTGCTAGGATGGGGTCTATTCGCACTATCCTCTCTGTAGCCGTGAACAAAGGCTGGCATGTTTTTCAACTGGATGTCAAGAACGCATTTCTATATGGTGATCTTGAGGAAGAGGTTTACATGATGCAACCCCCAGGTTACGAAGTCGAGGGGGAGTATGTTTGCCGACTTCGCAAAGCAATTTATGGTCTAAAGCAAAGTCCGAGGGCATGGTTTGAGAGACTTAGTTCAGAGATTAGCACTCTGGGCTTTCAAAGAACTACATTTGACCATTCAGTCTTTGTCAGAAAACGATCAACAGGTACTGTCATACTAGCTGTATATGTGGATGACATGGTTGTTACAGGTGATGACGATAAAGGAGTGCTAGAAGTGAAGACTTTTCTGCAAAAGGTTTTTGTCACCAAGGATCTGGGCCAACTTCGCTATTTTCTAGGTATAGAAGTCTTACGCACCAAGAAGGGACTTCATATGTCACAAAGAAAGTACTGCTTAGATATACTAACTGAAGCAGGATTACTTGGGTGCAAGCCATCTGGTATACCTGCAAAACCAAAGAAACATTCTACACCAGATGATCCTGCCTTTGAAGATACTACAAGATACAGAAGCCTGGTTGGAAAACTTCTGTACCTTACTGTTACTAGGCCAGACATATCATATGCTGTGAACAGAGCGAGCCAACACATGGAGAAACCATGCTACAGCCACTGGCAAGATGTTCTTCAGATCCTTCCCTACCTGAAGGAATCCCCTGGACGTGGTCTATTCTATGGGGCAAATGGATACACTAAGGTTGCTGCTTATGCTGATGCTGATTATGCAAGCTCACCAGAGGATCGTCGTTCTACGACGGGCTATGCGTTGATGGTAGGAGGTAACCTTGTTAGTTGGAGGAGCAAGAAGCAGACGGTGGTTTCCCGATCCAGTGCAGAGGCAGAATATAGGGCAATGGCCCAAGCCACATGCGAAATTACCTGGTTACTGTCTTTTTTGCAAGAACTCAATATTGCTATCACTACTCATGTTCCTCTATAGTGCGATAACAAATCTGCCACAGATATTGCTACAAATCCTGTGTTCCATGAGAGGACCAAACACATTGAGATCGACTGTCATTTTGTTCGTGATGCTGTACGAGAAGGCAAGATTTCTACACCACATATCTCAACAGATCTTCAGCTTGCAGACATATTCACAAAGGCCTTATCAAAGAAGCGCCTTTCCTGGATATCTTCCAAGTTGGGCATGATCGATGGATATGCTCCAACTTGAGGGGGAGTGTTAGAGATTGCAGAAGATTTCCTTCTTTATATTCTATTGTAATCCCACGAGGGCTTTTATGTTAAGAGAATATTCTATGTGGCTATTTGTTAAGAGAATATTCTATAGAGAATATTCTATATTCTAAAGAATATTCTATAGAATATTCTCCTTTGAGCCCTCTAGGGTTTAGTCCTATATAAGGACCCCTAGACCTCTTGAATAAACAAGGAATCATCTTTTCTTATCATTCTTTCACAACCATGATGGCCATCATCGCATTCCTGCACCTCTATTTGTCACAGTTGGGAGAAAAAACTGAGATTGATTATTCAGAGAAACCCTAGGCTCTCTTATATAGGGAGAGACCTTAAGGGTAAAGTACAAAGTAGTCCAGAGAAAACAAAGAAATAACAAACAGGTACATAGAATAATAATATCTATCTCTACACTCCCCCTCAAGGTGGAGCATAGATGCCTATCATGCTCAGCTTGGATGAACATCTCTGAAAAGGTCCTCTGAGCAACGGCTTGGTGAATACATCCGCAGTCAGATCCCCTGAGCTCACGTGAGTTGTAGATATCAATCCTCTCTGGATCAAGTCTCTAATGTAATGGCAGTCAACTTCTATATGCTTGGTTCTTTCATGAAAAGCTGGATTGTTAGCAATGAACAAGGCTGACTGATTGTCACACTGAAGCTGCATGGGTAGAGGTACGGCTACATGTAGATCCTCTAGTACAGATCGAACCCACATCATCTCCGTGTTGGCTTGCGCCATGGCCCTATATTCGGATTCAGCACTGGACCTTGCCACAACAGTTTGTTTCTTGTTTTTCCAAGAAACCAGAGAGCTTCGAACAAACACTGCGTATCCTGAGGTTGATTTTCGATCCTTAGGGCATCTTGCATAATCGGTGTCTGCGCATGCTGAGATAGACAAATTTGTGCCCTTCCGAAAAAGTAACCCTGAACCTGGAGAAGACTTCAGATACTTCAGTATCATGTGTATAGCATCCATATGAACTTGTCTTGGCTGCTCCATAAATTGACTCACCCTGCTTACTGCAAAAGCAATATCAGGTCGAGTTATGGTAATATAAAGGAGTTTACCCACCATTTCTCTATATCTCCTTTTATCCACTTCAACAGTATCACCATCATACAACTTCATGCTTGGATCCATGGGAATACTTGATGGTTTGCATCCAGTCATGCATGTTTCAATCAAGAAGTTTGTAATGTACTTCCGTTGGGTCATCACCAAACCCTGTGCATTCCTGGCAAATTCCAACCCCAGAAAATATCTTAGGGTTCCAAGATCCTTCGTAACGAACTGACGGCCTAGGAATGCCTTCGCCCTTTATATGCCCTGAATATCATCTCATGTAACCAGAATATCATCAACATAGACCATGATAACAACCGTACATGCCGATGACTTCTAAACAAAAAATGAGTGGTCTGCATTTGACCTCTTGAATCCCTGTTGTTCAATAAGATTGGAAAGCTTCTGGAACCACGCTCTTGGACTCTGTTTGAGGCCATAGATTGCCTTGTGAAGTCTACACACCATATGCTTCTCCCCCTCAGCAGTAAACCCTGGTGGCTGCTGCATGTAGACTTCCTCCTGCAAATCTCCATACAAGAAGGCATTCTTGACATCCAGTTGAGATATACTCCAGTCACGGACCACAACCACAGATAAGAGAAGACGAAGGGTAGAATGTCGAGCCACTGGAGAAAAAGTGTCCATATAGTCCACGCCATAGGTTCGTGTAAAACCACGCGCGACCAAACGTGCTTTGTATCGATCTAGACTGCCATCTGCATGATATTTAACTGTGAACACCCACTTACAGCTCACAATAAATGCATCAGGAGGAGCAATAACCAAAGACCACGTGCCACGAGACTGCAATGCATGCATCTCATCTTCCATAGCCAATCTCCAGCAATCAATCTTCATAGCGTCCTGGTAGGTCCGTGGTATATCCACGGAAGACAACGCTGCAGCAAATCTCTGAAAGTCGCCAGTGAGACGACGAAAAGACACCTGTGAAGCAAATGGATAAGAGGCACACGCCCGCTTCTGCTTCCGGATAGCAATAGGAATATCAAGATCATCCTCTGTTGTACTGGATGGTGTAGTATCCTCCTGTAATGAAGAATCCTGTACATGTACCATATCTGACCTGTCAGTAGTAATGCCATCTGAACATACCTGAGGCGTGATGGGTGGCTGACGTGTAGCTTGAGCAGGACCTGACCGACGCGTATAGAATTTTGGTAGAGGTGGAATGGGAGGTCGTGGAAGAGGTGGAGGTGGAGGTGGTGGTGGTGAAATGATGTAGGGGCAGGAACATGAGTAGACTCAGGTGAACTCCAAGTAGGAGGTGGAGGGACATAGACATCATTATTGGTAGTGGATGGTACCAGTCTGTCACCTGCAGGAGAAAAATACATAATAGACTCAAAGAATGTGACATCAGCACTAACAAAGTATTTCTTGTTTATGGGATCATAACACCGATAGCCCTTCCGAGTCCGAGAATAACCGACAAAGACACACTTGACAGCTCTATGAGAGAGTTTGTCAAGTCCAGGAGTCAGAAGATGAACAAATGCCAGAGTACCAAAGACACGTGGAGTAAGTGAGAATAATTCATTGTCAGGAAAAATGATAGAGAGTGGAACAGAAGATGGCATACGATTGACCAGATAGCACGCGGTAAGAACAGCATCCCCCCAGAAAGAAATAGGGGTACAACTCTGAATCAGTAGGGTTCTAGTAATGTCAAGAAGGTGGCGATGCTTTCTTTCCGCCACACCATTCTGCTGAGATGTGTACGCACAAGTGGTTTGGTGAATAATGCCCTTTGATGAAAGAAATTGAGAAAGGCATCGTGTGCAAAATTCTAGGGCATTATCTGTACGAACATATATGACGATAGAAGAGAACACATTTTGCACTTCATTAATCAAATTCTTGATCACATCTCCTGCTTCAGATTTATTCTTTAAAAGAAAGACCCAAGATACACGAGAGAAATCATCCACTACCACTAGATAAAATATGTGCCCCTGATGATCGGGTACACGACTTGGACCCCATATATCTAATATGAAACAACTCGAACGGGGAGCTAGCTACTGCTCCGACTCTGACGACTAGGAAAGCTCGACTGATGATGCTTTCCCAACTGACATGCTTCACAGCGAAAGGACGAACTGGGAGAGATTTGAGGTAGAAGATGACGCATTTTCTGGAGCGGGAGGTGACCAAAACGGAGATGCCAGATATACAGAGAAACTGGTCCGGCAGAATGAGAGGAGACGCCAGCATAAGAATTCCGAACCAGCCGATATAGACCATTCTGCTCAGAGCCACAGCCAATCACCCTGCCCGTTAGTATGTCCTGAAAAATTAAGAGAAGACGGGTCAAATATAGCACGACAATGCAAATCCTTCGTAATCTGACTAATAGATAACATATTCATCGAGAACTCAGGAGCATGTAGGACATTCTGTAGATGCATAGTAGAGGATAGGAAGACCTCACCCTGGCCAACAAGGGGGGAATGAGTACCATCTGCGATCTGCACTAAGCGGCTGTGGGGAATGTCCCTGTAGGACTCAAGTCTATCTCGATCTCGGCAGAGATGACGCGTGGCACCCGAATCTATAATTCAATCAGAGATATCATGAGACGGTGTAAATGCAGTAGATCTACAAGAGGTACTAGCAGCAGCAGATGAACTGGCGGAGGCTGTAGCAGCAACATCTGAAGGTCCACCAGAAGAATCACCAGATGATTGTGGCATAATGTCGCGGATATGTGCCACAAGTTCCTCAAAACGGTTGTCTGCAGTAGATGTCAACTGGGGCTGAGAGTGTTCTGCTACACGTGCCGATGCTGGGAACCCATGCTTAGAATAGCATGTCTCCTCCGAGTGGCTTGTGCGGTGACAGTATGAACATAGCTGACTAAAGCGACCACCCCTGCCCTGGGGTCCACGTCCACGTCCACGTCCAGAAGACGAACCACCTCTCCCACGCGAAATTGCCATCGTCGATGGGGGTGGTGTAGAAGAACTGGAAGAAAATGTAATGCGACTGAGCCTCCTGTAAACATCCTCCACTGGAGGAATAACTGCATCTGCTAAGATCTGAGAACGGACGGCGTCATATTCAGGATCAAGGGCCGCAAGTAGAACACCCACCATGGTGGCATTCTGAAATGTCTTCTGTTGTTCAAGAGTCGCTGTGAGTGGGATAGTGTTGTATAACTTCTCAAACATCCCCCTTAGGGATGTGTATAAGGAGTGAAGAGGTATGTCGTTCTGCTTTATCGTGAATAGGTCATGCTGAAGCTGTAACATCTTGGTCTCATTTCGCACCTGCGAATATGTAGCAGCTAGGATATCCCACATCGCCTTGGCAGTGGACTGATGGAGGACATCGTTGGCAATCTCCATCGACAATGTACCTGACAACCAGACATTTGCATAGGAGACATCAGCCTCTCACGAGGCATATATCCCTGTCTTCTCTGATGGCTCATCCTCGGTAAGAATGTGCTTCTTAACATTCGACTTCATGAGGCTCTTGAACTGCATCGTCCGGAGCTCATAATTCAACACGTCCATCTTGACTATTGGCGCAGGACCTTTGAATGCGCCTATGGAGGGCATAACAACTTTCGATTCTGACATATCGCCGCTGGAGAAGAACTAGGGTATGTAGACAAAATGACAGATGTCTACACAAACTGCATAGGATTCGAGTGCGTATGTAGACGTTACGCACCCAAATCCATATATCTAGAGGAGAAGATGACTTGGAGCACGCCGGTGATCTCCGAGAATCGGCTAGGGCACGACTGGAGGTCGACTAGGGCACGCCTGGCGATCGGCTAGGGCACGGTTTGGAGCCGCCGGAGATCGGCTAGGGCACGGCTGGAGGATCTAGGGCACGCCTGGGAGCCGCCTGAGATCGGCTAGGGCCACCGGGGATGGTGGCGGCAAGACTAGGAGGCGTCGGATAGGGTGGCGGCGAGAATGGGGGGGGGGGGCGCCGAGGAGCGGCTAGCGACGCCGATGGGAGATGACGGCGGACTAGGAGCCACCAACGGAGAGAGGCCCGAGATGAGCTCGGTGGCGGTGGTTGGAAGAGGAGGAGAGGGCGGCGGGTGGGGAGAGCCCTAGGGCTTGGGCTCTGATACCATGTTGGGAGAAAAAACTGAGATTGATTATTCAGAGAAACCCTAGGCACTCTTATATAGGGAGAGGCCTTAAGGGTAAAGTACAAAGTAGTCCAGAGAAAACAAAGAAATAACAAACAGGTACATAGAATAATAATATCTATCTCTACAGTCACTATTTGGTTCATTCAAACATCCACTCAAGATTTTTGCTACAGTTGGATTTCCTCAGGCCTCCCGTAAGGGCACTGGTCAGATGACCTCCTTCTTGAAAATGAAATAAAGTGAATGAATTATTCCTTACATGAAATGTTTCAAAAATTGTTATTTGTGTCACTTCTTGTCCTAAGTTTGTTGTTTAAGGTTCCAGTATTCGAAAAAAATTGTATCGGGATGTTGATTCTTCAACCAGTGCAAGTGAAATAAAGAATTCATTTTTTGCCCCATTACGAAATTGGATGATGGCATCTATGGACTCTGGTCTCAATCTCTAACGAATGTGATTAAATGACATGACAAGGAGTACATCAATACTGATGAGGAACCAAAAGAGAAAACATGCAAATTTGCATCATGGAAGGTCAATGTAATGGTAAAGGCATGGATTATGAACAGTTGTATTTAATGTATTGCGAATGAGATTATGCACAACAAACCTGCCAAGTGCATGTGGGAAAATTCGCAACAAACTTATACAGAAGAAAAGAATTATGCACGAATTCTTCATATCTATGTGGAGATGTCTCGGATGAAGCAAGATGGTCGATCTCTGACCACATACTACTCTGCTATGAACTCAAATGCACAACAATTGAATTCATATATGCCAGTGTGTAAATGTGGGGATCAAATGATGTTCAGATCTCAACTAAAGGTTGGTCTCTTCCTTGGAGAACTGGATCCCTGCACATAAGTAGCTCAATCATAGATGATTACTGCATCAAAGATTCCCCTACGGAGGCAGTCTACACCAGATTGAGTAGATTAGTGGTCTTGTTGCCTGCTCACAAAGTTGAAACCACCTCTGCAATGGCGGCATCATCCAGCAAAGGAAGAGGTACTTTTGTCCAAGGGAGGGGGTGTGGTCGTGATACTTCAGGGCATCCGAAACTCCAATGCACTTTTTACAGTAGACCTAATCATACAGATGACCGTTGTTGGAACAAACATGGAAACCTATTGTTGGTCATCTAGGTATATCCAGCCTCACCGATGACTCCAATACCATCAACAAAGCAGAATATGAAGATCTGATATATATAGCGACTCAATCACCATCGTGTGTTTACACCACAGAGCTTTATTCAACAGAGTAGTTCCCACACAGAGCTAGAGAGCGCAGCTTTTGCTACTAAATTATAAGGTATATCTCCACATTGTTCCGCATGTCATGATTCGTCTAACCGCTCCGGGTGACTTGTAGACTATGGTGCATTTCGTCGTATCTATGGAAATAAGGATCAATTCTTGTCCTTATGTGTTGTTCCACCAGGTCGATCCATACTAGTAGGCTGGTAGCGGATAGAGATCCTCCCTGATCACTGGACATGATGTTATTCAAGTTGCACTGCATATTCCTATGAAGAATGTTCTTTTAGCTCCCGAGTTTCCCATGAGTTTGATATTTAAGGAACTTAATTGCCGAGCTATTTTTTATCATGTCTCTTACTTTTCAGGACATGCTTACGGATTGGGTGATTGGTTGTAGCCATGAACAATGAGGTGTATACCACTTGACATAATCCCCATATAACGGTCATGTGTCTACCACTAGATGCAATCTCCGTATGCTGGTCATGTGTATACCACTTCTAAGGGATCGCCTGCATTTGTGAGGCATCTTCACCTTGGTTATCTACCAATACCAAAACTGAGAAGGTTTCTACCACAGATTCTTGCGTCTGCATCTTTTCAATGTGAAACATGCCAACTTGGAAAACACCATAGAGCTTCGCTTCCAAGCCATCCTAGACGTGTATCTAAGTATATGTTTGATCTTTTGCACTTAAATGTTTGGGGCCCGAGTCATGCTCTTGATCACTCTAGACACGGGTTTTATCTTATTGCAGTGGAAGATTTTAGTCGTGTCTCATGGGTCTTTCGTATTAACTCTAAGAGCAAAGTTGGTCCTACTATCAAAGATTATTATTGAAATGAAAAGTGCCTTTGGTTTTCATGTGAAACATGTTCGTACCAACAACACCTTAGATTTTGGCAACAATCTCTTGAGATATTTCTTTAAAGAGCATGGTATTCTTCATCAAACGTCATGTCCCATACCTCAACAAAATGGTGTTGTTGAGCGTAAACACTGTCATATATCAGATGTTGCTAAACACTGTCATATATCAGATGTTGCTAGAACACTGTTGATACAGAGTAGTGTTCCTCTTTCCTTCTGAGGGGCGTTGTTCTTACAGCTACCTATCTCATTTATCCTCGAAGAACAAACTCATTACTCTCTTCTCTATCCACATAAAAATCTTTCCAATGTCGAAACCAAGGTGTTTGGTTGTACGTCTTTTGTTCATATCCAATCCCCAGGCAGGGATAAACTTCCTCCCGAGGCGGTGAAGTGAGCATTTGTGGGGTACACTAAAACCAAAAAAGGTATCGTTTTAATGATCCTATTCATCGAGTCATCGACGATTCTATATGATTGCTAATGTCACATTTTTCGAGTCAATTCCTTACTATTCTACGTTTGTTTCATGCTTGGTCACTCCGAGAACCAAGTAGGTTGCCCATCTCCCTATGCATGTTCCATTTATGCAAGTAAAGATGTTCATGCATCGTATAGCTTCACGCTGGTATACTCTCGTCATGATGTGGATCAAGAGATTGCACCCCTTGTTCCTACGCCTTCACCGCTACCTGAGGTATGTGCCACTGAGGACACTAACAATTTGCCATGTGACAACTCAATGCATAGAAATGAGCCATCTGCAAGGTATACAGAGGATGACATTCAGCAGGCACAACTCCACACTAATCTTCCTATTGTTATTCGGAAAGGAAAACATCTGTGCACAATGCATCCAGTGTCTTAACTATGTCTCAATGGTCGACTGTCACATGCATACCAGTAATTTGTAGCCGATTTTTCAGCTATCATTGTTTTTTCTACGCATACACAAGCAATCCTAATGCATGGATGGGAAATAGCAATGCAAGAGGAAATGGGCACTCTCATGTCTCAAGGCACTTGGTCATTGGTGGAAATCGGCGGATGTTTACCACGAAGCACTTGCTTGATGGCTCGATCGCACAATACAAAGCACGCCTGGTAGCTATGGGATACACCTAGACTTATGGTGTATAATTTTTTGGAGACCTCCCCAGTGACTCGTCTGCCAATTATGTGTATTCTCCTATCTGTTGATGTGCACAAGTTTTCGCAACTCTATCAGCTTGATATTAAAAATGCATTTCTATATGATGATCTTCAGGATGAAGTGTATATGCAACAACCCCATGGGTTTGAGACCAAGGAGGATGTCACAAAATATGCCGACTCCATAAGGCCATTTATGGTCTCAAACAAAGCTCAAAGGTGTAGTTTCAAAAATTGTCAGATATTGCAGGAATTGGCCTAATTCCCTCTACGTCAGATTACCAAGACTGATAAAGGTGTTATTGCCATGCTTGTGTACGTTGATGATATTATACTTACTGGAAATGATACTCAAGATATATTTGATCTCAAGGATTATCTTGTTAAGCACTTACAAAGGACGGGTGAACTTTGTTGTTTCCTTGACATTGAGGTTTCCAGAAATGCTCGAGAGCTAATTATGTCACAAAGGAAGTATGTTACATACATGTAGCAGGAGATCGAAATGTTGGTGCAAAGCTTGCCTCCATTCTCGTGGATCCCAATGCACGGTTATATCAAGAGTCGTCTAAAAATTTTGATACACGACAGTACAAGTGCTTAATAGGAAAGCTACTTTATATCACCATTACTCATGTTGATATTTCCTTTGTTGTCAAAAGGGAAAGTCAAATCATGGCTAAACCTTGCCAAGCCCATTGGGATGTTGTAATGATGATCCTGAGATATTTGAAATCTGCATCTGGAAAAGGAATTCTCTTCAGATGTCGAAACTCTCTTGAGATCATATCCTGTTCTGACGCTGACTATACTGGATGTCCTAGCAATAGAAAATACACCATCGATTGTTATACTTATATCGGTGGAAATCTTGTTACATGGAAAAGTAAAATGCAAGTTGTCGTAGTCCGCTCAAGTGCCGAGGAAGAATACATAGTCATGGCCCAAGTCACTACTGAATTGATGTGGATTAGGTCGGTCTTGAAAGAGCTCCATCTTCTTGAGCACAATCCTATGGCCATGAGGTGTGATACTCAGTTGCTATTTTTATCACGAACAATTCAACTTTTCATGAACATACCGAACATGTGGAGCTTGATTGGCATTATACACGAGATGGAAAGGGATTCATCAAAACTGAACCAGTTAGCTCCAGAATGCAAATCGTTGACGTTTTTACGAAGGCCTTGAGCTAAATTCCCTTCACCAAATGCATATCCAATCTGAGCATGATGGACATCTATGTTCCAACTTGAGGGGAGTATTACAACCTTTGTTTTAATTGTTTTGACCATTGTTTATAACCCTAAGCAATGTTCAGGAAGGCGGTATGCGATATTCAGTCGGAGGGGTCACTACATAGAGAGTATGCGGTATGCGGGAGAGTATGCGGGAGAGTATGCGGGGAGTATGCGCTTTTATGCGGTTTGGTATTTTTTATTATTAAAAATATGAATAAATTTTTAATATCACGTTGATATCCTCTAAATATTATATTTCTTGATTATAATAATAAAGAAATGAAGGTACAAGGAACAAAACTATTGGGATAAAAAGTAATAGAGTTCAATGAGCAAAAACATCAATTGAAAGAGCGTTAAGTCGGGTGGATGAGTTTAGGTTAGGATTTTAAAAAAAAGGTTTATTCGAAAATCGACCGCATATATGGTATACTCGGCCGAGTATGCAGCTTGACTCGTTGAGATGTCGATTTGATCATACTCGAAGCGTCAGGGCTTCCGAGTACGAGTATGCTGCTGAGTATGCGGTATACTCGATCGATTTCCTGAACACTAACCCTAAGGCTCATTCGATAGGGGAATAAGGAGGAATAAGGGTGAAGGACAAGGTGGAATAAGACATTATTTCTGTTCGACTAGAAGGATAGGAAAAAGGAGGAATATGGGTATTTAGGTGTTATTCACCATTCGATTGGCAGATGAGGGATAAGGAATAAAAGTTATAACTTGGTTAAATATATTGATTTGCAAATAATCGCAGTAAGCCTGATGCATTATTGAACGTATTGACACCACATCACCAACAATCATTCTCGGATAGAAGCACATTTCACACGTTTTATTGAAAAATTCCTTCCCTTGTTATTAAAATTGAACTCCATAAGTTCATATATATATAAGCAAGGTAATCGTACATGGTGGAGTGGGAATTCTACATCACGACATGCTTATTGTTAGAAAATAGGAAGCAGAAGCGACAATGGTAAACAGAGCATAAGAACAGAAAGATAAACATGGAACACCATGATTTTACGTGGAACCCTACTCCCTAAGGAGCGGGATGAAACCACGGGAGAATGCCTCAGAGGGTTGATAGTCTATTGCTTTTTCTCATCTGATACAGGAGGTCTGGGGCTCCTTATATAGCCTCCACAGAGCCTCCAAGTCCCACCACTGGTAGATGTGAGACTAAACAACTGGATGGGGTAAATGGATCCTGGAGGAATCTATTTACCCTCCTACAACACAATAGGCGCACATAACAAATACTCCAACACTCCCCCTCAAACTGGAGCATGCAATGCTCAGCTTGGACAAACAGAAAGAGGCTCAACTCAACGCTACAGGACACTACGGACAATATCAACCCAACGTGCACAATTGTTGCTGTCGAGGACGTTGCTTCTCATACCGTGCAGGTGAGGAGGACGAACGGGCTGGAGTAAGAGTCTACTGAAGACTCGGAATCTGACCATCAAGTCTGAAACTGCGTCTGGAGTCTCCTCGTCGGAAAACTGGATCTCTCCCATCTGGCTCAGAGAATGGTGCTCTACTCTGGAGTATCTATGATACCACATGAAAATCGTTGCCCACATGGCATAGGGAATGGTCCTCTGCTCTAGAGTCCCTATAGCTCACATGAAAACTCTGGCCGACAAAACAAGAAGAATGATGGGGACCAAGGAACTGAAGATCGCATACATGTGCGTCTTGAACTGCAAACTCAGAAAATATCTGACGTCGAGTCTGAACATCCGTTGTAGAGTCCGAACAATATCTGACTGGTATGAGGAATCTGCAATCTAAAAAGACCTGTGACTCTACATATACTCCCTCTTTCTCCCATACTTGTCGGAAAATGAACATCGACAAAGTTGGGAGAAGACAATGATATGGGGAAAATAACATGAACATTCACAAAAATTTCTTGCGGCTTTTCATTTTTTATAAGCCGCTATTTTTTAACACTTTTTTAAGCCATTTCAACCATTTTTTCGTCTTTTCTTGCAGTATTTTTCGAAACTTTGTGTACAGCTTTTTTTCTAATTTGTACGCGCCTTTTTTTCATTTTTTAACTAAAACTGAACTGGGCCTTCCTCAATTTTGATATAGCCCAACTGGGCCCTTAAATATAACCCCCCTCCCACTTTTTCTAAAAGGTCAGCCCACTTGGGCTGTCAACCAAATGACCATTTTTTTTACATTCGGCCCTTTTTTTTTAATTCAGGCTCATTTGGGCCCTTAAGCAAATAGCCCTTTTTTAAGCCGTAGTAAGTACCATCTGGACTTTCCATAACAATTTAAAAAAAATAAAACCAGGCCTTCGGACCTCCTCTTCACGCATTAGGGTTCCCAAGGAACCCATGGCTTCTGCGTCCCCGCCGCAACCGTGAATGGAGGGAGGAGATGCGGCGGGAGTTGAAGCTACGAGGAGAGGGCGGCGCTGCAAGGGGGATTATCGTCGATGGCAGGAGCTTCTTGTTGCTGGAGTGGCGCTATGCGCCTGCTGGAGCGGGGAGGAGATGCGCGCCTGGGGACTGAGATGTGCGCCTGGAAGGACGCGCGCGGCGTGGGGTGAACAGATCATATTGATGGAGTCGATAGGGCTCCGCCGAGGGGCAAACTCGGTCTGGAATGTCATCGCCGAGGGGCAAAGTCGATAGAGTTGTCGCATGGGAGAAATCTGGAGGTCTCTGCCTGTCGCGAGGCTTGAATCTGAAGGAGGCTCGGGCACGGGGGAAGGAGGGAGCGTCGTCCTGGAGCTCACGGCCAGGAGGCCTCCGCTGCGTGTGGAGGTTCGTTCCAGACAAGGGGGTATTTTATAGCATCACCGCCTGGGCTCGGGAATTGAACCCGCGCCTCCTGCGCGAGATTTGAGAAAGGAAGGATGCCAGGGATTGAGCGCTCCGTAGCGCCTGATGGCTCCGCCTGATGGTTGCGTGCGGAGGAGGATCTCCGCCAGGAGATAAGAAGCGCGCGACTGGTACAAGGGCTTGCGTGGGTTGTGGCCTGGGAGGATCTGGTGAGTGGCGCCACCTGTGTGTGTGACGTACGAGGTGGAGTTCTGATACACGAGAGACGTGGAGTATCACCATTGCTCGAAGCTCTGCCAAGATGAGATGCGACAGAGAATATAAGGATGAACAAATTGAAGGATGGCGGCGAACATGACTCCAGAAATTAGGGTTTGAAAAAACCCATAAAAATTGCGGAACTTCAACCATGGATTAGGGTTTCAAACAGGAAACCTTAGAATCTTGAACCATAGTTGATAAACAAAAAAAAACTCTAAGAATATAAAATTGAATCTCGAACAAAAATGCAAATGATTCCGCGAGAATCGAACTCGCTCTGATACCATGTTAGAAAATTGGAAGCGGAAGCGATAATGATAAACAAAGCATGAGAACAGAAAGATAAACATGGAACACCATGATCTTACGTGGAACCCTACTCCCTAAGGAGCGGGATGAAACCACGCGAGAACGCCTCAGAGGGTTGATAGTCTATTGCTTTTTCTCATCTGATACAGGAGGTCTGGGGCTCCTTATAGAGCCTCCACAGAGCCTCCAAGTCCCACCACTGGTAGATGTGGGACTAAACAACTGGATGGGGTACCCTCCTACAACACAATAAGCGCACATAACAAATACTCCAACACTTATCACATACTAGTGCATCGACAACGTCATGTGCCGATGTTCGTCAATCAGGTGCGCAATAAATCGGTCCTTTCGCGAAGTAAGTGTTCAGTTTTCTCCCGCTTCTCCATACGGTATTCCTCCAACTTCTCCACACGACATTTTCGGTCCAAGCCTACTAGGTCGGGTTTTGGATCAAGTGCATGGGTCAGGCTCGTGGTTAAGTCGGACCTGCCCATCTCAACCCAATACGCATCCCTACCTACGTCATTGCAATCTCTAAATATGCTAAAATTGCCTAGCTAATTTGTAGGTACATAACAAAAGGAACTACAGTAAACATGCACCCAAATTGATTCCAACTTCAAACGGCATATATTTTCCTACTCTTTAATCCCTCGTGAGGCAGCGTACTAGAAGTCGTGCATCCCCACCTCCATACCCTCGGATCATCCCACCCACCGGATAGGACGACTACACAAACATCTTATGTGGGCCCCACTGAGTCCATCTTCTAGAACCATTGTTGCCCAAAATCTCCCATGATGTGACATATATAGCACTATAAACCCACACAACATGATGTTCTTTACAAGCCCATGAAGCAATAGGGTGGAACAAGCCCTCACATCGTAAGGAGGTGGAATAAGGGAAGAGGTAAGAGAAGGGAAATAAGGGAATGGATAGAGAGGAATAAGGGAAGAGGAATAAAAAAAGAAGGGAATAACTACGAGTTGTGGTCCACGCGATTTATGACCATTATGCAGTGCAATAATAAGGACCACATTCTGACAAAGCCTGAACCGACGGTCTGACGGATAAGACTGGGGGCAATGCTTCGTTGAAGAAAGATGGTGTGTACGTGCGTGTTGGGCCCTCTGGGACTCTCACCACAGAGATCGCCAACGACATTATGAACCAAGCCACCGCAAAGGCGATGTGGGATATGTTGGCAGCCATGTATGCCCAAGCGAAGAACGTGGCCAAGATTCCTCAACTTCAGTTTGATACATACACGACCAAGCAGAATGGTCGTCCTTTGCATACATTATATTCTTCGCTTCAAGGCATGTTTCAGAAGATCCGTAGCTTCATGCATGTTACCACTTCCATGGAGTAGCAAGTGGTATACAGGAACTCCACGATAGTTGAAGTTTTCTTTGCAGCCCTGGATCTAGAATATGAGGCAGCACGTACACAGCATCTTACATGTGCAACCATACCTTCCATGAAGGAGGTCTAAAGTCGCCTCAGTAGACTTCTTATCCCACACGCTACCACCCCACAGACCTCTACAGCGATGGATGTATCTCGTAGTGGGAGAGGTTCTACACAGTTCAAAGGATGTGATCTCGTGGCAGAAGAGGTGGACGTCAACGTGGCCACTGCACCTATTGTCATCGTCCAGATCACTATGAGGACACATGCTATCAGAAGCACAAATACCCCGCATCTACTCGTATGGCAGAGCAGATTGAGCCCACAGACACTTCAGCTCCACAGGTAGATATATGCCTTGACGATATTGTCTCCTGTCTAAGGGAGATAATGACTCACGTTGCTACCACCACTACAGGTTCACCAGATGTCGCAGCAGTTGCTCGAGCCTCTTCGAGCTCCTCATGTATAGCATATGCTTTTACCAGTTGTAACAGGGCGGATATGACAAAGTGGATCATGGACTCAGGTGCTTCTCACCATCTGTGTGGAAATAGAGCATATTTCCGTTCTTACATATATATACCACCTAGTAGATGGGTCGTCATTGCGAACGGGGTTTACTTAACTATCACATGACAAGGGGAGGTGCATTTGATGCCATCCATACGCCTGCAGAATGTTTTATATACTCATGATTTTCAGATGAACTTGTTTTCTATTAGTTAAATCACGAAGGATATGTATTGCCGTGTTATTTTTTATCCATCTTCTCTTGTGTTTCAGGGCATACTCACGGGCAAGGTGATTGGAAGTGGTCGTGAGCAGCGAGGGCTCTACAGACTCGTCCAGCCTTCCCATGTTGATGCCTCTACTATTCCTACTGGACCAGTCTCACCGTACTTATGTCATCTTTATTTTGGCCACCTTCCTCTACATAAGTTGTGTCAGTCCTCCCACAGATTTCCACGCGATCTTTCTTCCAGTGCGAGGCTTGCCAGCTTGGGAAGCATCACCGCTCTTCTTTCCATGGTCGTCAAAGTCGTAGCATTGCTCGGTTATTTGAGCTTATTCTCTTAGATATTTGGGATCCTAGTCGTGTCTGATTACCAGGAACACCGTTTTTATCTTGTTAATGTGGATGATTATTCTAGACTCTCTTGGCATTAAACAAGTCTGAAAGATCTGTCATTAAATCATTTATTAATAAAATAAAGAATATTTTTTTTCAGATATTGCCAAGTTGCTAAACTCTGACAATGCCTTAGAGTTTTGCACATTACAGCTATCAGAGTTCTTTAAGTCTCTTAGCATCGCACACCAGACCTCGTGTGCCTATACATCCTAGCAAAACAGTGTTGTTGAATGCAAATACTGACATTTTTTACTGGTTGAAGGAGGGCTGGGGGAATTCGAATCCTAGTCCTTTTAAAGTGGGAGCCACTGCTTCTACAACCAGACATGGTTTCAGATTTCGCAAAATTTCAACGAAATTTCGTCGAAATTTCGATTTCAACAAGGAACTGAAATTCCGAGCGAAATGGCGATATGAGAGCATTTTCGGTCATTTCTTCACAAATGATGGTCGATATGGGCAAAATGTCGACGAAATATCGTACCGATAGGGTATCAATACGATATCCAAAATTGATATTTAAACCCTTGCCACCAGACCATTAGAGGGTTCGCAAACACCGTTATTTACTTGATGTAATCCAGATCCTTTTGATCCAGAGTTGTCCTCCGCACTCTTTCTGGGGCATTGCGGTCCACACTGCTTGCTACTTGGTGAACCGCATGCCATTTTCTGTTTTAGGAGAAATGGTTCCTTTTTCGATTGTGTTTCCCGAGAAAGACATGTTCTTCCTTACACCCCAAGTGTTACGTGTGCTTCCTTTGTTCACAGTCTGACGCTTGGTCGTGGCAAGCTCTCACCTAGAATTGTCAAGTGTGTCTTTGTAGGCTACTCTCATACCCATAGGGAGTACCATTGTTTTGATCTGCTTCGACAGAAATACTTTGTCAATATTGATGTCACCTTCTTTGAGTCAGTTATGTATTTCTCTCCTACATGTGACAGGTTGACTCCATCCGACTCGGGTGAGGAGGTATACATGCCTTCTCCTCGTTTGGACCACCTCCTAAACCTACACTACCTCTGGCACCTCCACTACCACCTCCTCCAGTACCTACATCTGCTCTCGTGGCTACCCCTGGACCACCACAGTTCTCCTACTCATGGACATTCCCCATTATCTTGATCCAGCATGCTCCGGGTATGTAATGAGCACATTGTTTCTACTATGTCACTAGTGATTTGTCCATGCATCAGTATTCTTTACAAGATGAGCATGTACCCAATCAGAAGGGTGTCTTATAAGTTAAGGAGATGGCAGGTGATTTTGATGTGCTTATTGCTCTACGGAAGCATAAACGTATTCGTACTACATATCCTCTTACAGCCCACGTTTCCTTGGGACAACTCAGTGGATTTCTGGAGGTTTGTTGTAAGACTGTCAGTCGTGAAGATACGACGGACATATTAGGAGGCGATACAAGACAGTCAGTGGCATCTTGTCATAGAGGAGGAGATAGCCGTGTTATAGTCGTGTAACACATGGAGCGTTTTTACAGCTCCTACAAGAGCATATGTTATTGGATGCAAGTAGGTGTTTACTGTGAAGCACCATGCAAATGGCAGTGTGGATCGCTACAAGACAAGAATTTGGCTCGTGGGTTCACCCAGACATATGGGGTGGACTACCATGATACATTCGCTTTAGTGACTCAGCATTATACACTTTAAATCCTTCTCTCTGTTGTTGTGATATGAGATTGGCCCATATATCAGCTTGATGTGAAGAATGCCTTTCTCTATGGTGACTTACAGGAGGAAGTCTACATGCAGCAGCCACTGATGTTCGTTGCTGAGAAAGAATGTCAGAAGGTTTACAGGTTTCATAAGACTATATATGGCCTTAAGCAGAGTCCAAGAGCATGGTTTCAGAAGCTCTCGGATTTAATAAAGCAACATGGGTTCATGAGATCGATTGAAGATTACTCATTGTTTGTTCAGAGGTCTCATTGAGGTACAGTTGTCATACTTGTGTATGTTGATGATATTATTGTCACAGGGGATGATGTGCAGGGCATCCAGGCAGCTAAGGATTTTCTAGGTCAGGGTTTGTAACCAAGGACCTTGACAGTCTACGTTACTTCCTTGGACCGAAATTAGCCAGGAACCAGCGAGGTCTTGTGATGATCCAAAGGAAGTATGTAATACATTACATATCTTCTCTCTCAGACAAACATGGCAGATTGCGGGCCTACCTCTACTCCCATGGACCCGAGCATGAAGCTTTAAGATGTTGACACTAAGGAGGTAGACAAGAGGAGGTATAAGGAACTGGTTGGGAAGCTCCTATGCGTGACCATTACCAGGTCAAGTATATCCTTTGTAGTGAGCAGAGTAAGTCAGTTCATGGGGCAGTCTACACAGACACATATGCATGCAGTCCATACGATTCTAACGTATTTGAAGACCTCACCTGATAGCGGTCTTCAATTTAGCATAGGCACACCCCTTGTCGTTACACCTTATGTAGATGCAGAATGCAGATTATGTGGGATGTCCCAAGGACAGGAAGTCTATCTCTGACTTTGCAGTGTTCATAAGAAGTTCCTTGGTATCATGGAAGAGCAAGAAGCAAACGGTGGCCGCCACATCCAGTGCAGAGTCGGAGTACATAACCATGGCACATGGGAGTACTGAGATGATGTGGGTCAGATCCGTTTTTACTGACCTAACTGTTGAGATGTCTCTTCCCATGCACCTCCAATGCAACGACCAGGTTGCTCTGTTCATCACCAACAACCCAGCATTCCATGAGAGGACCGAGCATATCGAGATAAACTGTCACTACACACGATATATGATTCAGAAGGGCTTCATCTCCACTACTCATGTCAGCTCAGGAGATCAGACGACAGGCGTGTTCACAAAGCCCTGGCTAGAGGGTCATTCCATAGATGTTTCAAACTGAGCATGATTGGCATCTACACTCCAACTTGCGAGGGAGTGTTGAGATATTACTTATCATTTGTTGCGTTCTTCTATTTTCTTTTTCTTTATGTCCGCCTTATGTAATCTATCCAACAGATTTCTCTCTATGAATAAGCAAGTCATTGTTTTCTCTCAACAGATACTATGTGGATATTGATGAGAGAATGCAATGAACTGAATTGTTCAAGAGGACTAAGGGTACTTATATAGGATGAAACCCTACAACACTTATAAACGGGAAATTACATAAATAGCTCCAAGGGGTTAAAACAAAATAAGAAGAAACTTAAAACCTTCTGCAACACTTACATTACACTTGTAGTTTATTCTTTTTCTTGATTACATAAAAATATTGGAAATGAATATGAGGGACTTCAAATAAGAATGAAAAAATCACCACAGAACTGTCCAAGCACATGCGGGAATCGTCAGAAGGTTCATTGAAGCTTTTCCAGAATCCCCCAAGTAACCTCATTGGAGCTTTCTCGAGCATAGTTCAAACCATATATAGGTGTTAGAATGTGTATCTATAGCAAATATGGTTTACAACGCGAATCATGGCAAAGAAGTATCTTCAAATTAGCTTAGTTGTCGTATTTTGGGGCAAGACGGGTTGGTGTAGTGATCAAAAGCAAGATTATTTAGCGTGGTTTCAAGGAGAAACACTACTAAAAAAGATTATTTAGCATGGCTTCAAGGAGAAGCACTACTAGAAAGATGCAAGCGCAAGTCGTGATGCCGGGATTAGGTCGAGGTAGTAATGTGCTGCTTCGCTGAGATAGTCCAGACATGGCAGTGCTAATAACTGCAAGGACAACTGCAGCAAGAGTCGTCGACAAGGGCAGTGGTCTGGGAGGGTCCTTAGGTGTCACAAAGGTCTTGGATGAAGGAAGAGCGAGAAAGGGAAACCAATCTAAGGAGGGTATTAGGCTCTATTTAGGACCATAGCTTCGATAGCATGTTGAACAGAATGTACTTCAACGGTTTTTGATGCAGCGTGACCCCAAATTATAAGGCCACCTTTATTTAATTAATTAGTCGTCAATTTTATTTACGTTTTTAGCGGTCGTAATTGTTTAATTAAATAATTGAGATCGCATGTGATCTCAACGTTATTTCGTAGATGTTAATTTGAAATTGGGTCAATTAATTAGTTGGAGTCAATTAGACAAGTCGGTTGTCAATTTAAATTAGTTTACTATTTTTGTAAACCCCACTCTCCTATATAAAGAGAGGGTAGTCCATTATTTTATGAAGTCAAGTATGAATTAAAAATTGAGTTTATCTCATATTATCCCTCTCTCTCCCTTCTACCTCCACGCGATCTCCGCGGTTCTCCTCCTCCAACCCCTCGTTACCGACGAGTTCTTCTCCTCAACCCCTCCAATTTCTTCTTCTCAACCCTTCTCTTTCTTCTACCAAAAAATCCACCAAAAATTATTTTATCATCAACGTCGACGCCGGAAGCCGTTTGCATCATTTGGTATCAGAGCATGGCGTTTAGATCGTCCTCACGATCTAACGATCCGTCCCGACAACCCCTCCGACAGCCCCCAGGCCCCCAGCGGATGCCCTAGCCCCGCAACCCCTTCCCAAACCCTCCCCCAGTCCCGCATCGCCTGCGGCTCCCTCCCAGCCGCTCATGCCCACCACCCGCGCCTACCTCCCTTCCCAAGCTTCCCCCCAGCGCCTTTCCCCTCCCCTCCCTCTCCCTCACGCCGCCATCTCCCAACCTTCCCCTTCCCCGTGCCCCTACAGCCACCTCCCAGGTACCCGCTTACCACATCCCCGCCACCTTGTGCACCCGCCAGCGACTCCGCCCTCCCTCCTCTTCCCGCTCCTTCTCAGCGCCGCCTCTCTCCCTCTCAATGAACTTAATTCCCCCTCGCCGCCTCCCCACGCCTCTCCCTGACTTCCCCTCCAGAACTTCATCGCCCCCAGCCGCCAAGGCCCTCCCCCTCCTCACGCGACACCGCAGCCCACGCACCGCCCTATTTCCCAGTCGCCCCCGCCCACTCGACGGCGCCGCACAGTCCCCCCCCCAACCCCGACCTCGCCCCCCTCTTCTAGCGCCGTGCTACCACGCACGAATCCAACCTCTCGCGAGCCGCTTCCCCGATCGAACGCCCACAACCGCGCCGCCTTATGCGATAGCCGCCGCCCTGCTCGAGCGTCCACCACCGCGCCGCCCTTATGCGGTAGATGCCCCCGCGCAAAGCGCGCAAGCCCTAACAAGAATCCCGAAGCCCACGGGATATGCAATCCACGATTTGAGGGATTGGGCAATCATTTGGAAAAATTGCAAAAATAATTCCCAAGAATCCCTTATTGGCAGAAAAAGAAGGGACACTAAGAATGAGGGGGTGCAAAAATTGCACCCATACCCCTGGTGGCGAAAATATTTAAAGAAAAGTGCTGCAAATCAGAATTATGGGAACCCTCCTTATCCAAATAGGATTAGGACCTTGGGTTTTCCCTATATAAGGACCCCATGGCTTCATTCCTTAGCCACATCTCCTCTTCTCCTCTCCTTGTGCCATTGCTTCATTATGGCTTCTCCAAGGACCATATTCTCCATGCCACATCAATTTTTTGAACATCATGGGAAGGAGACAACGATCAAGACGACGCCGCCATGCGCACCGCACATGTTCTTCAACCACGACAGCCGCGCCTTTCCCGCCCGCACATGGATTCCGTCGTTTTCTCCACATCAGTTCTTCCAGAAGACGACGGAATGCGCTGAATCTTCCTCCCAGCCTGCAGATCCAGCAATTCGTCGGGAGACGAATTTTTAAAGCGGCGGAGAGTTGATGCAGCGTGACCCCAAATTATAAGGCCACATTTATTTAATTAATTAGTCGTCAATTTTATTTACGTTTTTAGCGGTCGCAATTGTTTAATTAAATAATTGAGATCGCATGTGATCTCAACGTTATTTCGGAGATGTTAATTTGAAATTGGGTCAATTAATTAGTTAGAGTCAATTAGGCAAGTCGGTTGTCAATTTAAATTAGTTTACTATTTTTGTAAACCCCTCTCTCCTGTATAAAGAGAGGGTAGTCCATTATTTTAGGAAGTCAAGTATGAATTAAAAATTGAGTTTATCTCATATTATCCCTCTCTCTCCCTTCTCCCTCCACGCGATCTCCGCAGTTCTCCTCCTCCAACCCCTTGTTACCGACGAGTTCTTCTCCTCAACCCCTCCAATTTTTTCTTCTCAACCCTTCTCTTTCTTCTACCAAAAAATCCACCAAAAATAATTTTATCATCAACATCGACGCCGGAAGCCGTTTGCATCAGTTTTACACGAATTCTTTGATCTCTTCGTATACGGAGAGGACTGCAGATAAATATAGACCAATACCCGTCCTTGGGGAGAAATAAAAGAAATAGAAAATTAGACTTCCACAACTGACCAAACAAACCATATTAACTCATAGGATAATAGAATTAACTTACTCTCAACAAATATTACATGTCGTGAGACCAGAAAGAAGTATTGCTAAAGTATACGAGAATTGTTTTTTTCTTAAACGACCATTTCTCCTATCCTCAAAGGACATTGTCTGGCCTAAATTTTCTAAATGTTGTGTTCCAAATTAACATTTGAACAAAAGTTTGGAAAATCTTTGCGATGAAAAATGCAAATGCCGAACTAAATAGTAACTAAGTAGACCCATGAGTCCATGACTAAATATATATGAAAGATAAACAACAGCAGTGTAAAAGAGACTGTGGAGGTAAAGTTTGGTTTACATTGCAAATTCAAGGACAGTGTTTGTAAATTTGACTTGACTCTTTCAGTGTGATGAAGTAATTAATGGACATATCACTCTGTAGCGTGGTTGCAGCAAAGATGAGATTCAAGAGTTCTCTCTTCGAGATGAGAACATACTATTGAAGGGAAATTTTGAATAGTACAGAGCTACAGTGAGACTTGAGACACCTTGAGGAATTATGTATTTGGCTAGTTAGTTATAGATATGAGCTAAGAATGTATGGTGCTTAGATGAAGATGCTCCGGTAGAAGTGTCACCTTAAAAGAAGGATCACAACCTAGAGAGTGTCAGAAAAAGTTGGTGTGGCACTAATTTTAAGTAAATAAGTGAACTCATTTAGGGTACTTATGGACATGTGCAATGAAGACCTTCCATTTGAAGATGCAGAAAATTATAACAATAGCTTTGTGGGAGGGATCGTGGAAGACCCAAAAAAATGTTGGAATGAAACTATATAGGCTTGGGGCTGATTGAAATTACATCCATAACTGGACCCAACTTAACATTGGAAAATGTTCGGTGAGATTTGTATTATTATAGGTAGCTGAAACTATGTTGAACAGGTCTACAATGCACAGGAGTCCAATTAGTCACACTATGTCATATGCTGTCGAAGGTTGAGGCATCAATCATAGACATGCCTAGAGTACGTCTATAGTGGACATTAAGATACTGAGTTGGGCATGTGGTACTTCGAAAGTGGATCAAACTAAAAGGGATCGTTAGAGGAGAAGTGTAGCACTAGTTAAAGATAATATAGGGCATCTACTTAACACACTGTTGAAACTGTAAAAGAAGAGCAAAAAACTTCTAGCAATAATCGACCGAACATGATAATGCGCATCTGTCCAATGCAGAATCATTTGAAAGGACGTATGCAAGTAAACGACCCATCATCCACTGAACATGTTAAAAGGCTTCATCAGTTTGATTCAGCTTAGTTTGGCGTATATATTATAACACAGTTAAGCTTCTTTCATTTTCCTACTCAAATCAAGCTCCAGAACACCATGACAGGGCTGACCCTGAGCATAGTTTCAAGTGCAATTGCCCAGGTCCATTAACTTTGAGGGCTCACCTTTACATGTGATCTAACTTTTAGTACGGGAATAAAATAGTATGTTATAGTGGGTCCATATAGAATCGAATTTTCAGTGAAACAACTCACCGAAAAATTGGCCCTTATAAATTTGATTTTTTGATGAACAGCTCAATGTTAAAATCGAAAATTTAATGAGATTATACAAGGATCGATTGTTCCTGAAAAATAAAATCTTTCATTTTATACTTGGAGATAAACACACTCGGGACAATTTGCTCTTATTGAAATTTTTTGTAAGGATCTCTTTTTTTCTTTTGCCTAGGACCCACAAAATGTCAGGAGGAGCACTGCACCGGGATATTTACATGCTTCCATTTGAAGTACACCAAAGGGGCACACAATCGAAAGGTGTGCATTTTCTAACTCAATCGAGCATGTGCTAAACAGGAACTAAGATCCTCCTGAGAGAATTATTGGATTACATTGGGAAAGTTATAAACTGGAGCTCAGCAAGAGTCAGATAAATCGATCACCTTCCTCCTCGGAGCCGACAACGACGACGGAGTGCAGCTTGACCACCTGCATGAAGGGGATGTAGATCAGCAGCTGCTCGTCGCAGTCGCTCTCTAGGTGCAGCCCCTCGTCATCCCTGTAACCCTAAAATACCACATCCGAAACACATCCAAGTGGCGTCAGCGCCTCGGAGATGATGCCAGAATAGGAAGCGGCCGACGCCGCTTCCGATCACTCGCCTGCTTGAGGGCGTTGGCGAACGGGTGGGCGGGGCTCTGGTTGAGGCACTCCACGCTTCTCCAGTCCACGAAGTCCACGAGATCGACCTGCGAGCGATGGGAGACTCGAGGTGAGATGTGGGGGCGAGAAGGGGGGTGGTACCGAGTGAGCACCTGATTCCGCTGGAGCGCGGCGGCCATGGCGGTGGTGGCGGGAGGAGGGAGGAAGAGGGGAAAGGTGCCGAAGCGTGGGAGGGAATGGACGCGAGGGACGGGCAACGGGAATATAGGGAGTGCAGAGGGTTGCGGGTGGATTCGGTGCTTCGTTGGGGGAAGTAACTCGAGTCCTCCCACGTAATTCGAACAGGGGATAGTTACGGCGTGTTCGGTACGATTATTCCTGCAGGGGATAGGAGGCTAAGGGGGAATGGAATAAGGGGAATAAGCTCTCAACATGGTTCTTCGTGGTACGATTATTCCTCATTATTTCATCTTATTTCATTCTTATTCTTATTTTTATCCCACCTTACCTATCATTATTTCACCTTATTCTCCTTATTCTTATCCTCCAGTCGAACGGAGAATAGACCCTTATTCCCCATCCTTATTCCTATTTATTCTCCGATGGAAAAGAAAAGGATCCTGATTCGAGAAAAAAAGGATTTAATTTTGTGTGCCTTCCTCTGGTATTTGTTGATATCAGCTGTCTTTATTTATTTTGTAATAATGTCGGTGCCTTCGTAAAGTATCTCTAAAACTGTACGGATTTTTACTTTACGAGACTTAAAACTTTGTAACTTGTTGCCTCATCAATGTATTTTGCGTAATTATCATCTAAACCGAACATCATAAAAAATAGATTTGATGGAAAAGAATATGTTCCTACCTCTGAAAAAGAAAGGGCTCCTAATTCGGGGAAAATTTTCTTTGTGTGACTTCTTTGTATTTGTCGGTATCTATTGTGTCTGTGTATTGTGTCACAATGTTGATGTTTCATACGGTTTCCTTTGTTGTTAGTCCTTGTCGATCAAATCAATATATGATAGTCACATGACTAAAATCCAAACAAATACAACGGCATGCAAACTCTTATATAATACCTTAATTATTTAAAATATTGTAAACTCCGATAATTTATATAAAATCAACCAAAAATAATAAAAATACAAATAAAGTACTCAAAAGTTACTAAATATAGTAGAATATGAGTACAATGTCAAAAACAAATAGAAATATTGATGTTTACCTCTTTGAATCATTAAATGCTATTAAACATATAAAATAAAATACGAACTCAATCTAAAGAATCAAATTAATGAAATCAACAAAATCCATCAACGTTTTTACATGAATTTTACACTATTATATCATTTTTTAACTTTGAATATTTATATAATATATAGAGCTAATTATAAAAGCTATTAAGTTCTTTAAATATTTATACTGAAATGAAATAAACAAATTAAATACACACAAGTATGATTTTATTCAACACTTCGAAGTATAAAAAAACCTAAAAAATCAATAGTTTTTTTTATCATGTGTGCCCTTCTTAACTTCTGCTTGTCAATTATGCCCCTCACTTTTTTGTAATATTAGATGTGCCTCTGACTTCTTATAGAATTCATAGTTCTGACCTTTCGTAAAATCGGTTATGCCATGCTTTACCTTAATGAAAGGGTAGAGCTGTGAACTCTTTGAGAATTCAGAGGCACATCTGATATTGTAAAATAGGGAGGGGCATAACTGGTATTGTGGATGGTAAGAAAGGCACAAGTGATAAAAAATGATTGATATTGAGGAATGTAAGAAAGGCACAAGTGATAAAAACCCAAAAATCGAACTAAAATCCAATAGACAACATCATTTATGTGTAGAAAGGGGTGAAAATACGCATGAAATTGAATGCAAAACAAACAACTAAGTACATATACCTTAATCTATATAATCTAAGAATCATGGCACCTGTGAATTTCCTTCCTAAGATCAATACTCGACAATGCGAGTATAAATAAACCCAACTGAAGATCTTAGTTGTTTTTTACATAAATATAGGACAATGTCAAGAAAACATTTATATATAGCAGGTACTTAATTTGCGCAAAGCTCGCATTGCTTGGCAAATGATTGGATAAAGCTAAAATAGCTTGACAACAAACTATGGGCATGATTTCACTTAAGCTTGACACCATCACACCATATATGAAAATCGAGACACTCTTCGCATGGATGACTCGAGATGCGAACTTGAGTGGATAATTTAGTGGAATGCATCACGTTCAAGCAAAGTTTGGTGATAGTTCAGCAATATGTACATTTAATTTATCCAAGTCTAAACATTCGATAAAAATTAATTAAAAAGGACAGCATTAGTTGATTGGTGTGTTGAATTAGTCGATAGAAATGTGCTTCCATAGAGTTTAATAGTGTATTGGTGGCTTTTTTTGTCCATTGAATCTAACTCTAATCTCGCTGATAAAGCAGAGTTATTCACCTAAAACTGACCGTAGATGACTAATTCTGAAAGGTTGGTTGAGTTTGCGATCAATGTTACATGTTTTCACCAACATGAGAAAAAAGTTCAATTACCAACAAGATGGGTTGTCCGACTAAAATATAGTTAGTCGATTAATTAAGAATATTGTTCAACTATGATCGATAATAATATAAGGATTGTTGTAGCACCCCAACCCTAGACACAATCTCACATCGGAAACTCGCGAAGTGTAGGTGTGAGTTATAAGTGGTGGAGATTACTACTCGACAATTTGAGCATAAGCATTTTAGGTAGTTGTCAATGGGATCAATCAGGCTCATGCCCAACAAGTTGTTAGGACTAGTTTTTCTCGTTAACAGATCGGATACTTAAGCTCGTGTTGTTACAAATGATATCATAACAAATTCCCCTTATATAATTGAAAGGGCTACCCAAGAAGTGGAGACACCCCTACAAAAGATGGAAGGAAAAAGGCTACCCATATGATGAATCTCGTATTCATCATGCTAAAATCCACATATTAAATCCCTAGCTTAATCAATCCAATAAAAATCTCCATTAATTCTTTATTTTTATATTGTAATATATTGTGTATAATTAAGCTTAAATAATGGTATTTAATTTCCTTTATTTTTCTTGTATTTATTTTCTCATCAAGAACCTCTAAAAATTAGGTAGAATAATTGTTTATAATTCACTGACCTTTAAAAAGACTAAAAATTACAAAAACAAATCAAAAGATAAAATTCGGTGTTATTAGCCCCTTAAAAATACCCCCTAAAAATACTTTTTGTACAAATGACCTCTTTTGGCTTTTTATCCAACTGGAAAATTGTAGATCTCATCGAGACGAGCAACTTTCATGTTTTGACTTTTTCCTAATTTTACCTCTAACTATTTCTTTTGTATTTTTCTTTGTTTTTATTTTTCTGAATTTTCTAATTGGGCCACGTGATGCCCTCTGGGCCACCCACGTGGCCCACCTCCCCTTCCGCCACCCGGCACTCGCCTGGGCCGTCATATCTCCTCCATCCCAGCCGTCCATCTGTCGCCTACTCCCAATCGTCAGATCTAACTGCCATATCTGATCCTAACCGCACGCACCCACCTCATCTACAGCCGTTAGATCCCTCTCCTATCCTACGGCTCTCCGCACCCCACATAGCCCCCTCACCTCAGCAACCCGATCCTATTCATATCCTACGGTCTACCAAGCTCCATGTTATCCCTTCATCCTAGACCGTAGGATCCTCCTCATTCCTCCATCTTAGTCGCTCGTTAGCACCTAAATCTCCACTGCAGGATCAGATCTTTGATCCGATCCCATCCCTCCACCAGCGCAACCCTCGTGGCCGTTGGATCATACGATCCAACGGTCCACAACCCTTCGTCAACCTCCAGCTCCCTCTCTCCCATGCGTTACGCCTTGCCAACCCACCGCTCCCTTCCTTTTTTAGCACTCGCATCCGGCCACTTCGCCTGCTCGTAATGCTTCCTCCACGAAACCCTACCCTCCGTCATCTTCGCGCAACCACCATCATGCACGGCCATCATTCCTCCATTAAACCCTCGACCATCGAAACCCCCCTCTTCACCGCGTAACCGACGGATCTTCTCCACCTATAAAAGCCTTCGACCGCCACCGTCGACCCCCGTCTACCATTATAGGCATTATCCCAACCTTCCCCCGCCCCTTCGGTGACAGCGGAGGGGCGGATCTTCATGGAGACGATGACTTTTGCCCAGTGTCGACCCACAGCCGCCTTGGTCGTGCTGCAGTTGGCTCCGACACCACTGAGCACCGAGGCTGATCGCCCTCATCGTGCGACGACCCCGATGTCCAATAAGGTCCTCAACACAGATCACCACCTCCACCAACACGTTGCTCCGGCGAGGTGATTTTTCCCTTTATTTCTTCGAATTTTCCCGACTTCGTTACTCACCGCCACCCTCATTTGACCACCTTCCGACCTTCGTCGTTCATCAAACACCCTCGCCGACCACCCTCCTCTTCTCCAGGACCTCCCCACGCTCTGACCCCCTTCTGCTCCATCTCGCCGGAGAAGAAGATCCTGGCCCCCCATTTCCCGACACCCCACGGCCCCCGCTCACTCACCATTCACCTCGCACACACTCGCACAAGCTTCGACTATGACTAACCACTACAGGTACCTTGATTGGTCGGAGTTTGCGTCGACGCTCCTTCGAGCACCTCTACTCCGACGAGGCTTCACCGAACTTCACCTCTGACCATCTCCGGAGCCTCGCCGCGCCTCCAAGATCTCCGCCAGCACTCCCGCGAGCTTTCCGGACCTCCGTCTCGTGCAGAGGGGCACAACGGAGCAACCAGCGGTTCGCCGGAGCCCCACCTCCTCCGGTGACACACGACGGAGGAGAAGATACAAGTACTGTCTGATCGCTTCGATCGGACGGTGTTGATGACCATGGCGCCCGAGCCTATTCTCCAGATCTTTAGGCTTGGGTCCATCCGAACCTCGATCCGAGCCACCAGTTGTTGCCACGTAACCCCGAGCCTAGCCCTCGCGTGCTTTGCACATGGGGTGCTAGGAAAATTGCATGACATACCCCAGACTTTTTGCTATTTACATCCAGGTCCCCCAGGCGCGTGCCCCACGTGCGCACCTGGGTATTTTATAGGAAGGCCCTTCCGATTTATTGGAATTACAAAAAGCCCCCCGCGCATAAGGGAAAATTGCATCTAGGCCTAGGCGGTTTTTGATATTTACATTTAGGCCCCTCTAGGGACCTAAATGTAATAGTTATCTTTTTTATTTCTTGTATTTTTATTACAATTATGCACATGCATTGTTTTCTTCATAACTTGAGCATCGTAGGTCCAAATTGCATGATTTTAGTGTGGTTTTGATCCCTGTTTCTTCCTCTACATCGTAGCTTGTTTAATTTTCTCATCTGCCACTGTTTTAAATGAAGTGAATTTTTGTGATAGATGGAGACTCTGCTCCCCCTGTCCTTGCTCTGATTTGATGATTGTTTTTAATGTTATGATTAAAACAACCCTGATTTCCATTTCTATTACGTTGCTCATACTTTTAGGGTATGTTTGTAAACTTTTGTCTACATATAAGTTCTCTTGCATTTTTATCATGCATCCTTCTACATTTAAATAAAAATCAACTAAAACTTACATGCTCCATTTCGTTGCATTGTAATCTACATAGTGCGTCCTGCATTTCCATGAAGACCTGAAATTGAGATATAATTTACACTTGTGCTTCATGAATCAAAATTCGATAAATCCATTGAGTGGCTCGTGACCCTGTGTTCGACCTTGGTAGACTCGCCAAGTAAAAATATTCCACAGCATTCAAACGATTGTGGTTTTTGCTGAACCGAAAGTTGCCTCCTATACTACGGCAATTCCTGATTATTAAAGAGGTAAATTTGACGTTCACCACCATAGTGTGCAGTCGCCACTGCTAGTATGAATAAGTGATGGGACATCGCTACGAGAATGTTACGAATATAAGTAAAGGATGTTGTAACACCCCAACCACCAAACATAGTCCCACATCTAAAACTCACGAAGTGTGGTGTGTGGGTTACAAGTGGTGGGGACTACTACTTGACAACTTGAGCTTAAGCATTTTGGATAGTTGTCAATAGCTTCAATCAGTCTCATGTCCAATAAGTTGTATATACTATTTTTCTTTGTTAACAGATTGGGGACTTAAGCTTGGGTTGTTACGATACTTCTGTACTCCTCAAAGTATCTAAGCATGTGAGACTACACTTTCTCTAATTTCATTGCTCCAACAACGACTTAATTAGTGACAACACAGAAAGGTTCTCCTTTCTTTTCGGTTTGAGTTGTTCCTTTTTGTTTATGTTGAACCTTCACTACTTGAAATGTTAATACTTCTACAAAACAAACATCAAAAATATATATTCGTCATTATCAAAATCAAAGCCACCAACAATCTCTATGTCACTAATAATGATAAGACTTTTTTTATGAAGTCATTTAACTTGGCACTTCTACCATTTTTAAAGAGTGCCACTTTCATACTAATTCTCGCTTTTGTCGTCAATAAGTTAATAACTTAGGGCCTCTTTGTTTTTGTCTAAATCCATTATTTGTTGAGGATTTTCCCCTTTGTTCTGCTAGGTATTATTTATTTCCTATTCTTGTGTATTTTCTCTCTTTTTACTCTATCATTAAGAAGGCTTCTCCTTTTTTTAAGAGAACTTTCTATACTTGCTTCTGAAGCCATAAAATTAACTAGCTCGGATCTTGACTTACACACTATCTAGGGATCCAACTCGATGAGCGAAATCTAGTGAAACTTGTTTCATCTCAATTGGAGGTCATTACAAATTATTGTTAAATTTGGAGAGAATAGAGGTTGATGTCAGTTAAGTCATTATTAACCCGTGATCACCATCATTAGGACTATTAATCATGCATGAATACCCAAGATAATGAAATATATTAATAATGGTTAGGATACATCAATCTTAGATTAATGCATGTTAATGGCAATTAAGTCTGTTTAAACATGATTAATACTAATTAAGTATTATCAGTAAAATCATAGACTTCGCGGTAGACATGAGAAAAACCATTGGCTGGATAGCCCATGGTTTTTACGATGACATGGTTCTTTATTGGTACAATCCTGCATCGTAGCCGAATGGTGATTCATTTGTGACGATGACTAGGGTTGAATGACTATAAGTTTGTATAAAATATAAAAAATAAATAAAAATTCCATCATTTATACATGTCAAGCAATCAGAACTCCAAATTGTCGGTCTCCCAACTTCTGAACCCCGTCACATTACCAAACAAACTCCAAGTTCACTCTACTTACCTTTAAATTTTAAGATATAAAATTCTCTAAATAATGAAGGTGGTTTCATCTAAAATGAAGTCTGTATCCAAAAAGTCGGATTTTGGACCTAATGACAGTAGGGATTTCTATGTTATTTAATTTATTTTGTACATATTATTTAAAGTATACTTAATTTAGCAAGTTTTGATTATCTTCTCGATATCATAATTTATTTATAAAATAAAATACAAAATTAAAATTCTTATTTAATATTTTAAATAAATCAGTAGCTCATAAAAAATAGCTAAAATGAAATGCATTGAACATACACGTATTTAATAACTATGTAAATTGGAATTATTAAGATCCATAAAAATTCACACAGTCCTTATTTTTTATTATCTAAATTATTAAATATAAAAAATGGTACTCTGTTCATTCAAATATCGAGACAAAAATATAAGTATTATTTATATAATACACGTGGCATTATTTATATATGTACAATATAACATAATTTAGATGGTTTAATTATCCACAATCTTTAAAATAAATATATTATTATTTATTATCTATTTTATAAACTATTTCATCTATTGGAATTTTGTGGCGCTGACACGTGTCATCACCACAACGTTCTTCCTCAAGAATCCTTCAACCTCTTTTGCGGCCAACTGCATAAACCTCCCACCTTTACCGAACTTTCTAGCCTCATATTCGAAATAAAACAAAAATCTAATATGTCCATTTTCAAGACCTATCTATCGTAATCCACACCCTACCTTCAAACCTCCTTAACTACCTTCCGTTTCTCCTATAAAAAATGCTCAATTTCGCATTAAACAACAACCATTCCTGCTCTTGTTCTAATAGAACCAAACCTCCAACTTCCAAGGCCTTGTTCTCCCTCCTCATGTGACAGACGGGGAAGATTAAAGTCCATCGAGAAATATGGATGATCAGAGAAGAGTTCCAAGGCATTTTTGTGCCTTGAGTCGCAACCAATAACCGGATAGAGCTCCAAGAACTTCACCGTCTTGTTGAGCGGCAACCTGAAGATCTTACACCTTCATTCCCCGTGTGAATTTCATCCACCAAAATCGTTTATTTTAGTTAGTTTTTTGTTCAATTGAGTAGTATTTCAGAAACCCAATCCGACCATCTATCATTTAAAACCAAAATCCACTTATAATTTGAGTTTTTGTATATTGAGTGATATTCGATTCAAAATTTGAGTTTAAAGGTTGAACTCGTGTATGCAGACCCTTTTTCTTCTTTCATTCCTTGTCCATTCGAGTCGAATCGAGCCTCTATTCTTTTTGCAGGTACTCGCACGGATGTTGGGAATCAAAGCCCCATCTTGTTGGGTTGCAACGTGGAGCAAAATATTTTCATCTTCATCATTTGGACCAACATTCAAGGAACCACGTATTCTCGGGTGGTTGGACTTCGTCGAAGGTCAAATCAAGCATCAAATCACGTGTCCTTGGGCGAGCTGAGGAGCTGGACTCATATGTCCCAAACCATTGTCAATGAAGCATCATCGTCACACACAACCACCTGGAAGCCCGAGCCGCCGGCTACAGCCATCAAACCATTGAAGAACAACCTCCAATTTCCATAAGCTGCATCCTTACGTCACGTGCCATTGATCAACGATCCAAATCAAAACTTGTTTTCTAATTTCCATAGTCAGATCGCGAAGGTGTAGAATAATTGCAACATATACCCAGACGAGTTCCAGAACTTCAGCCTAACTCATAATCTCTAGATATTTACAATTTAGTCCCTAATCAGGGGCTAAACTGCAAGCATTTTATTTATTTTTCTCTCATATATATCCTTGTATTGTTTGAATATTTTGGGCACTCTTTAGACATTATTTCACGTCGATGAAAGAAAAATCGACATGAAATAATGCCCAGTAAGTGTCCAAAATGGTCAGGGAAATGTCCAAAATGTCCAAACAATACATAGGTACATATGAAAGAAAAAGAAAAAAAATGTCTATAGTTCACTTTGTGATTAGGGACTAAATTGTAAATATTTGGAGATTCTGAGTCAGGCTGAAGTTCTGGAACTCGTCTGGATATATGTTGCAATTATTCTACCCCTTCACGATCTGACTGCAGAAATTAGAAAAGAAGTTTTGATCTGGGTCGTTGATCAATGAAACGCGATGCAAGGTTGTAGCTTCTAGAAATTAGAGGTTGTTCTTCCCCTATTTAAAGGCGGCAACCGGCAGCTCGGGCTTCCAGGTGGTTGTCGCGGTGGTGACGCTTCACTAGCAATGGTTTGAGACAAAGGAGGTCACCTGCCTCCTCAGTTCACCCAAGGAGACGTGATCGGATGCTTGATTTGACCTTCGACGAAGTCCAACCACCCAAGAAGAGGTGGTTCCTTGAATGTTGCTCCAAATGACAAAGATGAAGATCTATAGCTCCACGTAACAACCCAACAAGATGGGGCTTTTCCCAACACCCGTGAGAATACCTGCAAAAAGAATTGAGTCTCGATTCGACTTGAATCGGCCAGGAATGAAATAAGAAAAAGGGTTTGCATGATATGGGTTCAACCTCTAAACTCCTTTCGAATCGAAATCACTGTAGAAAAGCTCGAATCGGAAGTGGATTTTGGTTTTAGTTAATAGAGGGTCAAATTGGGTTTATGAAATACTACTCAATTGGACAAAAATTTAACTAAAATAATCGAATTTGGTGGATGGAATTCACAAGGGGAATGAAGGTGAAAGGCCTCCATGTTGACGCTCAACAAGATGTTGAAGTTCCATGAGCTCTACACGGTTATTGGTTGCGATTCAAGGCATGAAAATGCCTTGGAACTCTTCTCCAATCATCCATATTCCTCGGTGGATGTCAATATTCATTGTCTGTCACTCGAGGAGAGAGAACAAGGCTTTGGAAGTTGGAGGTTTGGTTATGTTAGAACCGAAGGAGGAATGGTTGTTGTTTCACACAAAATTGAGGGTTTTTTATAGGAGAAATGAAAGGTAGTTAGGGAGGTTTGAAGGTAGGGCATGGATTACAAGAGGTATGTCCCAAAAAATGGACAGATTATATTTTTTTGTTTTTTCCCAATTTATGGCTAGAAAGAGGTGGGAGGTTTATGCAGTTGACCGCAAAAGAGGTTGAAGGGTTATTGAGGAAGAATGTTACGGTGTTGACATGTGTGAGCACCACAAAATTCCAATAGATGAAATAATTTATAAATTACATAATAAATAATAAATGATATATTTTAAAGAGATGTGAAAACAAGATTTATTGATAATTAAATCATATAAATTATGATATATTGTCCTTATGTAAATAATGTCATGTGTTATGCTATATTGATAAAATGTTAATAATTCTATGTATAATGTATTATATAACTAAGACTTATATTTTTTATCTTGGTATTTTAATGAATATGATACCATTTCTATATTTATTAATTTAGATAATAAAAAACAAGGCTTGTGTGATTTTTATGGATTTTACTATTTTAATTTACATATTTAATAAATATAGGTATGTTCAATGTAATTCATGTTTAACTATTTTTTGTGGGTTTTGATTTATTTAAAATATTAAATACTACTTTTATTTTTGTGTTTTATTTTATAAATAAACCACAACATCTAGAAGATAATCAAAACTTGCTATATTGGTTGTACTTTGAATAGTATGTACATGATATATTAGATAACCTAGAAACTCCATTGTCATTAGGTCCAAAAACTGGTTTTTTTCAAACAAACTCCATTTTAGATGAAACCACTATCATTATCTAGAGAATTTATTATCTTGAAATTTAAAGGTTAAGTAGAGTGAATTTGGAGTTTGTTTGGTGAAGTTACGAGGTTTGAAAGTTGGGAAATTGATAGTTTGGTGCTCTAATTACTTGACATGCATACATTATAAAATTATTTGTTTATTTTTTATATTTTCATACATATTTTCATCTACACATAAGTGTAAATTTTGATGAGAAATATGTACGTAAGTGTTATGTATAATTATGTGAAGATTGTATACACAATAAATATTTGTAATTAACGTGTTATGCACATCTACCCCAACTTTATTGTTTGTCGACCAAATCATGCCGACTTGGTCTCGTGGGTTAGGTTATATAAATGTATATTATAGCTATATTTATATTTTCCTAGTCATATTATACAATGTATGCATATTTACAGTCTGCCTTGTTTCCTTTCTTCTTCTTTTTACATTTTTAATGTAAAAATTTTAGTTTTATTCACGAATGTTGTTTTAATGAGAAGTGAATATTAATGCATATTTACATCTATTTGTTAAGGGTTTTAAAATAAAATACAACATAATTGTTAATGAATCACTGATTTGTCAATGGTTTGACAATATTGTGGAGGCATATAAATAACCCCTACCCCACCTTCATCCTCTACACATCTATTATATCATTATTCCATCATTTCCTTGGGATCAGGGTTAAGAGGATGTGAGAAGGAGATGGAGGCGGGGAAGAAGCACACGCAAAGTGCTACTTGGAAGAAGAGGAGAAGGAGAAGCGTTTGATTCTCTCCTAGTTGGCTTCAGGTATGAGGTAGCTAGATACACCTTGCGCTAGCTTTTCAAGCTTCTCTCATTTTGTATATTAGTATTAGAGTGTAAGAAGGCAACATGAGCATTGCCAGCGTTGCTAATAGATCTGAATATATTCTTGTTCATCTGAGTTCGTTCGACAAGTGTTTGAAAAATGTTCATTTATAAATGAATGAACCGAACATGAACTTCGAATTTCAGTTCAATAAGCTTAACAAAACTGAGCATGAAAACAACATATGTTCATTTGATAAATGTTCAAGTGGGATATATATGGGGAAATGGAGAATACACACCCATTGTAAGATAGTTGCACCCAACATCGGCTTCCTCCACATGCACTCCCAACAATGATTGCCTCCCATCCCATGTGATTTCCCCCAATGTCCACATGACATCAACCCTAAACACCATAACCACGTTCGTACATGATGGCCCTATCCCTACAGTCACATCCTTTCAGAGAAAAACTACATAGCTCCGCTAAAAAGAAAATTTTCTAAATATACCATCGAAAAAATTTATCTTCCAATATTGTCATGACATCATGAGTATACTACATTTCATCTATATCACATTATGTATGTGTGATGTCCGTTTCACATTCTGCATTAGCGATAAATGAGTTTTCTCATGGAACAACAAGGGGTGCTTATAACCACATGCACCCCTCATACCTTTCTCCCAGATGATGCACACTCTCTCTCGTCGATGCCGCCCTTCTATTTCCACCCAGCGCTAGGTATATCCCTTCTCCCATGCACTATCACTACACTTTTAAGTTCATTCTTATAGTAGGGTTTGAGTGTCATCTTAGATTTCCCAACATTTCAATGTACATTATATTGCTTGTACAATGGAATGTGTACTTAGTGTGTTGTCTTTGACTCAACTTATAGGTTTGCACGACTTCAATTTGTTGCATGTTCCATCTGAGCGGTGATTTCAATGACTTGCAGAATTTTGTCGTGCACAGTTTACGATTAAGGTTGTCTATCACCTAAGAGGATTTGGTGGAATTGGCTTGTCAAACGTTTAACTTAGATAGGGATACACACAAGATCTTAATGTCGCGTTGCATCCCACGTGGTACGGGGTCTAATATGTTGACGCCCATACTGGATGGTAATGACATACAAGGCATTTCTCTATACTCCATGACTATTGGCGAATCCGCTCCCACTGAGATTCTAATAGAGAGTTCTCTAATTGGAGTCATGGCTGAAATTTACATTCCTAGTCATGTCATGTCGATTCCATCTGCAATCAAAGTTCAAGTGAGCTCTTGCACGAGCGTGAAATTATTAGTGATGCTATGTCGAGAGAAGTACATCACGTCCTAACCGATTGTCCTCCGAAGGGAACAAACAATGAGATGGACGGGGAAAATGACGAAAATACGACTGATTATACTGTTGTGACTGATTGACCTGGTCATGATGAACACATTGATCTAATGATTGTCCCCGCATTACCTTTCTATGGTGGCAAGGGCGGTAATATGAAGATGATTTTCGAAATAAAACATATATTAGCAGTATTGGCAATGAACAACGTAAGGTAAGAACATGTAAGACAAAGGATGATTTGGTTTGTGTAGTAAAAATTACCACATATTGTCCCGCTACAACTTCATGATCAAAGAATCCACGACTTTAATTGTATATATCAATGGGGTGCTCGTGGTTTATGTGGTGTCACTTTAGATGATTCGACGATGATGAATTCCAATATTAGTGATCCTCACACTTACATCAATCCAACTGTCAAACATGATCACCCAGCAACTTGGCTGCAAATTCATAGCTACATCGATCTTATGAATGGTGAAGGACAACCCCATAACCAGGATCAGGATGTCCAATTTGAGGGTCATAAATGGACCATTGGATTACTAAAAAAGAGTGTGGGATGCATCCGGAGAAAGCAAATGCCATAATATACGGTTGTCGGAATAAATCGTTCGAAAAGATGCCTTATTTGGTTTTATTGCATGCATTAAACATTACTATTTTAGGGACATAAATATAAATTACACTTACGGAACACTGGATCAGCAAAAGTCCCATTGTCGTGGATTTCGATGTTGTTTTTTGTCGTTTGGACCATGCATTCAAACTTTCAAATGTTGTATGTCATTGGTCAGTATAGTCGATGCTCACCTTTTACGGAAAATACAAGTAGAAGGTACTTATCTCTTGTAGTATCAATGGTGATAAATACATCATACATCTTAATTTTGCAGTAGTTGACGAGGAATGCATGCCGGGACAATATGTATTATCTCATATTGCCATTCAGGAATCATGTCTCCAATCAATGATGTCAACCTTGAATTTCGTCCACCTTTTGTACACTCGTGGTTTTATTCAAAGCATGTCACAAGCAAATTCAATACCATTTTCAAGAACAACTCATTGAAAATGCTCTTTATAGCTACATCCCTTCAAACTTCCATGAAGAAGCGCTACAAGAAATCCATTGATGCACTAGCACACAACCGCGACCATAAGTAGTGGATGTGTGGTCCCGACAGATAATGTGAGCACGAACTAGTGGTCGCAGGTATAAATATGCAACTGTAAATTAAAGCGGGTATTTTCGCGCTTCAAAATGCGACGAGCAGTGTCGTCCCGGACTTTTTATGGGCCCTAGGCAAAAGAAAAGATTGGGCCCTTATTTTTCTAAAATATACATAATTTTTTAAAATTTCTAAAGTTCTTATATAAAGTTTATAAAATTTTACAAAGACCTACGAATGTTGATATACCAACGAGCATCAAATAACAAATTATGAACTGAAAATCATGAAAAGAAAAAAACAATGTCATATGGTAAAAGAATTAAATAGCACCAGGCAATTGCACCGTCGCGACTCATCAAACATAGTAGAGTCAAATAGCATCAGGCAATCACTTTGGAGGGTATAATTGTTAAAAATAGACCACATTTTCTTGTAAACTGTAAAATAAGATGATAAAATGCACGTGAAACTGGATGCGGAAATAGCGCTGCAGAGAGGACTCACCGACGGTCCAGTATCATCACAGGTATTGGAGTTGGGCATTCAAGAACTCCATGGGGGTGGACTAACGAGCAAAGACGATGTCCAACAACTTGATGTCTCGACAATAAGACGAGGATGCATCACAATATGCACTACAAATGATGAAGAAGTCGCAATTCATGAGGGGGGGGAGGTTGGATTATGGACTTTGGAATCCGATCGTCGATTCGGTTTAAATGGTGGGACGGAATGAGAAACATCGCTGTGAATGGGAAGGGAAACCGAAGAGTGTGGCAATTATTTCTAGTAGTAGGGAGGAAGGCAAGACATCTAAGTGATTTTTGTAAATAGGTAGTATGAGTGATGGGTCTTAATGGGACCCTAAAGTTGACGGGCCTGGACCATTGCACTTCTAAACCACCCTCAGGGCCGGCCCTGACCGAGAGTTGAAACATTGTGCTAGCATATACGTGACCACTATTGGTTGCATGTGTGCTCCCAATGTCTGATAACTAACCCTCGACAGAACCTCATTTTGTTTCTCTGCCTATTTCGAATGTCTGATCGAGAGAGCTCGCAACCCAACGACACCCTCACCTCCTCCCTCCACCACCGACATCCTCCTCTCCTCCGTCATATGCTACTCTCATGCACCCCCATCTCCTTTGTCATATCCTCTCACGGGTAATCTGCCATCTCTGGCATCCGACGAGCCTATCCTCCATCTCATCTTCACTCGTTAGTACATTTCTTCTCTTTTAATGTTACCATCTCTTAGTTTAAAAATTATTCTGAATAATGGTTGTATTTGAGATTGTATGTGATTTTTCAAATGTATCGCGGGTGTTTGTTGAATTGCATGCGAGAGATGATGAATTGAATTAGATTTTCAAATGTGATTTATGTTAGTTTGTTGTAATATATGTTTAAAAATGCATTTTCTATGTGTATTTTGAAGTGTGTGTGTTATTGTTCGTGTATAAGAGAGTGTGTGTGTTGATGCATGCCCATGTTAGTGTTTGTGTATATGTGTTAGTGTAAATAATAATTTCAATGCTTACATGCTTGATAGATTAATGTTATTTGATGTCAGTTTTAATGTAAATTCATTTGTGATGAAATCATAATTTTATTAGAAAGTAGAAGTCTACTATATATTTGTTAGATAGGCCCAGCATGTAGAATACATTTTGCAGCATTGCACGAAATCACACAAAACCTCATTCACATGCGTGCGTCTTTCCACACTAAGTGTGATGTGTATGCAACATATTCTAAGAAATGATGCCCCCACCACATGTTATATATTCTTTTTATTTTTTTCACAACCGTTAGGGTCTTACCTTTACAAGCTCGAAATGCCCCTCATGGCATCATGCAACTCTTGATGTTTATTTTTAGGTACCAGGGGGTAGAATATGTTTAGGATAATATGTAGATTTGGTCAATATTGAAACTAACTTATCTCAAGTGTTGTTACATTCAAGCGACGTCGCTTACTCTCCCGATTTGACATCTTTCAAAATTCTCAATATAATTAAATAACCTAATAAATACGGCAAAAAGGTGAAAACAAAATCAAACTGTCCGATCATGAAAAGTGGCCATGCATGCATGTAGTTGTGCATGTTAGTATATATCGACATGCACTGGTATATATGCTAAAATATTGCTATGCAAGTGTAGGTATATATAGTCAGGCTACGCTGAAAGTTTATTGGCATTCTTAAGTGTATGGAGGTATATAGGCGTGTGTGCATGTGTATCTTGTATGGATGTAGGTGTGTAAGTGTGAGTATAAATGAAGGTATACATAGTTGGTCTATGCTATAGGTATATGGACATGCTTTGGATGTAGATATATGTACATGTTTCGGATGTGCCTATGTAAGCACGTGTTGGTGTTGGACATGCGAGCCCACGGCGAGCCATTATGCAATAAATGTTATTGCAATTCACTCCTTAATATGAAATAAAGAGTACATAGTTTGCGTAATAGGTCCCTTAGTACAATTAGGGTTATGTACCATGTCCATCTTAATGATCATACAGCTGTTGATTCAATTATTGAATCATAGAGGCCGGTGCTTAGATGAATATCTAATGAGTTAGATTGAGGACTCGTCAAGCACCGTCAAATGATTATTAAGAGATGATCTCCAGCCAGAGTAGGAGATGGCGATCCTATCTCAGTTAGGCTGATATCTGACCGACCACTTGATGCAGGTCCTCTGCATAGGAATAGAGATTCGGAGGTGTCAGATTAGTTAGGTCAAAGAGTTGACTTAACGAGATCGAGATAACCAAAGTCCAATATCGTATGCTGTCACGATACAGGCACACATCCTCTGACCGGAGACAGATGTGTTACTATATGTTTGAGTATGTACATTTGGCAGACCAATAGGTTGATGACCTAATCAAGGTCTATACACCGGCGCGCTGGTGTGCATATAAGGGCATATGAGTAATACGATCTCTCAAAGGGATCATACAGGTTCAGTTACTGAACCGGAAGACATGAGCTCACTCATGAGATATTGGGAAGAATCAGATTCCATGCGCATGGTCGTCTCGTTTTGGAAGCTTGACTGAATTTGTAGGTTTGATATATACTTTTGGAAAGTATATGATCAAGACCTAGGTACGATATATGTTTTTTGGAAAGTATATGATCGATACCGACTCCCAATAATCAAATGAGAAACTTACTGATAAAACCCTGAAGTAGACAGTGTAATGTTGATCTAATACTTCTGGTTTAATCTGAGTCTTCCAGTATGCAGGATGTACAGGTATTGGGAATGCCTGAGGGTGATGTGATCATAAACGGTTGTATAACCATGACGCTTCCATTCTTAGGGAGTGATGAAACGGGTCTGGATTTTAGTGACTCCCCTCAGTAGAGAAGTAATCTGATCTTAGTCCAAATGTTGGACATTGATCTGAATGTGATTCAGATTCGATGAGAAGATTAGATTTGCGGTCTTGATTTAATCAATCATCTATGGGAGGCCCGAGATCTGGATTTGAGATGTGATCTCAATATCCATGTCACTATACATGGAACAATACAATCACCCTATCCTTATCTCCAAGTATTCGCGGAGAAAGCGCACTATCCTTGAAAGAGTTCATGGATAATTCTATAGTTGCTATATGTATCCGAGCATTGAGAAAATGGATAATTAAATACGATTTAATTATCATGAATAATATGAATTTGATTCATATTATAAGGAGAGTTATCTTAGATAATTAAATGTGATTTGATTATCAAAGATGTAAATAATGTTAATGTGATTCATATTATTTGGGCACATGAGAATAAGTTATCCAATATAATTAAATGTGATTTAATTATTATGGATGAAGAATAATGTGGATAGTAATATCCAATTATTCATAATATATTATAAATATGATTTATAATGTATTAAAGAGAGCTAATTATAATTTATATGTGTTGATTAATTATTATGTGTATTGGATACACATTGTGTAATTAATTGACAATGTAAATTATATGTTGTTTTGGGTTGTGAATATGATTCACAATTTTTCCCATGGCAAGATTGCAATATTCTCAAATATAATTGTGAATTATTTTTGAAGAATAAAATCCCAACAAATAGTTGTTGGAAATAAGTAGAGAGAAAATCAAGGAGATGTGCAATCTCATGGAATCCATGAGATTGCACTCCCCATTAGGAATAGAAGGGGCGGCACCCAATTCCTTGGGGAATTGGTGGCCGTCCCCTCTTCTTTATGAGGAAAGATATCTCCTTTATATTTTTCACTCCTTATTTGATTGATTTAATTAGGTATTAATATTTATTTGATTTATCAAATATTTTTAATCAAAATTAAATCACAAGTTGTTGGTTTTTACCAACAACAATCTTGGCTATTGGATTGACATAAATCAATCTCATCCATTGATTTTGTATGTCACATGGATTGAGATCCATGGATCCCAAAACCATATAAATAGAGAGGCATACCATGCTCTCTATCACACATGCAATATTGGAGAAAACTCTCTCTCTCTCTCTCTACTTGACATATCTCTCTCCCTCTCATGTGGCCGTCCATCATGGATGACTTAGAGAGGTTCTCCATCGCCGCGGCATCGTCGTTATGTTGCCCGTTCATCTGCTCGTGGATCTCCGTCTCCTTCGGTGCGCCTCGCTCGTGAAGAAGACGTTGTATCTCGTGTGTCGAGATCAGGAGATCCGCCAACATGGATTGTGAGAAGCACGCGGTTCATCCCCGCGCTCGCAAGCGTCTCCTCCGTCGGATCGGACTTGAGACAAGAGGTCTCTTCGTTTAGAGACTTGATTGCAACCACGCTTCAAGAGGTAATCCTATTACTTGTTTGTGGTTTAGACGAAACAATCCGAGAAGTGTTCTTGGATCATGTGGTTTCGTCGTAAGAATTTTTTTTAAATTCCGCTGCATCGAGCAACTAGTGTAACTAGTCGCTCCTCGTCGTATTCGATACGATGCTCACGCTTCCGTGATGCGCTTGAGGATCTAACCATATCCTTCAAGTGATATCAGAGCCTTAGGTCGACGGTTTCGAATATGATTCGCAAACCGAGGACGACTTGGGTTCGTTAAAGTCGCGAAGTTTTTATCGCATTTGATTTCGCAGATCTGTTTAGAGTATTTTTTCGACCCTGTTTAAATTGTTTAAACACGAATTTAATACTTGTATTTTGTTCCCCATTAAATAAGGAAACCATAGGATCTGAGTTTGCATAAATCGGATTTCGTATGCTTGAGATATGGTTGTTTTAATGAAAATGTATTCACTGTTACGGGAACTGCAAATCTTAACGTAATTAAGGAGTTAATTACTGTTTAGAGATGCCTCAAAATGCATGAAAATCACATAGATTCTGTTGTAAATCAAATTTTCAAACTATAGAAACCTACTTTGCTTAATTTGGATTTAAATTGATTGAGATATGCTAATTTTAGTAAGTAAGGGTTACTGCTGAAATTACTTTCCTAATCAAGAACCATGTGATTGCCAATTAGTGAAATTAATTGTTAATTTCATGAAATAATTATGGAAAATATTTGAGAAATATTGAAATATGATTATTCCCTTAATTGACTTGACCTCAACCAATTAATTGATTAGATTTGATCTAGATCATAATTGGAAACACAATCATCAAACTCCTTGCTTGAATAGGATTGGGAATTTGTCTAGCAAATTTTCTTATAATCAAAATTATTTTGATTACTATATGGTGTAATTTCGGTTGAAGAACCGATGATCATCTCAAGTATAAATTAATCAATTTGGCATTATCCTTTCCCGAGGCGGATATGGTGTCTAGTCGGGGACGCTGGGGTAGCGGGTTGCAACGTATGCGGTCCGTCCCACTCCCGCCGGTACTGGTCATGACAGCGGGTAGGGCCGAAATAATGTCCGAGGGATTAAGATGTATTTTTCTAATTATTAAAATACGAATTAATACGTACTTTGAGAATAATACCATATATATTCAAGTAAGATAATCAAGTTTGATTGATTGAATTGGATTGATAATTAATTTAATATGATTGAATTAATTATGTCCAATTGTACTCTAATATGATTAGAGTTGATGATTCCCTTGGAAGAATTGATTATATGAATGTGATTCATAGTAATTAATTAAATTTGAATAAGATATGGATGATCACATAAGTGACATACATGGTCTTCCGTCAAGGCGAAGGGTTCCGTCGCCAGGGATTGTATATAGGAGACGCTTGTCCGAAGTGACAGCTCCTATATGCAAGCGCATCTGGATCGGGCTCTTTGCTTCTCGAAAGAGTAAGGCCGTATGCGTAGTGACCCCAATATCAGATCCTCATATTATTGGGGCGATATTGGATTGCGCATAGTGAGTTCTATTCTTATTGACGGTTGGTTCAATTAAAGACGGGTCAACATCACCTTAGGGGTGGTGGACCCGGGTGTTAAAGACCGAATTGGGAGATGCAAGTTGGACTTGCAAGGCGGAATGCGTTCTCGCTTCTTTTTATCTGAGTTGCAGTTTCTCATATTATTGGGATGTAACAAAGATAAGGAAGGAGATCCCAGATTTTGCTGAGATATAATGGTAAGTATATCTCTTACATTGAAAGTGATTAAGGGAATGAACTTTCAATGTTGACAAGGCAAGATAACTTTGATATAAAAATTCCTAAATCAAAGTAAAATATGTGTATATATATATATATAAATATATAAACTTATGCAAATTTCTTATTTCAGATTATCCTTCATTAAACCCACTCAATGTTATACTCAATAATAACCAGTAAAATATCATGGATTGGACTCATGATCCAGATATTGTATTTGCAGTTGGACACATAATGTATGTGGTTGCAATGTGCAAGTTTCCTCATAATAATGAGGGATGATAATTAAATAAGACAATAGGACTAAAACCCTAGGGTTTGTATGTCTCTATAAGTCTTGATCTCATCGAATGTACTTTGGAAGTGACATGTCGACGATGATCGCAATTGTCAAATAATCCTTATAAAAGCAATAAAGATATTCTGGCATACATATGTGCTCTTGACATTTAATCATGAATGACATGGTTCTCTGCATCATGTAGAATGGTAGCTCTATAAGAGATGATGTATTCAAATAGTTTGAGTACCAACCTGAACCTATGTTTTAAGAGTTTAGATGGATCTAGATGATGAGTGTCATCATTCTACTGTCTATACTCTAGTCATTCATGAAGCTTCATAATATTCATATTGTATGAATTGGGTGAAGCATGTATAAATGTCGAAATGCTCTTACATTAAATTTTTTTTGAATTTAACATAAGAGGTCCTTAGTCTTAAGCAATGGTTGTTTATAGATAAAGGGAGCGCAATGGAAGCATGGGTTGGACCCAAGTAAGAAGTATAGTCAAAGAGTTGATTGTACTTCTGTGACTTCCATCCAAAGAGTTGGATGAATGCCAATACTGCAATAAGTTGATGTGTTGATAGTATGACTATCAAGTCTGTCTAGAATCCTCAGAGAAGGACTCAGATGGAGCATCAGTATAATCTGCATATAATCATTGAAATTGACTTACTTATTTGATAAGATAAAGTCTAATAATTGTATCTCAATCTTCTAATGACACTTGCAATTGGTTGCAAGTGTATTAGAATATTAGAAATTTGATCTTAAGGTTTATTGGTCATCCATGTTGAAAGTGATACAAGTATTGCAACAATTTCCATTGGATCGATAGACTTCATATTTTCAGTGGGAGCCCTTAGTCTTAGAGAATGTCTCTATGACCTAGATATTAGAATACACTCATTGTTTATTTCTAAATGTTGGGAATAAACATGAAATCTGGAATAGACCTATCATAAAGAGTTATGATGGAGATATTTCAGATAGTAATCTAACATCTAGTGGACTCCACTAAATTAGAAAATTAATGAATGGTTCATTAAGGTTTCCAATACTTAAAATTAAACCTTTAAAGATCAATAGGAGGACATAGATCATTTGATAATGATCTAGCATCATGTTTTGGACATTTGTTTGTTGATGTGATCAATAGACTAATAAGAGATGAAACTTTAGATTGACTGAAGGTTCAAATCTTACATACTTATGAATATTGTATTCAAAGAAAAATGTCCAATACACCTTTCTTTGGGAAAGATGTAAGATTTCAAGGTATTCGGGATCTCATACATATTGATGTATGTGAATCATCCATATCATAGTAAACATTATAGATATGTGATATCTATCAATGATTATGCATGATATGAAATTTCTTCTCTTCACCTAAGAAACCTTTGAAATGTTCAAAGATTTCACAATTTTGGTTTAGAACCAAAGTTTGAAGGAAGATTAAATGAATTTGATCTAATCTAGGTAGTCAATACCTATTAGATGAATTCGTAGAGTACCTTATAGAGATATGAATATCATTTCTATCTCACCCCTCCTAATGAACCTTAACTCAATAGAGTTGTAGGGAGATGCAATTGATCATGTGTGACATGATTTGATCAATGATTAATCTTAGCATAATTATCTCTTAGTTTCCAGGTATATGTATATGTGGTAGAGACTGCATTATATACTTAATAAGGTTCAAAGCTAGTAAGCTGGAATCTAGCATCAGAGAGTGCTACTTCATTAGGAAAATAAAGGATGGTATTGGATACCTACTTTATGACCTTGAGATTCATTAAAGATCTCATCTTTGAGAATATGATTCTTATAGGATGACTCTCTTGAGAATCAAGATGAAAATGAAGAAAAGGAACTCATTTAATCTTGAGAAGATAATGAGGCTCCTGAAATCGGAAACTAAATAGACAATTAAAGATGAAACATCAATACCTCTTCAAATAAGTTTGAGGATGAATTCCATGTGTCAGTTAAATATGACAACGATCAGACTTCATGTGATGAAGCTCCAGAGGATCATGACATGGAAAGATGGATGTTAGCAATAAAAGTCTAATGTAGACTTCATATACAAGTGTTGTATATGGACCCTCGAGGATCCACCTATATGGGTCAGACCCATTAAGGTGTAAATGGATCTTCAAGAGAAAGAGGGAACCTGATGAAGATGGTAGAGACCTTCAAAGCACGGTTCGTAGTCATAAGCTACACACCGAAGAGAAGACATCGCTCGCGATGAGACTTGCTCTCCAGTGACCTTGCTTTAACCCATCAGAATATTGCTAAATGTAGCTACACAACTTGACTATGACATCTTCATGATGTGAGTCAAGATTGCATTCCTCTATGAAAACCTCTCTGAGGATATTCATATGAAGTAGCCCCAGGGCTTCATGGTTGAGGAAAGCAAGATGTGCTAGCTGAAGAACTCCATCTTTGGACTCTAATAAGTTTCTTGTAGTTGGAACATAAGATTTGATGAAATTATAAATGTTATGATTTCAGATAAAATCTTGATGAACCACGTGAAGCTTAGTGGGAGTGCCATTGTGTTCATCGTGCTAAATGTAGATATTATTCTAATCATTTAGAATGATATAAGAACAATAATAAGCGTTTTATAATTTAGTTGATTCCATACCTTGAGATACGATCTCAAGGATACATTTTAAATCTTAGTTCTGAAGTCGTTCAGAAGCAAAGAGAAGAGGATATTGGAACCGTCACATTATTAGTACACCTTGGACATATTCCATTTTCTGGAAAATTCCAAGAAAGACTTCTTTCCCTTAAGATATGGTACTGACCGATCTGAAGGATAGCACCTCAAAGAGTTGAGGAAGTGAATGCTAGAACTACTTGCACTTGTGCATCAGTTATAAGAAGCTGAATGTATGCTAGATGTGTACAAGAACCAGATGTCTACCATGCAGTGGGAGTAGTAAACTGTTACTAATCATGCTATGGAGATAAAACACTTGATTGCAGTAATAATAATATCTTCAAAGATGATGAAACTTAGAGATAGTGATCTCAAAGTCTTATCTTCAAAAGTTTAAGACCTTTGTAGATAGTGATCTATAAGGATCTTAACTGTGGATACCTTAGGAGATAGAGATCTCCAGGAATGAAGGTATTCTAATAAGGATTATGGGAATACTGGTTATGATAATTAATAAGATATAGTGTCAAGGACACTATAACCAATAAAATTGAGTATTGGTTGCGTAAGATGCAACATTCGCATTGGATGCGAGCACTGTTACTAGGAGATATGAAAGTGCCGTAAAAGGACTTGGCGTAGTCTCTTGGGAATAGAGTGACTGATCAGCTTACCTAGCTATTTTCTAAATAGCCTATGATTGTCACATGAGTGTGGGTTTTAATGATTAGCCCATTAATGGCTCTTTGGGCTAGTGGGAGATTGTTGGACATGCAAGCCCACGACGAGCCATTATGCAATAAATGTTATTGCAATTCACTCCTTAATATGAAATAAAGAGTACATAGTTTGCATAATAGGTCCCTTAGTACAATTAGGGTTATGTACAATGGCTATCTTAATGATCATACAGCTGTTGATTCAATTATTGAATCATAGAGGCTGGTGCTTAGATGAATATCTAATGAGTTAGATTGAGGACTCGTCAAGCACCGTCAAATGATTATTAAGAGATGATCTCCAGCCAGAGTAGGAGATGGTAATCCTATCTCAGTTAGGCTGATATCTGACCGACCTCTTGATGCAGTTCCTCTGCATGGGAATAGAGATTCGGAGGTGTCAGATTAGTTAGGTCAAAGAGTTAACTTAACGAGATCGAGATAACCAAAGTCTTATATCGTATGCTGTCACGATACAGGCACACATCCTCTGACCGGAGACAGATGTGTTACTATATGTTTGAGTATGTACATTTGGCAGACCAATAGGTTGATGACCTAATCAAGGTCTATACACCGACGCGATGGTGTGCATATAAGGACATATGAGTAATACGATCTCTCAAAGGGATCATACAGGTTCAGTTACTGAACCGGAAGACATGAGCTCACTCATGAGATATTGGGAAGAATCAAATTCCATGCGCATGGTCGTCTCGCTTTGGAAGCTTGACTGAATTTGTAGGTTTGATATATACTTTTGGAAAGTATATGATCAAGACCTAGGTATGATATATGTTTTTTGGAAAGTATATGATCGATACCGACTCCCAATAATCGAATGAGAACCTTACTGATAAAACCCTGAAGTAGACAGTGTAAAGTTGATCTAATACTTCTGGTTTAATCTGAGTCTTCCAGTATGCAGGATGTACAGGTATTGGGAATGCCTGAGGGTGATGTGATCATAAACGGTTGTATAACCATGACGCTTCCATTCCTAGGGAGTGATGAAACGGGTCTGGATTTTAGTGACTCCTCTCAGTAGAGAAGTAATCTGATCTTAGTCCAAATGTTGGACATTGATCTGAATGTGATTCAGATTCGATGAGAAGATTAGATTTGCGGTCTTGATTTAATCAATCATCTATGGGAGGCCTGAGATCTGGATTTGAGATGTGATCTCAATATCCATGTCACTATACATGGAACAATACAATCACCCTGTCCTTATCTCCAAGTATTCGCGGAGAAAGCGCATTATCCTTGAAAGAGTTCATGGATAATTCTATTGTTGATATATGTATCCGAGCATTGAGAAAATGGATAATTAAATACGATTTAATTATCATGAATAATATGAATTTGATTCATATTATAAGGAGAGTTATCTTAGATAATTAAATGTGATTTGATTATCAAAGATGTAAATAATGTCAATGTGATTCATATTATTTGGGCACATGAGAATAAGTTATCCAATATAATTAAATGTGATTTAATTATTATGGATGAAGAATAATGTGGATAGTAATATCCAATTATTCATAATATATTATAAATATGATTTATAATGTATTAAAGAGAGCTAATTATAATTTATATGTGTTGATTAATTATTATGTGTATTGGATACACATTGTGTAATTAATTGACAATGTAAATTATATGTTGTTTTGGGTTGTGAATATGATTCACAATTTTTCCCATGGCAAGATTGCAATATTCTCAAATATAATTGTGAATTATTTTTGAAGAATAAAATCCCAACAAATAGTTGTTGGAAATAAGTAGAGAGAAAATCAAGAAGATGTGCAATCTCATGGAATCCATGAGATTGCACTCCCCATTAGGAATAGAAGGGGCGGCACCCAATTCCTTGGGGAATTGGTGGCCGTCCCCTCTTCTTTATGGGGAAAGATATCTCCTTTATATTTTTCACTCCTTATTTGATTGATTTAATTAGGTATTAATATTTATTTGATTTATCAAATATTTTTAATCAAAATTAAATCACAAGTTGTTGGTTTTTACCAACAACAATCTTGGCTATTGGATTGACATAAATCAATCTCATCCATTGATTTTGTATGTCACGTGGATTGAGATCCATGGATCCCAAAACCATATAAATAGAGAGGCATACCATGCTCTCTATTACACATGCAATCTTGGAGAAAACTCTCTATCTCTTTCTACTCGACATCCCTCTCTCCCTCTCATGTGGTCGTCCATCATGGATGACTTAGAGAGGTTCTCCATCGCCGCGGCATTGTCGTTATGCTGCCCGTTCGTCTGCTCGTGGATCTCCGTCTCCTTCGGTGCGCCTCGCTCGTGAAGAAGACGTTGGATCTCGTGTGTCGAGATCAGGAGATCTGTTGCTTGGATCATCAACATGAATTGTGAGAAGCACGCGGTTCATCCCCGCGCTCGCAAGCGTCTCCTCCGTCGGATCGGACTTGAGACAGGAGGTCTCTTCGTTTAGAGACTTGAGCGCAACCACGCTTCAATAGGTAATCCTATTACTTGTTTGTGGTTTAGACGAAACAATCCGAGAAGTGTTCTTGGATCATGTGGTTTCGTCGTAAGATTTTTTTTTTAAATTCCGCTGCATCGAGCAACTAGTGCGACTAGTCGCTCCTCGTCGTATTCGATACGATGCTCACGCTTCCGTGATGCGCTTGAGGATCTAACCATATCCTTCAAGTGGTATCAGAGCTTTAGGTCGACGGTTTCGAATATGATTCGCAAACCGAGGACGACTTGGGTTCGTTAAAGTCGTGAAAGTTTTTATCGTATTTGATTTCGCAGATCTTTTTAGAGTATTTTTTTCGACCCTGTTTAAATTGTTTAAACACGAATTTAATACTTGGATTTTGTTCCCCATTAAATAAGGAAACCATAGGATCTGAGTTTGCGTAAATCGGATTTCGTATGCTTGAGATATGGTTGTTTTAATGAAAATGTATTCACTGTTACGGGAACTGCAAATCTTAACGTACTTAAGGAGTTAATTACTGTTTAGAGATGTCTCGAAATGCATGAAAAATCACATAGATTCTGTTGTAAATCAAATTTGCAAACTATAGAAACTTACTTTGCTTAATTTGGATTTAAATTGATTGAGATATGCTAAATTTAGTAAGTAGGGGTTACTGCTGAAATTACTTTCCTAATCAAGAAACATGTGATTGTCAATTAGTGAAATTAATTGTTAATTCCATGAAATAATTATGGAAAATATTTTAGAAATATTGAAATATGATTATTTCCTTAATTGACTTGACCTCAACCAATTAATTGATTAGATTTGATCTAGATCATAATTGGAAACACAATCATCAAACTCCTTGCTTGAATAGGATTGGGAATTTGTCTAGCAAATTTCCTTATAATCAAAATTATTTTGATTACTATATGGTATAATTTCGGTTGAAGAACCGATGATCATCTCAAGTATAAATTAATCAATTTGGCATTATCCTTTCCCGAGGCGGATATGGTGTCTAGTCGGGGATCGCTGGGGTAGCGGGTTGCAACGTATGCGGTCCGTCCCACTCCCGCCGGTACTGGCCATGACAGCGGGTAGGGCCGGTATAATGTCCGAGGGATTAAGATGTATTTTTCCAATTATTAAAATACGAATTAATACATACTTTGAGAATAATACCATATATATTCAAGTAAGACAATCAAGTTTGATTGATTGAATTGGATTGATAATTAATTAATATGATTGAATTAATTATGTCCAATTATACTCTAATATGATTAGAGTTGATGATTCCCTTGGAAGAATTGATTATATGAATGTGATTCATAGTAATTAATTAAATTTGAATAAGATATGGAGGATCACATAAGTGATATCCATGGTCTCCCGTCAAGGCGAAGGGTTCCGTCGTCAGGGATTATATATAGGAGACGCCTGTCTGAAGTGACAACTCCTATATACAAGCGCATCTGGATCGGGCTCTTTGCTTCTCAAAAGAGTAAGGCTGTATGCGTAGTGACCCCAATATCAGATCCTCATATTATTGGGGCGATATTGGATTGCGCATAGTGAGTTCTATTCCTGTTGACGGTTGGTTCAATTAATCACGGGTCAACATCACCTTAGGGGTGGTGGGCCTGGGTGTTAAAGACCGAATTGGGAGATGCAAGTTGGACTTGCAAGGCGGAATGTGTTCCCGCTTCTTTTTCTCCGAGTTGCAGTTTCTCATATTATTGGGATGTAACAAAGATAAGGAAGGAGATCCCAGATCTTGCTGAGATATAATGGTAAGTATATCTCTTACATTGAAAGTGATTAAGGGAATGAACTTTCAATGTTGACAAGGCAAGATAACTTTGATATAAAAATTCCTAAATCAAAGTAAAATATGTATATATATAAATATATAAACTTATGCAAATTTCTTATTTCAGATTATCCTTCATTAAACCCACTCAATGTTATACTCAATAATAACCAGTAAAATATCATGGATTGGACTCATGATCCAGATATTGTATTTGCAGTTGGATACATAATGTATGTGGTTGCAATGTGCAAGTTTCCTCATAATAATGAGGGATGATAATTAAACAAGACAACAAGACTAAAACCCTAGGGTTTGTATGTCTCTATAAGTCTTGATCTCATCGAATGTACTTTGGAAGTGACATGTCGATGATGATCGCAATTGTCAAATAATCCTTATAAAAGCAAAAAAGATATTCTGGCATACATATGTGCTCTTGACATTTAATCATGAATGACATGGTTCTCTGCATCATGTAGAATGGTAGCTCTATAAGAGATGATGTATTCAAATAGTTTGAGTACCAACCTGAACCTATGTTTTAAGAGTTTAGATTGTAGATGATGAGTGTCATCATTCTACTGTCTATACTCTAGTCATTCATGAAGCTTCATAATATTCATATTGTATGAATTGGGTGAAGCATGTATAAATGTCAAAATGCTCTTACATTAAATTTTTTTTAATCTAACATAAGAGGTCCTTAGTCTTAAGCAATGGTTGTTTATAGATAAAGGGAGCGCAATGGAAGCATGGGTTGGACCCAAGTAAGAAGTATAGTCAAAGAGTTGATTGTACTTCTGTGACTTCCATCCAAAGAGTTGGATGAATGCCAATACTGCAATAAGTTGATGTGTTGATAGTATGACTATCAAGTCTGTCTAGAATCCTCAGAGAAGGACTCAGATGGAGCATCAGTATAATCTGCATATAATCATTGAAATTGACTTACTTATTTGATAAGATAAAGTCTAATAATTGTATCTCAATCTTCTAATGACACTTGCAATTGGTTGCATGTGTATTAGAATATTAGAAATTTGATCTTAAGGTTTATTGGTCATCCATGTTGAAAGTGATGCAAGTATTGCAACAATTTCCATTGGATCGATAGACTTCATATTTTCAGTGGGAGCCCTTAGTCTTAGAGAATGTCTCTATGACCTAGATATTAGAATACACTCATTGTTTATTTCTAAATGTTGGGAATAAACATGAAATCTGGAATAGACCTATCATAAAGAGTTATGATGGAGATATTTCAGATAGTAATCTAACATCTAGTAGACTCCACTAAATTAGGAAATTAATGAATGGTTCATTAATATTTCCAATACTTAAAATTAAACCTTTAAAGATCAATAGGACATAGATCATTTGATAATGATCTAGCATCATGTTTTGGACATTTGTTTGTTGATGTGATCAATAGACTAATAAGAGATGAAACTTTAGATTGACTAAAGGATCAAATCTTACATACTTATGAATATTGTATTCAAAGAAAAATGTCCAATACACCTTTCTTTGGGAAAGATGTAAGATGTCAAGGTATTCAGGATCTCATACATATTGATGTATGTGAATCATCCATATCATAGTAAACATTATAGATATGTGATATCTATCAATGATTATGCATGATATGAAATTTCTTCTCTTCACCTAAGAAACCTTTGAAATGTTCAAAGATTTCACAATTTTGGTTTAGAACCAAAGTTTGAAGGAAGATTAAATGAATTTGATCTAATCTAGGTAGTCAATACCTATTTGATGAATTCATAGAGTACCTTATAGAGATATGAATATCATTTCTATCTCACCCCTCCTAATGAACCTTAACTCAATAAAGTTGTAGGGAGATGCAATTGATCATGTGTGACATGATTTGATCAATGATTAATCTTAGCATAATTATCTCTTAGTTTCCAGGTATATGTATATGTGGCAGAGACTACATTATATACTTAATAAGGTTCAAAGCTAGTAAGCTGGAATCTAGCATCAGAGAGTGCTACTTCATTAGGAAAATAAAGGATGGTATTGGATACCTACTTTATGACCTTGAGATTCTTAAAAGATCTCATCTTTGAGAATATGATTCTTATAGGATGACTCTCTTGAGAATCAAGATGAAAATGAAGAAAAGGAACTCATTTAATCTTGAGAAGATAATGAGGCTCCTGAAATTGGAAACTAAATAGACAATTAAAGATGAAACATCAAATCCTCTTCAAATAAGTTTGAGGATGAATTCCATGTGTAAGTTAAATATGACAATGATCAGACTTCATGTGATGAAGCTCCAGAGAATCATGACATGGAAAGATGGATGTTAGCAATAAAAGTCTAATGTAGACTTCATATACAAGTGTTGTATATGGACCCTCGAGGATCCACCTATATGGGTCAGACCCATTAAGGTGTAAATGGATCTTCAAGAGAAAGAGGGAACCTGATGAAGATGGTAGAGACCTTCAAAGCACGGTTCGTAGTCATAAGCTACACACCGAAGAGAAGACATCGCTCGCGATGAGACTTGCTCTCCAGTGACCTTGCTTTAACCCATCAGAATATTGCTAAATGTAGCTACACAACTTGACTATGACATCTTCATGATGTGAGTCAAGATTTGATGAAATTATAAATGTTATGATTTCAGATAAAATCTTGATGAACCAATATAATTTAATGTGATTTAATTATTATGGATGAAGAATATTGTGGATAGTAATATCCAATTATTCATAATATATTATAAATGTGATTTATAATGTATTAAAGAGAGCTAATTATAATTTATATGTGTTGATTAATTATTATGTGTATTGGATACACATTGTGTAATTAATTGACAATGTAAATTATATGTTGTTTTGGGTTGTGAATATGATTCACAATTTTTTCCATGGCAAGATTGCAATATTCTCAAATATAATTGTGAATTATTTTTGAAGAATAAAATCCCATCAAATAATTGTTGGAAATAAGTAGAGAGAAAATCAAGGAGATGTGCAATCTCATGGAATCCATGAGATTGCACTCCCCATTAGGAATAGAAGGGGCAGCACCCAATTCCTTGGGGAATTGGTGGCCGTCCCCTCTTCTTTATGGGGAAAGATATCTCCGTTGTATTTTTCGCTCCTTATTTGATTGATTTAATTTGTATTAATATTTATTTGATTTAGCAAATATTTTTAATCAAAATTAAATCACAAGTTGTTGGTTTTTACCAACAACAATCTTGGCCATTGGATTGACATAAACCAATCTCATCCATTGATTTTGTATGTCACATGGATTGAGATCCATGGATCCCAAAACCCTATAAATAGAGAGGCATACCATGCTCTCTATTACACATGCAATGTTGGAGAAAACTCTCTCTCTCTCTCTCTCTCTCTCTTTCTCTACTCGACAACCCTCTCTCTCTCTCTCATGTGGCCGTCCATCATGGATGACCTAGAGAGGTTCTCTATCGCCGCGCCATCGTCGTTATGCTGCCCGTTCGTCTGCTCGTGGATCTCCGTCTCCTTTGATGCGCCTCGCTCGTGAAGAAGACGTTGGATCTCGTGTGTCGAGATCAGGAGATCCGCTGCTTGGATCATCAACATGGATTGCGAGAAGCACGCGGTTCATCCCCGCGCTCGCAAGCGTCTCCTCCGTCGGATCGGACTTGAGACAGGAGGTCTCTTCGTTTAGAGACTTGATCGCAACCACGCTTCAAGAGGTAATACTATTACTTGTTTGTGGTTTAGACGAAACAATCCGAGAAGTGTTCTTGGATCATGTGGTTTCGTCGTAAGAATTTTTTTTTAAAATTCCGCTGCATCGAGCAACTAGTGCGACTAGTCACTCCTCGTCGTATTCGATACGATGCTCACGCTTCCATGATGCGCTTGAGGATCTAACCATATCCTTCAGTTGGATGTAGGTGTAAATAAGCGTTGGTATGTATGGTTGGGTGGCTATGTGGATATATGTATGGGTGTGGATATGTAAGTAAGTGATGGGTACGTATAGGTGGGTGTCTATGTAAGTATGTGTAGATGTGCAAGTGAGTATCATATATGTGTGTGAGTCTAATGTATGTGGGTGGCTACATGAGAGATGATTGTATGCATGTAAGTTAGTGGGTATGTAAGTATTGTAAGCATGTAAGGAGGCTTGTGAGTTAATATGTAAGTGTATGCATGGGTTAAGGTATGCAAATAAATGTCGGGTCAGTATGGATGGATGGCTATGCAAGTACGTGTGTGGATGTGGGTGTGTATGGGCATATAAATATGAGCTTAATGTAAGTGAGTGGATATGTGAGAGGTGATTGTAGATTCGCATGTAAGTTTGTGGGTGTGTATGTGGGCATGTAGAATGTTTAATGTGATCATGTGATGAGGTTTATGAGTATGGTGGAACATTGGGGTGACTGATGAATGTCAAATTTGCCTCGTTAATTATCTAAAATTGTCGTAGTATAGGAGGCAAATTCGATTGATCAAAATACCACAATCTTCGAATGTTGTAGAATATTTTTACTTGGTAAGTCTACCAAGGTCGAATACAAGGAACAATAATTCTTAGTTGCACGGTTTTAAATTAAATTAAGTAATTAATTAATGCTAGGTTAATTTCTGTGTTGAGAAAATATGCAATGAAATGCGATTCGATGCAAATATACAGAGACAACATTTCAACACATGATTTGAGATAAAGATGTTTGCTCCAAAATATGTTAATCAATATCCTCGAAATTTATCACAGATTAAAAGATATAGTTCAAGAGAAATATTCAAATTAATTCCAGGCTGCAAGCATAAGAGGTAATAGATTATCCTACTTCTACCAAATCAATCAATGAGAATATCTAAGCAGAGAATCTATCCTCGAAATTCATGTGATTTAATTCCTCAAATATTATAATCAATAATCCAAAGGAAATTATTCAATGTAAAGTCCTCAGCCGTGCTCCTGCAAAAGAAATCATCAATTTTTCCAAGGAAATTGTAGCACAGATATGTCAAAATTAACTTGCATTTGTCAACAGAGATTCTCAAATAATAAGTATCAATAAACAACTTCAGATCTACCCACAAATTATGCCAAGTGATAGAGCATGAAAATAGCATCAAAATGACATATTATATGCTAAAAACGGAGTTCGTATGAGAAAGATATGCTAAAATGTAATTCCAAGGACTAAAATGCAAATGAAATAAAGTTTTTCTTTTTCAAATTGTCCCTGGAGGGCTTATCTGTAATTTAGAAAAGTTGGAGGGGTCCCTCTGCAATTTACCCCAGATAGGGGTATATCTGCAATATTTGGAAATAACAGGGGCTTCGGTGCAATTTTCCCGTGCACGTGCTACGTAGGCTCGGACGGCGGGGCTGAGGATCGGGTGGCCCGGGGCTGAGGCTCGGGCATCGGAGCTGAGGTTCGGGCGCCGAACCGTAGGTCAGGTGCCGAGGCGGAGGCTCGGGCGGCGGGGCTCAGGCTCGGATGCCCGAGCCGACTTGGCGGGCTTCTGACGCTTCGTCTGACCTGAGCCTCGAGGCTGGGGTCGAGGCTCGGGTGGGACGCGTGGTGGCTTGTGGGTCGTTGGATCAAGGGCTTATGCCTTGATCCAACGACGGCTGGAGGGCAGAGCGCGAGGGCGACATGCCCGGTGGCGGGGTGAGGCACGGGGGGCGGCACGCCCGGTGGCGGGGCGAGGCACGGAGGCGAGCTGGAACGGTGAGGCACGGGGGGTGGCTGGACGTGGAGGCGGCTGGACACGGGCGGAAGCCGTGCAAGGCGGTGGCGATGGCGGACGGCTGAGCCTGATGGTGCGAGGGGATCGAGGAAGAATGGATGAAGGAGATAGGTCACCGGGAAAGGTGGAGGCACGAAGGTTGTCTCCGATCTTCGCTTCGAGGGGCCGACGGTGGAGCTCCGAAGCTTTGGCAGTCTTCTCAAGTAAGAGTAACAGAGGATGGCGTAGCCTCTGGATCGCGCCAATAAGGCCGCTGCCACCAACCGTTAGGGGATGACATATACTCTATGAAGAGGGAGGTCGCGAGGTTAAATAGGGAGGAGGGAGACGTAACGGTCGAAGATGTCGTGGTGTATGGCCTCGTAATGACCGGAGGCATGGAGGGGGTGGCGGTTATGAGGAAGGAGGAGGAACGGCGGGGGGGGGGGGGGGGAGGGGGGTAACGGCTGGAGGTAGGGGAAGCTCGGGTCACATGTCATCATCATAATTTCTCATTATTAACCCCCTCGCTTAAGCTGTGTCAATAAAACCCAGCTAATGTCCTGTAATTATCAGTGTCTCAAATAAATTAAAAACCACAAAAAATGTCAACACAAAAATTCGTGGTATTTTTAGACTTAAAAATACCCTCAAAAATATTTTGGGTCTTTATTTGATCTCATCTCCAGTTTTGGTCAACATGAAACTTGTAGATCTCATCAAGATTTACAACTTTCATGTTTGAGTTTTCTCAAATTCGGCCATATAAACCTTCAAAAATCAAAATTACTCTCTGAATAATCTGATTGGGCCACGTGGCCCAATCTGGGTGAGCCACGTGGCCCGCTCATTCTTGCAGCATCCGCCCGCGCTCCTGGCCATTGGATCTCCTTCAGATCCAACGGTTGATCCTTGCACCACGTGTCGCCTCTCGCGCCAGACGATTGAGTCTCCATCTTGCCATCACCGCTGTCCATTCACGCTTTGTCCTCATCCGTCCGATCGAACCCTTGGTCCTATCTAAGCCGTTCGCTACCGCCTCGCGCATAGCCTGCCACGTGGCAGCGCTTACACCGTTCGATCCTCGTCTCCTCTACATCGTTATCGTCCGTTCGCGCCGCTCTCTCAACTTGACATGTGGCTGCTCTGCATCCCTCTGATCATACCGCCATCGATCTAATCGTAACTGTCATTTCGTGCCTAAACGTACGCCGTTGGATCTCCAGATCCAACGACTGATTTTCGTCGTCTACCTCGGTCAGCCCACTCACCCACGTTCTCCACCGCGCGAAACCCTCTCCCCTTCCCATTATCGCCGACTCCTCCGACCACCTCTTCCTTCGCTAACCACCTCACGACCTTCCCCAGTCTTCCCTCTACCCCGTGCATCACTCCACGATCCACGACACCATCTCCAGTCGCCCCTTCTTCCCCGCTAAACTCACGACGCTACCACCGGATCTCCGACACCCATCTTTAAAAACCTCGCCTCCCCCTTCATTCCAGGCTGTCCATCTTTACGCGGGGAGGGGCCCAGCCCTCCTCCACCTCCCTGTGACAGGGGGAGGCGAGAAGATCGAGCGAAGATGACCCGCTCCTCCGGTGAGACCCTCCGCCACACACAGCGGAGCTGCGGCGCCCCCAGGCCCGCCCGAGCTCGCTGGAACGGCCGCCCAGCATGTTGCGAAGACCCCGAGCTCCTCTCGGAGCTCAAGCACAGGCCACATCGCCCGCCCGACGTCAGGTAAGCTCCCTCTTCCTTCTTTGTCTTTTTATTCGATTTCATTGATTTAATTAGCCACCTCCCGTAACTTTCACCCTCCGATGACCACCCTCTAAGCTCCATCATCATCCCCCCTTTCACGCGACACTTCCCACTCGCCTTATCCTTCCTCCATACCTCAAATCACCTTCGACCCATCTCCTCCGCCACCCATGGCGGAGGAGCGCTCAGAGCTAACGCTTCTACACCCTCCGAGCTCTCCACCTCACTCCCTTTCATGAGAACCCAAGCTTCGGCTATTGACTAACAATGCAGGACTTCGAGAGCTTCAATGATCGGAGCCTTCGCCGGAGAGGTCTTCGCGAAGGCCGTCTCGGCTATTGGACTGAAGAGGGAAGGTCCTGTACTTTTCATATTTTCATTTTAGTCCCTCCCAGGGATCTGTTTGTAGATTTTATTTCATGTTTTCTTTCATTTATGCCCTTGTCTTTGATCTTGCATATCTTGAGCCTCATATCTCCGATTGAGGTGATTTCAGTTTTGTTTTAGAGCTGGTTTGATGGTCTTTCTATTGGCATGCTAAAATATTGTTTTGAACACAATGATTTTTTATGTATTATTTTATAACCATGTGTCTATTTGAGCTAGAACTAATGCCTTACTTAAAATTGTTCATCACATCTGCAAAAGAAAAAGGTGCAGAGCACTCACTTTCCTGCTAAGCTGAGCACTGGAAGTGAGCTCACGGGGCAAGACAAAGCTTCGCTAACGCGATGGACTCCTGCTTGCTTTCACAGACTATCGGCTAGGTGCGGCGGTCAGGATGATCTTCTATGATAAACCTGAAATTAACTCTGATTTAATTTTGCTCATCATTCTCACCTAGAGCATAGATTCATTGCATTCCATGGCATTTATGTGCATGATAAAAATTGATAAAAAATGCATGTTTATTTTAATGTTGTGTTGTATTGTCTTGCTTGCTTTGACCTATATTTGCTTCAATTCAACACTAAATAAATAGACTTAAATCTGATTAATACGAGAGAGGCTCGTGTCCCTGAGTTCGACCTTGGTATCTTACCAAGTAAAAAAAATCACGATCATCTCATTTTGATCTATTATTGACATATATTTAAATGAGATGATTTTTTGATGTCCCAACTCAGCCCGACTACGATGACAATTCTGAGTGCTAATTTCACACTCTTAAAGGGCCGATTTTGCGGTTTATCAGTGACCTGGGGGGGCAAGAGAGAGAAAGAAAGTGGGGTGCCACGTGGCACGCCCAGGGGCTGCCATGTGGCACCCCAAAAAAATTTCAAAATTTAAATATAAAGAAAATATAAAAGAAATAGAACGAAAAAAAATTTTCTTCACGAAAGTTGTTCGTCTCGACGAGATCTACAACTTTAATGAAGGACCCTGGAGCAAAAGAGGTCACCTAAGCGAAGTGGTATTTTTGGTGGTTCTCCATGTGTATAAAAAACCCGATTTTTAGGGTTTTGTAATTTTTTTGTGGTTTTAGAGAGGATAAAAATCTAAAAAAAGTACGATAAAATACAAGAAAATTATTTACACACTAATCTGATTTTTTTTGAATTTTTAATAAATAAGAAAATAGGAAAATAAATTAGAAGTGAGAAACACACAATTTTTGTACAGACTCACAACAGACACTTGGACTCAGTCAGTTTCTTTGATTTCAGTTTTAATCTCGATTTGGATTCTTGTGTCGCTTAATAAAACTTTCATCAAAGAACACAAATGAAGAATAAATAAAACTAAAAGGATTAATTATGTACATAAAAAATCAGGTCAAAAATTGCAAAAAGTCAAAATGTGCAAAAGAGGCCCAAAATCCAACTTTCAAACATGAGCTCCGAATATTACAAATTTGGTCTTGTTTTGAAGGTATTTGCAAATGGAGTACTTTAAAATTGAGTAGATTAAAATCGGACACTGTATGAGGGAGATATGCTCGTTTCAGTCCGTTAGATGTGAAATCAGACTTTGGGATTATTTGACACTTATTTGAGTTAGTATTTTTTATATTTTTTATTTAATAAGGTTAGTAATATCTATACAATGGAGGTGGTTTGGGGTCAATCAGAATTAAGATGGAATAACTAAAAATAAGAGAAGTTAGCGGCTTTTTGGGCTAATTCACACTTGGGATTTTTAATGCAATTATGCATGATGAAATGCAAATATTATTTACACATGTATGAATGTTAATGATGATCTGTTAATGATTAAATGCATGTGAATGTTGGGGAACAGAGCCTAAATGACCAATTTTAGCATGATGAATACGGAATTCATCATACCCATATACTTAAACCATGCTCGTCCCCGAGCATCAATGAATAAATGGCTTAGTTGAATACATCCCTGACTGTGCATGTGAATTTTGAAGGCTCAATTCATAGAAGACCCTTAATTTGAGTGATCCTAAAATTCTGGATTCAACCATGCTTTAATCAGAAGGAATCCAACTTTTTTAATTTTCAGACTCTCTATTTGTACATATAATATAAGGATATGATTTTTAGTGTACTGCATTCATGAGAGTCAAGTCTAGACGTCACCCAAAGTTCCAATCCAAGAGACTCTCCTCTAGACCTAATCCTCAACACTAGGGAATAAGTCTCTTCTTGCTTCAGTCAACCGTCTCATTAGTTTGTCAGACTTGAAAGTGTAGATGGACAGCCAAATGATGGAGGGCATAGGATTGTGTCTGATTTTCTCTCCCTTACCTTGGAACAAGGTGCCTCTCGAGTGCCTTATTACTCAACACAAGTAAATTTTTGTTTTGTTGATCAATGTGTTCGTCAAGAGAATTTGGAGTCGTATGCACTTGTTTTTTTGGGAGTACACCGGGGTGTGTCTCTTTTGAGTATCTAAGATACCTTCGACACCCAGACTTGTATCGCTTACGATGCAGAGCCCTTTTATGGTGTCAGCCCGACTCCTTGGTTCTAATTTACGTTTGGTCCAAGTGGACACTTTGAAAATGTTTGGGAGCGATCGCCATTGGTGGAAGCTCATTTGGAATTTGACTTTGGATGATAGAGCTTTTCTTTGACATTTCTTTTTCTCTTCTTTTGTTGGCTAGCTCTACTGTTTTTTACCAAAAGTTGGCGCACACTGATCAACAATTTCCATTAAGTTTCATCAAACCCTGACACATATGTAAATATCAAAAAGATAACATATGAACTTGTTCACATACTGGCTAGGATTTTGCTGACACTCAGGTTTTCTGAAGCCTTTATTAACTTTATCCCATCCTTGAGCATCATTAGATCGTATATAAACTTAAATCTCTAGTCCTAGTTCCTCACATGATATCTCAACTCATCTCATCAATCATGTAGTTGTGAAAGTTTGTGCTGATCATATTCTTTTGAAGGTAGAGATGAAGAGTGCAATATAGTGCTCAATCTTTCAAACTAGGGAAGTGTGGATAGTTAAGTTAAAAAACCCTAATGATTAAGGTTGGGTAACTCAGAATCTCAAGATCTCAGAAATCAAATGTCCTAAAAAATCCTCAAGCCTTGAGTGATGGTGAATGTGTCAGGAATATATCAACCAAGGAATGCATTAAATGCTTGATGAATGCAAGACCATGAGTGATGATTTTTTTATGCAAAAAGTTTTTTTGATGTTTTTGGGTTTTTTTTAGAAAAACAGGTATTATACACATAATATACACTACTTGTACCCATCCCCGATGTTAGATAAGAATGATTAAAGTATGAGCTATGGATAAAGTAGATAAAATATATATAAACACACCCCCTATACTTAGCGTATGCTATGTCCTCATGGCACCAAGTGAAATGTAGACATAGCTCGTACTAAGTATAGATCGGTCAAAAACAAAAGAAGAGAAGTGATGTATACACAATGGTACCGGCCCCCCTATATTTGGTTCAGGTCAGCCTAAGTATAATCGGATAATTACAGATGGGGAACCAGATAGATTTGCGGATGTACAAGATCAAGGAGTTTTGCGACGGACCTTCTTGCGGGAGTGTGGAGGGAGATAGTATGGAGATGTGGAGGGCGATGAAGAGGGGGCCGATGAAGAAGACCGGCCATCGTCGGAGTCGTCCTCGGGAGAATAGTAGTCGTATGCAGAGGATCTCCAACTACAACCGATCAGAGGTAAGTGCCCTTGGATCAGAGATGTACTTATTGCACTTATCTAATGAACCTCTTCAGGATCAGACGAGGACTCTTCAGAAATCACCCGGTGTCTAAGGTCAAAGGTGACTTTCTTGTTTGGTTTGTTTCCTTGGGAAGTATTGGGAGGAAGTTGGACAATCTTCATCTCCCTGTCGTGAGTAACCCATGTGGCGTTCATGAGTTCCTCATCTGATGAATCCCCGTAAAGGTCGACCAATTCTTGAAGGGTCATGCGCTGCTTCAATCGAGGGAGATTGTTCCTGGTGATTTTGTGGGTTATGGCCGGGGATGTTGATGTCACTTCCTGATGATCGTGAATTTTGATGACATCAGAGGTTTCCTGAGTGGATCTTTGTATGGTTCAAGTATTTCGTGAATTATTGTCGACTCAAAGATTGGACCACTCAAATAATTGTGACGATTCTCAACAATATGGTCCAATTCTTCATAAGCTCCAAAATCTTGATTTCTCATAGGAGCAGTGACAGGGTGGTGAGAATCTGAAGTTTGTCCAACAGTCGGTCTTTTAGGTGACTCTCTTAGGGTTTGTATCTGTGTGTCATGCGGAGATGTCTGATAATGTGAAATATTTATCTCTTGATAATAACTGTCAGTTGCAACAGGTCGTGTCATTGGGGGTTTGTTCATTGTGGTCCGAGTTCGAGAACTTGATTTCCTGAGTCTCACAATCGACGATCGCCTTAGCCGAGGCTAAGAACGTCTTTACTAAAATGATAGGAGACTCAGACAACCTTCCGGGGTGCTCAATGTCAAGGACAATAAAGTCCACTTTATGTTCTTTACCTCGGAAATTTACAACGACAGAAACGATCCCTTGAGATCTTTTGGTAGATCGATAGGGTAACTAAATGATGACCCTAGTCTTTTTGAGTTGTCGGAGTTTGAGTTGGTCAAAGATGGACTTGGGGAGGATGTTCAATGTGGAGTCATCTAACCGAACATGAGTTTATGTAGAATCCTCAATTTCACATGTGATCCGAGTCAACCGCTTGACTTTGTGACTTTTGATTTTATGATTCATCACCAAAGAACTGGCCATAGATACGACATGATATTCAGTCCTTGATCTTTTCTTGCCCGTCTTTTTGGGGTTTAGTCTACTCTTCACAAATCTCTTAAGATCGGGCATATATTCTATGGCTTTGATTAATGGAAGCTCTAAGATCAGACTCTTGCAAAATGCTTCCATCTCAGAGTTGTCCATTTTTTTGAATTTTCAAAATTTTCAGTTTTTTTATTATTTTCTGTGATATAGTCAGTAAGGGGTCAGAGGTCAGTGGTTGTGTCTGATTGTGAGTCACATGATGATCCAGTGGTTCGCATGGTTGTGGTCTCACTTCTTCTGAATTCTGCATAGACTGGATGAGATCACATATTCTCTCAGTTAAAGTGTCTGTTCTATTATTAATCCGAGCAATCTCATCCTCAAACATCTCATGATTAGTGATTGAATAATCATTCTCCATGTGTCGTGATTCTGGCATGTAACCTCGAGTAGAGTATTTATTGTTCATCATCATTATGGTCTGGTCACGAGTTATATTTTCTTGACTTTGGTTTTCTCACGGGTTATCGAAGGAAATTGATCATACTCAAGAGGATGGTCATCCTGAGTAGGGGATAGTTCAAGAGGCTGTGAGATCATAGTAACAGGAAATCGTGTTCTATTGTCGTAGCTCTGCCAAATGCGAAATCACCGCCACTAAATAGCTTATTTTAAATTATATACAATGAAAGGTGAGTTTGATGCATTTGTAGTTTTTATTTGTGAGATACAGGTCTGGGAAGTTGGGTTTTGGAATTTTATCTAGACCATAACTTTTTATCTGTATATTATTTTTGAGTGAAAATAATTTTGTATTTTTGTTTATTTAATTATCTACAACTTTCATGTGCAAAGTTTCTTTATTTGATGTATAAAAAGTGGAACCAAAAATAGGTCCCAAAATGAATAAAGAATGAATGGAATAAAAGGAATTTTATTGGTATTTTGGCCCTTATCTCCCCCTACTTTATTCCTTGTCGACCTAGTCATCGCGATGCCTAGGTCTCAGGATTTCGGATCATAAAATATTTACAATATTTTATTCTTTTTCTTTTCTTTTCTTTATTCTATAATTTTGGCATTAAAAACTGTATTTTATGTATATTTTATACACAAATGCATGGATGATAAAATGCATGATTTAACAGTATTTACACGCATTTACTAGGGTTTTTAAGGCCAAAATGATAGAATAAAGATGATGAAACGTAGATTCATCATCCCCCTATACTTGCCTTTTCTAGTCCCTAGCAAACACTTATGCAATAAGTGCAGAAAAAGAAAAACAAAGAAAAGAAAAAGAAGAAATGTGGATTAAATTTAATTATCAAATTTGTCTTCACAAAATCAAAGTTTGGAGCTTAAGTCAAACCTTTGGAGTATAAGTGCGGTCGGAACCTTAATGAGAACCAGATTTGAAATCCAAAAGTCCTCGAGAATCCCAAAACTCTGCCCAAGTCTCCTCAATAGTCAGGTCAGAAATATCTTAACTCATACGTAAACCCTTACGACTATGAATCTGACTCGTACAGTGTAAGTGATGGTGGCTCTCCCCAACTAGAATGACAAAGACACTGACTTCTCCAGTATGACAACCCAATGATTCCCCAATCCAATAGCTCCTTCCTCGAGGAGCGGGGTATTCCCTTCTAAGTTCAAGTGGCAACCAGCTCAAGAGGAGGGGGAGAAGAGAATAATGGACGGTAGGTAGTTGATAAACACGAAATTGAGAGCGGACGTATTGATTCACAAGGCGAATCAATAGTCGATGTCTTGACCACCACAAAATCCCGTATTTAATCAACAATGAACCCACAATCAAATATCAAACAATGACATACAAATATGGAGTCAAATTTATTTTTAACTCTACATAAAAGATGTATAGGTGCAAGTATGCAGAGAGTTCGAACACAGGGAGCAAGGCAGGATAGATCAACAATTGTGTGTGTGTGTGTGAATGTGATGTATTGTCTACACTATGCTATGTTTTTGTGGGTTTTTTATTTTTAAATTTTTTTATTTAATTTTTATTTTTGTATTTTGATTTTTAATTTTTCTGATTTTATATTTTATTTTTATATTTTATCCTTTTTTATATTTTCTTTTTTAATAATTAAGTATATATACAATATAAGAAAAGAGTCGATATGGTATTTATAAAAATAGGTAAAAATAGCCAAAACTAGGAAATAAAATGTTTTTAGTCTTTTTATGATTTTATAATGTTTTTGTGATTTTTGGGGATTTTTCAAAATATTTTTGAAATTTTTAAAAGTGACAATACAAGAAAACAGGGAATACAATAAAGATCTTAAACTAAAATGGGAATGAAAATTTTCAATTAAAGATAACAAAACAAAGAAAATTCAGGAAAAGAAAACACAATTTTTGGATTTTTTTATGAATTTTATAAATTTTTATGAAGGTTTTTAGAGTTTTTATATTTTTAGGAGTTTTCTTTTATATTTTTTTAGTGATTTTTGGCATGAAATTAAAACACACTGAAATATGCAAAATATTTTTTTGGGAATTTTCTAGGGTGTTTTTATATTTTGTTATGGATTTTATAACGCAAACAGTGTTGAAACTGAGTATTTTTTATTTTTTATAAATAATAAAATGCAATAAAAATATAAAATAAAAATATTATTTTAAACTACTATGCAACATAGACCTATGATGATCTTTGAGGATTTTTTTGAGTTTCATAGATGCATGCAAAATATACTAGAAACATATGGAAACTACATACATGTAGGGGCAATTATGGAAATATGAGAAAATTGCAGGGCCAAAATGCAAAATTTCCAAGTACTAATAAACACACAATAATATTTCTTGCCTAACCAATAATAAATAAAAGCCCAGGAGTATTCGCGCAAAAAGACCAAGGTCCTCGTGACTCGCACGTGTGGTAGCAGGGACTTAGACGTAATTCATTAAAGTTACAGGAGCTCTTAAGCAAAATGACCAGAAAATATAGAGCTTCAAATAAAAGTTTTTGGATGGAAAACTAAATACAGAAATCCCCAGGATATTAATGCAAAATTACCAAGCCACGTGCGCGAAAGCACGTGGCCTGGCAGGGGTTGGAATGTAATAACGCAAAGATCTGGGGGCTATTGATAAATATAAGAACAATAATGACACTGCAAATGAAAGTTTATGTAGTAATAAATAAATAACAAAATCGGCTGGGAAATTACTGCAAAATACCCAGATTATAGGCGGGCACGGACGGTGCATCGCATCCCACTTACGCCACGTGTTACGCCCAGAAGCGCCGATACCCCTTCAGCGTTGACGATCTAGATTATAAGGTGCCAATCAGATCTGATGGTCGAGGGAGGTGCGTATCCTATGGTTGTAATAGAATCTGGAGAAGGGCGACGATCGGACGGTGGGCGAGTCCGGAGGAAGAACCGTCGAGGAACTCGCGTGTGGCGAGTTTGAATCGGGCTTCCTGGGTTCCTCCGACCTCCGCCGACTGTCCAGAACGGTCCAGAAAACTCCTGAAGCTATCCTCGGTCGGGCGGCGGGCGCAAAATGGATTAGGAGAAGCCGGATGTCCGTCGCGACGTGAAGGTGCGATGGCCGCTCCAGGAGACTCGGCTGCTACAAAAATCGACCCCAGGAGGGGGTCTCTTGGCACCTGGGACCCTACAAAAGAAGCACACAATAACAGAGAGGGTTCCATAGCAAAGCATGGGTGATCGGGGCGATTTTTGGCGGAAATGGGCGCTCGCCGGAGCAAGCTTCCAGCGAGGGGGAAGTGATGATGAACGGATCACAAAACATGAAAGTAAAAAGACAGAATTAATCCTAGCACTATATCCAACCTACATCATAAAAAAGACAAAGAAAAACAAGTGAAAACTACCTTGATTGTTGGAAAACCAAGAGGAAGAGTACCTCACAGCCGCGTGGCTGGAGATGGGTTGGAAGCGCCTCCCGACCGCCTAACCTCCTCTCTCGAGGGCTGGAGGACCTCCTGTCACGAGGTCCAGTCCTGAGCTCGCCAGGAGAGAAGGAAAAAATGGTCAAGAAGGGTTCAAGGAGCGAATGAAGGTGGCAGGGTTTTTTTTGAAAGAATGGCTCTGGTGGCACAAAGATCGAGATGCACGAGGCGCGTCAGTGATCCAAAGGCCCAGATAAACCTAGGGCGTGAATGGTGGTTCAATGGTGATGAAAAGTCGTGAAGGAAGCGACTCAAAAAGGTGAAAGGTGTGGCCTGGAAAAATGGGAGAAGAAGAGACAAAACAAGGCTCTGACACAAGGCAGGGAGGAGATCAGACAGTTGACCGAGGTCAACTGTCAGACCAACCTAGTTGGTCCACGTGGACCAACCAGGAAAAATACCCTAAATAATATTTCAAAAATCATTTAAAAATAGAAAATGGATTAATTAAATTTTGGTTATAAAATAAAAAATGTTTATTATTTTATAAATTATTTTATTGTGATTTTTATTTATTTTTTAGAGGTATATATTTACAAGTTACTATTTTAGGCCTATATAGGTATATTTACCTATATATTTTATTGTTTTATTTTTATTTTGTAATTTTAATTTATTTTTTAATTTATTATTTTATAAATTTATAAAATACTTTTATACACTTAAATATATTTTTATTTTATTTTTCTGATATGTTTTATACACTTAATAAAATATAAGTATGTATTATATAGGTGTGTATACAGGTATTATACCTATGTATTGTAAATATACAAGTATTTTATTTTGTGTTTCTTTTGCATTTCTATTCTGATTTTATATACAAATATATTATAAATAATATTTACAAAATTATAAAAATAATGAATAAATAATAAATTGAATATTTTAATCTGTGCAAGTATACAATAGGGGTCAAAAACTCAACTTTCAAACCGTAGCTCCGCCAAATGCGAAACCACTGCCATTAAATAGCTTATTTTGAACTATATACAATTAAAGGTGAGTTTGATGCATTTGGAGTTTTCATTTGTGAGATACGGGTCTGGGAATTTGGGATTCTGGATTTTTATTCAGACCATAACTTTTTATCTATACACTATTTTTGAGTGAAATTAATTTTGTATTTTTCTTTATTAAACTATCTACAACTTTCATGTACAAAGTTTCTTTATTTGAAATATAAAAAGTGGAACCAAAAATAGGTCCCAAAATGAATAAAGAATGAATAAAATGACTAGGTGTTTTTATTGTATTTTGGCCCTTATCTCCCCCTACTTTTTTCTTGTCGACCTAGTCATCGAGATGCCTAGGTCTCGGAGTTTCGGGTCATAAACTATTTACAAAATTTTATTCTTTTTCTTTTCTTTTCTTTATTCTATAATTTTGGCTTTAAAAACCGCATTTTATACAATATTTACACAATTATGCATGAATGCAAAAATGCACGAATTAACGTTATTTACAAGCATTTACTAGGGTTTTTAAGGCCAAAATAATAGAATAAAGATGATGAAACGTAGATTCATCATCCCCCTATACTTGCCTTTGCTAGTCCCTAGCAAACACTTATGCAATAAGTGCAGAAAAGAAAAACAAAGAAAAGAAAAAGAAGAAGTTGGATTTAGTTTAATTATTAAACTTGTCTTCACAAAATCAAAGTTTGGAGCTTAAGTCGGACCTTTTAAATTTTAATGCGGGCGGAACTTAATGAGAACAGAATTTGAAATCCAACAATCCTAGAGAATCCCAAAACTCTCTTCAAGTCTCCTCAATAGCCAGGTCAGAAATATTTCAATTCATACGCAAACTCTTACGACTATGAATCTGACTCGTACAGTGTAAGTGATGGTGGCTCTCCCCAACTAGAATGGCAAAGAAACTGACTTCTCCAGTACGACAACCCAATGATTCCCCAATCCAAAAACTCCATCCTCGAGGAGCGGGGTATTCCCTTCTAAGTTCAAGTGGCAACCAGCTCAAGAGGAGGGGGTGAAGAGAAGAATGGACAGTAACCAGTGTAGCTACCTATCCTAGGATGCAAGACCAGTGTAGTCATATCATCCAGCTGCAGGCTCACATATTTGACTTTGGAACTCAAGCTTGCTTATTGACTTTACAACATTTGTACATACTTTGCAGGAATTTTATTTTTGTACAGGCCTGAACACTTTTTTTTTGAAATACTATTCACAGCAGCATTTACATAAGGAGTTTTTCCTCTTGAGCCAGTAGACTATCTCTCTTTTGAAGCTTTATTGCAACCCACACTCTCCTGTCTTTAGACTTCCTCATCACTGGAAGGGTAGCGGCCGATCACACCTAGCTCTGTCCCTATTATCGTGAATCGAGTTCCAAAAAGCCTGGAAATTGTCAACACGACACCACGTGATATTCATCTCAAGCCAAACCTGCACAACCAGGGGACAGGAGAAGAAGAGACGCTCCACCGTCTCAATGTCTTGGTCGCAAAGAAGGCATCTGTTCGCAGTCACGCCCAGGAATCTGACACAACGGTCATGCGTCATCAATCTCTTCCTCCGAAGAAGCCAAAAGATCCAATCCTCTCAGGAGTCTTTGGATCCCAAATAGATTTACAGTCCCTGTTCATCAACTCTGAATTCGCTGGTGGCGGTCTGGAAATCGCCCCATAAGCCCCCCTGACCGAGAAAGAGCCGCCCTTCCAGCTCCAATGATCTCTAACCGCAGAAGGAGCCCCAAACTCGCGCAAAGCGTCGAACATAAGCAAAAACTCGTCAAGTCTTTGGTCCGAGAAATCAGCGGAGAAAGAAGGCCACCAGGAGCCGTCCACCTAACAGTCCATGACCGGGCAATGCTTGTTGTCAGCCAAGGAATATAGCCAAGGGAAGCGAGAGAAGAGGGCCCCCGCCCTAGTCCAATTGTCTTCCCAAAATAAGAAGTTGTCTCCTCTCCCACAGACCGGTTTGAAGAGCTCAAGATTTGATATGAAAGATTTCAGTACCCCCCTCCAGAAGGACGTTACGGATGCCTAATTAGAGGGCTGACGATGGGGCACGCCCTTCACATCATAGATGCTGCGAATGACCATGCAAACAAAATCTTCTCCCGGACCCCAGATCCTATTTGCCCATTTAAGGAGAAACGCCTCGTTAATCTGCTCCAGAGATTTTACCCCTAGCCCCCCCTCATCTTTGCGACACGCGACATCCTCCCAGCCAATAAGATGGATCCCCCCACGACCCCCGGAGTTGTTTCCCCATAAGAACCTTCGCATCCTCTTCTCCAGCCTCTCGCGAATACCCTTTGGGAGCTTGCGATTGGCCATAAAATATGTAGGAATGGAGGAGAGAATAGCCTTGAGAAGGACCAATCTGCCCCACTCGACAAGATAGCAGCTCTCCACTCCGCCAACCGTGACTCCACTTTCTCCACGACCCTCAACCAATCACGCAGCCTCATCCTCCCCAGAGCCAGCGGCATGCCCATGTACTCCAATGGTAGAGAGACCTGTACAGACGCCAAAGCCAATGCCAGCCCATCAGCCATCTGTTCTGCAAGACCAAAAGGGACGAAAGAAGATTTGTTGTCATTTTTGCGTAGCCCCGACATCTCAGAGTAGATCTCCAACGCCGTAGCCATACCAGTGGTTGCCTCGATACCCCCCTCAATGAGGAAGAGGGTGTCCATGAGCGGGACCTGAATCCCCTCCCTACAATAGCCAGACGTGAAACCATGACCGACCACCCCGACCACCATATCGGCCAGCACATCAGCCGCAAGAATGAAGAGCATTGACGCGAGAGGGCATCCCTGTCGTAACCCCCTTCGAGGTTGAATCCAGCCCCCCTTCGGCCTTCCATTGATCAAGATAGAGAGAGAATGCCCAAACCTCCGGGAAGCCCAAACGACGTAAAACCGACCACAGGAATCTCCAATCAAGGGAATCATATGCCTTCACAAAGTCAACCTTCCATAGGACACCGCTCGCGCCCCGCCTCCGCCAATCCGCAACAATCTCAGAAGCAAGTGTGGTGCAATCACATATTTGGCGACCAGGAACAAAGGCAGATTGCGTCGGGGAAACCAAACGTCCAAGAATTCCATTAAGCCTCCTCGCGAGCACCTTCACCGTGATAAGATAAATAGCATTAGAAACTGCAATGGGGCGAAAATCCCCAACAACGGACGGAGCAGAGCACTTGGGGATAAGAACCACGAGAGCCCGGTTGATACGATCAAAACCCCTATTTTCTCGGCAAAACTCTGACACCACCTCAAGCACGTCATGACAAACGAGGTCCCAAAAGTCCCTGTAAAAGGCGATAGGGAAGCCATCTTGTTCGGGAGCAGCATCGACATTGAGATCCCACACATCATCCTTAATCTCCTCAAGGGTAACACTACGAATAAGGCCATCGTGATGATGAGATTCCACCAAACGAGAGCTCCGACCCAACCATTTCCAACGTCTGGGCTCAGTAATAGAAGTAGCGTCTCTGAAGTGGTTCGCAATAGCCTTGCCCATGCCTTGGTTCCCCTCCACCCAGACCCCATCCACAACAATGGAGTTTAATGCGTTGGATCTGCGCTGACTGCTAGTGATACGATGGAAATAAGCCGTATTGGCGTCTCCCTCCCGCAGCCAAGAGCTCCTCGATCTCTGTCTCCACTCCGTGGCCCTCTTTTTATCCTCCAATGCAATCGTCCTCCTCGCCGTCGACCGCGATTCCAGCTCCGACTGCGAAAGGACCCTAGCGTCCTCCGAACCATCGAGCAATTGAACCTCATCCCGGGCAGCCTTCCTAGCCGCGTGTCTAGCAGCCCTAGACTCTCTTTTGAACTTTGCCAATTTGGTTCGTAGGCTGGAGAGCTTCTGGTCCAAACGAAAGGCGGCGGATCCCGCGGCCCCCACCTCCCCCCAATGCACGGTAACCGCCTCCTTGAATCCATCCTCAAGTAACCAGCACTTTTCGTACTTGAAGAGCCCATGCTGGGCAGGAGCTGACCCAGAGCTCCACAAAACAGGCATATGATCGGAATACGAACGAGGCTTGGACGACACCGTCGCCAAAGGAAAGACATCCAGCAACTCATTAGAGACAAAGAAACGGTCTAAACGCGAGCACGACGTGGAGCTACGCCAGGTGTAGGCGACGTCTCCGACGTCCATCAAGACCAGCCCAAGCAAGTCAACCGTGTCAGCAAAATCCGAGGAGCCCAAGTCCTGACCCCCCTTCCCCCCGGTCTGTCCGTGGTTAAGAGGGTGACATTGAAGTCACCGCCCATCACCCACGGTGTACTCCCCACCATCCTATCGGCTTTCAGCAAGTCTTCCCATATTTCACCCCGCAGCCTACCATCACACGACCCATACACGCAAGAAACATCCAGAAGATCAAGCGTGGACGTACCAGCCAAGACGACCGTCAGGACATGCTTGCCGCGCGTGACCGAGACGAAAGACCACTACAACAATCGCCACGCCACAAGGAGCCCACCCGAAGACCCCGAAGCATCCAAAATTCTGAATTGATCCAGTCCACCCGCCCCCACGCCTTCCAGGTGGCCTCCGACATGGATTGTAACTTCGTTTCCTGGAGCAATACAATGTCGCAATTCCATTCAGTGAATCTTAATCCCAATGCTTTCCGCTTGACAGGATCCCCAAGCCCATGGACATTCCACGATAGAAGCTTCATTTGGGAACTTCAACCTTCCCCTGCAGTAACGCGACACCGGCAGCCTCCGCCACAGCAAGCTTGAACGATGAACACGGGGGTGCCTCTGGTCTTGGAGTTCTGGCCTTGCTTCTCCTTCTGTATGGTGCTTCAGTCTCGTAATGCCCCCTCCTCCCAACTTCATCTCACAGAAGTTGCATTATGGTTTTGACTTTTGACCATCTGGAGCGGTGGCATACCTCCAAGCAATCTCTCCACTGTCCAAGTGTCCACGAGAACTATCAGAGTCTGAACTGGAGTGTGCCATGATGTTGATTTGCTGTATAAAGATGAAATCTGGAAAAAATACACAACAAACATTCATGAGATATATGAGGAGAATAATCAAATAATTGCTAATAATTTTTTATTTTAATTCTCGGATTTAATTAATTGCACGTCTTTTGTTAATAAATATCACCATGAAATCATGGTTCCTATGTCTAAAACAGGAGATCCAACTTCATTCATCCATAACATAATATAATAACTCAACAAAAATAAAAAAGCTCCAAATTATTACTTCACCAAAAATCTCATTAAATTGTAGATCTAATTTTTAATTTTCAGATTTAATTAATTACACATATTTTGTTAATAAAAATAACCCTGAAATTATGTTTCCTATGTCTAAAATATGAGATCCAACTTCATTCATCCATAACCTAACTTAATAACTCAACAAAAATCAAAAGTCCCAAATTAATTCACTAAAAATCTCATTAAATTGTATATCTAATTTTTAATTTTCAGATTTAATTAATCACACATCTTTTATCAACAACAGTCACCTTGAAATCATGTTTCCTATGTCTAAAACATGAGATCCAACATCATTCATTCATAATCTAACTTAATAACTCAACATAAAACAAAAGACCCAAATTACTTCACCAAAATCGTAGTGTCTATTCCAAGTTTTACAAAAAAAGAAGATTATGTTTCAAATAACCACCATGAACAAAAACCCTAACTAATTTTGTGTTTTTATACACCAAATAAGAGTAAATCTAAACTCAAAATGCAGTGGACGAAGGGCCTTGGAGTCTCCAGCAGTTGCAACGTCGATACGGGCGAAATAGGGACAAAATCAAGCCTTAAAGGCGAAATGGGGCCGATATCGTGCATTTTACGCCAGGAATAGACAACGGATATATCGTCGACACCCGGTAGAAAGATATGCATGGTGATATCGAGATGGCTGCCCTGTCGAAAACGATATATCGACGATATATCGTCGATATATCACCGATACGACCTTCCTTGTTTTCATCAAATGTGCACTCCATATATTCAATCCTTGCCATACTTATACGAAATCCTTTAGTCTCTAAGGTATGTCTCCAAACCTCCGGCTTCTCATTTATTCTATTTCCTGTCTCATCAATCAATTCAATATAATTGACGAACAACATGCACCAAGGTGTCTCATCCTGGATGTGAGTAGTTAATATGTCCATAATTGAAATAAAAAGAAATAAAAAGGAATAATAATGGATGTGACAGTAGGGAATAAAAAGAGCAAAAAAGTTTTCCGGGCTGTGAATTTGTTACCAAGGATCTGGGGGCTCTTAGATATTTTCTGGGATTGGAGTTTGCCAGAAATCAACAAGGGCTTGTGACGACTCAGAGAAAATATGTCACTGACCTGCTAAGTGATACAAGTATGCTTGGATGTCGATCGGCTACTACACCCATGGATCTAAGCATGAAGCTGTATGATGATGATACTGATGCGGTTGACAGAAGGAGATACAGGGAACTGGTGGGAAAGCTTCTTTATGTCATCATTACCAGACCTGATATTTCATTTGCAGTCAGTCAAGTGAGCCAATTCATGGAACAACCTTGTCAGATACATATGGATGCTATACAAATGATACTAAGATATCTTAAATCATCTCTAGGTGCAGGGCTGCTATTTAAGAAAGGTAACTCTATCACTATCTCTGGAAGACATTATGCAACTTCATGGATGGCGTCAAGGTAATCTCCCCCTGTCCAGTGATGGGAGAATGAGCCCCATCTATTATGACCACTGCCTTTCCTGAAGAAACCTGCGTATAGGATATGAGCTGATTCTTGTCTCCACACAAATGATGCGTTGCACCTGAATCTATAATCCATTCCAAGATACTTGAATCATGATGAGAAGTAGAGCTATAAGCACTACCCGAGGTACTGGCTCCTGCAGTAGCAACAACATCAGAGCTGCTCTCTGAAACTGATGAAGGGGTACTGGCAGAGGGTACAATATCTCACAGTCGAGACACAAGTTCATCATACCGCTGATCTGATGCGGATGGAGAGCCATGGTGCTGAACCTGTTCTGCTACACGGGCAGATGCTGGGAAACCATACTTGGAGTAGCATGTGTCTTTGGTATGACCCGTCCGATGACAGTAGGTACAAGGTGATCCACGACCACGACCACCTCTACCACGTGGTCCTCGTCCACAGAAGTGAGTTGGGCTACCTCTTCCACGAGAGGCCGCAGGGGTTTGGTTGCATGTGTAGACTCAAGCAACCAAACCCATCAACATGGAGTTGTGTTGGTAGCCGAAGGATGACCTATCCGTGAAAGGCCTTTTGAGGAGTGCCCTTTGGGAATGGCGGCAGAGGCGTCAAGGCCGCATGGACTGCATGGCTGCGGGAGCAGCAAGGTCGCAGTTGTAGGGAGGCTGCAAGGGGTCACCAAGCGCGATGGGAAGGCACAATCGGGGTCGCGGTGGGAGGCCGCAACCGGGACCGCAAGGGGCGGTGACCGGGGTCGCAGGGAGCGGCGAGTCATGGCTGCAGCTGGGACCGCGAGGGGCAGCGAGAGCCCCCCGGCTGCGAGTGCCCTAGGCGACGGGCGCATGTGAGGTTGGCGGTGGGGATAGGGTTAGGGTTTTGTTATGGGAGATTCGGTCTAAGACCGCCACTATGATACCATGTTGGGAAAATAAAATAAGTTAGTTACTCCTTGAACCCTAGGCTCTCTTATATAGAGAGAGGCCTATGGGTAAATTACATAAAGTAGATAGAGAAAGAGGAAAAATAAATAAAAAGATACATAAACATAAAATACATCTCTACAGTTTCAAAACTGAACTTTGACGCGGACTGATGTTGATATTAAATTAGTCAATCTTCCCAGTCTGGATCCTTACACAAGATGAAGCCATATCAGACATATTCTTTATAAGGTTAATGCACATGACAAGTACTTGTCTCTCCTCCAAAACTCTCCACAAAATCTCCCTTGGGACTGAATCATAAGCCTTCTCCAAATCAATATAAATTATATCGAGGTTCAATAGTTGAGCGACATGACATGAATTCAAATTGATTTTCAGTTATTTTGGAAACTTGTCTAAACCTTCTTTTGATCACATGTTCCTAAATTTTCATAGCATGACTCATATGTTTGATACCTCTATAATTCGAATATTTCGGAATGTTTCCTTTATTCTTATAAAGTGGCACCACAATGCCTCTCCTCCATTCGTCAAACATTTTCTTGCTTTGCCGAATAACATTGAATAAATTTATGAGCCAAGTCAAACCCCGTCCTCCTAGAACTCTTTAAACTTCTATAAGAATGTTATCAAGTCCTACCCCTTTCCCAACATAACCCTTAAAGCCCTTCTGCTTCTTTCCTTTGTATCCGTCTATAGCTTGCGCGATTGAAGTAACATTTACTACCAACAAGATCTCCCAAAGCAATCTCTTTATTCGATTCCCTTATGAAAAGCTTATAGAAATACTGCTTTATCTAGTCTCTATATCCTTTCGAATAATAAGCACATGTCCTTCCTCATCCTTGATGCATCTCACTTGAGAAAGATCTTTGATCAGTCTTTCTCTGCACTGACCAATCTAAATATATCCTTTCCATGCTAGAGCTGTCCTAAATTCTTGCCTTTCTCCTATACCTGCATACTTCCTTGGCATTATCAAAATGCTATTCTCCAATAGGATTAAGATGAATTAACGGACTTCCTCCTCCCACCTTGCTACTATGGATTATAGTTGTCATTTTTAGGAAAACCTTCAAGTGGATGCGGGGATTCTAAACATCTACAAATTCAAGACAATTTTGCTTGGCTGCTCTGGAAAGTTCAAAATGGAGATAAAAATACTTGAGAACTATGGCCTGAATTATAGTTCCCTGGCAAAAAGAAACTTACTTACCCAAGCTTTAGTCTTTGGAATGTTCGTTTGAGGGATAGGAGGCCCTTATCCCTCAAATTTTCTATCCCATTGAAGATAGTCAATGTTTGGGCCATGGAGTCAAGATGCTGGATAGGGTTTGGCCCTGATCCCTCCATCATCAACCTCTCTCGCCACAAAAGCACAAATAAGTATCATTTATCTAACAACTTTATCTAACATAACTAATTTCTATTCTTTATCCAACTGAACGAAGAATAACAAATAACTACCACTCATTCCTATTTATCCCACACAATCCTATCCCTACAAACGATTATAAATGAGGGATACAACAGTTTAATCCCTCCTTATCCCGTATCTCACTACCAAACGCCCGGTTAAATGATTTTACATTGCCTTTTTCTTAACATTTCTATCAACAATGACAATAATTCATCCATATGACATGCCCACTTGAGACACCTCCCTTCCCTTTAAACTACATGTCCCAACCTATATGAGTAAGCTAGGAATAAAGGGACGCTCATCGAAAAAGCGATTTCCACCTCACAAGCTCGTAATAATTGTTTCAAGCAACTTCTCAATGGAATTCCGTACCATTGTACACATGAAGTAAATTCACCTTATAAGTAATTACATAAAATACAGCAAATACCTGCTTAACTTCAACTCAAATGAAACCAGATTCAATCATATTCTTTTGGTCTTCCCCATGCTCTCAGAATACCCACCAAGCTTACAAAATCCTAACCTATGGAGTGATACAACCCTTCTTCTCTTCTTACATTTTGGTATGAAACTTCCACCCTTTAGTTTCCCTCTTTGGTTGGCTCCGACTCAATGAGAATTAACAATTTGTGTTCCATGCAATAATAATGTGGAACCAATGGTTCACATTTTAGTGATTGTAACTTTATCAAATGTTACTTTAGAACACTTCCGTCTTGGACAAAGAATAACTACTCATAAAACTTTCACACCCACTACTCCACCTATAAAATATAAAGAAAGTAAATTTCACAAAAGAACTTAAACTATATACTCGATTTCAATGTCGTATATTGTCAAACTAATCTCCCCTTGTCGTGTAATTGGGTAATGAGTCCCATCTGCAATAACCACCATGCGTTCTGGAGGGACATGTCTGTATGCTGTAGGTTGATCCCTGTTTCCATACAAGTGATGCGTGACACTATAATCCATAATCCATTCAACTACATTGGATCCACAACTGCTAGTGAGTGCATAAGTACTACCTGAAGTGCTGGAGGAGGCTAAGGCTATGACATCAGAGTGACTCCCAGGGGCTGAGGAGGACATGGCAGAACTGGCTGGAGGTATAATGCCTCTCAATCATGCTACAAGATCATCAAACTGCTAATCTATAGAAGAGGCAGTTGGATGCTCAATCTGCTCAGCCATATGAGCAGAGGCTGGAAATCCATGCTTAAAGTAGCATGTATCTTCGGTATGTCCAGAACGATGGCAGAAAGTGCATGGCTGACGAACACGACCTCCTCTGTCACGAGGTCCTCGTCTACGAAACCGAGAAGAGCCTCCCCGACCTCAAGAGGTAGCCATCGCTGAGGAAGTATGACTGGAAGTGGAAGATGGAACAATAATCCGTCTGAGCCTATGAAAGGCTTCCTCCATTGGTGGAATAGTAGAGTACCAAAATCTGAGAACGAGCCACCTCATACTCAGGATCAAGGGCGGCTAGGAACACACCAACCATGGTGGCATTCCGATAAGTCTTCTGCTGCTCAGGGGTAGATGTCAAACAATCAGAGGCATGAAGCTATAGAGCTTCTCAAACGTTCCATGCAAGGATGTATATAGCGAGTGGATAGGACATCCATTCTGTTTGATAGTAAAGATATCATGCTGGAGCTGTAGAATCTGTCTCATTCTCCGCCTGTGAGTAAGTGGCAGCAAGAATATCCCACATTGCCTTGGTTGTGGGTTGATGAAGTATATTGTTGGAGATTTCTGATGCCAATGTACCTGAAAGCCACACCTTGGCATAAGCACCATCCGCCTCCCATGAGGCGTTAACCCCAGTCTTCTCGTCCAGTTCTTCCTCGGTAAGAATGTGTTTCTTACATGTAAACTTCATCATACACATGAATTGCATAGCCCACAATTCATAGTTTGACCCATCCATCTTTACTATAGACGCGAGACCTCTGAAGGCGCCTATGGAGGGAACCTCGATCTTGCTTTCTGACATGATGGCTTTGAGAAGACTAAAGGTGAAGAATAGACACGGGCTTGTCTACACTGACATATAGAGATATGATTGCATGTGTAGACTCATGCAACCAATCTCATTTAGAGACAAAAGACCCTGGCGATGGTGAGGTTCATCCTCGTGGAAGGAAGGGTCCCGAGGACCCAGACGTGAGACTGCGAGGTGCTTAGACGGTGGCAGGGGCCACGCGAGAGGGCAACAGTTACACAAATGATATCACTATTACATGAGATGCCATGCAGGGTATTGATGAGCCAAAAAATTTTCTTGGGAGCCAGTTTGACACTATGGATCTTAGGGAACTTCAATACTTACTTGGCCTAGAGTTTGCTAGAAATCATAGCAGGCTTGTTGTGAAAGAAAGCGTGTGACTAATCTTCTTTCAGAGATTGGGTGATAGACTGTAGACTTGTCACTATTCTTATGGATCCTAATACGAAACTCCACAATGAAGATACAAGGGAGGTTGAGAGGAGGAGGTACAAAGAACTTGTTGGGAAGCTCCTCTACATGACCATTACTAGACTAGATATCTCCTCTGTCGTAAGCAAAGTCAACCAGTTCGTGGAAGTCTCCACAGATCTACATGAATGTAGTCACAATGATCTTTATGTACACGAAGTCCTCACTAGGTATTAGATTTCTCTTCAACAAAGGGACATTCCTTATTATATCATCTTGTGCTGATAAGAAAAAAACAGTCGGATACGGATATGAATATAAGCATTGTCATATCTTTATCCTTTTTGAAATATGAATATGAATACGAATACAAATATCATACAAATGTATAAAATACGAAATCATATCCTCAAAATACGAATGCAAAACATATAATGAAAAATCGGGTATGAATATTTAACAAATGATTAAAAATTAATTTATGAATATTAACTATGTTTAAGTTTACTTAAAAGCTATAAGAATTTCGGGTTCACATTAATTTCCAATATATAAAATTATATTAAATGTTTTATTGGTGATTATATACATAAAAGTAGCTAAATAATAAAAGAAAAGTTAAAGAAATGACTAAATAATAAAAGAAAGTTTGCCATACTTATTTCTATGCATACCGTATTAGTATTGGTATCATCCAAATCAAAACATTTGTATTCATATTCGTATTTGTATGATTGTATCTACATCGATATCCTTTAAAAAATGAATATTGGTATTTACATCCTTTAAAATTTGAACGTTCATATTTGTTGAGGGAAATAGATAACATGATTTATGAGAGGCCCTCGGGTTTTCTTATATAAGAGAGGAACCTATTGGACAAATTACAAGAAGAGGATAAATGAAATAGAAAATAAGCAAAAACACTAATAATGATAACAAATATCTCTACACTCCCCCTCAAGCTGGAGCATAAATATCGATCAGACTCAGCTTGGAACAACATCTCTGATAAGGCCCTTTGTCTAGAGCCTTGGTAGGAACATATGTTGTTTGGTCTCCAGAGCTAACATGCGTAGTGGCGATAAGACCCTTCTGTATCATGTCACGAGTGTAGTGACAATCCACGTCTATGTGCTTCATCTCTCATGAAAGGCTGGATTGTTGGCAATAAAGAGAGCAGCTTGATTGTCACATTGGAGGTGCATGGGAAGAGACACCTCTATAGTCAGGTCAGTAAGAACGGATCTAACCCACACCATCTTTGTTCTAGCCTGCGCCATGACCTTGTATTCTGATTCAACACTCGAGCTGGCAACCACAATCTGCTTCTTGTTTTTCCATGGAACTGGGGAATTCCCTATGAACACATCAAAGCCTGATGTAGACTTTCTATCCTTTGGGCACCAAGCATAATCTGCATCTGTACATGCGGTAATTGAAAAAGATGTGCCTATACTGAAAAGAAGTCCTATACCAGGTGAAGTCTTCAGATATCTCAGAATCATATGTACTGCATCCATATGTGCCTGTCTGGGCTGCTCCATAAACTGTCTCACTTTGCTCACGATAAAGGATATGTCAGGCCTGGTAATAGTCATATATAGTAGCTTGCCGACAAGCTCCTGTACCTTCTCTTGTCGACCTCCTCAGTATCATCATCATAGAGCTTCATACTCGGGTCAATAGGAGTAGTGGCAAGTCTGCAATATGCCATGCATGTCTCTAAAAGAAGGTCTGTAACGTACTTCCTCTGGGTCATCACAAGACCTCGCTGGTTCCTGGCAAACTCCAGTCCAAGGAAGTAACGTAAACGTCCAAGGTCCTTGGTCACAAACTGTTGGCCTAGGAAGTCCTTGCCACCACGAATGCCCTTCTCGTCATCTCCTGTAACAATAATGTCATTAACATAAACAATAATGACAATAGTATCTCTCTGGGTCCTCTGCACAAACAAGGAGTGATCAACAGTCGATCGCATAAACCCTTGCTGCTCTATCAAGTCCCGAGAGCTTCTAGACCATGCTCTTGGACTCTACTTAAGGCCACAGGTAGCCTTATGAAGCATGCGCACCTTCTGACACCCCCCTCAACAGAAAACCTAGGTGGCTGCTGCATGCAGACCTCCTTCTGTAGATCATCATAGAGGAAGGTGATCTTCTCATCTAGCTTGTTAAGGGGCCAATCTCGTGTCACAACAACAGAAAGGAGAATACACATAGTAGAATGTTTGGCAACTGGAGAGAAAGTATCCTGATAGTCCACCCCATATGTTTGGATGAACCCACGAGCCACAAGTCTCGCCTTATAGCGATCCACACTGCCATTTGCATGGTGTTTCACCATGAACACCCTTTTGCATTCCATAATGGATGAACCACATGGAGCAGAAACAAGACTTCACGTACCGCGAGACTGTAGCGCGACCATTTCCTCTTCCATGGCTAACCTCCATTGACCATCCCAAAGAGTCTCCTGATATGACCGTGGTATCTCCACGACTAGTAAATCTCCTGAAATCTTTTGACAACCTGCTCAAGGAAACCTAGGCTGCAAGAGGATAAGTAGCACACTTACGTTGCGGCTTACGAAGAGCAATTAACACATCAAGATCATCTGCCAAGTCTGTGACTTGTGAGTTCCCCTCCTGAGAGGGCACCTGCTCATCCTGTCTGGAATCCTGCTGTACAAACAACTCAGTAGTGCCATCAGTAGAAACTATATGCTCATTACATACCTGAGGTGTGCTGGATGATGGGCAAGGCCTGTGAACAGGGGGACAGAGCGAGACTTGCGAGTAAAAACATGAGGCAAAAATAGTGTCACAGTAGAAGGAGGAGCCACAGGAGCAGGTGTAGGTGGTGGTGATATGATAGTAGATGGAGGAGGCATATAGATCTCAGCATCAGAGTCAGACGAAGCAAGTCTATCACTTGTAGGAGAAAAGTACATGACAAACTCAAAGAAAGTGACATCAACATTGACCAAGTACTTTCGCCTGAGCGGATCAAAGCAGCGGTACCCTTTCTAGGTACGAGAGTAGCCGACAAAAACACACTTGACAACTCTGGGAGAGAGCTTATCACGACTAGGAGAGACATCATGAATAAATGCAACAAACCTAAACACATGAGGAGTAAGGGAGAAAAAATCCTTCTCGGGAAACGCAATCAAGAAAGGAATCTTCTCTCCCAACACAGACGAGGGCATGCGGTTAACCAGATAGCAAGCATAGAGGACAACATCACCCCTGTAAGCATGAGGAGCACGACTATGTATCAGTAAGGTTCTGGTCACATCAAGTAAGTGACGGTGTTTGCGCTCAGCAACACTGTTCTGTTGGGAAGTGTAGAGATATAATTTATGTTATTTGTACTGTTTCATATTTTCTATATTCTTATGGACTCTTGATGTAATTTACCCATAGGCTACTCCCCTATATAAGAGAGCCTAGGGTTTATGAAATAAACAACCCTTTTGATTTTCCCAACATGGTATCAGAGCGGCGGTCCTAGACCGGAGCTCCTGTACACTAACCCTAACCCCACCACACGCCACCTCCTTTGCACGTCGCCCCTTTTCCGCACGTCGTCTCCTCCGTGCACCATCAACCCCGTGCGCACATCTCCCTCTCTGCGCACAACCTACGTGCGCAACCACCCCCTTCTCCGCGCGCCAACTCCGTGCGCCGCCCCCTCCTTCCGCGCACAACACTATCGTACGCCGCCCCTAACCTCCGCGTGCACCGCACCTCTGCGGTCTCCTCTGTGCGCACATCTTGTCCGAGCGCTGCCTCTACCTCGGACCGCCTCGTATCGCCTAGGCCATCATCGCCTAGGCCCTCTCTTACCGGGGTCGCTACATAGGTTCTCATCGAACCTTATTCCTTATGGGTTTGGTTGCTTGAGTCTACACATGCAACCGAAACCGTGAATGTCAGTGTAGACAACCATATCTTCAGTCTATAACCATAGTTTTCTATTATCATCATGTCAGAAAGCAAGGCAAATATTCCATCTACAGGGACCTTCAGAGGTCCTGCGCCTATTGTGAAGATGGACGGGTCAAATTATGAACTGTGGGCAATGTAGTTCATGAATATGATGAAGTCGACCAGTAAGAAGCACATTCTTACTGAGGAAGAGCCTGCTGAGAAGACTGGGGTCAACGCCTCATGGGAGGCGAATGATGCATACGCCAAGGTTTGGCTATCGGGAATGTTAACAATTGAGATTGCAAATGATATTCTCCATCCGCCCACTGCAAAAGCAATGTGGGATATTCTGGCTGCTACCTATTCACAGGCAAAGAATGAGACGAAGATTCTGCAACTCCAGCATGACATCTCTACAATCAAAGCAGAATGGACGACCTCTACACTCATTATACACGTCTTTACGTGGAATGTTTGAGAAGCTCTACAACTTCATGCCTCTCACAACCACTCCTGAGCAGCAGAAGACCTACACGAATGCCACTATGGTTGGTGTATTCCTGGCAGCCCTTGATCCAGAGTACGAGGCAACATGTTCCCAGATCTTGGCAGATTCCACTATTCCTCTGATGGAGGAAGCCTTTTACAGACTGAGTCGTATTACCGTTCCTTCATCTACTGCCAATCAGACCGTCTCAGCTATGGCAGCATCTCGAGGTCGTGGGGGTCATCATCAGTTTCGTAGTCGTGGACCTCGAGGTAGAGGGAGTCGTGTTTGGCAACCATGCACTTTCTGCCATTGTGTAGAATATACCGAGGACACATGCTATTCCAAACATGGATTTCCTGCTTATGCACGAGTAGCTGAACATATTGAACCTCCATCTGCTTCTTCTTTGGATCAACGATTCGATGATCTTATAGCTCGTCTGAGGGGTATTATCCCTCCATCCGGTCCTGTTACATCAGCGCCAGCCTCTGAGAGTCATTCTGATGTTGCTGCGACAAACTTATCATCACGATCGTCAATGGGTTGATGTCTTGAAGTCACAAATGTCCATGAATCTAGAATATAGATGAGCTTTGGTCTTCGATCGTATGCAAAATGGGGCCAATATTGGAGCAATGAGCAACAACCTCTCTTTTCATTCTTTTTCTATTGTTGATTTCTCTGTTGAGTCGATACTTTGGATGAAGGGTAAAGGATCCTTTATATAGGATTGATCATGAGAGTACGTTGGAAATCCTTAAATTCATGAGATTAGTGCACTCCTATTCCATGAAGGTAAATGCTAAATTCCATGAAATTAAACTCTCATTGCTATAAATACTAATCAATGCCCTATTAAGAGATGAGTTCCAACGGAGGGGAACCCACCCAAAAAAAGTAAGATATGGCCGTGTCAAGTATTCTCCACAACTTTTTCTACGAAATTATGCATCAGTTATTAAACAAAATACTAAAACAAAAAGGATGTCATGAGCTCAAGGGACACTATAGGACATCACACTCAAGGATTACCCAAGTCAATGCTGGGATGTAGATCCTTAAAAAGTCAGTTATACACCCACTAGGGCAGGCCTAAATTGTCTTCTATCTTCGTATTTGCATTATATTCTTGAGATAGGTGATCATTTTCAGTAGAGAGCTCACTACACCATTTGAATGGGATTTAAACACGCATTCTTATCGTTACTTTTTACACTAGGTTGCATAACGAAATTTATTGACCTGTCCCGTCAACTTCCCTCCAGAGAGTAACCATATCACCAACTTTATGTATCCAATATCATCATATAGCATTAAACTGGCAAATCGAGAAGTGATAACTCGATTCTAGGCACCAAAAAATCGCACTTCACTGTCAAGAACAGAATAGAAATGCTAAAAAACGAAGGCAACAGATACTCGCACACCTGCATCACTCGGACGTCCTCTCCTTCCGATCCCTCCATCAACTCCTTCCTCTCCTCCTCCTCCTCCTCCTCGACCGCCTCCTTCTGCACGGAACCTTCCAGAACCATCTCCTTGACGTCCGCCACCTCCACCAGCACCGGAGGCGGCATCACCCGCTCCTTGAGAGACCTTAGAATCACCTCAACTCTATCCCGGATATGGTGTCTAGTCGGGGATCGCTGGGGTAGCGGGTTGCAACGTATGCGGTCCGTCCCACTCCTGCCGGTACTGGCCATGACAACGGGTAGGGCCGGGATAATGTCCGAGGGATTAAGATGTATTTTTCTAATTATTAAAATACGAATTAATACGTACTTTGAGAATAATACCATATATATTCAAGTAAGACAATCAAGTTTGATTGATTGAATTGGATTGATAATTACTTTAATATGATTGAATTAATTATGTCCAATTATACTCTAATATGATTAGAGTTGATGATTCCCTTGGAAGAATTGATTATATGAATGTGATTCATAGTAATTAATTAAATTTGAATAAGATATGGAGGATCACATAAGTGACATCCATGGTCTCCCGTCAAGGAGAAGGGTTCCGTCGCCAGGGATTGTATATAGGAGACGCCTGTCCGAAGTGACAGATCCTATATGCAAGCGCATCTGGATCGAGCTCTTTGCTTCTCGAAAGAGTAAGGCCGTATGCGTAGTGACCCCAATATCAGATCCTCATATTATTGGGGCGATATTGGATTGCGCATAGTGAGTTCTATTCCTGTTGACGGTTGGTTCAATTAATGACGGGTCAACATCACCTTAGGGGTGGTGGGTCCGGGTGTTAAAGACCGAATTGGGAGATGCAAGTTGGACTTGCAAGGCGGAATGTGTTCCCGCTTCTTTTTATCCGAGTTGCAGTTTCTCATATTATTGGGATGTAACAAAGATAAGGAAGGAGATCCCAGATCTTGCTGAGATATAATGGTAACTATATCTCTTACATTGAAAGTGATTAAGGGAATGAACTTTCAATGTTGACAAGGCAAGATAACTTTGATATAAAAATTCCTAAATCAAAGTAAAATATGTATATATATAAATATATAAACTTATGCAACTTTCTTATTTCAGATTATCCTTCATTAAACCTACTCAATGTTATACTCAATAATAACCAGTAAAATATCATGGATTAGACTCATGATCCAGATATTGTATTTGCAGTTGGACACATAATGTATGTGGTTGCAATGTGCAAGTTTCCTCATAATAATGAGGGATGATAATTAAACAAGGCAATAGGACTAAAACCCTAGGGTTTGTATGTCTCTATAAGTCTTGATCTCATCGAATGTACTTTGGAAGTGATATGTCGATGATGATCGCAATTGTCAAATAATCCTTATAAAAGCAATAAAGATATTCTGGCATACATATGTGCTCTTGACATTTAATCATGAATGACATGGTTCTCTGCATCATGTAGAATGGTAGCTCTATAAGAGATAATGTATTCAAATAGTTTGAGTACCAACCTGAACCTATGTTTTAAGAGTTTAGATGGATGTAGATGATGAGTGTCATCATTCTACTGTCTATACTCTAGTCATTCATGAAGCTTCATAATATTCATATTGTATGAATTGGGTGAAGCATGTATAAATGTCGAAATGCTCTTACATCAATTTTTTTTTGAATTTAACATAAGAGGTCCTTAGTCTTAAGCAATGGTTGTTTATAGATAATGGGAGCGCCATGGAAGCATGGGTTGGACCCAAGTAAGAAGTATAGTCAAAGAGTTGATTGTACTTCTGTGACTTCCATCCAAAGAGTTGAATGAATGCCAATACTGCAATAAGTTGATGTGTTGATAGTATGACTATCAAGTCTGTCTAGAATCCTCAGAGAAGGACTCAGATGGAGCATCAGTATAATCTGCATATAATCATTGAAATTGACTTACTTATTTGATAAGATAAAGTCTAATAGTTGTATCTCAATCTTCTAATGACACTTGCAATTGGTTGCATGTGTATTAGAATACTAGAAATTTGATCTTAAGGTTTATTGGTCATCCATGTTGAAAGTGATGCAAGTATTGCAACAATTTCCATTGGATCGATAGACTTCATATTTTCAGTGGGATCCCTTTGTCTTAGAGAATGTCTCTATGACCTAGATATTAGAATACACTCATTGTTTATTTCTAAATGTTGGGAATAAACATGAAATCTGGAATAGACCTATCATAAAGAGTTATGATGGAGATATTTCAGATAGTAATCTAACATCTAGCGGACTCCACTAAATTAGAAAATTAATGAATGGTTCATTAAGATTTCCAATACTTAAAATTAAACCTTTAAAGATCAATAGGAGGACATAGATCATTTGATAATGATCTAGCATCATGTTTTGGACATTTGTTTGTTGATGTGATCAATAGACTAATAAGAGATGAAACTTTAGATTGACTAAAGGTTCAAATCTTACATACTTATGAATATTGTATTCAAAGAAAAATGTCCAATACACCTTTCTTTGGGAAAGATGTAAGATGTCAAGGTATCCGGGATCTCATACATATTGATGTATGTGAATCATCTATATCATAGTAAACATTATAGATATGTGATATCTATCAATGATTATGCATGATATGAAATTTCTTCTCTTCACCTAAGAAACCTTTGAAATGTTCAAAGATTTCACAATTTTGGTTTAGAACCAAAGTTTGAAGGAAGATTAAATGAATTTGATCTAATCTAGGTAGTCAATACCTATTAGATGAATTCGTAGAGTACCTTATATAGATATGAATATCATTTCTATCTCACCCCTCCTAATGAACCTTAACTCAATAGAGTTGTAGGGAGATGCAATTGATCATGTGTGACATGATTTGATCAATGATTAATCTTAGCATAATTATCTCTTAGTTTCCAGGTATATGTATATGTGGTAGAGACTACATTATATACTTAATAAGGTTCAAAGCTAGTAAGCTGGAATCTAGCATCAGAGAGTGCTACTTCATTAGGAAAATAAAGGATGGTATTGGATACCTACTTTATGACCTTGAGATTCTTAAAAGATCTCATCTTTGAGAATATGATTCTTATAGGATGAATCTCTTGAGAATCAAGATGAAAATGAAGAAAAGGAACTCATTTATTCTTGAGAAGATAATGAGGCTCCTGAAATCGGAAACTAAATAGACAATTAAAGATGAAACATCAATACCTCTTCAAATAAGTTTGAGGATGAATTCCATGTGTCAGTTAAATCTGACAATGATCAGACTTCATGTGATGAAGCTCCAGAGGATCATGACATGGAAAGATGGATGTTAGCAATAAAAGTCTAATGTAGACTTCATATACAAGTGTTGTATATGGAACCTCGAGGATCCACCTATATGGGTCAGACCCATTAAGGTGTAAATGGATCTTCAAGAGAAAGAGGGAACCTGATGAAGATGGTAGAGATCTTCAAAGCACAGTTCGTAGTCATAAGCTATACACCGAAGAGAAGACATCGCTCGCGATGAGACTTGCTCTCCAGTGACCTTGCTTTAATCCATCAGAATATTGCTAAATGTAGCTGCACAACTTGACTATGACATCTTCATGATGTGAGACAAGATTGCATTCCTCTATGAAAACCTCTCTGAGGATATTCATATGAAGTAGCCCCAGGGCTTCATGGTTGAGGAAAGCAAGATGTGCTAGCTAAAGAACTCCATCTTTGGACTCTAATAAGTTTCTTATAGTTGGAACATAAGATTTGATGAAATTATAAATGTTATGATTTCAGATAAAATCTTGATGAACCATGTGAAGCTTAGTGGGAGTGTCATTGTGTTCATCGTGCTAAATGTAGATATTATTCTAATCATTTAGAATGATATAAAAACAATAATAAGCGTTTTATAATTTGGTTGATTCCATACCTTGAGATACGATCTCAAGGATACCTTTTAAATCTTAGTTCTGAAGTCGTTCAGAAGCAAAGAGAAGAGGATATTGGAACCATCACATTATTAGTATACCTTGGACATATTCCATTTTCTGGAAAATTCCAAGAAAGGCTTCTTTCCCTTAAGATATGGTATTGACCGATCTGAAGGATAGCACCTCAAAGAGTTGAGGAAGTGAATGCTAGAACTACTTACACTTGTGCATCAGTTATAAGAAGCTGAATGTATGCTAGATGTATACAAGAACCAGATGTCTACCATGCAGCGGGAGTAGTAAACTGTTACTAATCCTACTATGGAGATAAAACACTTGATTACAGTAATAATAATATCTTCAAAGATGATGAAACTTAGAGATAGTGATCTCAAAGTCTTATCTTCAAACGTTTAAGACCTTTGTAGATAGTGATCTATAAGGATCTTAACTGTGGATATCTTTGGAGATAGAGATCTCCAGGAATGAAGGTATTCTTATAAGGATTATGGGAATACTGGTTATGATAATTAATAAGATATAGTGTCAAGGACACTATAACCAATGAAATTGAGTATTTGTTGCGTAAGATGCAACATTCGCATTGGATGCGAGCACTGCTACTAGGAGATATGCAAGTGCCGTAAAAGGACTTGACATAGTCTCTTGGGAACAGAGTGACTGATCAGCTTACCTAGCTATTTTCTAAATAGCCTATGATTGTCACATGAGTGTGGGTTTTAATGATTAGCCCATTAATGGCTCTTTGGGCTAGTGGGAGATTGTTGGACATGCAAGCCCACGGCGAGCCATTATGCAATAAATGTTATTGCAATTCACTCCTTAATATGAAATAAAGAGTACAAATTTTGCATAATAGGTCCCTTAGTACAATTAGGGTATGTACAATGGCTATCTTAATGATCATACAACTGTTGATTCAATTATTGAATCATAGAGGCTGGTGCTTAGATGAATATCTAATGAGTTAGATTGAGGACTCGTCAAGCACCGTCAAATGATTATTAAGAGATGATCTCCAGCCAGAGTAGGAGATGGAAATCCTATCTTAGTTAGGTTGATATCTGACCGACCTCTTGATGCATGTCCTCTGCATAGGAATAGAGATTCGGAGGTGTCAGATTAGTTAGGTCAAAGAGTTGACTTAACGAGATCGAGATAACCAAAGTCCTATATCGTATGCTGTCACGATACAGGCACACATCCTCTGACCGGAGACAGATGTGTTACTATATGTTTGAGTATGTACATTTGGCAGACCAATAGGTTGATGACCTAATCAAGGTCTATACACCGGCGCGCTGGTGTGCATATAAGGGCATATGAGTAATACGATCTCTCAAAGGGATCATACAGGTTCAGTTACTGAACCAGAAGACATGAGCTCACTCATGAGATATTGGGAAGAATCAAATTCCATGCGCATGGTCGTCTCGCTTTGGAAGCTTGACTGAATTTGTAGGTTTGATATATACTTTTGGAAAGTATATGATCAAGACCTAGGTATGATATATGTTTTTTGGAAAGTATATGATCGATACCGACTCCCAATAATCGAATGAGAAACTTACTGATAAAATCCTGAAGTAGATAGTGTAAAGTTGATCTAATACTTCTGGTTTAATCTGAGTCTTCCAGTATGCAGGATGTACAGGTATTGGGAATGCCTGAGGGTGATGTGATCATAAACGGTTGTATAACCATGATGCTTCTATTCCTAGGGAGTGATGAAACGGGTCTGGATTTTAGTGACTCCTCTAATAACCGTCCTGCACCCTTTGTTAATCCGGTCAAATTAATGTCCAAATTACTTTTAATCGTTCGTTGCAGTCGGATACGAGAGGCTAGTCAAAAACCACTTTGATTTAATGTTAAGCGGTGAATTTTTTTACTTGGTGGAGTCCAAGGTCGATCTCAGGGAGGCATCTGTCTCCTTAGGTAAATTTTAAGCAATTATCCAAGTGTGTGATTTTCGGGGAGTAATTTTTTTGTCTTTTTCAATTTCTATGCAGACTTATGCAAAAATGCAGGCCAATTTAACGTTTAATTCAATTAAGATATCAAATGAAGTCCAAAAATTCTAAAAAAAATTGGCCAGATGATTAATGATGATGAAAATGATCTACACTAATTTTTTTGGATTTTTCAGACACTAAATTGATTTTCTGGAAATTAAATATGTAGACATGGTGATTTTCAATATTTAATTTTTAATAAATAACAAACCACAATTTTTTTCAAGAACTAAAAATATCCTAGATAGCACTAATGACAAGGAATCCAGGAAAATTGAAAGATCTTAAATTCACTGTGAAATGAATTAATTAAAATTAATATAAGAAAATCACTCAACAATTTATTTAGGCCTCGATATGTGTGCAAATGACATGAAATTTTTATGGTATGTTAAGAATACTGTCCTTAAGCTACTATGAATTTTTGATGATTTTTGGAAGCACAGAAAATTAAATACAAATTAAAAGGTGTCACTGGGCAAAATATTTCAAAAATGCACCAATTAATTCATTAATAATTCTACTGAAATTACAAAAATGTAAAGACACGTGGACCAATAGACAGAGGACAAGTTTCTCAACAAAATGCAATTTTTAGATTTGCAAAATGATGTAAAATGCAACTTAGGGATGCGTGCAAACACATGGGTGTAAATGCAATACAGAAAAATAAAAATATGCGAACATGGACTAAAATGCAATTACCTATAATACTAGGGACTCGAGTGCAAATTCTCCACAAGGCACGTGCTCCTCACGTGGGCTCAGCTTCACAGGGACCTTTTTGCAAATATGGAAAGCTCCAGGGGCCTCTGTGTAATTTTCCAAGGCCGCACGTGCTCCTCACGTGGGAGGCCTAGGCTCGGATGGCTGCGGAGGCTCGGGCCGAGGCTCGGGCGACGGTGGAGGTCTGGAGTGAGGCTCAGTGTAGCCTCGGGTCGTCCGAGCCTAGGGTTGGGGGCAAGACTCGGTCTTCGTCGACGTGGCTGGCTGCGGGCCTTTGGATCAAGATCGATCCAAAGGATGGCGGTGATGATGCGTGGCGAGATCAGAATCCGTCAGATCTGGATAGATCTAGCGGTGGTCGATGGAGGCTGAAGATGATGACGTGGCGTTCTCCTGAGCGTGGGATCAATGATGATCCTACGGTCGTTGGCTGCTCCAGTGGGCGGGCGACATGGCTGACTGTGAACCGTTCGATCGAGATGATCGAACGGCCTCTGGGGCTTCTTCCTCGACGGCCCTCCGCCTCCTGCGGAGGAGAAGGCGGGGCTCCGACGTTGCTGTCTTTGCTCCGCCCTTCCCTCCCGTCGTCGGTGAAGGTCGATGGCGAGTCGGAGGTATCTCGGAAGATGCGCGGATGGTCGACGAAGCCTCCGGTGACCTCAGGAGTGAGAGAGGGCCGTCGGAGGTTGATGGCGACGAAGCTCGAAGATGACTCCGGCGAGCTTCCGTTCAATGAGACGCGGGGTACCTGCAAGTGTTAAAGAGAGAGCCGGAGCTCGTGCGTGCGTTTGTGGAGAGGTGGAGGTAGTCGGCGAGGCCTAAGGCGTGCGGAAGATGGGTAGGCGATGGTGCTCCGGCCAAGTGGCGGAGCTGAGCTGATGAAGGTTGACGTGCGTCGTCGGGGGTCGTGAAAGCTACCGCGAGGATGGGAGCTTCGACGCGAAGCTCGGTGAGATGGAATGGAAGCGAGAGGTTGATCGGTGGCGGCGAATAAAATCAGAGAAGATAAAAGAAAATTAAGAAAAAGATCGGAGATGGATAGAGGGGTTCACCTGAGGATTGGACCTCTCTCTTGGGGTCCAGGTCGTCGCTCGAGGGACCGGTGATGTCCCGAGCTCCAGTAGCTGCTCGGAGGAGTCGCTGCGACACGACGAAGTTGCCGTGGATCTCGCCGGAGAAGAAGCCCTTCGTCGCTCACGGAATCGTCGAATTGCTGTCACCAATCGAAAGCTCGGAGCTCAGGGAAGCTCTCTGGAGTGGCGGATGCGGCTGAAGTTGGCCGGTGGTGGCGTATTTATAGGATGGAGTTGGTGGGTTGGCCGGTGACGAGGTGAGGTTTGTGGTCGACGTGGGGCGACTCTGGTGGGAGTCGTGGGAAGCGAGGGAGCTGGCGAGGGTGAGCGAGGAGTGCTCTCCATCGTGGTGGTGTTGGTGGTCGGAGAGGGTGGATGAGGTGCTGCCAAGAATAGTATGGGGGAGGCTTGTTTCGCAAGGGGAGAGATCGTGGGTGAGTGGCGTCCGGAGGTAGACGACGGAGCTCCACCGTTGGATCTGGTGATCCAACGGTGATGATCGAAGCGATATGGGACGTGTGTGATTAGATCAAGGCGCGTAGATGATGGGCCGTGATCGCGCCACATGGAGGGCGCTGGGCGAAGCGCGGGCGAACGGCTTGGATGAGGAGATGGAGAGGATCGAAGGGACGAGGAACGCCAATGGAGGAGCGGCTGTGATGGGCTCGATCAGATGGTTCATCTGCCGCCACGTGGGGAGCTCTGGAAGAGGCGCGAGCGGATGGTGCGGATTGAAGGCATGAGATGATCTGACGACCCAGACAAAGGGCGTGCGTGGAATACCTGGAGTCGTTGGATCTCAGGAGGAGATCCAACGGCTGGAAGATGAGGCGGATGAGGCAAGGGGAGCGGGCCGCGTGGCGCAACCAGAGGGCGCCACATGGCCTGCTGTGAGTGACTGGAAGAAGATACACGTGTAAAGAGAAGAGGGGCCCGAATTTGGAAAAACTCAAAACATGAAAGTTGTAGATCTCGATGAGATCTAGAAGTTTTATGTTGACCAAAGACGGAGATGAGGTCAAATATGATACATAAATACAAAGATACAATTATACACCTATGTAGTATACAAAGTGGCCCCAAAAACCCAACTTTCCCATACAAGCTCCAAATTCAATGAAATTAGTCTCATTTTAAAGGTCTTTAAATGTGTAGTATTCTAAGAGTAAGTAGACCTAATTCGGAGTTTGTATGAGGGCTTTATGTGCATTTTAGTGTACAGGGGTTCTCAGGCTTTATTGGCTATTTTACAAAGGGGATTTTTGGCATTCTTCCCTATATGATTAACTAAGGAGTACAAATTATAGAGAAGAGATTATTTTAGTGAATGGGTATTTTACAAGTGATTTTTGGCTTTTTATTTAAATGCAAATGGACTGCTAACATGTATGAATTCTGAATGTATGAAAGAATGCTATTTATGCAATATAAAGGGAAACATGCATCTATTTTCTCGGGAACAAGGCTCTATTTTTTGACTTTTGAAGTGATGAATCACAGATTCATCAACCCCCTATACTTAAACCTTGCTCGTCCCCGAGAAAATAAATGAAATGCAAGAGTGAAATGATTTTAGGTTCCATACCAAGGTCATGAACAAAAGTTAAAAATGGGGCCTGACTCGACCTTTGGATTAGTTGTGTGGCGGAACCTTATTTGTACCTGAGCTTAAGACCTAACAGACTTCAAGTTCCACAAGTCTTCTATTCAAGACTCCTCAACAGTCAGGTCAGAACAAATCCTCAAACGCAAATTTCTGATGACTATGATTCTTACTTGTACTGTGTAAGTGATTTGTAACCCTCCACATCAGAAATGGCTCGGAACCAGCCTCCTCTAACGAGGTAACTCAATAACCGGGTCCAATAACTCTTTCCTCGAGGAGCGGGGTATTCCCTTCTAAGTTCAAGTGCGACCAACTCAAGAGGAGGGGGTAGAGAAGAGAATGGATGGTAGCCAGTGTAGCTACCTATCCTGGGATGCCTGACCAGTGTAGCCAAGTCATCCAGCTGCATTTCTTTACTAGTATACAATCTCTGACATGTATTTTATTTTTTCTTGAACCTGTCTGATTTTTTTGGAGTTTTTGCATTTTTTTTTAAAGTGCAGCATGTACACCAGGAGTTTTTCCTCTTGAGTCAGTAGACTATCCCTCTTTTGAAGCATTATTGCAACCCACATCATCCTGTCCTTAGATGTCAACACCACCAGACTAGGTTGAGACGCACTACCCTCCCTAGAGGAGGACGGATGTTTCCACCCGTGTGCTACTCCAAGCTAAAGGATTCTACTTCCTCACCACCTCATCAATGAAGAGCTACGTGCATAGTGCTTGTCCAAGTTAGGTCATTATCTAAAAGAATCCTGCGTATGCACGAGATATTCTACTTAGACTAATCAAGATGACATGTGAACATAGACTTGCGGACTCAAAGAATTAAGTCACTTGACCTGAGAAGTCTTAACTCCAGTTCCTATAAGGTTCCTCTGAAATTAGGTGGATTAAGGTCAAATCAGGTCCATCCTCAATATCTACTCATAACTTGGTCCAGAACCCACTAGCTTTTCACTTTGCATATGCAAAGTTATGCAGATGAGATGAGATATCATGCTATGAAAATGCAAGACTCTTTTTCTTTTTCTTGGATGCAAAGATGATATGCAAGAGTAAATAAGAAGCCTCTTTTCATTTTTATTTTTCATTTTTTTTGATTTTTACCCACCCGTAATTATTGTAAAATATATACAAAAATATGCGAAAATACGCGAAAGTACGAGCTATGGGTAAAGTATATATGTAATATATACACGCCCCCCTATACTTAGCGTGTGCTATGTCCTCAGAGCACGAAGAGCGAGGAAAAAGACATAGCTCGTGCTAAGCGTAGGAGAGCTAAAGGAACAAAAAGTATAGAAGTCGTCTTGCCCCCCTATACTTAGGCTCTGGCAGCCTAAGTGTAGAAGAAGATCAGAAATGGGGTGGGCGAGGGAAAGATGGGTAGTGGCTGAATATACAATGCGGGCATCGGTCCCCCCTATACTTAGGCTTAGGTCAGCCTAAGTATAGGTAGGAAATGAGTATGAGGACCAATGTGATCTGGAGAATGTACAGTAAGCCGACTTAGGTGACCCTTCCCCCCTATACTTAGGATCTGGTTATCCTAAGTATAGTCCAAGATAGCGCTCTGATGAGGCGGGGATGGGTTGTTGAAGTCACGGGAGAAAGGGTAGGATGTACAAGAATGATGATATACATAGATGAGTCGGTGTGAATCTTTCAAGATGCTGCTGATGGCTGGAGTTCATTGCTGCAAGGTCTCATACGCGACTCGATGTGAATCTGCTGTATCTGTCTCGCGCATGAATACAATCTCCTCAACATGGACTAACTGCTCATTGGATTCGACGACGTGCTTCAACAGCTGTCCATTCACTAGGAATGTCGGTGCGTCCTCTGTGAGATCTGAGATCTCGACACATCCACTATCATGTACCGTACGGACGACAAATGGGCCTGTCCACTTAGACTTCAACTTGCCTTGGAAAATCTTCAGCCTAGCATTGAACAACCATACCTTCTGTCCAGGAACAAAGGTCTTTCGTCTGATATATCTATCATGCCAACGCTTTACCTTGTCCTTGTACACTAAACTGTTGTCATATGCGCGGTTTCTGACTTCCACAAGCTCATTCAGATCCATGTCTCTCTGCTTCTGACCCAGGTGTGTGTTCCAGTTGACCTTTGATTGCCCATTCTGATTTGTGCACTAACTCTGCGGGTAAATGGCACGGCTTTCCGAATACCGTTCAGAACGGGGAGGTGCCTAACGGTGTCTTGTAAGCCGTCCTATACGCCCAGAGGACTTGATCCAAGATCTGAGACCAGTCCTTCCTGTCCGGGCGGACAAGCTTTTGCAATATGGTTTTCACCTCCCTATTTGACACCTCAGCCATACCATTGGTTTGTGGGTGGTAAGGACTCGCGACACGGTGTTCGATGCCGTAGTCCTTCAGGAGTTTCTTCACCTCCCGATTCACAAAGTGGCTACCCCCGTCTGATATCATCATTTTGGGGATCCTGAATCTAGAGATTATATGCTCTCTGATGAATTTACAGACAGTCCTGCTGTCTGCGACTCGGGTCGGGATAGCCTCCACCCATCTGGACAGATAATCTACCGCAAGGAGGATGTATTCGAACCCGTGGCTGACAGGGAATGGGCCCATGAAATCGATGCCCCAGGCGTCAAAGACATCACAAATGATGACCGGCTGCATTGGCATCTCATCCTTGGAACCAACGGTTCCTCCCATTCTCTGGCAAACTGGGCACAACTTCGCGAAGGCGGTGGCATCGCGAAACAGAGTCGGCCAGTAGAAGCCACACTGAAGTACCTTCCATGCGGTCCTCTTCCCGGAGTGGTGTCCTCCTGCCTCTAAGCTATGGCATAAAGAAAGGACACTCTGGTATTCCTCCTGAGGAATACAACGTCTCCAGACACAATCCGGTCCTTCAAAGAAAAGGATCGGATCCTCCCAATGGTAGTGTCTTGCGTCCGACTTTAGTCGGTCGATTTGGCTCTTGGGCCAATCTTCGGGAACTTTCTTGGAGACAAGATAATTCACGATATTGGCGTACCATGGGAGTGAGTCGATAACAAAAATCGACTCGTCAGGGAAGGAGTCTCGAATTGGTGAAACCTCGGAAGTATTAAGATCTTTGAGACGAGAAAGATGATCGGCCACTACGTTTTTTCTTTCCAGGTTTATCACGGATGTCAAATCAAACTCCTGGATAAGTAAAATCCAACGAAGAAGACGCGCCTTCATGTCCTTCTTTTCCATCAAATACCGTAGTGCCGTGTGGTCTGTGAACACAGTTACCTTGGATCCAATTAGGTGAGATCTGAATTTGTCCAAGGCAAACACTACCGCAAGCATTTCCTTTTCTGTAACTGTATAGTTACGCTGAGCAGAATCAAGCACTTTGCTTGCGTAGTGAATTGCAAACGGGACGCCATCTCTTCTTTGTCCCAATACAACCCCAACAGCATAATCAGAGGCGTCCGTCATGATCTCAAAAGGTAGTGACCAATCTGGGGCTTGTAGGATGGGTGCGTCCATGATCATTCCTTGTAAAAGCTTAAAGGCCTCAAGACATTTGTGATCTACAATAAACTCCATGTCTTTGCCTAAAAGCTCAGTTAGCGGTCGGGCAATCTTAGAAAAATCCTTAATAAATCTCCGATAGAATCCAACATGCCCGAGGAACGACCGCAACTGTCTTACGTTGGTTGGTGGCTGGAGTCGTCTGATCACGTCCACCTTGGCAGGGTCAACCTCCATTCCTCTCTTGGAGATGACATGCCCCAACACTATGCCCTCCGTCACCATGAAGTGACTTTTCTCCCAGGAGAGCACCAGATTAACCTCACAACATCTCTTGAGGACTCGGTCCAGATTCCTAAGATAGGAATTGAAAGAATCGCCGTGGACCGAGAAGTCATCCATGAAGACTTCCAGGAATTCACCGACCATTTCGGCGAATACAGCAATCATGCACCTTTGAAAAGTACCTGGAGCATTGCATAACCTAAAAGGCATGCGCCTGAAAGCATAGGTACCAAAGGGGCATGTAAACATGGTCTTTTCCTGGTCCTCCAGAGCTATGGCTACTTGATTGTAGCCCGAGAACCCATCTAGGAAGCAGAAGAATTCTTTCCCCGCTAATCTTTCTAAAATCTGATCAATGAACGGTAGGGGGAAATGATCCTTCTTCGTCGCGGCATTCAGGCGTCTGTAATCCACACAGACGCGCCACGACGTGGGTACTCTCGTCACGATCTCCTCTCCATCCTCGTTGGTGGTCGTCTGAATTCCCGACTTCTTTGGGACAACATGGATTGGGGCCACCCACTTAGAGTCGGAGATTGGGTAAATGAAACCCGCGTCGCACCATTTTTCTATCTCTTTTTTCACGACCTCCCGTAAATTTGGATTCAACCGACGTTGGAATTCACGAGAGGGTTTGGCTTCGTTCTCCAAGTAAATATGGTGCGAACACAGAGCGGGATTTATCCCGTGGAGATCGGAAATGCTCCAGCCTATCGCCTTGCGGTTTTTCTCCAGGATCTCTAGCAAGCGATATTCCTGCTCCTCGGTCAATTGCGAACTGATAATGACCGGAAATTTCTTGTCTTGGCCCGCAAGGAAGGCATATTTCAAGGTTGTAGGTAGGGGTTTGAGCTCGGGAATAGTGTGATTGTCTAAGAAATCTGGCTCAATCTGCTCTGGTTCAGTGTTGGAAGTGGCTGGATCGTGTTCTGTGATAGCTGCCACCAAGCGCGGCTCTGGAGTCGGATCGTCAAAAGTTTCCATACAATCGGCAAACACCTCGTCCGACTCGTCATCCTCATCTTCCGATTGTCCTAAAGATGTAAGGACTGACAGGCCCAACTGGGCCTCTACGTCATCGAAGATGTAGGGCGATGCAGGCTCAGAGTTGTACTCGTTCCTGAGGATCTCGCAGACTGACTCATGCATTGGATCATCTTCGAGGGAGATGGACACATCGGTGCTGGCTGGGTTCTGTCTCCATGGCCCAACTAAGTCTACATGCTCGCAGTCTGTTCCGGTAGAAGAGTACTTGGTGCTGGATTCAGAATTCGGTCTCTGCCATCTTGTCTGCTTCATTTCAAGTTCCTCATCTCCGCCTGGAGTTTGGAACTGAATCTTCCCATTCTTATAATCAAATAAGGCCCCTGCTGTTCTAAGGAAGGGCCTACCTAGAATGATCTGGGAATCTCTCCAATTACGAGGGGTTTCCATATCCAGGACAGTGAAGTCCACCATGTATTCTTGCCCCTCGACTTTGATCACAATGTTCCTTAACTCTCCTTGGACCTCTTAGTAGATTTGTCAGCGAACTGTAGAAGAGCTCTAGATTTCCTAAGAGGTCCGAGATTAAGCCGCTCATAGAGGGCTGTGGGCATCAAATTGATCGAGGAACCATTGTACAGGAGAGTGCGTGCAAACGCGATGTCATCAACATGACTCACTACATAATGTGCACCCATGTCTCTTCGTTTCCGAGGAAACGAGTTCTTTATTGCACAAGTCGTGGCTACTGATAAAACGTGTTTCTCAACACGGCTTTTGGTCTTCCTGCTAACCCTAGTAGGTGTGCATCTCACCTTAAGGTATTTTTGGAACGCAGGGGTCATTTCCACAAACTTGTCAAAAGAGATTGTGACCTTGATGTGTTTATTGCAAAATTCATCCATCTCAGGGTCATCTTCTTGGATTTTCTTTGTTTTCTTCTTTCCACCTTTGAGAGCTCGGGGGAAAGGGATTATTGACTCCAACTCAGGTTCGGAAACTGAAATCTTCTCATTAATTTCGGGAACTGAGTTCTTAACATGACTCTGACTCTGATACAGACTCGGACTCTGACTCTGACTAAAAGGAAAATGCTGAGGCGAAACCGGTGATGCTTCTTCCGCTTCTTCTGGACGATCCTCCTCAGATGGAGGTGCGGGCTCTTCATCGGTGTTGTCTGACTCTATGCAAATGCGAGAATGCTGCTTCAAGGACTCAGATGTCCTCTTCTTCCGCTGGCGATGGTGGTGGTGATGCTCCTCCTCTTCTTCCTCCGAGTTCTCCTCAGGTAGAGTCTCGGAGGCTCCTTCCTTCTGTGCCCGTGCCCGATCAGGTATGGTCACGATCCTTCCGCTCCTGAGGGACATATGATTGACATTATCGTACGAAAGGATCTCATGTTCAGATAAATAATTATCTGAATGATATACCTGATCTCGAGGTCGGTTCTGGCCCTGGTGTAAGATGTTCGGGTTGGCCTGAACCTGTGCGGGGATTGGAGTCCTTGACGCCATTTGTTGGTCCTGGTTACGAGAGACCCGATTGATGTCGGTCCTCATGTCCAGGTAGTCATTCTGCATCTGTTGGACCCTATCAGACAGGGTCTGGATCGCCAAGGTAAGGGACTCCAATTCGGTGGGCTGGGCTGGCTGTTGTGTAGATGCGGTCCTGTATTGGCCCTGCTGGCCGTGCCGATACTGCTGCTGATGGGACGATGCTGGCCCCTGCTGGTAGGTGCGCTGCTGCGGCTGGTACCCCTGTTCTGGCCTGGACTGGAAGCGCGGGACGGCGACGGGCTTGGTTTCTTGGTAGACTGGGGATGGGTGGTGTGGCTGATCCTTCCCCATCTCGATTTGCCGGACTATCGGGTCACGGCTATACCAAAGCCCGTTGATCTCATATACTGGCGGAGGCTCCTCGTATTCCGTTTCCACTTGTGGGGGTGCATGATGGTTCTGCTGGGTATAAGTCTGATCCCAGCTGCTCTGAGACCCCGGTGCCTGTTCCTGTACAAGATGGACTCGATGTACAGGTACAGGTGGTGCAGAAGGGGCAGGTAGCTTGATCTTAGCTACCTTTTCAGAGAGTTCCTCCACTTTCTTTGGAAGGCTCGAAAGAGACTCCATCTCCGCGACTCTCTTGTGGATTTGCTCGACCATGGTAAGCTTGTCGGCAATCATCCCCATGCTGGGGATGAGGTCCTCAGTCAGATCTGCTACAGTCCTTCGAGTTGTCTCATTGGATAGGATTGAGGGAGACAACTGATAGGCCCTTGTGGCCTGTGACCTGCCGGTTTCCGCCATCTGTTCTAGGATCTTCCATACAGCGTGCTCGTTCTTGTTCAGATAGCTTCCTCCACAGGCGGCGCTGACTAACCCCTGCATCTCTGGGGTTAGACCACAGAACAAGGTCTGGACTAAGATCGCCTTCGAAATGCCGTGGCATGGGCATTTCTGCACTAAGTCATTGAACCTGTCCCAAGCTTCATGGAAAGGTTCACTGGGTCCTTGAGCGAAGCTGGCGATTTTCGTTCTCATCTGATTAGTCCTACTGAGAGGGTAGAACTTCTTTAAGAAAAGATCCTTGAACTGCATCCAGGTAGTACATACCACCCCTAAGTTCTTCAACCAATGAGCAGCCTTATCTCCTAAGGCAAAAGGGGTGGCCTTCAGTCGGATATAATCTTGGCCAACATTGGGATGGCTAAGATTATTGCACACCAGTTCGAAGTCACGGAGAAAAGTGTATGGTTCTTCGCTGAGGTTTCCGTTGAACTTCGGAAGCAGACTAAGGAAGTGGGGCTTCAGCTCGAATGCCTGGGCGGGAACTGTGGGTGCTAACCAATTCTGGATCTCGTTCTCCGCCGGGTTGTAGGTATCGACCATTGGTCGGTCAATCCCTCCAGCTACTATGATCTGTCCCATCCGCGCCGTGAGATCTGCATTCTTCTGTTCGGCTTCGGCGAGGCGATTAAGAATCTGTCATATCCGGTCCTCATCTGGTGGCATCCTTGGCGGCATATTGTCCTCTAGTTCTGGGGATTGGGAAATAATATCGGTGTTAGAGGGAAAATCAAGGAAGGGATTACCGAGGCGATGGTCTTCCTCGGCAATCTCGGAGGAGATAAAAGGGTTGGTTTGAGAGTAACCACCCTGAGCATGGGGGAACCAGGACTCAAGAGGGTCATGAGTCCTGGGTGGTCCAAGGTGCGCTCGGACCGATAAAGATGAGTTGCTTGGGAGACTCATAGAGAGATCAGTGAATAATGCGTCGAGATCTCCCCAGTCACTCATCTTGCTGAAGCGAGAAGAAGATAGGATTTTACTCCTACCTGAAGCAAGCAAAAAGAACAATCCAAGACCCTGGTTTCACACTCAACACAGTGAAGGACTCGAAGTCGAGTCCAATTAATCTTGTAGTTTTTAAGTGTGATTTTCAAGCAAAATAGCAAGGATTACGCGACCTATAGGGAAGTCGGCTCAGAGCCGGATGCGTCTTCCCTGTTTATCCTGTCGCCTAAGATACCGCCGCTCCTTCCTTTCTTCGCTCCTATCCCAAGCCGATGGATTCAGTGACCACACCCCTATCTACCTGCAAGCAGGCGGAGGCTGACAAGGCCGGAACTTCACCCCGGGGGGTTACTGGCAGCTTGTCGCAAAGTACCGCAATTTCGCCCCTACCTACCTGAGACAGGCGGAGGCTACTTGGTACTAGTCAAAGAATCTGAAATTATTCGGCTTGTGATATTTGCTAGGATCAGTTAGAACGTGATATGGAAGACGGGGATTTGGGCTCTACCTTAATGTGTTCACTCACACTCAAGTACCCTCACTCAGCCTGAATACAAGGCCGGTGATTAATCTCCCGCAAACAATTTTCAGATTTTATTCCTTTTTTTTGGTCAATACTGTTTAGCAGTCCCGATTTTAAAGTTAGGTTATCACTTATTAAGTCCACCACAAAGCACGCCTATTGGACAGTCCCAATTTCCTGTTTAATTTAAATGAGAAAATCAGAGGGGGAAGTCGAGAAAAGCTGATGCACGAAAAATCGATGATGCGTATGCTGAGTGAAGAATACTTACAGTGATCCCTTCGCTTTTTATGCAGGATGCAATACAGAATTGAAAGCCTTTTACTCTATATGCAAATGCAAGCGATGAAAGCCGCTCCTAGACAGGCAGTTCTATTAGCGTGAAGAACAGTTTAATTTGACTAAGTACTGCGGTCTAGGTGCGTCTTTTAGGTGTATTGTGTGGTCCTATTGATTACGAGCACAAGCAATTCCTAGATTGGCTCGGGGAGCCGCTAGTGCAAGCTAAGTTACAATTCACCCACACAGCACACGGGACACAGTTCCACTATCTTTTACAGACGCGAGAACCCAAACGGGAACCGCTGGAAATGATGCGAAGAAAAGAAATAAAATAAAAAAATACAATGCCTCTCTTTCCCTCAATAAAGTTAAAATGCTAGGTCTTCGAAGCGTCGTCGACTCCTCGTGTTCCTCGCACAAAAACAAATTAAGGTCAGAGAGTGACACAAAAAATAATGCAAGAAAAAGGAGAGAGAAAAATAATTACAAGAATACCGGGGGTCAGACTACCCGGGGAAGGAAAATCAAACACTCAAAACTTTGCTAAAATTTAACCTAAGCCGTGCCTCCCCAGCAACGGCACCATTTTGATAACCGTCCCGCACCCTTTGTGTGTGACGGCGAGGGCAGTGGCCATGGTCAGAATGTGACGCTCAGATCTGCTCCTCCGCTTTCTCTTCTTGGGAAGAGGAGCAGACATGTGGGTCATGGCCTGCTGAAGTGGGGCCCGGATAATCTCATGAATGGCAGCCACCACTTCGGGTTCAGATAACATTTTTTTGAATTTTTGAACTTCCGCCATACAAGGGAGGAAGTCGGAATCAGCGTATACACGAGGCATGCCAAGAGCAGTCTGTACAGCGGCATCCTCAGAGTCAAAGGTGGGACTGGGTGTGAATGCATGTGTAGTCCAGGGCTCTGGCAAGTGGACTCTCTCTTCAAAATCTTGATCAACCAAATGTCTCCCGATCTCTTTATGGATTTTTACATTTTTCTCATTTTTTTGTATTTTGGGCGATTGCAAGCTCCCCTGATCACCTACAAGTGAAGCCGTATTCCCGACGAAAGGAGCATTAATCTGATTCTTCCTCAAGAAAGCAATATCATCATTCATCAAATCAATGCGCTTTGTCATCCGATTCAAGATATCACTCATAGAGATCGAGGGAGGTGACTCCATCAGGTCAAACTCGGGTGGATGTGAAGGTGGAGGTGGATAATACACAGGTGGAGGTGGAGGTGGGTAAAAGTCCCAGTCGTGATATTGTGGCTGAGGCGGGTATGTACAAAAATCAGAAAAAATAGGAGGAGGATCCTCCTGATAAAAGGGAGGTGGATCGGCTGGAGCGAGCGAGGGGTCCGCAAAGTCCGGATAAAATGCACTCCATGGGTCCATCTCGAAAACAAAAGGAAGTGGTTCGGGGGAGCACGAAAGTCAAGTCAAAAGAGTGCAGAAAAAGGCGCAAATGCGCAGAGATGATCTAGGACACACTCAAAACAATCACAAACAAAAATGAAACAAGACAAACCCTCAATTCACCTACTCAACTCGATAGAGACCGTAAAATGCGGTCTTTTAATCTTGTCTGTTTTAGAGTTAGGTGAGAAGTCCAAAAAATTTCACACACACTTAGGGGCTTGATGGGATTTGGGCACTAATCCTTAAGGTGTGCGTGAGCAAATAAAAACGAAGACAATGAGGGGATCACTCGCCCCAAGAGAATATTTTCTTTTTGGTCGATTTTAGGGTCGAGTAATATTAGCAGTCCCAATTTTATTGATTATCACTTTTTTTTTGGATTTTTAGTAAAAATGCACGATCCTATCGGGGGTTCAATTCCTTTAAGATCCTAGGTTGGCAAAATCAGAGGTAGAGAGGCGGAAAAGCAATGCAAGCGACCAAAACGATGATGGATGCTAAAGCGTAAATGCTCACCTTGCCTCCAGCACTCTACATGCAAGGATGCTCAGCAGAATTGAAATCTATCTATATGCAAATGCAAAACCGATGAAATCGCCCTAAGTTTCAGAAATTGCTATTATCGTGAAGAACCACAAGCTGTTCGCCAATCTTCAACCCAAGAGTCCGGTCTAGGCTCACCCCTCCTCTGTGCTCAACACACTTGAGCTTAGGAGAAAGCGCTTTACAGGGAGAGCTCGCGGCGCGACGGGTTGAAGGTGATGATCAACTGTTTGAAATTTGACTAAGTCCAAAACGAAACTATAGGCACATGCAAGGGTGATTAATGTGTTTGGACCTAATCTATCGCAAGCAATCCTAAAAGCTAAGGGCTCAATCACACAAAATAAAGAAAATCGAAAATCAAAATACAAAGTAAAAAAATGCGATGAAAACCGTCAAAACTACGGTGAGCCCCCAAGTGAACAATCACTTGGAAATTAGGCTCAAGAGTCCAAGTCCGGGGGTACCTGTATTATTACAAATTAAGTCTCTCACTCACTTAAATTACAAAAATAAATGCAAGGAAATAAAATGCAACTAAAGTAGAGCGCGGTCTTCAAAAATTCTCTTCTCGTCTCCTTGGTGCTAGGTGGCTAAGCCGGCTTCACGTGGGTGCTTCGGCGCCTCGAGTGACGCGCCTCCCTCGGTCCGCGGTACCTCGCAGAAAGTCAACAAAGAAGATGGATTAGACAGCTCAAGAGATATATCAATAATACAAATAGAAATAAAAGCCGCGAAGTGCAGACAAATGATCACAACACAAAACAAAAACTCGAACTACGCGTTGTTGCTCCCCGGCAACGGCGCCATTTGATAACCGCACTTTATCGAGGGTCTAAATACGTCGCTGTGGCGACCCACAATAAAATGTGATTAATCAACAATGAACCCACAATCAAGTATCAAATAATGACAAGCAAATGTGGAGTCAAATTTATTTTTAACTCTGCACAAATGGTGTATAGGGACAAGTATGCAGAGAGTTCGAACACAGGGAGCAAGCAGGGTAGTTCAAGAATTCGTGCTCAAGTGTGTGTGTGTGATGTGTCTACACTAAGCAAACAAGCAAAGAAGATTTTGTGGGTTTTTAATTTTTTTAAATTTTTTTATTTAATTTTTTTTTAATTTTATATATTGATTTTTAATTTTCTGATTTTTTTTTATGATTTTATAATTTATATAATTTTTTTGTTTTCAATATTGGAATTTAAAGACAATGGAATAAAAGACAAGGTAAAATACTTATAAAACTAAGTAAAAATTACCAGAAATTCAGAAATAAATTGTTTTTAATATTTTTAAGGGTTTTTTTTTACTGTTTTTGTGATTTTTGGGGATTTTTCAAGATGTTTTTGTATTTTTAATTACTGAAATAAGGCAAAACAGTGGAAAAGGTGCTGGCTGTGAATAAAATGGGATTTAAAAATAGCAACCAGTAGCTAAAAATTTTCACACTATTTTTCAAATAAAAAGGACAAAATAAGGAACAAACAGGAACCGAGTTTGTGATTTTTGGAGTTTTCTACTATTTTATATATTTTTTTGAAGTTTTTGAGTGTTTTAAATTTTTTAGTGTTTTTCTTTTGAGATTTTTAATGATTTTTGGACTGACACTAAAAGACGATAAAATAGACACTAGGTAATTTTTTTGGAATTTTTAGAGGTGTTTTAATATTTTTTGGTATTTTCTAAACTAGACAGTGCACAAAAAGCATGTTTTTGATTTTTAATAAATATGAAAATAAAATAAAATCAAAAACTAAGATGGTGGCGTTAAAGTACACATGTCCAGGAGCTTAACCCTATTTTTGTGGAATTTTTGGGGCTTAAAAAGATGGTCTAATTAATTCATGCAAAGATCCAAACATTCAACCAGCCTGGCAAGGACCATTTAGCAAATATCCGAAAAGATGGGGGCACGGCTGCAAATTTGCCACAAAATTTGTGCTGAACAAAATAACTTTTAGACTAAACACAAATAACCAAAACCCGCAAGGGTGACCTCGCAAAATTTCCAACCACGCGCGTGACTAGCACGCGCTTGGCAGGGACTTAAAGGCAATTACGCAAAACTGCGGGGGTCAAGTATAATTATTACAAAATTAATTAAACGGCAGATGAAAGTTTGAGTGCTCGTGATTAAATACAAGAAGTGCCGGGTAGAGGTTGCAAAATACCCAGTCAAAGGCGGGCGATCCGACAGTCCCCTTTTGTCACTTATACACGTGTCGAGACGTGGGGCCGTGATACCCCTTCGTGGATGCGCGGTGTAGATTAGATCTGGGCTGAATGATCAAACGGTTGTGAGAGGCCCCAGATCCGACGGAGGCTGTGCTTCCTGGAGGGAGGCTATGATCAGAGGGCTCAGACGGGGGTTGGAGGAACGGTCAAGAACGCGGCTGGGCCGAGTTTCGAACGCCCCTCCGACGACCCTCCGACCACCTGGGAGTGTAAGACCAGGGGCAAAATGGAGCTGGAGCTCCTCCTCTCCCCGCGAGGACCTCCGAGGAGCGCCTGGAGCGCCGGTGACAATGGGTTGCGCTGGAGAAGGTGGCGCGCTCCAGGTGCTCCAGACCTATCAAAATCGACCCTTGATGGGGGTCCCTTGCTCCTGGACACCTGCAATAAAAGTACCAACAGAAGTCAAAGGTTCCAGGGCCAGCAAAAAAAAGAAGGGAATGGTGGCGTGGAATGGTGAAAATGGTGGCCGGAGTTCAAGAACTCCGGCGAGGTGTTCGTGATGGTGTCCGGCACTGATGGATGGTTGAAATGGCAATCTAAATAGACGAAACGAAATCCTATACTAACAGCTATCTACTTATAAGAAAAACAAGAAGGAAACTGCCCTCAAATGGCGTTGACCACGAGGAAGAAGACCTCACGGCGGTGGCCGGAGATGGAGTTGGAACGCAGCCCTAGGTGCTTCGCCGCACCTCGCATGAGATGGGGGAGGATTCCCCTGTCACCGGAGACTGGCCCTCGACCCTCACCCGAAGGTTTTTGGCGCCCAAAGCTGGTTCAAAGAGAAGAGGAAGAAGGGGGGTTCGGTTTTGAATGTGGTTGTCGAGGCCCGAAGATCGAAGCGTATCTATTGACCCAGAGACGCGATGAACGAGGCAACCTAAGGGCGTGTATGCCCGATGTCCAAGGAACAACATTGCAGGAGGAAGTATGACGAGAAGATGTAAGGAGTGGCCTCAAAAAAATCACGAAAAGGGACCAAAACGCACTCTGACAAAGCCTATGGGAGTAGGTCAGATAGTTGACCGGGGTCAACTGTCAGACCATCCTGGTTGGTCCACGTGGACCAACCAGGAAAAATCCCCTAAAAAATCAATTAAAAATAGTAAACATTATGATTTTATTTTGGTTATTAAATAAAAAATATTTATTATATTATATAGTATTTAATTCCGATTTTTAATTATTTTTATGATATATATTTTTACAAGTTTGCACTTATACCCCTATAGGTATCTATATCTATATATGTAGTATTTTATTTTTATTTTGTGTATTTTAATTTCTTTAATTTTGTTTATAATTTTATAAAATTATAAAATACTTTTATACACATAAATATATTTTTATTTTATTTTATTGATGTATTTTGTATATTTAATAAAATCTAAGAGTATTTTGTACAGGTATAGATATAGGCAGTATACCTATGTAGTCTTTATACAAGTATTTTTATTTTTATTTTTCTTTGCATTTTATTTTAATTTTAATGCACATATCTATTATAAGTAATATTTACAAAATTATAAAAATATAAAAATGAATAAATAATGAATAAAGAATAAATTGAATATTTTATTCAGTACAAGTATACAATAGGGGTCCAAAACTCAACTTTCAAACCGTAGCTCCGCCAAATGCGAAACCACCGCCATTAATTAGCTTATTTTCTTCTATATACAATTAAAGGTGAGTATGCTGCATTTGGAGTTTCCAGTTGTGAGATACGGGTCTGGGAAGTTGGGATTCTGGATTTTTATTCAGACCATAACTTTTTATCTGTACATTATTTTTCTGTGAAATCAATTTTGTATTTTTCTTTATAAAATTATCTACAACTTTCATGTACAAAGTTTCTTTATTTGATGTATAAAAAGTGGAACCAAAAATAGATCCCAAAATGAATAAAGAATGAATTAATAATTATAGGTATTTTATCTGTATTTCTGACCTTATCTCCCCCTACTTTATTCCTTGTCGACCTATTCATCAAGATGCCTAGGTCTCGGGGTTTCGGGTCATAAAATATTTGCAATATTTTATTCTTTTTCTTTTCTTTTCTTTATTCTATTATTTTGGCATTAAAAACCGTATTTTATACAATATTTACACACATATGCATGAATGCTAAAATGCCTATATTAAGCCTATTTACACGCATTTACTAGGGTTTTTAAGGCCAAAATGATAGAATAAAGATGATGAAACGTAGATTCATCATCCCCCTATACTTGCCTTTGCTAGTCCCTAGCAAACACTTATGCAATAAGTGTAGAAAAGAAAAACAAAGAAAAAAAAAAGAAGAAAGGTGGACTAAATATAATTATCAAACTTGTCTTCACAAAATCAAAGTTTGGAGCTTAAGTCGGACTTTTGGAATTTTAGTGCGGGCGGAACCTTATTGAGAACCAAATTTGAAATCCAACAGTCCCTGAGAATCCCAAAACTCTGTCCAAGTCTCCTCAATAGCCAGGTCAGAGATATCTCAATTCATACGCAAACCCTTATGACTATGAATCTGACTTGCACAGTGTAAGTGATGGTGGCTCTCCCCAACTAGAATGACAAAGAAACTGACTTCTCCAGTATGACAACCCAGTGATTCCCCAATCCAGCAACTCCATCCTCGAGGAGCGGGGTATTCCCTTCTAAGTTCAAGTGGCAACCAGCTCAAGAGGAGGGGTGAAGAGAAGAATGGACGGTAGCCAGTGTAGCTACCTATCCTTGGATGCAAGACCAGTGTAGTCAAGTCATCCTGCTGCAGGCTCACATGATATGACTTTGGAACTCAAGCTTGCTTATTGACTTTACAACATATTCACATACTTTGCAGGCTTTTTATTTTTGTACATGCCTGAACTTTTTTTTCTTTTTTCTTTCTTTTTTTTCTTTTTTTTTTCTTTTGAAATACTATTCACAGCAGCATTTACATAAGGGGTTTTTCCTCTTGAGCCAGTAGACTATCCCTCTTTTGAAGCTTTATTGCAACCCACAGCCTCCTGTCTTTAGACTTCCTAATCACTGGACGGGTTGGGGTGCACTTCCCTCCCTAGAGGAGGACAAATGTTTCCACTTGTGTGCGTCTCGTACCGGCAAATCCAATCCCCTCACCACTCTAACTGAGTTGAGCCATGTGAAAGGTGCAGGTGTCCAAGTTAGGTCATTATCAACAAGAATCGTGCGTGTGCTCCGAAATACTCTACTTAGGCAGTCAAGAATCCATTGAACCAAGTCTCGTGATCCTCAAAGAATTAAGTCAACTAGACCTGAAGTACCTCAAACCAAGTTCCTATAAGGTTCCTGTTATTAGGTAGATTTGAAGGTCCAATCAAGCTCCAATCTCCGGATTTTACTTAGACTCGTTCAACTATCAAACTCAATCCGAAAAATGCTCATGCTATGCAAATGATATGAAGAAAATATTTTTGTGATGCTATTTTCAAAGATTTTGAAATTTTTATGGATTTTTGAAAAGATGATGCAGGCAGATGCATTTTTTATCTTTTTCAAAAAGATTTTTCAAATGTTTTTTTTTGGATTTTAATTTTGCAAATGTTTTTGGGAGTTTTTGAAGACAAAAATATTTTGGCTAAAAACTAGGTGAAAATATGTACACGGGAGTGCTTCTTATATTTATAAGAAGTGGTTTTAAGAATTTACAAGGTAAGAGGTCAATTTTATACATATATACATAAGAGTGGATTTTGGTGTGATGTGTGTATTCCTCAAATTATTTGAAAACAATTTTACACACAATTTTTGAAAACTATAGTCCAAAATAGTTTTTACAAACATTTTACACACATTTGAAAATCATTTTGCAAAGGTTTTCAAAACAGTATATATAGATTTTTCAAATATTTTTGCAACCATTTTTCAAACCATTTGCAAATCATTTTTCAAACATTTTATTTCACATAAAGAAAAGAAGTTTTACAAACCACACATTTTTACACAGGTTGAAAACATGTAACAAAATATTTTCAAAATAGTTTTCAATAGATGTTCACAAAGATTTTCAAACTATTTTTCAAACATTTTGCAAAAAACATTTTCACCTGATTTATTAATCAGTAAATACAAAAAGAATTTGGGGAATAACCACATCTTTTTATTAAGGATTTTTAATGAATTTTAAAGAATTTTTAGCCATATTATTAAGAAAATATGAAAGTACGAGTTATGGCTAAAGTATATACGCAGTATATACGACCTCCCTATACTTAGCTTGAGCTATGTCCTCATAGATCGGAGAGAAAAGAGAAGACATAACGCGTACTAAGTATAGACAAGTCTAAAGAATACAAACTAATGAAGGAATCAACGAATGAGAAGTTGACCGTCCCCCTATACTTAGGATCAAATAATCCTAAGTATAGCAGACTGTACACAAAGCAGGGAGGGTCAAGGGTGGGAATGAACAGATCGTACTCAGATTGGCTCCCCCTATACTTAGGGTAAAATATCCCTAAGTATAGACAAGAAGAGGAGACAATGGAGAGGATCGAAATGAAAATGAAAGGAACTCGGGGTGCCAACCCCCCTATACTTAGGACAAAGTACGCCCTAAGTATGGAAAACTGTCTACAAGGGCGGCACCTTTTTGATAGATAAAGAAGATAGAAAAGGAAAAGAAGAAAAGAAGAAAAGAAGAAAAGAAGAAAATAAATCTGAAGATGGATGGAGAGATCCTGAGTATATACACATCACTCCCCCTATACTTAGGGTAAAAGAAGCCCTAAGTATAGGCAACAACAGGAGTGATGACATGGAACGATGAATGAACACTCAACTCGTCTACCCCTCCTATACGTAGGACAAAGCACATCCTAAGCAAGGCAAACACGAGAAATGGGTAGACGAGCAAAAACGGGAGATAGAAAGAGAGTCACAAGAGAGAATCTACAACATAAACGGGTGATCATCAGAAGGTGGAAAGCAAACCTTCTTGCGGGACCGCTGAGGGATAGATCGGATATGGTGTGTGTCGACATCGGGGTCCAAAGTGGACGGAGGCCGATCAGGGTCGACACGGTGAAGGCCCTCAGTGGAATCAAAACGGAAAGGGACGAACTGATCGATGGAAGCAGTATGGCTAGGTTCTCCCTTGGGGGTCCTATGGTGTGAAGGCACAGACGGGTGAGTGGAAGAAGTACGACTAGGTTCGGCCTTAGAAGTCTCGCCGATATCAAAGTGAAATGGGAAAAACTCATCATCCTCGGAAGAAGTGTAATCGGAGTCGTCCTGCGAGTCCTCGTCCAGGTCAAAATCAAAAGGAACGAAATCATCTGTGGAAGTATACGAACTCAGATCGTCCTCAAGACTCTCACCTGAATCCTTGTCTTCAACAAGAGGTCTGAATTTATCAAAATAAATGGCATCATCATAACCGACCTCAATCATCTTGACCTGTGAAGGGCCAGGAACGGATTTATCAATGGAAGTAGTCAAACTAGGTCCGTCCTGTCTAGTCTTACCTGGGTCATTTGTTGCCTTATGAGGTCTCTCAAAGTAATGGGCACTTTCATAAGCATCCTAATTATCTTGGTATCTGCCCCCTGATCAAATGGTTCAATCACATAAACACTCTGGATCTTATCAACACATCGCCACACACCAGGAGGAGGAACTGCGAGGTCTATGCTTTCCGATTTCCTCCCCTTTCGGGGGATTCGTCGGGTCTCATCAACGATCGCTAAGGAAGTATCTCTAGTAGCATCAGGTAGGTCACAGGCCTCAAAGTCAGCTATAATCGGTGAAGGTGCGTCAGTTGCGGGTCTCTGGTCAACTGCGGGTGCGGTGATCGACACTTCGCTCCCGTCAACAGGACGGAAGCGAACCTCTCCTGATCCATAATCAATAACGACCCTCGCAGAGGCGAGGAATGGTCGTCCCAGGATGATTGGAGATGGCTCCCCTGTGGAGTTCTCCATGGGCAACACGACAAAATCAACATGGTGGCTCGTGCCCTGAATAGAAATGACGGCGTTTTCAAGGATACCCTTCGGCCTCTTGATAGATCCATCAGCAAACTGAACGATCATCCTGGTCTTCTTGAGGGGCCCTAAGTGAAGAGACTGTACCAGCGAGAAGGGTAATATGCTAATAGATGCACCGCCGTCGAGGAGAGTGCGATCACAAGTATAGTCAGAGAGGGTGCAAGTGATGAAAGGTGTAGCTGTGTTCTTCTTCTTGGGAATGGGACGGTGTGTGATGGCGAGGGCAGTGGCCATGGTCAGAATGTGACGCTCAGATCTGCTCCTCCGCTTTCTCTTCTTGGGAAGAGGAGCAGACATGTAGGTCATGGCCTGCTGAAGTGGGGCCCGGATAATCTCATGAATGGCAGCCACCACTTCGGGTTCAGATAACATTTTTTTGAATTTTTGGACTTCCGCCATACAAGGGAGGAAGTCGGAATCAGCGTATACACGAGGCATGCCAAGAGCAGTCTGTACAGCGGCATCCTCAGATTCAAAGGTGGGACTGGGTGTGAATGCATGTGTAGTCCAGGGCTCTGGCAAGTGGACTCTCTCCTCAAAATCTTGATCAACCAAATGTCTCCCGATCTCTTTATGGATTTTTACATTTTTCTCATTTTTTTGTATTTTGGGCGATTGCAAGCTCCCCTGATCACCTACAAGTGAAGCCGTATTCCCGACGAAAGGAGCATTAATCTGATTCTTCCTCAAGAAAGCAATATCATCATTCATCAAATCAATGCACTTTGTCATCCGATTCAAGATATCACTCATAGAGATCGAGGGAGGTGACTCCATCAGGTCAAACTCGGGTGGATGTGAAGGTGGAGGTGGATAATACACAGGTGGAGGTGGAGGTGGGTAAAAGTCCGAGTTGTGATACTGTGGCTGAGGCGGGTATGTACAAAAATCAGAAAAAATAGGAGGAGGATCCTCCTGATAAAAGGGAGGTGGATCGGCTGGAGCAAGCGAGGGGTCCGCAAAGTCCGGATAAAATGCACTCTAGGGGTCCATCTCGAAAACAAAAGGAAGTGGTTCGGGGGAGCACGAAAGTCAAGTCAAAAGAGTGCAGAAAAAGGCGCAAATGCGCAGAGATGATCTAGGACACACTCAAAACAATTACAAACAAAAATGAAACAAGGCAAACCCTCAATTCACCTACTCAACTCGATAGAGACCGTAAAATGCGGTCTTTTAATCTTGTCTGTTTTAGAGTTAGGTGAGAAGTCCAAAAAATTTCACACACGCTTAGGGGCTTGATGGGATTTGGGCACTAATCCTTAAGGTGTGCGTGAGCAAATAAAAACGAAGACAATGAGGGGATCACTCGCCCCAAGAGAATATTTTCTTTTTGGTCGATTTTAGGGTCGAGTAATATTAGCAGTCCCAATTTTATTTATTATCACTTTTTTTTGGATTTTTAGTAAAAATGCACGATCCTATCGGGGGTTCAATTCCTTTAAGATCCTAGGTTGGCAAAATCAGAGGTAGAGAGGCGGAAAAGCAATGCAAGCGACCAAAACGATGATGGATGCTAAAGCGTAAATGCTCACCTTGCCTCCAGCACTCTACATGCAAGGATGCTCAGCAGAATTGAAATCTATCTATATGCAAATGCAAAACCGATGAAATCGCCCTAAGTTTCAGAAATTGCTATTATCGTGAAGAACCACAAGCTGTTCGCCAATCTTCAACCCAAGAGTCCGGTCTAGGCTCACCCCTCCTCTGTGCTCAACACACTTGAGCTTAGGAGAAAGCGCTTTACAGGGAGAGCTCGCGGCGCGATGGGTTGAAGGTGATGATCAACTGTTTGAAATTTGACTAAGTCCAAAACGAAACTATAGGCACATGCAAGGGTGATTAATGTGTTTGGACCTAATCTATCGCAAGCAATCCTAAAAGCTAAGGGCTCAATCAAACAAAATAAAGAAAATCGAAAATCGAAAAACAAAGTAGAAAAATGCGATGAAAACCGTCAAAACTACGGTGAGCCCCCAAGTGAACAATCACTTGGAAATTAGGCTCAAGAGTCCAAGTCCGGGGGTACCTGTATTATTACAAATTAAGTCTCTCACTCACTTAAATTACAAAAATAAATGCAAGGAAATAAAATGCAACTAAAGTAGAGCACGGTCTTCAAAAATTCTCTTCTCGTCTCCTTGGTGCTAGGTGGCTAAGCCGGCTTCACGTGGGTGCTTCGGCGCCTCGAGTGACGCGCCTCCCTCGGTCCGCGGTACCTCGCAGAAAGTCAACAAAGAAGAGGGATTAGACAGCTCAAGAGATATATCAATAATACAAATAGAAATAAAAGCCGCGAAGTGCAGACAAATGATCACAACACAAAACAAAACTCGAACTTGCTCCCCGGCAACGGCGCCATTTGATAACCGCACTTTATCGAGGGTCTAAATACGTCGTTGTGGCGACCCACAATAAAATGTGATTAATCAACAATGAACCCACAATCAAGTATCAAATAATGACAAGCAAATGTGGAGTCAAATTTATTTTTAACTCTGCACAAATGGTGTATAGGGACAAGTATGCAGAGAGTTCGAACACAGGGAGCAAGCAGGGTAGTTCAAGAATTCGTGCTCAAGTGTGTGTGTGTGATGTGTCTACACTAAGCAAATAAGCAAAGAAGATTTTGTGGGTTTTTAATTTTTTTTAAATTTTTTTAAATTTTTTTTAATTTTGTATTTTGATTTTTAATTTTCTGATTTTTTTATGATTTTATAATTTATATAATTTTTTTGTTTTCAATATTGGAATTTAAAGACAATGGAATAAAAGACAAGGTAAAATACTTATAAAACTAAGTAAAAATTACCAAAAATTCAGAAATAAATTGTTTTTAATATTTTTAAGGGTTTTTTACTGTTTTTGTGATTTTTGGGGATTTTTCAAGATGTTTTTGGTATTTTTAATTACTGAAATAAGGCAAAACAGTGGAAAAGGTGCTGGCTGTGAATAAAATGGGATTTAAAAATAGCAACCAGTAGCTAAAAATTTTCACACTATTTTTCAAATAAAAAGGACAAAATAAGGAACAAACAGGAACCGAGTTTGTGATTTTTGGAGTTTTCTACTATTTTATATATTTTTTTGAAGTTTTTGAGTGTTTTAAATTTTTTAGTGTTTTTCTTTTGAGATTTTTAATGATTTTTAGACTGACACTAAAAGACGATAAAATAGACACTAGGTAATTTTTTTGGAATTTTTAGAGTGTTTTAATATTTTTTTGGTATTTTCTAAACTAGACAGTGCACAAAAAGCATGTTTTTTATTTTTAATAAATATGAAAATAAAATAAAATCAAAAACTAAGATGGTGGCGTTAAAGTACACATGTCCAGGAGCTTAACCCTATTTTTGTGGAGTTTTTGGGCTTAAAAAGATGGTCTAATTAATTCATGCAAAGATCCAAACATTCAACCAGCCTGGCAAGGACCATTTAGCAAATATCCGAAAAGATGGGGGCACGGCTGCAAATTTTCCACAAAATTTGTGCTGAACAAAATAACTTTTAGACTAAACACAAATAACCAAAACCCGCAAGGGTGACCTCGCAAAATTTCCAACCACGCGCGTGACTAGCACGCGCTTGGCAGGGACTTAAAGGCAATTACGCAAAACTGCGGGGGGTCAAGTATAATTATTACAAAATTAATTAAACGGCAGATGAAAGTTTGAGTGCTCGTGATTAAATACAAGAAGTGCCGGGTAGAGGTTGCAAAATACCCAGTCAAAGGCGGGCGATCCGACGGTCCCCTTTTGTCACTTATACACGTGTCGAGACGTGGGGCCGTGATACCCCTTCGTGGATGCGCGGTGTAGATTAGATCTGGGCTGAATGATCAAACAGTTGTGAGAGGCCCCAGATCTGACGGAGGCTGTGCTTCCTGGAGGGAGGCTATGATCAGACGGCTCAGACGGGGGTTGGAAGAACGGTCTAGAACGCGGCTGGGCCGAGTTTCGAACGCCCCTCCGACGACCCTCCGACCACCTGGGAGTGTAAGACCAGGGGCAAAATGGAGCTGGAGCTCCTCCTCTCCCCGCGAGGACCTCCGAGGAGCGCCTGGAGCGCCGGTGACAATGGGTTGCGCTGGAGAAGGTGGCGCGCTCCAGGTGCTCCAGACCTATCAAAATCGACCCCTGATGGGGGTCCCTTGTTCCTGGACACCTGCAATAAAAGTACCAACAGAAGTCAAAGGTTCCAGGGCCAGCAAAAAAAAGAAGGGAATGGTGGCATGGAATGGTGAAAATGGTGGCCGGAGTTCAAGAACTCCGGCGAGGTGTTCGTGATGGTGTCCGGCACTGATGGATGGTTGAAATGGCAATCTAAATAGACGAAACGAAATCCTATACTAACAGCTATCTACTTATAAGAAAAACAAGAAGGAAACTGCCCTCAAATGGCGTTGACCACGAGGAAGAAGACCTCACGGCGGTGGCCGGAGATGGAGTTGGAACGCAGCCCTAGGTGCTTCGCCGCACCTCGCCTGAGATGGGGGAGGATTCCCCTGTCACCGGAGACTGGCCCTCGACCCTCACCCGAAGGTTTTTGGCGCCCAAAGCTGGTTCAAAGAGAAGAGGAAGAAGGGGGGTTCGGTTTTGAATGTGGTTGTCGAGGCCCGAAGATCGAAGCGTATCCATTGACCCAGAGACGCGATGAACGAGGCAACCTAAGGGCGTGTATGCCCGATGTCCAAGGAACAACATTGCAGGAGGAAGTATGATGAGAAGATGTAAGGAGTGGCCTCGAAAAAATTACGAAAAGGGACCAAAACGCACTCTGACAAAGCCTATGGGAGTAGGTCAGACAGTTGACCGGGGTCAACTGTCAGACCATCCTGGTTGGTCCACGTGGACCAACCAGGAAAAATCCCCTAAAAAATCAATTAAAAATAGTAAACGTTATTATTTTATTTTGGTTATTAAATAAAAAATATTTATTATATTATATAGTATTTAATTCCGATTTTTAATTATTTTTATGATATATATTTTTACAAGTTTGCACTTATACCCCTATAGGGATCTATATCTATATATTGTAGTATTTTATTTTTATTTTGTGTATTTTAATTTCTTTAATTTTGTTTATAATTTTATAAAATTATAAAATACTTTTATACACATAAATATATTTTTATTTTATTTTATTGATGTAATTTATATATTTAATAAAATCTAAGAGTATTTTGTACAGGTATAGATATAGGCAGTATACCTATGTAGTCTTTATACAAGTATTTTTATTTTTATTTTTCTTTGCATTTTATTTTAATTTTAATGCACATATATATTATAAGTAATATTTACAAAATTATAAAAATATAAAAATGAATAAATAATGAATAAAGAATAAATTGAATATTTTATTCAGTACAAGTATACAATAGGGGTCCAAAACTCAACTTTCAAACCGTAGCTCCGCCAAATGCAAAACCACCGCCATTCATTAGCTTATTTTCTTCTATATACAATTAAAGGTGAGTATGCTGCATTTGGAGTTTCCAGTTGTGAGATACGGGTCTGGGAAGTTGGGATTCTGGATTTTTATTCAGACCATAACTTTTTATCTGTACATTATTTTCCTATGAAATCAATTTTGTATTTTTCTTTATAAAATTATCTACAACTTTCATGTACAAAGTTTCTTTATTTGATGTATAAAAAGTGGAACCAAAAATAGGTCCCAAAATGAATAAAGAATGAATTAATAATTATAGGTATTTTATCTGTATTTCTGACCTTATCTCCCCCTACTTTATTCCTTGTCGACCTATTCATCAAGATGCCTAGGTCTCGGGGTTTCGGGTTATAAAATATTTGCAATATTTTATTCTTTTTCTTTTCTTTTCTTTATTCTATTATTTTGGCATTAAAAACCGTATTTTATACAATATTTACACACATATGCATGAATGCTAAAATGCCTATATTAAGCCTATTTACACGCATTTACTAGGGTTTTTAAGGCCAAAATGATAGAATAAAGATGATGAAACGTAGATTCATCAAGGCTCGGGCCGAGGCTCGGGCGACGGTGGAGGTCTGGAGTGAGGCTCGGTGTAGCCTCGGGTCGTCCGAGCCTAGGGTTGGGGGCAAGGCTCGGTCTTCGTCGACGTGGCTGGCTGCGGGCCTTTGGATCAAGATCGATCCAAAGGATGGCGGTGATGATGCGTGGCGAGATCAGAATCCGTCAGATCTGGATAGATCTAACGGTGGTCGATGGAGGCTGAAGATGATGACATGGCGTTCTCCTGAGCGTGGGATCAATGATGATCCTACAGTCGTTGGCAGCTCCGGTGGGCGGGCGACGTGGCTGACTGCGAACCGTTCGATCGAGATGATCGAACGGCCTCTGGGGCTTCTTCCTCGACGGCCCTCCGCCTCCTGCGGAGGAGAAGGCGGGGCTCCGACGTTGCTGTCTTTGCTCCGCCCTTCCCTCCCGTCGTCGGTGAAGGTCGATGGCGAGTCGGAGGTATCTCGGAAGATGCACGGATGGTCGACGAAGCCTCCGGTGACCTCAGGAGTGAGAGGGCCGTCGGAGGTTGCTGGCGACGAAGCTCGAAGATGACTCCAGCGAGCTTCCGTTCAATGAGACGCGGGGTACCTGCAAGTGTTAAAGAGAGAGCCGGAGCTCGTGCGTGCGTTTGTGGAGAGGTGGAGGTAGTCGGCGAGGCCTAAGGCGTGCGGAAGATGGGTAGGCAATGGTGCTCCGGCCAAGTGGCAGAGCTGAGCTGATGAAGGTTGACATGCGTCGTCGGGGGTCGTGAAAGCTACCGCGAGGATGGGAGCTTCGACGTGAAGCTCGGCGAGATGGAATGGAAGCGAGAGGTTGATCGGTGGCGGCGAATAAAATCGGAGAAGATAAAAGAAAATTAAGAAAAAGATCGGAGATGGATAGAGGGGTTCACCTGGGGATTGGACCTCTCTCTTGGGGTCCAGGTCGTCGCTCGAGGGACCGGTGATGTCCCGAGCTCCAGCAGCTGCTCGGAGGAGTTGCTGCGACACGGCGGAGTTGCCGTGGATCTCGCCGGAGAAGAAGCTCTTCGTCGCTCACGGAATCGTCGAATTGCTGTCACCAATCGAAAGCTCCGAGCTCAGGGAAGCTCTCTGGAGTGGCGGATGCGGCTGAAGTTGGCCGGTGGTGGCGTATTTATAGGATGGAGTTGGTGGGTTGGCTGGTGACGAGGTGAGGTTTGTGGTCGACGTGGGGCGACTCTGGTGGGAGTCGTGGGAAGCGTGGGAGCTGGCGAGGGTGAGGGAGGAGTGCTCTCCATCATGGTGGTGTTGGTGGTCGGAGAGGGTGGATGAGGTGCTGCCAAGAATAGGAAGGGGGCGACTTATTTCGCAAGGGGAGAGATTGTGGGCGAGTGGCGTCTGGAGGTAGACGACGGAGCTCCACCGTTGGATCTGGTGATCCAACGGTGATGATCAAAGCGGTATGGGACGTGTGTGATTAGATCAAGGCGCGTAGATGATGGGCCGTGATCGCGCCACGTGGAGGGCGCTGGGCGAAGCGCGGGCGAACGGCTTGGATGAGGAGATGGAGAGGATCGAAGGGACGAGGAACGCCAACGGAGGAGCGGCTGTGATGGGCTCGATCAGATGGTTCATCTGCCGCCACGTGGTGAGCTCTGGAAGAGGCGCGAGCGGATGGTGCGGATTGAAGGCATGAGATGATCTGACGGCCCAGACAAAGGGCGTGCGTGGAATACCTGGAGTCGTTGGATCTCAGGAGGAGATCCAACGGCTGGAAGATGAGGCGGATGAGGCAAGGGGAGCGGGCCGTGTGGCGCAACCAGAGGGCGCCACGTGGCTTGCTGTGAGTGGCTGGAAGAAGATAGACGTGTAAAGAGAAGAGGGGGCCGAATTTGGAAAAACTCAAAACATGAAAGTTGTAGATCTCGATGAGATCTATAAGTTTCATGTTGGCCAAAGACGGAGATGAGGTCAAATATGATACATAAATACAAAGATACAATTATACACCTATGTAGTATACAAAGTGGCCCCAAAAACCCAACTTTCCCATACAAGCTCCAAATTCAATGAAATTAGTCTCATTTTAAAGGTCTTTTAATGTGTAGTATTCTAAGAGTAAGTAGACCTAATTCGGAGTTTGTATGAGGGCTTTATGTGCATTTTAGTGTACATGGGTTCTCAGGCTTTATTGGCTATTTTACAAAGGGGATTTTTGGCATTCTTCCCTATATGATTAACTAAGGAGTACAAATATAGAGAAGAGATTATTTTAGTGAATGGGTATTTTACAAGTGATTTTTGGCTTCTTATTTAAATGCAAATGGACTGCTAACATGTATGAATTATGAATGTATGCAAGAATGCTATTTATGCAATATAAAGGGAAACATGCATCTATTTTCTCGGGAACAAGGCTCTATTTTTTGACTTTTGAAGTGATGAATCACAGATTCATCATCCTCTCAGTAGAGAAGTAATCTGATCTTAGTCCAAATGTTGGACATTGATCTGAATGTGATTCAGATTCAATGAGAAGATTAGATTTGCGGTCTTGATTTAATCATGCATCTATGGGAGGCCCGAGATCTGGATTTGAGATGTGATCTCAATATCAATGTCACTATACATGGAACAATACAATCGCCATGTCCTTATCTCCAAGTATTCGTGGAGAAAGCGCATTATCCTTGAAAGAGTTCATGGATAATTCTATTATTGATATATGTATCCGAGCATTGAGAAAATGGATAATTAAATACGATTTAATTATCATGAATAATATGAATTTGATTCATATTATAAGGAGAGTTATCTTAGATAATTAAATGTGATTTGATTATCAAAGATGTAAATAATGTGAATGTGATTCATATTATTTGGGCACATGAGAAAAAGTTATCCAATATAATTAAATGTGATTTAATTATTATGGATGAAGAATAATGTGGATAGTAATATCCAATTATTCATAATATATTATAAATGTGATTTCTAATGTATTAAAGAGAGCTAATTATAATTTATATGTGTTGATTAATTATTATGTGTATTGGATACACATTGTGTAATTAATTGACAATGTAAATTATATGTTGTTTGGGGTTGTGAATATGATTCACAATTTCTTCCATGGCAAGATTGCAATATTCTCAAATATAATTGTGAATTATTTTTGAAGAATAAAATCCCAACAAATAGTTGTTGGAAATAAGTAGAGAGAAAATCAAGGAGATGTGCAATCTCATGGAATCCATGAGATTGCACTCCCCATTAGGAATAGAAGGGGCAGCACCCAATTCCTTGGGGAATTGGTGGTCGTCCCCTCTTCTTTATGGGGAAAGATATCTCCTTTGTATTTTTCGCTCCTTATTTGATTGATTTAATTTGGTATTAATATTTATTTGATTTATCAAATATTTTTAATCAAAATTAAATCACAAGTTGTTGGTTTTTACCAACAACAATCTTGGCCATTGGATTGACATAAATCAATCTCATCCATTGATTTTGTATGTCACATGGATTGAGATCCATGGATCCCAAAACCCTATAAATAGAGAGGCATACCATGCTCTCTATTACACATGCAATATTGGAGAAAACTCTCTCTCTCTCTCTCTCTTTCTCTACTCGACAGCCCTCTCTCTCTCTCTCATGTTGTCGTCCATCATGGATGACCTAGAGAGGTTCTCCATCGCCGCGCCATCGTTGTTATGCTGCCCGTTCGTCTGCTCGTGGATCTCCGTCTCCTTCGGTGCGCCTCGCTCGTGAAGAAGACGTTGGATCTCATGTGTCGAGATCAGGAGATTCGCTGCTTTGATCATCAACATGGATTGCGAGAAGCACGCGGTTCATCCCCGCGCTCGCAAGCGTCTCCTCCGTCGGATCGGACTTGAGATAGGAAGTCTCTTCGTTTAGAGACTTGATCGCAAGCACGCTTCAAGAGGTAATCCTATTACTTGTTTGTGGTTTAGACGAAACAATCCGAGAAGTGTTATTGGATCATGTGGTTTCGTCGTAAGAATTTTTTTTTAAATTCCACTGCATCGAGCAACTAGTGCGACTAGTCGCTCCTCGTCGTATTCGATACGATGCTCACGCTCCCATGATGCGCTTGAGGATCTACCCATATCCTTCAGTTGGATGTAGGTGTAAATAAGCGTTGGTATGTATGGTTGGGTGGCTATGTGGATATATGTATGGGTGTGGATGTGTAAGTAAGTGATGGGTACGTATAGGTGGGTGTCTTTGTAAGTATGTGTAGATGTGCAAGTGAGTATCATATATGTGTGTGAGTCTAATGTATGTGGGTGGCTACATGAGAGATGATTGTATGCATGTAAGTTAGTGGGTATGTAAGTATTGTAAGCATGTAAGGAGGCTTGTGAGTTAATATGTAAGTGTATGCATGGGTTAAGGTATGGAAATAAATGTCGGGTCAGTATGGATGGATGGCTATGCAAGTACGTGTGTGGATGTGGGTGTGTATGGGCATATAAATATGAGCTTAATGTAAGTGAGTGGATATGTGAGAGGTGATTGTAGATTCGCATGTAAGTTTGTGGGTGTGTATGTGAGCATGTAGAATGTTCAATGTGATCATGTGATGAGGTTTATGAGTATGGTGGAACATTGGGGCGACTGATGAATGTCAAATTTGCCTCGTTAATTATCTAAAATTGTCGTAGTGTAGGAGGCAAATTCGGTTGATCAAAATACCACAATCTTCGAATGTTGTAGAATATTTTTACTTGGTAAGTCTACCAAGGTCGAACACAGGGAACAATGATTCTTAGTTGCATGGTTTTAAATTAAATTAAGTAATTAATTAATGCTAGGTTAATTTCTGTGTTGAGAAAATATGCAATGAAATGCGATTCGATGCAAATATACAGAGACAACAGTTCAACACATGATTTGAGATAAAGATGTTTGCTCCAAAATATGTTAATCAATATCCTCGAAATCTATCACAGATTAAAAGATATAGTTCAAGGGAAATATTCAAATTAATTCCAGGCTGCAAGCATAAGAGGTAATAGATTGTCCTACTTCTACCAAATCAATCAATGAGAATATCTAAGCAGAGAATCTATCCTCGAAATTCATGTGATTTAATTCCTCGAATATTATAATCAATAATCCAAAGGAAATTATTCAATGTAAAGTCCTCAGCCGTGCTCCTACAAAAGAAATCATCAATTTTTCCAAGGAACTTGTGGCACAGATATGTCAAAATTAACCTGCGTTTGTCAACAGAGATTCTCAAATAATAAGTATCAATAAACAACTTCAGATCTACCCACAAATAATATCAAGTGATAGAGCATGAAAATAGCATCAAAATGACATATTATATGCTAAAATCGGAGTTCGTATGAGAAAGATATGCTAAAATGAAATTCCAAGGACTAAAATGCAAATGAAATAAAGTTTTTCTTTTTCAAATTGTCCCTGGAGGGCTTATCTGTAATTTAGAAAAGTTAGAGGGGTCCCTCTACAATTTACCCCAGATAGGGGTATATCTGCAATATTTGGAAATAACAGGGGCTTCGGTGCAATTTTCCCGTGCACGTGCTACGCAGGCTCGGACGGTGGGGCTGAGGCTCGGGTGGCCCGGGGCTGAGGCTCGGGCACCGGAGCTGAGGTTCGGGCGCCAAACTGTAGGTCAGGTGTCGAGGCGGAGGCTCGGGCGGCGGGCTCAGGCTCGGATGCCCGAGCCGACATGGCGGGCTTCTGATGCTTCGTCTGACCTGAGCCTCGAGGCTGGGGTCAAGGCTTGGGTGGGACGCATGGTGGCTTGTGGGTCGTTGGATCAAGTGCTTATGCCTTGATCCAACGACGGCTGGAGGGCGGAGCGCGAGGGCGACATGCCCGGTGGCGGAGCGAGGCACGGAGGGCGGCACGCCCGGTGGCGGGGCGAGGCACGGAGGCGAGCTGGAACGGCGAGGCACGGGGGTGGCTGGAAGCGGAGGCGGCTGGACGCGGGCGGAAGCCGTGCAAGCGGTGGAGATGGCGGACGGCTGAGCCTGATGGTGCGAGGGGATCGAGGAAGAACAGATGAAGGAGATAGGTCACCGGGAAAGGTGGAGACACGAAGGTTGTCTCCGATCTTCGCTTCGAGGGGCCGACGGTGGAGTTCTGAAGCTTTGGCAGTCTTCTCAAGTAAGAGTAACAGAGGACGGCGTAGCCTCTGGATCGCGCCAATAAGGCCGCTGCCACCAGCCGTTAGGGGATGACAGATACTCTATGAAGAGGGAGGTTGATAAACGCAGATTATCGAGGGTCTAAATGTGTCGCTGTGGCGACCCACAATAAAATACGATTAATCAACAATTAACCCACACTAAAATCAATAAATTAGAAACAATGTGGAGTTAAAATTTATTTTTAACTCTGCACAAATGATGTAAAGGGCAAGTATGCAGAGAGTTCGAACACAGGGAGCAAACAGTGTAGTCCAAGCAAATGAATGCTAAAGGGTGTGAGTGTATGATGTGTCTACACTAAGCAAGAGAACAAAGAAATGTTTTTGTGGGTTTTTAACTTTTTAATATATTTTTTTTATTATTTAATTTTTAATTTTGTATTTGATTTTTTTAATTTTCTGATTTTTATATTTTATATTTTATATTTTTTTATTTTCTTTTTTTCAATATTGGAAATGTAATACAAGGCTAGGTAAAATATTAATAAAAATGCACAAAAATACTCAAAAATCCAGAAAAGAAATGTTTTTGGTCTTTTTAATATTTTTTACTGTTTTTGTGATTTTTGGGGATTTTTCAAGGTGTTTTTGATATTTTTAAAAGCTGAAACAAGAGAAAACAGTGCAAACAAGGTTGGCTGTGAGTAAAATGGAATCTAAAAATACCAACCAGTAGCAAAAATGTTTCACACTATTTTTCAAATAAGAAGGACAAAATAAGGGATAAACAGAAGCTAAGTTTGTATTTTTTTTGATTTTTCTACTATTTTATATATTTTTTTGAAGTTTTTAAGTGTTTTTAAATTTTTAGTGTTTTTCTTTTGAGATTTTTAATGATTTTTGGACTGACACTAAAATAGGATAAAATCGACACTATGTGAATTTTTGGGAATTTTTGGAGGTCTTTTGATATTTTTTTGGTATTTTCTAAGCTAGACAGTGCACAAAATGAGAGTTTTTGATTTTTAATAAATAGGAAAATAAAATAAAATCAAAAACTAAATAGGTGGCGTGAAAGTATAGTTGCACAGGAGCTTAAGTCTATTTTTGTGGGATTTTTGGACTTAAAATGATATTTCAAATAAATACAACAAACATCCAATTAATAATCAGGCCTGGCAGGGGCATAAATGTAATATCCAAAACATCCAGGGGCATACATGCAATTTTCCACAAAAATATACACTTTATATTCAATTTTTGGCACTAAAAGACAATTAACAAAACCGCCTGGGCCTCCTGGCAATTTACCCACCAGGGCGCGTGACTTGCACGCGCCTGGGAGGGACCAAAATATAATATCGCAAAAACCTGGGGGCCTACTTGCAAAATAACCAGAAATATTACACTAAATGCCAAAGTTTTGGTACTAAAACTAAATACACAAGCAACCGAGGGTTCCTCTGCAAAATGCCCACCACCTCACGTGTACAGGTCACGTGAGGTGACGTGGCGAGGACCTAAATGCAAATAAATAAAGTCTGGGGGTGTTTATGCAAATATTACAAAAGATTTAAACTACAGATACAAGTTTAAATACTAAATATTAAATACAAAAAGGTGCGAGGGTTTAGTTGCAAAATACCCTCTTGCGCGCGATCCAACGGCGGATGGAGGGCCACTTAAACACGTGGCGCGTTGTGGACGGCCGATGGCGCTTCGCAGATGTGCGGCCAAGATTAGATCTCCGGAGACGATCGACGGATGAGGCACGCGGAGATCCAACGTCAGCTGTGCGATCTGGGACTCCTCCTCGATCCAACGGCTGGGAAGAGGGTTGCAAGAACGGGGAAGAACGTCGGCGAAGGCGAACTTCTCCGACCTTGATCTCCCTCCTCCGGCGACGACAGGTCCTCAAAATGGCCGAGGAGCTTCCTGGAATGGTCTTCTATCTCCTGGGGGCGTCAAAAATCCACGGGGAGGCCCGTGGTGCTCTCGGGCAGCGGGCGGAGCTGGAAGGCTGCTGCTGCTCCGGCGAGATCCAAAACTCACCTCCAGGCGCGCGTGAAGTGGCTTGGACCTGCAAACAAAGTCAAGGGGTCCAGGGCAAACTGCCTGGACCCTCGGATGGCCTTGGGGATGGGTGCAGCGAAGTGGCGGCGAAGGGCCGGAGGTGCGCTCCGGCCAACTTGGGTGATCGAGCGATTTGGATGATAGAACTTCGATTTTTTTGGGGGAAAATGATCCTGAGGCTAACAGGAGTAAAATGCAATAAAGAAACAAGTGGGTGGAAGCCCTCGATGGCCGGAGCCAGAGGATGAAAGATACCTCGACGCCGGCGGTTGGCGGAGGTGCTGGAGCTTCCCTCGACCTCGTTCGCCCTGGCTGAGAAGCTCGCGGCGGAGCTGTCACCTCCGGCAAGGATCCTAGCACTAGAGAAGCGGAGAGGGGTGGACCAAGGGGACTCAAAAATCAAATCAAAAAGCGGGGGGCCATTATATGTCGTTTGACTCGAGGTCGCAGGGGCTCAAAGATCAAGAGCTCTGGAACGATTCATTGATCCACAATCCAAGATAAGATATGGGCGAGCCTCCTCGATCATCGATGATCAAAAGTCAAGAAGACATAAGCACGAAATGAGGTGCCTATCGTCCTCGAAAAAATCGAGAAATCGACCCAAAAACGAGCTTCTGACACGGCTACAGGGGGTAGGTCAGACTGTTGACCGAGGTCAACAGTCCTGGCCTCCTGGTTGGTCCACGTGGACCAACCAGGAAAAACCCTGAATTAATGTTTTATTAATTCAATTTAAAATAATAAAAGGCCGAATTAAATAAAAGTTGTAAAATAAAAAATGTTCAAAATTTTATGTAGTATTTAATTCTGATTTTTATTTATTTTTAGGAGATTTATTTTTACAAGTTACCTTTTTAACCCTAGATAGGTATATTACCTATGTATTTTGATATTTTATTTTTATTTTGGTATTTTCAATTTTATTCTTTTTGTTTATTATTTTCTAAAATTATAAAATACTTTTAGATACATAAATCTATTTTTCTTTTATTTTTCTGATATGTTTTGTGTATTTAATAAAATACAAGTAGCAATATTATAGGTTTGTGTATAGGTATTATACCTGGTAATGTATATACAAGTATTTTTATTTTGATTTTTATTTACATTTTTATTCTGATTTTAATGCACATAATTATTATAAGTAATATTTACAAAATTATAAAATATAAAAATGAATAAACAATGAATAAAGAATAAATTGAATATTTTATTCAGTACAAGTGTACAATAGGGATCCAAAAGCCAACTTTCAAACCGTAGCTCCGCCAAATGCGAAACCACTGCCATTGGATAGATTATTTTATTCTATATACAATTAAAGGTGAGTTTGATGCATTTGGAGTTGTCGTTTGTGAGATACGGGTCTGGGAAGTTGGGATTTTGGATTCTTATTCAGACCATATCTTTTTGTCTGTACATGACTTTTCTGTGAAATCAATTTTGTCTTTTTCTTTATTAATTTATCTACAACTTTTATGTACAAAGTTTCTTTATTTGATGTACAAAAAGTGGAACCAAAGATAGGTCCCAAAATGAATAAAGAATGAATAGGTTGTATAGGTATTTTATCTGTGTTTTGGCCCTTATCTCCCCCTACTTTATTCCTTGTCGACCTATTCATCAAGATGTCTAGGTCTCGGGATTTTGGGTCATAAAATATTTACAATATTTTATTCTTTTTCTTTTCTTTATTTATTCTATAATTTTGGCCTTAATTACAGTGATTTATACACAATCTGAATGCACATGCATGGATGCTAAGATGATGGTTTTAAGGCTATTTAAAGGCATTTGCTAGGGTTTTTGGTGCCAAAATGATAGAATAAAGATGATGAAATGTGGATTCATCATCCCCCTATACTTTACCTTTGCTAGTCCCTAGCAAACACTTATGCAATAAGTGCAAAAAGAGAAGAAAGAAAAGAAAAAGAAGAACTTGGATTTTATTTGATTATCAAACTTGTCTTCGCAAAATCAAAGTTTGGAGCTTAAGTCGGACCTTTGGAAATTTAGTGCGGGCGGAACCTTAATGAGAACCGAATTTGAAATCCAACAGTCCCTGAGAATCCCAAAACTCTGCTCAAGTCTCCTCAATAGCCAGGTCAGAAATATCTCAACTCATACGCAAACTCTTACGACTATGAATCTGACTTGTACAGTGTAAGTGATAGTGGCTCTCCCCAGCCAGAATGACAAAGAAACTGACTTCTCCAGTACGACAACCCAATGATTCCCCAATCCAGCAACTCCATCCTCGAGGAGCGGGGTATTCCCTTCTAAGTTCAAGTGGCAACCAGCTCAAGAGGAGGGGGTGAAGAGAAGAATGGACGGTGGCCAGTGTAGCTACCTATCCTGGGATGCAAGACCAGTGTAGTCAAGTCATCCTGCTGCAGGCTCACATGATATGACTTTGGAACTCAAGCTTGCTTATTGACTTTGTACATACTTGCAGGCTTTTTATTTTTGTACATGCCTGAACTTTATTTTTTTTTTGAAATACTATTTACAGCAGCATTTACATAAGGAGTTTTTCCTCTTGAGTCAGTAGACTATCCCTCTTTTGAAGCTTTATCGCAACCCACAGCCTCCTGTCTTTAGACTTCCTAATCACTGGACGGGTTGGGGTGCACTTCCCTCCCTAGAGGAGGACAAATGTTTCCACTTGTGTGCGTCTCATACCGGCAAATCCAATCCCCTCACCACTCCAACTGAGTTGAGCCATGTGAAAGGTGCAGGTGTCCAAGTTAGGTCATTATCAACAAGAGTCGTGCGTGTGCTCCGAAATACTCTACTTAGGCAGTCAAGAATCCATTGAACCAAGTCCCGTGATCCTCAAAGAATTAAGTCAACTAGACCTGAAGTACCTCAAACCCAGTTCCTATAAGGTTCCTGTTATTAGGTAGATTTTAAGGTCCAATCAAGCTCCAATCTCCGGATTTTACTTAGACTCGTTCAACTATCGAACTCAATCCGAAAAATGCTCATGCTATGCAATGCGATGCAGAAAATATTTTTGTGATGCAATTTTCAAAGGTTTTGAACTTTTTATGGATTTTTGAAAAGATGATGATGATGATGCACATGCATTTTTTTTTTCAAAAAGATTTTTCAAATGTTTTTGGATTTTAATTTTGCAAATGTTTTTGGGAATTTTTGAAAACAAAAAGATTTGGCTGAAAGATAGGTTAAAATATGTACACGGGAGTGCTTCTTATATATACAAGAAGTGGATTTTAAGGATTTACAGGGTAAGTGATCAATTTTATACATATATAGGTACATATATAGTGGATTCTGGTGTGATGTGTATACTCCTCAAACTTATTTGAAAACAATTTACACACAATTTTTGAAAACTATAGTCCAAAATAGTTTTTACAAACATTTGACACACATTTGAAAATCATTTTGCAAAGGCTTTCAAAACAGTATATATAGGTTTTTCAAATCATTTTTGCAACCATTTTTCAAACCATTTGCAAATCATTTTTCAAACTTTTTATTTCACACAAAGAAAAGAAATTTTTACAAACCACACAGGTTGAAAACACGGAACAAAATATTTTCACAATAGTTTTCAATAAATGTTCACAAAGATTTTCAAACTATTTTTCAAACATTTTGCAAAAACATTTTCACCTGATTTATTAATCAGTAAATACAAAAAGAATTTGAGGAATAACCACATCTTTTTATTAGGGGTTTTTAATGAATTTTAAAAAATTATTAGCCATATTATTAGGAAAATACGAAAGTACGAGTTATGGCTAAAGTATATGCGCAGAATATACGACCCCCCTATACTTAGCTTGAGCTATGTCCTCATAGATCGGAGAGAAAAGAGAAGACATAACTCGTACTAAGTATAGGAAAATCTAAAGAATAAAGGAATGAAGTAATGAATCAATGAATGAGAAGTTGACCGTCCCCCCTATACTTAGGATCAAATAATCCTAAGTATAGCAGACTGTACACAAAGCAGGGAGGGTCAAGGGTGGGAATGAACAGATCGTACTCAGATTGTCTCCCCCTATACTTAGGGTAAGATATCCCTAAGTATAGACAAGATGAGGAGACAATGGAGAGGATCGAAAAGAATAGAATCACTCGGGGTGCCAACCCCCCTATACTTAGGACAAAGTACGTCCTAAGTATGGAAAACTGTCTACAAGGGCGGTACCTTTTTGATAGATAAAGAAAATAGAAAAGGAAAAGAAGAAAAGAAGAGAATAATTCAACAGCAAACAGAGTGATATAAACAGATGGATCTGTACAGCGGAAAGTAGCATTTGATCACCATGTATGAGATGTAGATGATGAGAATCAAAGGACACATCTCATACCAGAAGAATGGGGGCAACGTCAATGGTCGGCGGATCATGATCAAGATATAGTTTCAGGCGTTGACCATTGACGCGAAAGGTAGAGGAAGATGACGGTTCGGATATGTCGATGCTGCCATTGTCATGTACCTTCCTGACCACATACGGTCCTTTCCACTTGCTCTGCAATTTCCCTGGGAATAATTTCAGCCTGGAATCAAACAACCATACTCTCTGATCTGGCTCAAACTGTTTATGGCTGATATGCGAATCATGCCATGTCTTCACTTTCTCTTTGTATTGTAGGCTGTTGGAGAAGGCTGTATCTCTCAATTCTTCCAGGGCTGCCAATTCTGCTCTTCTCTGGTCTCCTATACTCTTAGGATCTAGAAGCAACTCAGTAACTGCCCAAAAAGATTTGTGCTTGATCTCCACTGGCAAATGGCACGGCTTGCCATAAACGAGACGAAAGGGAGATGTCCCCAATGGATTCTTGAAAGAGGTCCGATAAGCCCACAAGACCGAGTCCAAAAGCTGTGACCAATCCTTTCGGTCTGGGCGGACAACTTTCTGCAAGATAGTCTTTATCTCCCTGTTCGATACTTCGGCAAGACCATTAGTCTGAGGGTAATAAGGAGTGGCAACCCGATGGTCAATGCCGAACTCGTCTGCAAGGGCCCTGACTTTGTCATTGATGAAATGAGACCCCCCGTCTGAAATCAAGACTCTGGGTACACCGAACCGTGAAATGATATTTTTCCTCAAAAATTTGCATACGGTTTTAGCATCTGCGGCTCGGGCGGGGATTGCCTCAACCCATCGGCTGACATAATCTACAGCGAGCAAGATATGCTCGAATCCCTGACTCTTAGGAAATGGGCCCATGAAATCAATCCCCCATGCATCAAAAACCTCACAGAAGTGAATGGGTTGCATGGGCATCATGTCTCTCTGTCCGCAGGTTCCCATTTTCTGACAGTCAGTACATCTCTTCACGAATTCATCAGAATCCTTGAAGAGAGTAGGCCACCATAGGCCGGATTGAAGCACCTTCTGTGCTGTCCTTTTTCCAGAATGATGTCCTCCTGCCTCAAGCTTGTGGCAGTATGTGAGGACGCTATGCTGCTCTTCTTGAGGAATGCACCTCCTCCAGATACTATCCCCTCCTTCATGATAAAGGACGGGATCCTCCCAATGGTAAAACTTGGCCTTAGCTAGGAAGGTCTCAAGTTTCTGCCTGGGCCAACCCTGAGGGACTGTCTTGGCAACAAGATAGTTTACAAAGTCAGCATACCATGGGAGGGAGGTGATAGCCAAGATCGCCTCATCTGGAAATGTCTCTGTTATAGGTGCGTTGGGCTCAGATTCCTCAAGATTCTCCAATCTGGAGAGATGATCCGCCACCACATTCTTGACTCCAGGCTTGTCCTTAATTTCAATATCAAATTCCTGGAGTAGAAGGATCCATCTGGTGAGACGTGCTTTGGCATCCTTCTTAGCCATTAAGTACCGGATGGCGGTGTGATCAGTGTAGATTGTTACTCTAGATCCGAGAATATACGATCGATACTTATCAAGAGCAAAGACTACAGCCAGCATCTCTTTCTCAGTTACAGTGTAATTCCGCTGCGCGGCATCCAACGTCCGGCTGGCGTAGTGAATGGCAAACGGTAAACCATCCCTCCTCTGTCCAAGCACAGCCCCAACGGCAAAATCTGAAGCATCCGTCATGATCTCGAATGGAAGAGACCAATCGGGTGGCTGAAGGACAGGAGCTGAAACAACCATGTTTTTGAGAGTCTCAAATGATTCAAGACACTTATCATTAACAATAAACTCGGTGTCTTTGGTCAGTAAGTCAGTGAGCGGTCGGGCAATTCGGCTGAAGTCCTGAATGAACCGTTGGTAGAAACCGACATGCCCCAGAAAAGACCGTAACTGACGCAAATTGGACGGCGGATTGAGTTTTCTGATGATGTCCACCTTAGCCGGATCGACCTCCATGCCCCTGTTGGAGACGATATGACCAAGGACCGTCCCTTGAGTCATCATGAAATGACTCTTCTCCCAGGATAAGACAAGATTGACCTCTATGCAGCGCTTCAGCACACGGTCTAGGCAGTCAAGACAAGCATCGAACCCGTCGCCATAGACCGAGAAGTCATCCATGAAGACCTCTAAACAGTCACCCACCATGTCCGAGAAGATGGACAACATGCACCTTTGGAATGTCGCCGGAGCGTTACATAGACCAAAGGGCATCCGTCTGAAAGCATACGTCCCAAACGGACAGGTGAATGTCGTTTTCTCCTGGTCTTCGGGCGCAATGGCCACTTGATTATATCCAGAGTACCCATCAAGAAAACAGTAATGGCTCTTCCCAGCTAACCGCTCGATAATCTGATCAATAAATGGTAGCGGGAAGTGATCCTTCTTGGTGGCCTCATTCAATCGTCTGTAGTCCACACAGACCCTCCAAGAAGTTGGTACTCTGGTAGCGATCTCCTCTCCAGACTCATTAACAACTGTAGTGATACCCGTCTTCTTGGGTACCACATGGAGTGGACTAACCCATTTGGAGTCGGAGATGGGATAGATAAAATCGGCGCTCCACCACTTGGAAATTTCTTTCATGACTACGTCTCGAAGATTCGGGTTCAACCGTCGTTGGAACTCACGCGATGGCTTAGCGTTATCTTCAAGATAGATGTGGTGGGAGCAAAGATTTGGGCTCAGCCCTTGGAGATCAGCTATACTCCAACCGATTGCCTTGCGGTTTCTTTCAAGAACCTCCATCAGACGAGATTCTTGCTCTCCAGTCAAATCCGCTGAGATAATGACTGGGTGCATTTCTGGCTCTCCAGCAAGGAATCTGTACTTCATAGACTGCGGCAGAGGTTTCCGTTCTGGACAACTGGGAGGTGGCAGATCTGGCTTCTGATATGTCTGTGTAAAGGCGACCAAATCTGCATGGGAGAACTCTCGCTCTGCATGAATCGCTGACGAAGGGCGGCCTGATGGATCATCAATAAACTGCACTGGCTCGCACTCTGTCATGGCTGTCGGCTCAGAAGGAATCAGACAAGGCAAATAATCATCAAAGTCATCCCAGTCAATGTCTGAATCCGAGGGATCAGAAGATGATGAGCAAGATTGAAATTCCTCGGCACCACTCATCACAACACTGTCAGCCTCAGAGATATCCTCATCCAGGAATGCGCTCTCCCGGCTCTCGACTGCCATGAGCTTGAGATACAGTGAATCTGTAGGCAAGGCGAGGGTCGGTGCTACGGGATCTTTCCAGTTGGATTCATCATCAGTCATCTCAAAGTCACAAACCTGGTGGATGTCTAGCTCCTCCTCTGTCATCTGCTCGGCTTCGCTGGACTGCTCTGAGCATTCTGCCTCTCTGGCTCTGATCTCTTCGATCGTCTCTATTTGTATGGTTTCGCCCTCTACGCGAAAGCATACCTTCCCACTATCATGGTCGGTCACCGCCTTGGCTATGGCCAAGAATGGACGTCCAAGAATGATGGGGGCATCGGTTACCGACTCAGGGATCTCCATGTCCAACACAACGAAGTCCACGGGGAATTTCAGGCCCTGAATGGTAACGACCACGTCTTTCAATAACCCCTTCGGCCTCTTAATCGACCTATCAGCAAACTGAAGGACGGTTCTGCTTCGAAGAAGAGGGCCAAACTCGAACTGCTTGAGTAGGGCTGCCGGAAGGAGGTTAATTGAAGAGCCGCTGTCTAATAGAGTACGATCAAACTGTTGCTCTTGAATCTCGCATCTGACATAAGGAGCTCCTGCGTCTGGTCGCTTGGCTGGCAATGTTTTCTGAATGGCGCAGCAAGTGTCATGAGTGAGCATATGGATTTGATCTCTGTGCCTCTTCCTTCTTCGAACAGTAGTTGTTTCTTTCAAGTTCTTCTTGAAGAAGGGGATATGCTCAAATGCTTCTCGTAGAGTCAGCTGAATATGAAATCTGTCAATCATCTCGTTGCCGAACTCTACCTGTTGGTTCTTTTTGGGATTTTCTTTTTTATTCCCCTTCACTCGGCGGAGTGCCTCATGGAAGGGGATGGTAGGGGCCTCCTCAGATGGAGGACTAGGAATCGGTCCCTGCGCCTGTGAAGACGGAGAATCCATACAAAAATCATCATTCACCACATATGGATCCGTAATTTGAACAGAAACCTTTCCTTTATTCATATTTTTGTTCTTGTTTTTCTTCCCATAGTCACTAGATACAAAATGTGGTGGCATCACAGAAGAGGGCTCAACAAAAGTAGATGTGGTGGCCTCAGCACCACCACTCGCACCGGTCTTCGCGGCATCAGCACCGCGCTCTGGTTCATCTCCCAAAATGGTGGCATCAGCACCACCGTCTGCATCTGGTATCACGACGGCATCATCACCGTTGTCCTGGACTCCATCATTGGTGGCATCAGCACCACCGTCTTCAACATCATCATTAGCGGCGTCAGCACCGCTCCTCTGCTCTTCTGGCGCTCCTGATCCTGCGTCTGGCTGTCGCTCAGAAGAGGCGCCACCGGCTGGCATCCTACCGCTCCTAGTAGTAACAAAATCAGCATCATAATAGGAATAAGATATGTCACTCAAATAATCACTAGGAGAGGTATCCTCTGTGAACTCTACCTGCTCAGATTTTCTTTTTAAATTATTAGGATTGGGTTCGATCTGAGCGGGTATGGCGGCTTTGCCTTTGATGATGTCCCGCATCTCCTGCCGGAACTCATCCATTTCTTGCCTGAAAGATGCTCGCTGTTCAGATAGCAAGCGGGCAAGATCGTCAAGGGCTGGGTTCTCATAGGCTTGACCCTGAGAACCGGATGTCTGTCCCTGCTGGACATGGGGCTGCTGCTGCTGGTATTGCTGCTGATATTGGGGAGGAGGCTGGGCATAAGAATGCTGAGGCAGCTGTCGCTGCCTCCACTGCTATCCCTGATAGGCGGGACGAGGACCACTCTGATACTGCTGGGGCTGGTTGTACTGGGGCTATTGCTGCTGATGTGGCTGGCTGCTCTGCTGTCCTTGAGCAGGGGGATGCTGTTGGGATGAGGAACCACCATTTCCCCAACGGAATCCGGGATGATCCCTGCGAATCGCTGGCTGTGGGTATCGGTCATACCAAATCCCGTTGACTTCCATCAACGGTTCCTGCTCGAAGGAGGGTGGAGGAAGAACTTCCAGTGGCTGCTCCGGCTGATACACCACCATCTGAGTCTCCTGAGATGGCGGTTGCTCTGGATGGTACTGCAGCAATGGAACCGGCTCCGCCTGGATATGGTTCACATGTCGGTATGAGGTGGAGGCCTGGTTGGGATTGCTGCTGCTGGAAGCAACCTGTGACCTGGGAGGCTGTTGGGAATGGGCTTGTGCTTCCTGAATACAAAGAATCTGAGTTTTCAGGTCACTCATTGTCTTGGTAAGAAGGTCCATCTGGGCTAGACCTTGGTTCTGCTTCTTTTCCAGGATCTCCATGCGGTCCAGCTTTTCACTGATGATGCCCATGTCGGCTGCCGCTGATTCTGCTTGGGCTGCGACGACCGACGCTGTGCTGGGACCGGCATCGATGCGGGCGATCCTCTGAAATGTTCCTGCTCCTTGCGGGGGCTTCTGTTGAGTGTAGACTCTGGCCTGGGTCATCACTGTGGAGTTCTCTGCCATTCCTTCATAGATGGCCCAGACGTCGTCTTCTCCCTTGGAGAAATATGACCCACCGCAAGAGGCGTTCACAAGCCCCTGCAGCTCCGGTGTCAGCCCACAGAAGAAACTCTGCACCAGGTGGGGCTTGGAGATGTCGTGATGTGGACACCGGTCTATGAGCTCTCTGAAACGATCCCATGCTTCATGGAACTGTTCATTTGGGATCATGGTGAAATTGCTGATCATGGCTCGAGCTGCGTTTGTCCGACCGAGAGGGTAGTATTTCTTCAAATACACGGACCGGAGATCTGCCCAAGTGTCGACGAATCGCCCTAGATGCTTGAGCCAGTAAGCGGCTCTATCAACCAATGAGAATGGAAAGGCGATCATCCTGATTGTGTCCTCGGTCAACAACCGATCGTGGATGGTGCTGCATATCATTTCGAACTCTTGGAGATGAAGGTGCGGCTCTTCGGTCGGCAACCCATGGAATTTGGGTAGCATCTGAATCGTGTTGTGCCGAAGCTTGAAGTCTCCATGGATTGGTGGGAGTCTGATCCACCGGTGAGTGAGGGATGAAGCTGGGTTGTGAAGTTCCCTCATGATAGTCTGTGGCGGTCGCTCACCGTCTGGGTCGCCTCCTCCTGCATCGGGTCCTCCTCCTCCTCCACCGCCACCGCCCCCAGGTCGGTTTTCTCTCAGCTGTGCTATCTCTCTCATCAGATCACCCATGAATGTTCCCTGGTCACGGATCTGTCTCTGCATATTCTCCAGGGATGCTAGCAGGGAATTGTTGATGGCCGCTTGATCAATAATGAACGGCGGGTGATCGTGATCATCTTGGTGCTCGCCTCTGTCTGCCATTGCTTGATGCTCTGAAAATGCAAAAGAGGCCATTTCAGGTGCTGTTGAATGAGCCGAACTTGGTGATGCACTGAAGTTTGAAATGATTGGACTGAGGGAAGGAGAATGGGAAGGGTGGTCGAGGGGGAACAGGGTGGATGTGAACTCAGGCTCGGAGAGCGGGCTCTCCGAGGCATTCCTAGATGAGTAGGGAGGAGTGCTGGATAGCGGTGCCGACAAGGTCGGCCTAAGAGATCTCCGTCCCATCATCTTGATTATTCGAGAGGAGTGGGGATAATGCAAGAGAAAAAGAAGATGAAATGCAACAAAATTGTGCACAATTGTGCGGTGTTTTTGATCTTGACCTTAATAAATCTAACAATCAAACACAAAGCAAGGGTAAGTTCACCAACTCAACCCGTGAAGCCGTGAAGGTTCGGCTTTTATCTTGTCAGTTTTAGCTTGTTTTTCAGGTATTTATCTTTTCACGAGTCCTTAGAGCGTTACGCCTATAGGAGAGAGAGTACTGCCAGGAGAGTGTCCCCGTACTTGTCCTCCTCCTGTGTAACCTGTAACTTGTGCTTTTTGAGGTCCTTGTAACCCTTCCTGGATCCCTACTCAGCCAAAGAAAAGAGAGAGGAAGCCGATAGGCGAAACCGATACTTCGGACCTCGCTCGCAACGGAATCACCCGTGAGCGTACAAGGTCCTACTCGGACGCAGCCGGTGAGACAGACACACCCGTGAAGGCGTGGCCTAAGCTCGGTACTTTGGACAAGGTCGGCGCTCACACAACAGTGAGTCACCAATGGCGACCAAGTCCTACTCGACTACGTACGATAGTAGCGCCAATACTTCGGAAATCCAGGCGATACACAAGGCAGCCACAAGTTGGGTTTTGGGCTCTAATCCTTACGAAACGCTCACCTCACTTGGAAGGAGACCTTCCCATGCAACCTGAAAACAAGTGAGGGTGTTACTCTCCCCAAGCAATGAATTCAATTACCGATTTTATTTTTGGTCAAGTTTTCTTTAGCAGTCCCTTTTTTAATTTTTTTGGTGTTATCGCTTCTTTTGAGTCAATTCAAACAAGCGCCTAACGTTTTGGTATTTTTCCTTTATCCTACTTTGTCCAAAAAACAGAGGGAGAAAAGAGTCGGAAAAGCCGTGCAAGTCGACACCAAGGTGGAAATCTCACCTTTGTGCCTAGATGATGCGTGCAAAGTTAGAAGACTTACAGCGAATCCCAGCTCTCTCCATGCGGGATGCAAAGCAGAATATTTAAACCTAATCTATATGGCGAATGCAAGGCGGAAATCGTCCTAGAATAGGCAACTGCTAGCGTGAAGAACCACAAGCTAACTAGCAACTCCTAATCCGAGTGTCCGGTCTTGGCTCACCCCTCCTCTGCCCAACACATTTGGAGTAGGAGAAAGCGCTTGTTCGGGTGTGAGCTCGCGGCACGTGGATTTGGAAGTTACTTGCTAACTATTTAATTAGTCTAAGTCCAAAACGTAACTATAGGAGCATGCAAAGATAATTAGGTGTTTGGACCTATTCTAATCGAGTCAAGTAGACCTAGATCTAAGAGCTCAATCCACAAAATAAAGTGAAAAATGAAATCAAAACCGGAAAATGACAAGCGATGAAAACGCGGTCAAAACGGCGGTGAGCCCCTGGGTGAACAAACACCCGGAAATTAGGCCCGAATGTCTAAGTGTCCAAGTCCAAGGTACCTGTATTATTACAAATTAAATAAGTCACTCTCTCACCAACTAAAAGAAAAGCTAACTAATCACTCTCTCTCTCTCACTCCTTGCTCTCTCCTGCCGGCTTGGCTAAAGAAAAGCCGGCTCCACGTCCCAAGGTTGCGTCGGGTCACCTAGGCGATCCGCCTCGCTCCGCGGTCCCCTCGCAAGAAGACAAGAAAAGAGATGGTCAGATAACTCAACAAGATATATCAAAAATGTGAGAAATGGAAAGTGAAGCTATGGTAAACAATCACACAATCAAGTAAAAATGAACTACAAGCTGTTGCTCCCCGGCAACGGCGCCATTTGATAAACGCAGATTATCGAGGGTCTAAATGTGTCGCTGTGGCGACCCACAATAAAATGCGATTAATCAACAATTAACCCACACTAAAATCAATAAATTAGAAACAATGTGGAGTTAAAATTTATTTTTAACTCTGCACAAATGATGTAAAGGGCAAGTATGCAGAGAGTTCGAACACAGGGAGCAAACAGTGTAGTCCAAGCAAATGAATGCTAAAGTGTGTGAGTGTATGATGTGTCTACACTAAGCAAGAGAACAAAGAAATGTTTTTGTGGGTTTTTAACTTTTTAATATATTTTTTTTATTATTTAATTTTTAATTTTGTATTTGATTTTTTTAATTTTCTGATTTTTATATTTTATATTTTATATTTTTTTTATTTTCTTTTTTTCAATATTGGAAATGTAATACAAGGCTAGGTAAAATATTAATAAAAATGCACAAAAATACTCAAAAATCCAGAAAAGAAATGTTTTTGGTCTTTTTAATATTTTTTACTGTTTTTGTGATTTTTGGGGATTTTTCAAGGTGTTTTTGATATTTTTAAAAGCTGAAACAAGAGAAAACAGTGCAAACAAGGCTGGCTGGAGTAAAATGGAATCTAAAAATACCAACCAGTAGCAAAAATGTTTCACACTATTTTTCAAATAAGAAGGACAAAATAAGGGATAAACAGAAGCTAATTTTGTATTTTTTTTATTTTTCTACTATTTTATATATTTTTTTGAAGTTTTTAAGTGTTTTTAAATTTTTAGTGTTTTTCTTTTGAGATTTTTAATGATTTTTGGACTGACACTAAAATAGGATAAAATCGACACTATGTGAATTTTTGGGAATTTTTGGAGGTCTTTTGATATTTTTTTGGTATTTTCTAAGCTAGACAGTGCACAAAATGAGAGTTTTTGATTTTTAATAAATAGGAAAATAAAATAAAATCAAAAACTAAATAGGTGGCGTGAAAGTATAGGTGCACAGGAGCTTAAGTCTATTTTTGTGGGATTTTTGGACTTAAAATGATATTTCAAATAAATACAACAAACATCCAATTAATAATCAGGCCTGGCAGGGGCATAAATGCAATATCCAAAACATCCAGGGGCATACATGCAATTTTCCACAAAAATATACACTTTATATTCAATTTTTGGCACTAAAAGACAATTAACAAAACCGCCTGGGCCTCCTGGCAATTTACCCACCAGGGCGCGTGACTTGCACGCGCCTGGGAGGGACCAAAATATAATATCGCAAAAACCTGGGGGCCTACTTGCAAAATAACCAGAAATATTACACTAAATGCCAAAGTTTTGGTACTAAAACTAAATACACAAGCAACCGAGGGTTCCTCTGCAAAATGCCCACCACCTCACGTGTACAGGTCACGTGAGGTGACGTGGCGAGGACCTAAATGCAAATAAATAAAGTCTGGGGGTGTTTATGCAAATATTACAAAAGATTTAAACTACAGATACAAGTTTAAATACTAAATATTAAATACAAAAAGGTGCGAGGGTTTAGTTGCAAAATACCCTCTTGCGCGCGATCCAACGGCGGATGGAGGGCCACTTAAACACGTGGCGCGTTGTGGACGGCCGATGGCGCTTCGCAGATGTGCGGCCAAGATTAGATCTCCGGAGACGATCGACGGATGAGGCACGCGGAGATCCAACGGCAGCTGTGCGATCTGGGACTCCTCCTCGATCCAACGGCTGGGAAGAGGGTTGCAAGAACGGGGAAGAACGCCGGCGAAGGCGAGCTTCTCCGACCTTGATCTCCCTCCTCCGGCGACGACAGGTCCTCAAAATGGCCGAGGAGCTTCCTGGAACGGTCTTCTATCTCCTGGGGGCGTCAAAAATCCACGGGGAGGCCCGTGGTGCTCTCGGGCAGCGGGCGGAGCTGGAAGGCTGCTGCTGCTCCGGCGAGATCCAAAACTCGCCTCCAGGCGCGCGTGAAGTGGCTTGGACCTGCAAACAAAGTCAAGGGGTCCAGGGCAAACTGCCTGGACCCTCGGATGGCCTTGGGGATGGGTGCAACGAAGTGGCGGCGAAGGGCCGGAGGTGCGCTCCGGCCAACTTGGGTGATCGAGCGATTTGGATGATAGAACTTCGATTTTTTTGGGGGAAAATGATCCTGAGGCTAACAGGAGTAAAATGCAATAAAGAAACAAGTGGGTGGAAGCCCTCGATGGCCGGAGCCAGAGGATGAAAGATACCTCGACGCCGGCGGTTGGCGGAGGTGCTGGAGCTTCCCTCGACCTCGTTCGCCCTGGCTGAGAAGCTCGCGGCGGAGCTGTCACCTCCGGCAAGGATCCTAGCACTAGAGAAGCGGAGAGGGGTGGACCAAGGGGACTCAAAAATCAAATCAAAAAGCGGGGGGCCATTATATGTCGTTTGACTCGAGGTCGCAGGGGCTCAAAGATCAAGAGCTCTGGAACGATTCATTGATCCACAATCCAAGATAAGATATGGGCGAGCCTCCTCGATCATTGATGATCAAAAGTCAAGAAGACATAAGCACGAAATGAGGTGCCTATCGTCCTCGAAAAAATCGAGAAATCGACCCAAAAATGAGCTTCTGACACGGCTACAGGGGGTAGGTCAGACTGTTGACCGAGGTCAACAGTCCTGGCCTCCTGGTTGGTCCACGTGGACCAACCAGGAAAAACCCTGAATTAATGTTTTATTAATTCAATTTAAAATAATAAAAGGCCGAATTAAATAAAAGTTGTAAAATAAAAAATGTTCAAAATTTTATGTAGTATTTAATTCTGATTTTTATTTATTTTTAGGAGATTTATTTTTACAAGTTACCTTTTTAACCCTAGATAGGTATATTACCTATGTATTTTGATATTTTATTTTTATTTTGGTATTTTCAATTTTATTCTTTTTGTTTATTATTTTCTAAAATTATAAAATACTTTTAGATACATAAATCTATTTTTCTTTTATTTTTCTGATATGTTTTGTGTATTTAATAAAATACAAGTAGCAATATTATAGGTTTGTGTATAGGTATTATACCTGGTAATGTATATACAAGTATTTTTATTTTGATTTTTATTTACATTTTTATTCTGATTTTAATGCACATAATTATTATAAGTAATATTTACAAAATTATAAAATATAAAAATGAATAAACAATGAATAAAGAATAAATTGAATATTTTATTCAGTACAAGTGTACAATAGGGATCCAAAAGCCAACTTTCAAACCGTAGCTCCGCCAAATGCGAAACCACTGCCATTGGATAGATTATTTTATTCTATATACAATTAAAGGTGAGTTTGATGCATTTGGAGTTGTCGTTTGTGAGATACGGGTCTGGGAAGTTGGGATTTTGGATTCTTATTCAGACCATATCTTTTTGTCTGTACATGACTTTTCTGTGAAATCAATTTTGTCTTTTTCTTTATTAATTTATCTACAACTTTTATGTACAAAGTTTCTTTATTTGATGTACAAAAAGTGGAACCAAAGATAGGTCCCAAAATGAATAAAGAATGAATAGGTTGTATAGGTATTTTATCTGTGTTTTGGCCCTTATCTCCCCCTACTTTATTCCTTGTCGACCTATTCATCAAGATGTCTAGGTCTCGGGGTTTTGGGTCATAAAATATTTACAATATTTTATTCTTTTTCTTTTCTTTATTTATTCTATAATTTTGGCCTTAATTACAGTGATTTATACACAATCTGAATGCACATGCATGGATGCTAAGATGATGGTTTTAAGGCTATTTAAAGGCATTTTCTAGGGTTTTTGGTGCCAAAATGATAGAATAAAGATGATGAAATGTGGATTCATCAGAGGTCACGAGGTTAAATAGGGAGGAGGGAGACGTAACGGTCGAAGATGTCGTGGTGGATGGCCTCGTAATGACCGGAGGCGTGGAGGGGGCGGCGGTTATGAGGAAGGAGGAGGAACGGTGGCGGGGGGGCGGAGGGGGGTAACAGCTGGAGGTAGGGGAAGCTCGGGTCACATGTCATCATCATAATTTCTCATTATTAACCCCCTTGCTTAAGCTGAGTGTCAATAAAACCCAGCTAATGTCATGTAATTATCAGAGTCTCAAATAAATTAAAAACCACAAAAAATGACAACACAAAAATTCGTGGTATTTTTAGACTTAAAAATACCCTCAAAAATATTTTGGGTCTTTATTTGATCTCATCTCCAGTTTTGGTCAACATGAAACTTGTAGATCTCGTCAAGATTTACAACTTTCATGTTTTGAGTTTTCTCAAATTCGGCCATATAAACCTTAAAAAATCAAAATTACTCTCTGAATAATCTGATTGGGCCACGTGGCCCAATCTGGGTGAGCCACGTGGCCCGCTCATTCTTGCAGCATCCGCCTGCGCTCCTGGCCATTGGATCTCCTTCAGATCCAACGGTTGATCCTTGCACCACGTGTCGCCTCTCGCGCCAGACGATGGAGTCTCCATCTTGTCATCACCGCTGTCCATTCACGCTTTGTCCTCATCCGTCCGATCGAACCCTTGGTCCTATCTAAGCCGTTCGCTACCGCCTCGCGCATAGCCTGCCACGTGGCAGCGCTTACACCGTTCGATCCTCGTCTCCTCTACATCGTTATCGTCCGTTCGCGCCGCTCCCTCAGCTTGACACGTGGCTGCTCTGCAGCCCTCTGATCATACCGCCATCGTTCTAATCGTAACCGTCATTTCGCGCCTAAACGTACGCCGTTGGATCTCCAGATCCAACGGCTGATTTTCGTCGTCTACCTCGGTCAGCCCACTCGCCCACGTTCTCCACCGCGCGAAACCCTCTCCCCCTTCCCATTATCGCCGACTCCTCCGACCACCTCTTCCTTCGCTAACCACCTCACGACCTTCCCCAGTCTTTCCTCTACCCCGCGCATCACTCCACGATCCACGACACCATCTCCAGTCGCCCCTTCTTCCCCGCTAAACACACGACGCTACCACCGGATCTCCGACACCCATCTTTAAAAACCTCGCCTCCCCCTTCATTCCAGGCTGTCCATCTTTACACGGGGAGGGGCCCAGCCCTCCTCCACCTCCCTGTGACAGGGGGAGGCGAGAGGATCGAGCGAAGACGACCCGCTCCTCCGGTGAGACCCTCCGCCACACACAGCGGAGCTGTGGTGCCCCCAGGCCCGCCCGAGCTCGCTGGAACGACCACCCAGCATGTTGCGAAGACCCCGAGCTCCTCTCGGAGCTCAAGCACATGCCACATCGCCCGCCCGACGTCAGGTAAGCTCCCTCTTCCTTCTTTGTCTTTTTATTCGATTTCATTGATTTAATTAGCCGCCTCCCGTAACTTTCACCCTCCGATGACCACCCTCTAAGCTCCACCATCGTCCCCCCTTTCACGTGACACTTCCCGCTTGCCTTATCCTTCCTCCATACCTCAAATCACCTTCGACCCATCTCCTCCGCCACCCATGGCGGAGGAGCGCTCAGAGCTAACGCTTCTACGCCCGCCGAGCTCTCCACCTCACTCCCTTTCGCGAGAACCCAAGCTTCGGCTATTGACTAACAGTGCAGGTCTTCGAGAGCTTCTATGATCGGAGCCTTCGCTGGAGAGGTCTTCGCGAAGGCCGTCTCGGCTACTGGATTGAAGAGGATCTCCGCCACCTATCCTCGCAGCTCGCCCGAGTTCTCAGCTTCATCAACAATTCTTCAGGAGCTTCGGGCGAGCTTCACCATGCCTAGAATGGAGCGGCGGAGGAAGAGCTCCTTCGCCGGAGCTCTGAACCTGCCGCCAGCCTGCGGTGGAGGAGACAGCATCGGGACCGTTGGATGGTCTTCTCTCAGCGACCATTCAACGGTTCAGATAGAGCCGTGTCATCGCCTTCAGCAACCCTTGGATCATCTCGATCTAACGGACATCGTGCAGCCACGTCGACCCTCCAGAAGCTCACAGCGTCCATCCGATCACTACAATCGGATGGCCCATCTTCGGCCACGTGTCATCACCAGAGCTATACCGAGCCTCAGCCACCGAGCCTCCAGGCGTGGGTGTCCAAGCCTTCGTCGAACCTGCATCGAGTCCGAACCAAACGCCGAACCTAGCCGAAGCTTCATCGAGCCTCTGCCGATCCCGAGCCTCTTTCTGAGCCTGGATAGTACGTGCCTGACACGTGCTTATCTGGGAAAATTGCAGAGACGTCCGCCTACTTCTCCACTATTACATTCAGGTCCAGATCACGTGCATATCTCGTGCGCATGGGGGTAATTTGCATCAAAGCCCTCGCGGGTTTTGAGAATTGCAAAAATACCCCTGTGCGTAAGGGTAATTTACAGAGAAGGTCCTGTACTTTTCATATTTTCATTTTAGTCCCTCCCAGGGATCTGTTTGTAGATTTTATTTCATGTTTTCTTTCATTTATGCCCTTGTCTTTGATCTTGCATATCTTGAGCCTCATATCTCCGATTGAGGTGATTTCAGTTTCGTTTTAGAGCTGGTTTGATGGTCTTTCTATTGGCATGCTAAAATATTGTTTTGGACACAATGATTTTTTATGTATTATTTTATAACCATGTGTCTATTTGAGCTAGAACTGATGCCTTACTTAAAATTGTTCATCACATCTGCAAAAGAAAAAGGTGCAGAGCACTCACTTTCCTGCTAAGCTGAGCACTGGAAGCGAGCTCTCGGGGCAAGACAAAGCTTCGCTAACGCGATGGACTCCCGCTTGCTTTCACAGACTATCGGCTAGGTGCGGCGGTCAGGATGATCTTCTATGATAAACCTGAAATTAACTCTTATTTAATTTTGCTCATCATTTTCACCTAGGGCATAGATTCATTGCATTCCATGGCATTTATGTGCATGATAAAATTGATAAAAATGCATGTTTATTTTAATGTTGTGTTGTATTGTCTTGCTTGCTTTGACCTATATTTGCTTCAAATCAACACTTAATTAAATAGACTTAAATCCGATTAATACGAGAGAGGCTCGTGTCCCTGAGTACGACCTTGGTATCTTACCAAGTAAAAAAAATCACGATCATCTCATTTTGATCTATTATTGACATATATTTAAATGAGATGATTTTTTGATGTCCCAACTCGGCCCGACTACGATGACAATTCCGAGTGCTAATTTCGCACTCTTAAAGGGCCGATTTTGCGGTTTATCAGTGACCTGGGGGGCAAGAGAGAGAAAGAAAGTGGGGTGCCACGTGGCACACCCAGGGGCTGCCATGTGGCACCCCAAAAAAATTTAAAAATTTAAATATAAAGAAAATATAAAAGAAATAGAACGAAAAAAAATTTCCTTCATGAAAGTTGTTCGTCTCGATGAGATCTACAACTTTAATGAAGGACCCTGGAGCAAAAGAGGTCACCTAAGCGAAGTGGTATTTTTGGTGGTTCTCCATGTGTATAAAAAACCCGATTTTTAGGGTTTTGTAATTTTTTGTGGTTTTAGAGAGGATAAAAATCTAAAAAAAGTACGATAAAATACAAGAAAATTATTTACACACTAATCTGATTTTTTTTGAATTTTTAATAAATAAGAAAATAGGAAAATAAATTAGAAGTGAGAAACACACAATTTTTGTACAAACTCACAACAGACACTTGGACTCAGTCGGTTTCTTTGATTTCAGTTTTAATCTAGATTTGGATTCTTGTGTCGCTTAATAAAACTTTCATCAAAGAACACAAATGAAGAAGAAATAAAACTAAAAGGATTAATTATGTACATAAAAACTCAGGTCAAAAATTGCAAAAAAGTCAAAATGTGCAAAAGAGGCCCAAAATCCAACTTTCACACATGAGCTCCGAATTTTACAAAATTGGTCTTGTTTTGAAGGTATTTGCAATTGGAGTACTTTAAAATTGAGTAGACTAAAATCGGACACTGTATGAGGGAGATATGCTCGTTTAGTTCCGTTAAATGTGAAATCAGACTTTGGGATTATTTGACACTTATTTGAGTTAGTATTTTTTATATTTTTTATTTAATAAGGTTAGTAATATCTACACAATGGAGGTGGTTTGGGGTCAATCAGAGTTAAGATGGAATAACTAAAAATAAGAGAAGTTAGCGGCTTTTTGGGCTAATTCACACTTGGGATTTTTAATGCAATTATGCATGATGAAATGCAAATACTATTTACACATGTATGAATGCTAATGATGATCTGTTAATGATTAAAAGCATGTGAATGTTGGGGAACAGAGCCTAAATGACCAATTTTAGCATGATGAATACGGAATTCATCATACCCATATACTTAAACCATGCTCGTCCCCGAGCATCAATGAATAAATGGCTTAGTTGAATACATCCCTGACTGTGCATGTGAATTTTGAAGGCTCAATTCATAGAAGACCCTTAATTTGAGTGATCCTAAAATTCTGGATTCAACCATGCTTTAATCAGAAGGAATCCAACTTTTTTAATTTTCAGACTCTCTATTTGTACATATAATATAAGGATATGATTTTTAGTGTACTGCATTCATGAGAGTCAAGTCTAGACGTCACCCAAAGTTCCAATCCAAGAGACTCTCCTCTAGACCTAATCCTCAACACTAGGGAATAAGTCTCTTCTTGCTTCAGTCAACCGTCTCATTAGTTTGTCAGACTTGAAAGTGTAGATGGACAACCAAATGATGGAGGGCATAGGATTGTGTCTGATTTTCTCTCCCTTACCTTGGAACAAGGTGCCTCTTGAGTGCCTTATTACTCAACACAAGTAAATTTTTGTTTTGTTGATCAATGTGTTCGTCAAGAGAATTTGGAGTCGTATGCACTTGTTTTTCAGGGAGTACACCGGGGTGTGTCTCTTTTGAGTATCTAAGATACCTTCGACACCCAGACTTGTATCGCTTACGATGCAGAGCCCTTTTATGGTGTCAGCCCGACTCCTTGGTCCTAATTTGCGTTTGGTCCAAGTGGACACTTTGAAAATGTTTGGGAGCGATCGCCATTGGTGGAAGCACATTTGGAATTTGACTTTGGATGATAGAGCTTTTCTTTGACATTTCTTTTTCTCTTCTTTTGTTGGCTAGATCCACTGTTTTTTACCAAAAGTTGGCGCACACTGATCAACAATTTCCATTAAGTTTCATCAAACCCTGACACATATGTAAATATCAAAAAGATAACATATGAACTTGTTCACATACTGGCTAGGATTTTGCTGACACTCAGGTTTTCTGAAGCCTTTATTAACTTTATCCCATCCTTGAGCATCATTAGATCGGATATAAACTTAAATCTCTAGTCCTAGTTCCTCACATGATATCTCAACTCATCTCATCAATCATGTAGTTGTGAAAGTTTGTGCTGATCATATTCTTTTGAAGGTAGAGATGAAGAGTGCAATATAGTGCTCAATCTTTCAAACTAGGGAAGTGTGGATAGTTAAGTTCAAAAACCCTAATGATTAACGTTGGGTAACTCAGAATCTCAAGATCTCAGAAATCAAATGTCCTAAAAAAATCCTCAAGCCTTGAGTGATGGTGAATGTGTCAGGAATATATCAACCAAGGAATGCATTAAATGCTTGATGAATGCAAGACCATGAGTGTATTTTTTTATGCAAAATTTTTTTTGATGTTTTTGGGTTTTTTTAGAAAAACAGGTATTATACACATAATATACACTACTTGTACCCATCCCCGATGTTAGATAAGAATGATTAAAGTATGAGCTATGGATAAAGTAGATAAAATATATATATAAACACACCCCCTATACTTAGCGTGTGCTATGTCCTCATGGCACCAAGTGAAATGTAGACATAGCTCGTACTAAGTATAGATGGGTCAAAAACAAAAGAAGAGAAGTGATGTATACACAATGGTACCGGCCCTCCTATATTTGGTTCAAGTCAGCCTAAGTATAATCGGATAATTACAGATGGGGAACCGGATAGATTTGCGGATGTACAAGATCAAGGAGTTTTACGACGGACCTTCTTGCGGGAGTGTGGAGGGAGATAGTATGGAGATGTGGAGGGCAATGAAGAGGGGGCCGATAAAGAAGACCGGCCATCGTCAGAGTCGTCCTCGGGAGAATAGTAGTCGTATGCAGAGGATCTCCAACTACAGCCGATCAGAGGTAAGTGCCCTTGGATCAGAGATGTACTTATTGCACTTATCTGATGAACCACTTCAGGATCAGACGAGGACTCTTCAGAAATCACCCGGTGTCTAAGGTCAAAGGTGACTTTCTTGTTCGGTTTGTTTCCTTGGGAAGTATTGGGAGGAAGTTGGACAGTCTTCATCTCCTTGTCGTGAGTAACCCATGTGGCATTCATGAGTTCCTCATCTGATGAATCCCCGTAAAGGTCGACCAATTCTTGAAGGGTCATGCGCTGCTTCAATCGAGGGAGATTGTTCCTGGTGATTTTGTGGGTTGTGGCCGGGGATGTTGATGTCACTTCCTGATGATCGTGAATTTTGATGACATCAGAGGTTTCCTGAGTCGATCTTTGTATGGTTCAAGTATTTCGTGAATTACTGTCGACTCAAAGATTGGACCACTCAAATAATTGTGACGATTCTCAATAATATGGTCCAATTCTTCATAAGCTCCAAAATCTTGATTTCTCATAGGAGCAGTGACAGGGTGGTGAGAATCCGAAGTTTGTCCAACAGTCGGTCTTTTAGGTGACTCTCTTAGGGTTTGTATCTGTGTGTCATGCGGAGATGTCTGATAATGTGAAATATTTATCTCTTGATAATAACTGTCAGTTGCAACAGGTCGTGTCATTGGGGGTTTGTTCATTGTGGTCCGAGTTCGGGAACTTGATTTCCTGAGTCTCACAATCGACGATCGCCTTAGCGGAGGCTAAGAACGTCTTTACTAAAATGATAGGAGACTGACGAGTCCGATTTTCACCGCGTTAATATGTGTTTTTAATGTTCGAGTGGAAAAATTAATCAGAGTCGTTCATTGTAGGCGACGATCGAAAACAGTCAAGAAATAACCACAAATTTTATTCAATTTTAATCAAGTGGTTTTATGTTTATTTTACTTGGGCAAGTCCCAAGGTCGATCACAAGGAGGCAAAGGAACAACCTAGAGATATGTCTATCCAATTTCGTGTTCGGTTTTCAAGGCGGTCTTTTTTTTGGAATTTTCAATGCAATAAAGGGATGCACAATGCAATTTCGGCCTATTTTAGGGACTAAAATATAAAATTCGATCAAACGATATCCGAAAAATACGAAACTTGGCCGAGATGATAACTATGACAAAATTAATGCACTATATTTTTTTTTTGGAATTTTCTGATGCAATATGAATTTTTATGAATTTTTAAATCCAAACAGAATGGTTTTCAATATTTAATTATAATAAATATTAAACTTACTTATTTTCAAGAAATAAAATTATTTAAGATCTATCACTAGGTGATGGATCTTAGAAAAATCTTAAACCTTGAAAATGTGGGGTTTAATACCTATTAAAAATTAAACAATGAAATATGCAAAATGATTTTTACAGAGCAAGTTATGCATGCAAATGCAAAGATTTTTGGGCACAATGTCAATCAAAATAATCTCTACGATATTCGATTTTTGGGGAATTTTTAGAGTCACGGTTAATTAAATAGAAATTTCAGAGCATAATATGGGCAAAATATGCAAGTTTCCACAGAACCTTTATTTATTAATTAACTGTCAATCATGAAAATAGTCACAATATGTCCATATGTAGAGAATCAAGTGAGGAACATCATGCAATTTTTAGATAAATAAAATGATGTTTAGAAGAGGTTCAAAAACTAAGGGGAATACAGGGGTACGAATGCAAATGTAATAAATAAAACAATGCAGAACAGGGGTTTAGATGCAATTACCAAAAAGTCCGAGGACGTAAATGCAAAATTCCCGGGGGGCATGTGCCAGGCACGTGCCCTCTGAATTGGAGGGCTGGCGCGTAATTTGTAGATCTTCCGGGGGGCGTTTGCAAATGACCCAGGTGGTCACGTGCGTAGCACGTGACCCCTGGGTGGCGTCTGATGACGTCCTCCCCCGACGCACGTGCCCCGCACGTGCGTGGGGAGTCTCGGGCTCCGTGCCCGGCGGCGAAGGCGGTGAGGGAGGCGGCCTGGGGGTTGGCGTTGGCGTGGCGGCGGAGCTCGGCCTTTCTGATGAAGACGACGGTGGCGGACTCCGGCCGTGCTTGTGTGGCTGCTGCGGGGTAGCTGCCGCTGGAGACGGAGGCACGCCTCATGCGCTGGAGAAGAAGGCGGTGGCGTGGGGCGGAGTGGACCCGGCAGTGCTGTTGATGCGGCAGAGAAGACCCGGTGGCGTGGGCGAGTCGATGAAGAAGCCAGGCGGAGGTGATCGGGGACGGTTGTCGGAGATGGTCGCGGAGTCGGAGAGGAACCTCGGTGTTGATGGCGTAGCAGATGAAGTCGAAGAAGACAGCGAGGTCGTCGAAGTTGGTCGGTGGAGGAGTTTGCAGGAGACGAAGGCCGTTGAAGGCGGTGTCGCGCGACGGAGGTTGTCGAAGAAGATGATGATAAGCTCGACGAAGCTTCGGAGCTCGGAGCGGAGGCACGGCAGCACGAAGCTGCAGCTGCGACGACCGTGGAGGAGCGGTCGGATCTCGTCGAGAAAGGAGCGCCTCGGTCTGTCACCCCGGAGGCGATCCTCGATCGGCGGATGACTCGAGTAGGGGGCGGCGGTGGCGTTTAAATAGGAGAGAGAGAGAGAGCGAAGTCGGGCAGCCAGAGATCTCGGAGGGGTTGTTGGCGAGGCGGCGGTTGCGAGGGAAGCGGAGAGGTAGTTGGTGGCTGGCGAGATGTGCGGCGGAAGTTATGGAGGGGGCACGGGAGGTAGGAGATGCGGGTGGGCCGTCCGATCGGCCGAGATCGGACGGCCAAAAAGGAGCCACGTGGCGAGGGCCTGGGGAGGCGCAGCACGTGCGGAGCACGTGCCTGGGGGGAACGTGCGACGCACGTGCGGTCGATTTTAATTAATTTTTTTATAAAAACGGATAAATAAAAGGCTTAAAAAACGATGACACGTGGCGACCTCTAGGGCTGCCACGTGTCAGCTCCAGAAAAATCCGAAAATAAAAGATTTGTAAAATCGATAAAAAATAGCAAATGACCTCCGATCGAAAAAGTTGCTTCACAAAAAATACTCGTCTCGGCGAGATATACAACTTTCATGAAGACATCAAAGCCAAATTCGGTCAAATGTAAAAAGTGAATTTTTGGGGTATCCCATGTACATAGAATACCTTGATTTTTGGTTTTCTAATTTTTTTTGTCATTTTTAAACAAGATAAAAATACGGAAAAATATGGGAAAATCAAAGATGAATAAAAGACACCTTAATCTATTTTTTTGAATTTTTATAAATTAAGAAAATATATACATAAAATATAGGTCAGAAAACCGCGAAAATATACAATGTGCAAAAGAGGCCCAAAACCCAACTTTCACATACGAGCTCCGATTCACTTGAACTTGGTCTTGTTTTGAAGGTAATTGAATGTACATTAGTTCAAAAGTGAGTAGGATCAAATCGGACACTGGATGGGGAAGATATGGGTCTTTTAGTCCGAAAATCCTGTAACTAGGGTTGGGTTTTTGGTCCACTTACCTGGGTCAATTATTTTTTTGTATTTTTTTATTTATTCTTGTTAGTGATGTGTACACAGTGGAGGTGGTTTTGTGGCATGCGGTGTTAGCATGGAGGAGTTAAAAATAGGGGAAGTTAGGCTATTTATAGGTCAATTTGGGTTTGGATTTTTGGCTTCTTAAAATATGCAGAAATTAACGCTAAAATGCAATTCTTATGAAATCATGCCTGAATGCTAATTATGCGAAATAAATGCAGAAATGTAGTTGATTTTGAGGGACTTTAGCTTAATTAATGAGACTTAGAGTGGTGAATCCGAGATTCATCATCCCCCTATACTTAAACCATGCTCGTCCCTGAGCATTAAAAAGGAATGCCATGAAGTGAAATGAGACTGGGTTCCATACCAAGACCATGAACTGAAGGTGAAAGTGAAACTAAACTCGACCTTTGGATTAATAATATGTCGGAACTTCTGTGAGACTTAGAATTTTAAAATCAACATCCCTCAAGTTCTACACATCATTGTCACAGTTTCGGCTCAGAAGTCATCTTAGATCAATCCTCTTCCCAAAGTATACCCTATGAATATTGAACAACCGACTCTTGTGTGTGAAGGTTTTTAGCTCTTCCCATTCAGAATGCCAGACTACCATGCTCCTCTCCTCTCCAGTAACTCGTCCTCGGGGAGTCAGGTATTTCCTTCTAAGGTCTGTCGTGCTGTGTTCACAATCGAATGAGGGAGAAGATAGAAGAAAGAGAAAAGAACTGGAGGGTGGCCAGTGTAGTCACCTCTCCTTGTGAAGATGGCCAGTGTAGCCAAGTCTCCACGAAGATCTGCAGGTTTCTGAAGCTTGGACCTTTTTGGTCGGATTTTTATTTGGTAGAATGCTTCTATGTATTTGAAATTTTTAGTGGTTCTGCTTGGATCTTGTTGTGCCCCTACGGATATAGAATCTTTTTGTTCCGTACATTTTTTGGGGTCTTAGAAAAAATTGTGCTCAGTCGTCCATCCCTTTTCCGAAGCTTTATTTCAACCCGTACTCCGGTCTTTATATTTCCACGCTACCAGAAAAGAGACTCACACAGTCTTCCAACATCCTGTCTGGGTTGAGCTAAGTGCATAGTGCGAGAGTGCGAATTAATTCCCTATTCCAGAGTGGTACCCAGAATGAAGAGACCAGTTTAGACACTAAGAGTCAAACGCTGTACATTGTCATGTGGAACTTAAGGAATTAAGTCAAAAAGACCTGAAGCTCTTAAAATCCTATTTCTCGGTGAAGTTCCTCTGAAAATTAGGTGGGTTAAGGTCAAGTCCAGACCACTCTCGGTTTCGGCTCATAACTCGGTTCAGAACCCAATGACTTTTCACAGATGCACATGCATGTGATGTTGGATGAAGTGCAGGTGTGAAATGCTAACACACACATTTTTTTGAGTTGTTTTTTTCTTTTTCTTTTCTTCTTTTTGACATTTTATGCAAGGGATTTTTTTTATGCAGGAATAAGAAGCCTCTTTTTTTTCTCAAAAATTTTGGGCAAGTCAGTGTTAGTAGCAAAACTTTTTTTTGTTTGTTGTTGTTTTTTTTTCAAGTTAGTACCCACCCCGTAAATACATATAGACTTACGCGAAAGTACGAGATATGGGTAAACTATATACAAAGTATATATACAGACCCCCCTATACTTAGCGAGTGCTGTGTCCTCAGAGCACAAGAAGCGTAAATAAGACATAGCTCGGGCTAAGCGTAAGGGAGTGAAAAAAATGAAAAGAAAAATGAAGCGGTCAGGATATGCGAATGAAGAGAGTAAATACAGGTGAATGTCGGTTCCCCCTATACTTAGGCTCTGGACAGCCTAAGTGTAAGAGAAGGATGGAAATGGAGTGATTGGGAGAAGGAGTGTGATGAGAGAAATGGTATATACAAATGGCATCGGTCCCCCCTATACTTAGGCCTTGGCCTAAGTAGAGGAAGAAGTTGTACAAGGAGACCGATGTGGTCGGGAGGGAGGGTGGGTAGCCGATGATTAAGGCGGTTTTCGGCTGATCTATTTGTGAGCCTGTGGTGGGAGATCGTAGTGATGAGTCGGCGATGAGGCATATGATTCCCCACTACAATCAGTGTCATCCTCAGAAAAATCATGATGGATAATAGATGAAGTGTTTGAGTCAGATGAAAGATATCCATCATCAGAGTTATCCTCAGAGGAGTAGTATTTGAAAGTGAGCATACTCCAAGTATTTTGGTCTTTTTGTTTCTTCAGTTGTTTCCTCAGAATTCGTTCCTTCTTGGGGTCAATCGGTTTGTCCTCAGATGAATACTCAGAAGCACCGGTCTCAGTAAGCTCATACGAAAGAATTCCAGTGTACTTGAAGAATGCAGGAGCATCAGCTTTGGATGAGTAGTAGTTAGGAACGGGAGTTGTCCAACGAGGATTGAATTTTGGATCCTTACGAAGATATGGCTTTAGGGTTGCTGAACAGACTTCACTCATGTAAACCATCTTTTCCGGACCTGATCAGGGATCATCAACTGATTCCTCTTCCGAAAGGTCAAAGGTGACTCTCTTTTTATTTTGTCGTGAAGGTGTCGGTTTACTTGAGTATCCAGATGAATAGCCATTTGAATTCTCCTTGGTCGGTGTTTGATCTGCGTGCTTGTTCTTATTCTCCCGAATGTTTGAGCACTCTCGATTTGGGATGATTTGGTCAAGATATTCAGAGAATGTTGCTCCAGGGTGTGACCATGCATATGTCTCAGGATCGTAGTAGAAAGATTTGTCTATTTTGAGATCCTCGGGAATTGAAATACTGGGGAGAGTCTCTGCATGTTCTTTCTCAGTTGGTTTGATGTTGGCGCATTCCTGTGTCGAGTTGATGTAATCCATGTAATCAGAGTAGGTTGACCCAGGGTGTGACCATGCATAAGTCTCTGGATCATATGATTCATATACATGATTCTCCATGGTGAGAGCGGCTGGGAATGGAGCAGGGGGGAGATTCTCTAAACCAATAGTCTCGTCAACAACTGTTATCTCCGATCTGGCTGCAGGGTAGGGCTCTTCTACCGTTTCATGGTTACGGTTGTCGGGGACTTCGTGGGTTGTCTCAGAAGATCGTGGTTCCTCAAAGATAGGGTCGGATTTAAGTGCTTCCAATGCTGTGAAATTGATCTCCCGAGTCTCACAATCAATACTCGCCTTGGCCAATGCCAAGAATAGCTTCGCGAGAATGATTGGAGACTGGGTGACTTCTCCTTGATGCTCAATATCAATGATCGTGAATTCTACCTTGAGCGGAGCACCTTGGAATTTCATGATGACAGAAATGGTTCCTCTCGGCCTTTTTATCGATCGGTCTGCCAATTGGACAATCTCTCGTATCTTCCGAATTGGTCCGAGTTTGAGTTCGTGAAATACAGAGGTCGGGAGGATATTGATTGGTGAATCGTCATCAATCCGAGCATGGGTGAAAATTGTGTCTTTGATTTCACAGTCAAATCTGGGCAACCGCTTCACTATGCGGCTCTTGGTTTTTCTCCTCAACACCAAGGAGGAGGCCATTGACAAGATATGTCTTTCAGTCTTTGTTCGTATCCGGCCCGACTTTTTGTTCATTAATTTATTTGTTATAAATCTTTTAAGGTCGGGGAAGTGTTCAATGGCCTGTATAAAGGGAAGTTCAAACATCAAGCGTTTTTCCAGTGCTTCCCGTACAGTTGGATCCAAATTCCTCAGATCGTCTTCAGTTTCAATTTTTATGAAATTTTCTGAATTTTCAATTTTTTTGTGACTTTCAAATATTTCCATTTTTTTGGTATTTTCTGGGTGGTGTGGGGGTGTGGTGTGTTCTTCAAATGAGTCGGGGCTCTGGTGTTCAGGGTGGTGGTCAGTAGCATAATCATTTTCAGAATTGTCCATAGGTTCCTGAATATCCTCGGAATTTTCAATCTCAGATCCAGTTATTTCCTCATTCATTTTACTATCCGAGCCACCATAGAATGCGATGAATCGATCGATAAATTTTTGAAATCTCTTCTCTATTGAATTGAATTTCTTATTTATCCTCGAAATATCCTCCTCAAGATTCGGTTCATGATTAATTATGGGAGCAGTAGGTGTATGTTCGATAATTTTATCTTCCATTTTTCCCTTTGTGCTGAGAGGAGAGTTTCTTGGAATATCCAAAATATGATCATTATTTTGTGAAACTTTCTCCTCAAAAATAATGGAAGGAGACTGCTCATATGGTTCAGACATGTGTAGTTGATTGATCAGACCTTGATATTGTGGAGTCAACATACATGGTTTATTTGTTTCTAAGCGGTCAGTCCAGTCCTCTGTATGAGTATCATGTCTGACGAGGGGTCTATCATGGTCAATCCAATGTCGATGATTATTCAGTGCATGTCTATCCATCTGAGTTTGGTTTCTCCGCCAGTCATGAGATTTGAAGGGATTTCGATCTTGAAAAGTTTCATTGGCGAGAAACTGAGAATAAGACGATTCAGTCCAAGATGGTAGATGGTCATTTACGGTTGGATGGTTCGAATAGAAATTTAATGAGGAGGCCGAATTTATCTACGGGTGAAAGCCTCCCGCAAATGTTGGAGGATTATTGAAAGAAGGGGATTGAGTTGATTTGGGCCTAACCGAAACAAATTCATTTTCATAGTATAGCTCTGATTGGTGTTCGGTCATTTTTGAGAGGAATGGGGAGTTGGATCTGTGAGAGTTTTTGGATAAGAGTTCCATTATGAGGTTTAAATCAAGAGAGGGAAGAGATGATTGCACGGGATAGTCAAGAGAATTTTATCGAATGTGCGGCTATTGATCTTGAAATCAGTTCACGCACACCAATGCAAACACAATTCAAACCCCAGGTTCACCAACGCACACAGTGAAGCCGTAAGATTTCGGCTATTATCTTTTCAATTTTAGTTGGTGATAATTCAATCTTGGCAAAAATTTAGCGAGCTGAGATTTTGGATTTGGGCTCTATCCTTAAGTGTCGTCTCTCGCTCACTCAGAAAAATAAAATCATCCAAGGTCGGGGTTGCTCTCCCGCAAAAATTCTTGATTTTATGGGTTATTTTGAAATCGGCTATATTTAGCAGTCCCGATTTTATTAGGTGATCACTGAAGAATTTAGATGAGCACAAATACACGTCTACCGTCCAGTCCCAATTTCCTTTTTAAAATTATGTGATAAAACAAGAGGGAGGAGTTCGGGAAAAGCCGATGCACGCGAAAAACAATGATGTATGCTCAGTTAGAAGACTTACAGTGCCTCCTCGCAATCTCCATGTGGGATGTAATACAGAATTGAAAAATTTATTCTAAATGCGTGCAAGCCGATGAAAACCGCACCTAAGCAGAAAGTTCTATTAGCGGGAAGAATTGAATCAAATTTGGTTAAATTGAACGATCTAATGTGTGTCTCAGTTAAAGTGCAGTGTGGCTTAAGATCCTATGAGCACAATCAAAAATAAAAAATGCTCTGAGAGCCGTATGTGCAGGTCTATCCTAATCGCCACTCAAGTCGGGCCCCACTCTCGCCGGAGAGTGAAACAGGCCACGACACACCACAAATAGAGTTCAATGTCTTTTTACACACGCGAGAGTCCAAACGGACACCGCTATAAATGAGCAGAAATTAAAAGTGCAGAAATTAAAAATCTAGACTCTACTCTCTCTCACGACTCGACTCGATCTTAAATTAATTGCGGTTTCTTCGGGTGTCGGTGAAGATGCGTCGGTTTCTTGAAAAACCGCTCCACGTGCACTGGGTACCTCGCAAGAAAAATAAGAGAGAGACTCAAGAAATAATAAAATAAGAAAATAAATGCTGGAAAAAAATTTATGGGATTTACAATGAAAAATTCGGGGGTCAGACTACCCGAATTCGGAAAATCGAACAAAAATTTTTAAAATACAAAACTAAGCCATTTGCCTCCCTGGCAACGGCGCCATCTGACGAGTCCGATTTTCACCGCGTTAATGTGTTTTTAATGTTCGAGTGGAAAAATTAATCAGAGTCTTTCGTTGTAGGAGGCGATCGGAAACAATCAAGAAATAACCACAAATTTTATTCAATTTTAATCAAGTAGTTTTATGTTTATTTTACTTGGGCAAGTCCCAAGGTCGATCACAAGGAGGCAAAGGAACAACCTAGAGATATGTCTATCCAATTTCGTGTTCGGTTTTCAAGGCGGTCTTTTTTTTTGGAATTTTCAATGCAATAAAGGGATGCACAATGCAAATTCGGCCTATTTTAGGGACTAAAATATAAAATTCGATCAAACAGTGTCCGAAAAATACGAAACTTGGCCGAGATGATAACTATGACAAAATTAGTGCACTATAATTTTTTTGGAATTTTCTGATGCAATATGAATTTTTTTATGAATTTTTAAATCCAAACAGATTGCAAAGGAAGTTACGGATTGGTAGTTGGAATATCGGTACTTTAACTGGAAAATTGATGGAGATAGTGGATACAGTGGAAAGAAGGAAGATTCATATATTATGTCTTCAAGAGACTAAATGGGTTGGAGAGAAAGCAAGGGAGATCGAGAAGACATGCTTTAAACTTTGGTATTCAGGTAAAGATAAGGGCAGAAACGGTGTTGGAGTGGTTGTTCATAAAGATTTGAAGGATTGTGTGGTTGATGTGCAAAGATTTGGGGATCAGATTATTTTGCTAAAGTTGGTGCTTGAAGAAGAAATTCTGAATATCATCTCAGTTTATGCACCACAAATTGGTTTAGATGAAAGGACTAAACAAGCTTTTTGGGAGGATCTGGATAAGATTTTACAAGTAATCCCACAAAGAGAGATGGTTTGCATAGGTGAAGATCTTAATGGACATGTGGAAAAAGATGTTTCAGGGTATGCAAGCGTGCATGGAGGACATGGTTTTGGGGATAGAAACGAAGAGGGAAAAGTCATTCTGGATTTTGTAACTGCATATGATCTTTTCATAGCAAACACTCTTTTCAAGAAGAGGGAGGAGCATTTGATTACTTATAAGAGTGGCACAACTAGAACACAGATCGGTTACTTTGCGTTGAGGAGAAGAGATCGGTTGTGTTGCAAAGATTGCAAAGTAATCCCTGGAGAGAGTTTGACAACCCAACACCGCTTATTAGTCTTGGATTTACAAATAAAAGGGCTGGTGAAGAAAAGGAAGGTTCCTAAGATCACTAGAACTAGGTGGTGGAATCTTCCGCTGAAGCAATCAAGCTTCAGGGAGAAGGTTTTAGAAGACTTATCTTGGGATTGTAGCGGTAGTGCAAACGAGATGTGGGAGGCAGTAGCATCTTGTATCCGAAAGGTAGCCAAAGAGATGCTAGGCGAGTCAAAAGGAGGAGCTCCGGGTCAAAAGGAGGCTTGCTGGTGGAGTGAAGGGGTGCAGGAGAAGCTAAAAAATAAAAAGAGCTTGCTTTAAAGCTATGTCTAAGGATAGAACAGAGGACTCTATCACAGACTATAAAATAGCGAAGAAGGAAGCGAAGAAGGCTGTAAGCGAAGCTAAGTCAAAAGCTTATGAGGTTTTGTATAAAAATCTCAACTCTAAGGAGGGCCAGAAGGATATATTCAGGTTGGCCAAAGCAAGAGAAAGAAAGACCAAAGACCTTTCTCAAGTGAGATGCATTAAGGACGAGGAAGGTCACATGCTTGTTCATCAGAAGGATATAAAGACTAGATGGGAGCAATACTTCCATAAACTTTTCATTGGAGAAGGAAATAGAGAGATCACTTTGGGTGATCTAGCTAGTAGTGAAATTTACTTGAATCGTGCATGCTATAGACGAATACAAAGAAAGGAAGTAGAGGAGGCTTTGAAGGTTGTGAGACCTGGGAAAGGTGTTGGACCGGATGACATCCCTGTAGAAGTTTGGAAAGTTTTAGGTGAGCATGGTTTGACTTGGCTTACGAATCTATTCAATGTTATTTGGTGAAGCAAGAAAATGCCCGAAGATTGGAGGAGGAGTATCGTGGTGCCTCTTTATAAAAACAAAGGAGACATTCAAAATTATTCAAATTACAGAGGTATCAAGCTGATGAGTCACACTATGAAAATTTGGGAACGTGTATCGAAAGAAGGTTGAGGCAAGTTTCCCAAATAAAAAAAATCAATTCGGATTCATGCCAGGTCGCTCAACTATTGAAGCCATCCATTTGCTGAGGAGAACAATGGAGATTTATAGAGCTAAAAGGAAGAATCTCCATATGATCTTTATTGATTTGGAGAAGGCTTATGATTCCTTCCCACGAGAGATACTGTGGAGAGTTTTGGAGAAGAGACAAGTACCTGTCCTATACATTAATCTCATAAAGGATATGTATGATAGGGCTTTATCTTGTGTAAGGACCTCGACGGGGAAGACTGACTATTTTGATATCAACATTGGTTTACATCAAGGTTCAACTTTGAGTCCATTTCTTTTTACTTTGATTATGGACGAGTTGACAAGTCACATTCAGGATGAGTTACCTTGGTGTATGTTATTTGTTGATGATATTGTGTTGATTGACGAGACTATAGATGGAGTAAATGAGAAGCTTGAGGTTTGGAGACATGCATTGGAGACTAAAGGTTTTCGTATAAGTAGGGCTAAGACGGAATATATGGAATGCACCTTTGATGGAAGCAATGGTGAAGGAATCGAGGTGAAGATTGGTGATGATAACATACAAAAGAGAGATTCTTTTAGATATCTGGGATCTATTTTGCAACATGATGGAGAAATTGATGGAGATGTTACTAATCGTATAAATGCAGGCTGGCTAAAGTGGAGAGGAGCCTCTGCTGTTCTCTGTGATAAGAAAATACCTTTAAAAATTAAAGGAAAGTTTTACAAAGCAGCCGTGAGACCTGCTATGCTTTATGGTTCTAAATGTTGGCCTGTGAACCATAGACATGTGCAGAGAATGGCTGTAGCAGAAATGAAAATGCTAAGATGGATGTGTGGACATACACGTAAAGATCGGATTCGGAATGATGCAATCAGAAAGAAAGTTGGTGTAGCTCCGATCGAGGATAAGATGCGAGAAAACTGCTTAAGATGGTTTGGTTATTTGCAAACAAGGCGGTTGAAGGCGGTGTCGCGCGGCGGAGGTTGTCGAAGAAGATGATGATAAGCTCGACGAAGCTTCGGAGCTCGGAGCAGAGGCACGGCAGCACGAAGCTGCAGCTGCGACGGCCGTGGAGGAGCGGCCGGATCTCGTCGGGAAAGGAGCGCCTCGGTCTGTCACCCCGGAGGCGATCCTCGATCGGCGGATGACTCGAGTAGGGTGCGGCGGTGGCGTTTAAATAGGAGAGAGAGAGAGAGAGCGAAGTCGGGCAGCCGGAGATCTCGGAGGGGTTGTTGGCGAGGCGGCGGTTGCGAGGGAAGCGGAGAGGTGGTTGGTGGCTGGCGAGATGTGCGGCGGAAGTTACGGAGGGGGCGCGGGAGGTAGGAGATGCGGGTGGGCCGTCCGATCGGCCGAGATCGGATGGCCAAAAAGGAGCCACGTGGCGAGGGCTTGGGGAGGCGCAGCACGTGCGGAGCACGTGCCTGGGGGCACGTGCGACGCATGTGCAGTCCATTTTAATTAATTTTTTTTATAAAAACGGATAAATAAAAGGCTTAAAAATGATGACACGTGGCGGCCTCTGGGGCTGCCACGTGTCAGCTCCAAAAAAATCCGAAAATAAAAGATTTGTAAAATCGATAAAAAATAGCAAATGACCTCCGATCGAAAAAGTTCCTTCACGAAAAATGCTCGTCTGGACGAGATCTACAACTTTCATGAAGACATCAAAGCCAAATTCGGTCAAATGTAAAAAGTGAATTTTTGGGGTATCCCATGTACATAGAATACCTTGATTTTTGGTTTACTATTTTTTTTGTCATTTTTAAACAAGATAAAAATCCGGAAAAATATGGGAAAATCAAAGATGAACAAAAGACACCTTAGTCTAATTTTTTGGATTTTTATAAATTAAGAAAATATATACATAAAATATAGGTCAGAAAACCGCGAAAATATACAATGTGCAAAAGAGGCCCAAAACCCAACTTTCACATACGAGCTCCGATTCACTTGAACTTGGTCTTGTTTTGAAGGTAATTGAATGTACATTAGTTCAAAAGTGAGTAGGATCAAATCGGACACTGGATGGGGAAGATATGGGTCTTTTAGTCCGAAAATCCTGTAACTAGGGTTGGGTTTTTGGTCCACTTACCTGGGTCAATTATTTTTTTGTATTTTTTTATTTATTCTTGTTAGTGATGTGCACACAGTGGAGTGGTTTTGTGGCATGCGGTGTTAGAATGGAGGAGTTAAAAATAGGGGAAGTTAGGCTATTTATATGTCAATTTGGGTTTGGATTTTTGGCTTCTTAAAATATGCAGAAATTAACGCTAAAATGCAATTCTTATGAAATCATGCCTGAATGCTAATTATGCGAAATAAATGCAGAAATGTAGTTGATTTTGAGGGACTTTAGCTTAATTAATGAGACTTAGAGTGGTGAATCCGAGATTCATCAGAGACTCAGACAACCTTCCGGGGTGCTCAATGTCAAGGACAATAAAGTCCACTTTATGTTCTTTACCTCAGAAATTTACAACGACAGAAACGATCCCTTGAGGTCTTTTGGTAGATCGATATGGTAACTAAATGATGACCCTAGTCTTTTTGAGTTGTCCGAGTTTGAGTTGGTCAAAGACGGACTTGGGGAGGATGTTCAATGTGGAGTCGTCGTCTAATCGAACATGAGTGAATGTAGAATCCTCAATTTCACATGTGATCCGAGTCAACCGCTTGACTTTGTGACTTTTGATTTTATGATTCATCACCAAAGAACTGGCCATAGATACGACATGATATTCAGTCCTTGATCTTTTCTTGCCCGTCTTTTTGGGGTTTAGTCGACTCTTCACAAATCTCTTAAGATCGGGCACATATTCTATGGCTTTGATTAATGGAAGCTCTAAGGTCAGACTCTTGCAAAATGCTTCCATTTCAGAGTTGTCCATTTTTTGAATTTTCAAAATTTTCAAATTTTTTATTATTTTCTGTGATATAGTCAGTAAGGGGTCAGAGGTCAGTGGTTGTGTCTGATTGTGAGTCACATGATGATCCAGTGGTTCGCATGGTTGTGGTCTCACTTCTTCTGAATTCTGCATAGACTGGATGAGATCATATATTCTCTCACTTAAAGTGTCTGTTCTTTTATTAATCCGAGCAATCTCATCCTCAAACATCTCATGACTAGTGATTGAATAATCATTCTCCATGTGTCGTGATTCTGGCATGTAACCTCGAGTAGAGTATTGATTGTTCATCATCATTATGGTCTGGTCACGAGTTATATTTTCTTGACTTTGGTTTTCTCACGGGTTATCGAAGGAAATTAATCATACTCAAGAGGATGGTCATCCTGAGTAGGGGATAGTTCAAGAGGCTGTGAGATCATAGTAACCGGAAATCGTGTTCTATTGTCAATATCGGTCACTCTATTGTTCATCCTCAATTCTAGTCTCTCTCTCATGTCCATAAGATTGTCAGAATGTGAGAGAGGGCTATTCCAAGAAGAAGTGTGGTCATAGGGTGGGATGTATGGGTGGGAAGAGAATGATTGCTGAGGGGAACTTGATTTGAAGATCAAGTTTCCTTGAGGAGTGTGAGAGGAAGGATATCGGGACATGGTCGTGGAGATCGGGAAAGAAGACCATTGTGCTGACATCTTCTCAAGAGGGATGGAATGATCAACGAACCATGATTTGCTTGCGATTGCAAGGTCTTTGACACACACAAATCAAACACAAAACAAACACGTTGATTCACCCACTCAACACTGGTGAAGGCACGTTAGCGTTCGGACGCTTATCTTTTTAGTTTTAATTTTATGACAAAACAATCTTGAAAATTAAGCGGAGCTGTTAGGTGCTGAAATATTTCACAATGACTGTCCCAAGTTCATACAACTAGTTACACCTACTCTCAGCCAGTATAGGTGTAAGTACGTACTGTTTAAATGGCTACCCGTGATACTTGAGGACGGAGCCTTCCGCAGTGTCCTCTAAACCACCTACTCCACTAAGGGAAGTCAGACCGTGAAACAGCTACCCGAGACCCTCACTGAAAAGTGGCTAATTGTTTTTAAAATCAGTAGTCTGAATGAAGCATTTCGGTTTTTGGCTCTGTCCTAAGGTGTGTGATATTATCCTTACAAACAATGAGTGGGTTTCTCTCCACCAAACACAGGTTAATTTTAGGTCAGTTTTATTACAGTCGCCTTGATTAGCAGTCTCAATTTTAAATTAAGGTTATCACTGAAGTTTATATGAGCATAAAAATTCACGCCTAACGAACAGTCCCGATTCCTTTAATTCCTAAGTTACAAAACTTGAGGAAGGAGAATCGAAAAAGCCAATGCAAACGTAAATCAATGATGCATGCTTAAGAAGAAGACTTGTAGTGAATCCTCGCGTTCTTCATACGGGATGCGAGACAAGGAATTTAAAATTACACTAAATGATGTGTACAGTTGAAAAATGCCCTAAGCAGATAGTTCTTTTAGCGGGAAGAATTGATTTCAAAATTTGGCTAATGTTGAACGATCTATAGTGCATTTAGTTAGTGAATGTATGGCCTAAGAGTTACGAGCACAATCAATGATTAATAAACAATCGTATATGTGCCTAAGTCCTACGCCACTCAAGTCAGGTCCCAACCACACAGAAGGGGTTGAAACAAACCTGACACACCACAGAAAAGTTCAGTTTGTATTACAAGGGTTCAAAGAGAGGGACCTTGAGAATAATGCATAAATTTAAACCTAGACGAAGCTCTCTCTCATTAAAATTCAATCTTCCTTGCAGATCCTTGATTAATATCCTTCCCAAAGTGGGGCGCACAAGAGCTTGCATCAGAAGGTATGCTCGATTAATCCGCTACCCAGGAAAACAAGAGCTGACAGCCCTTTTCACTATCAAAAGGGGGAAGGTTACTGATTGACATGCCAGCGGGGTCGACGATGGATCTTAAATAAGCAGCCTACAAACCAGATCCAAAGTCGACTATTTTTCTCTTTTCTAACTTGCAAACTATACACTATAGAAAGAATAAAAAAATTTGGCTCCCATTAGTCTGCAAAGAGAGAATTTGCGGTTAGTAGCAAAAGTAAGAGAGAAATGCAAAATAAAATACAGAAAAGGAAAAAAATGACACAAAAATTAACTTCACAAAAATTAATTATAAAAATGATTTAAAACCCTAAAAATTCGCCATTTCCCGGCAACGGCACCATTTGATGAGCATCAAATTTGCCTCGTTAATTATCTAAAATTGTCGTAGTATAGGAGGCAAATTCGGTTGATCAAAGTACCACAATCTTAGATGTTGTGGAATATTTTTACTTACTAAGTCTACCAAGGTCCAACACAGAGAATGGCAATTCTTAGTTGTACGGTTTTAAATTAAATTAAGTAATTAATTAATGCTAGGTTAATTTCTGTATTGAGAAAATATGCAATGAAAAGAAATGAAATTCGATGCAAATATACAGAGACAACAATTCAACACAGGATCTGAGATTAAGATTTTTGCTCCAAAATATGTTAATCAATATCCTCGAAATTTATCACAGATCAAAATATATAGTTCAAGAGAAATATTCAAATTAATTCCAGTCTACAAGCATAAGAGGTAATAGATTGTCCTACTTCTACCAAATCAATCAATGAGAATATCCAAGCAAAGAATCTATCCTCGAAATTCATGTGATTTAATTCCTCCAATATTATAATCAATAATCCAAAGGAAATTATTCAATGTAAAGTCCTCAGCCGTGCTCCTACAAAAGAAATCATCAATTTTTCCAAGGAAATTGTGGTACAGATATGTCAAAATTAGCCTACATTTGTCAATAGAGATCCTCAAATAATAAGTATCAATAGTCAACTTCAGATTTGTCCGCAAATTATGCCAAGTGATAGAGCATGAAAATAGCTTCAAAAATGACATATTATATGCTAAAAACGGAGTTCGTATGAGAAAGATATGCTAAAATGAAATTCCAGGGACTAAAATGTAAATAAAATAAAGTTTTTTCTTTTTCAAACAGGTCCCTGGAGGGCTTATCTGTAATTTAGCAAAGTTGAAGGGGCCCCTTTGTAATTTACCTCAGACAGGGGTATATCTGCAATATCTGGAAATAACAAGGGCTTCGGTGCAATTTTGCCACGTGCACGTGCGCCAGCAGGCTCGGACGACGGGGCTGAGGTTCGGGTGGCCCGGGGCTGAGGCTCGGGCATCAGAGCTGAGGTTCAGGCGCCGAACCGTAGGTCGGGCGCCGAGGCGGAGGCTCGGGCGGCGGGGCTCAGGCTCGGATGCCAAAGCCGACGTGGCGGGCTTCTGACGCTTCGGCTGATTGGGACGCGTGGCGACTCATGGGCCGTTGGCTGGAGGGTGGAGCGCGGAGTGCGGCACGCCCGGTGGAGGGGCGTGGTGCGGAGGCGAGCTGGAACGGCGAGGCGCAGAGGTGGCTGGACGCGGGCGGAAGCCGCGTAAGGCGGTGGCGATGGCGGACGGCTGAGCCTGATGGTGCGAGGGGATCGAGAAGAACAGATGAAGGAGATAGGTCGCCGGGAAAGGTGGAGGCACGAAGGTTGGCTCTGATCTTTGCTTCGAGGGGCCGACGGTAGAGCTCCGAAGCTTTGACAGTCTTCTCAAGTAAGAGTAACATAGGATGGCGTAGCCTCTAGATCGCATCGATAAGGCCGCTGTCACCAGCGATTAGGGGATGCAGATACTCTATGAAGAGGGAGGTCGCGAGGTTAAATAGGGAGGAGGGAGACGTAACGACCAGAGATGTCGTGGTGGATGGCCTCGTAACGGCCGGAGGCGTAGAGGGGGCGACGATTATGAGGAAGGAGGAGGAACGAGGGAGGGCGGGGGGTAACGACTGGAGGTAGGGGAAGCTCGGGTCACATGCTAGGCACGTGACCTGGGGGCCAGGAGAGAGAAAGAAAGTGGGGTGCCACGTGGCACACCGAGTGGCTGCCATGTAGTACCCCAATAAAAATTTCAAAATTTAAATATAAAAAAAATGAAAGAAATAGAACAAAAAAATTTTCTTCACGAAAGTTGTTCGTCTCGACGAGATCTACAACTTTCATGAAGGACCCGGGAGCAAAAGAGGTCACCTAAGCGAAGTGGTATTTTTGGTGGTTCTCCATGTGTATAAAAAACCCGATTTTTTGGATTTTGTAAATTTTGGTGGTTTTAGAGAGGATAAAAATGTAGAAAAATTACGTTAAAGAAAAGGAAATTATTTACACACTAATCTGATTTTTTTGGATTTTTAATAAATAAGAAGAAAAGGAAAATAAATTAGAAGTGAGAAACACACAATTTTTGTACAGACTTGCAATGGACACTTGGACTCAGTCAGTTTCTTTGATTTCAGATTTAATCTAGATATGGATTCTTATGTCACTTAATAAAACTTTCATCAAAGAACATAAATGAAGAATAAATAAAACTAAAAGGATTAATTATGTACATAAAAACTCAGGTCAAAAATAGTAAAAAGTCAAAATGCGCAAAAGAGGCCCAAAACCTAACTTTCACATATGAGCTCCGAATTTTACAAAATTGGTCTTGTTTTGAAGGTATTTGCAAATGGAGTACTTTAAAAGTGAGTAGACCAAAATCAGACACTGTATGAGGGAGATATGCTCGTTTTAGTCCGTCAGATGTCAAATCAGACTTTGGGATTATTTGACACTTGTTTGAGTTAGTATTTTTTTGTATTTTCTATTTAATAAGGTTAGTAGTATCTACACAATAGAGGTTGTTTGAGGTCAATAGGAGTTAGGATGAAATAACTAAAAATAAGAGAAGTTAGCGGCTTTTTGGGCTAATTCACACTTGGGATTTTTAATGCAATTATGCATGATGAAATGCAAATATTATTTACACATGTATGAATGCTAGTGATGCTCTGTTAATGATTAAATGCATGTGAATGTTAGGGAACATAGCCTAAATGACCAATTTTATCATGATAAATACGGAATTCATCAGCGACTTAGCAAAACACGGGTTGAATTAGACCATGTATGTATGGGTCCGGCCCATGGTTCGTATTTATGACATTGTTGAATTTAGGTCGGGCCTGACCGAACCCACATGTATCCATCCCCTCCTACTGCCATGTAGATCGTACTCCTCCCCCATCGCTGTGTACATTGAGATCCCCTCCATCTCTCATACAACCGCTCACAACATTGATCCACAACGACCCCTCCAATTCACTATATCTCCCACAACAAGGCTACCTTCAATTCGAGTGGTTGCACATGAATGATGTAGGATTTATGAATGAGGACAACTACCCTACTTTGTTGGTCACATTAAGAATCTCACCAGCTGAGGCAGAAAAAAATTTGAGTCATTGCCAATAGAGTTATGAATCCAAAACTAGCAACAACCCAAACAAGAACTTCTCAATTATTTTAATGGGATCAAACTTACTTATTGGGAATTGAACCGTCAACTTTTTTGCATCACGAAAGGCAATGTCATGAGTTGTGACCAGCCCAACCTGAAAGAGCAATGTTGAAAACCTACTTTGTGAGTGGGCCTACCCGACGCGAACCCAAGCCGTGGGTAGTGTTCTCCCAAAGTTTCGAGACCTTACTCGATCCTTAGTTCGAGAAAATGACATGCCGAGATGAGCCCAACGCTCACTCTATTGGATGGTGTCATGTGGCTGGGGGAGGGTGGTGCAAAATCTCATATATTTGTTAAGCTCCTTAAGACTTTTCCAATGAGATCATGATCATCGAGTTCTAAATTTCCTAGTTAAATATATATATTTCAAGTTGATAGGCCATGATTCATATATAGATTTGAATTAAATTCAAATAGAACCAGAATTTACCCTTTTTGAAATAGGGGAGGAACGACTATTGATGAATATGCGATCCATCACTCTAAGAGATTAAAATTGGCCATGTTTCCAATTGATTCATTGCATTTAATCATTTAAATTGCATTTCTATCATTCATGCATATGCAATTAATATTCATGTTTAAACATGATGTATAATTGCATTTAAAAAAACCAAAAATTCCCTTGTACATTATCACATATATATTACCACAATTTCCCTTATCTCTAATTATTTTACACTAACTCGAAATAAAATAAAATCAACTTTCTTGTATACATACTACTAAAATTAATCAAGGAAAAATATCAAAAAATACTAACTTTTATATTCACCCAATAAAACATAAACCCTAGTTCTGAGACAAAAAGCCGTAAACGCCAATATCTTTCTCATACAATCTCATATGAACCCCTACTTAATTTTGAATTAATGTACATTCAATTATCCACAAAATAAGATCAAATTCAATAGAATCAGAGTTCGTGTGAAACTTGGGTTTTGGGACCTCATTGTATATTGTACATATTGATTGTTTTGACCTTATTATTTTATGTACAAAAATAACCCTTTTGATTCATTTATTTCCATTGATTTATGCTTTAGTATAATATGTAAAAATCAAGATCAAATTTGAAGTAAAAATCAAAGAAAACAAAACACTCTAAGCACGTATATGGAGTATGTATATATGTCACTTTTATTTTATTTGTTTATTTTCTTACTTATTAAAAATACAAAAAAATAGATCAACATGTATATATTTATTTTATATTTTATCTAATTTTATCTTGATTTTTACTTTACTTGAAAATAAAAAAAATGCAAAATACAAAACACAATATTTTATATCCATAGAGTACCACCAAGAATACATTTTGTACATATGATTTCATTGTTCCCTTTACGAAAATTGTAGATCTCGTCGACATGATCAACTTTTACGAAGATCACTTTTTTATTTGACCTCGTTTGTTTTTTTATTGATTTCTTTTTGATTTGTTCTTCTGAATTTTCTAAGAGCGATATATGGCAGCTCCTGAAGCCACCACGTGTCACCCCCTTTTATTTTTATTTTATTTTATTTTAAATTTTTTCTTCACCATGTGGCAACTCCTAGAGACTCCACGTGGCGCCACCCTTGACACTTGGATCTGGGTTGATCCGACGACCTAGACCCCTTCATCCTCCTCCTCGCCTCTTTCGGCTATTACTCCCCACTTCCTTCGGCTGACGGCAACGCAACGACCTGCGATCGTTACGATCCGCCTTCTCCGCAGCTGTTACGACTCCCCTACCCGACTTCCCTAAAAAATTCCTCGTCGGCCTTCTTCCTCTTCATCTGTCGATTGAGAAGACACCGGCCCAACTCGCTCCTCCCCCTTAGTGACAGCTCCGAGAGTTGAAGCTTGAGCCAACGGTGACCTTTGATCTTCAGGCGAGATCCAAAGGATCGAGGTCCATCGTTGCAACTCACTCGTAAGCAGCTCAAGATCCTTCGTCGCCGCGAAGTTGAGTGAAGACTCCTAGAGCTCGAGCTCCAACCTTCCCCAGGCGAACCCGTCCACCATAGGTATTCTCCCTCCCCTTCTCCTGTCTTCTTCTTTCTTCTTCCTTTCTTCTCCTCTCTTCCTCCGTTGTCCGCTTCTTCGCATTTTCCTCCGAACTCTCCTACATCTAGGAGTAACTCCCAAGTAGTTTATTATCTTCCTCCTTCTTCTTATTCACCCCGACTCTTCTTCCTTTGCTCCTTCCTCCTCTTTTTGTCTTCCTCCCCTTCGTCACACCTCCGCCATTCCACCGCTCTTTGACCTTCGCCGTTCACTGTCGTCGACCACCATCACACTTACCTCGCTTCCTCGAACTGCGCATCAATCACCAGCCACCTCACTCTCACAACCTCAACCCTCGCGCCAACATTGTTTTTCCAAGCTCCACCCCTCCATCCGCTTCGCCCTTCACTATCGACTCGCACCACCTTCGTCGCCTCGCTGCTCCTCATCCACGAGCTCCGCCCACCTTTGGAGCATGTCAGCACAGCTCCTCTGCCCACAACTCATTCCCGATATATTGCACTCCACCTCAACTTCTGTGTGCCGCCTCCATCTCCAGCCCTCACTAATCGCCTCTGCCACTCCACTGCCTCGAGCTTCATGCCACCGCTTGCTCCACCTCACCAACCACTGACATCATGACATAGCCATCTCGTCTTCCCCAGGATGAAGCCCTAGCTCCGTTGTTCGAGCCTGTACTCAGCCACCGCCATCGCCCTCTCTTCCTCCGTCCATAGGAGCACCATTGCCTCGCCTCCATCGACTACCACGCTCGCCGTCAACCACATCCCCGCTCCTCCGTCGAGCTCCAGCTACCATTGGATCAAGGCCTAAGCCTTGATCCAATAGTTCACCACATGCCACGTTGCAACTTTGAACCTCTGCCAACGCCTTGAGGTTCGAGTCGGCCCAAGATTCGTCAACTAACTACGTGTCACTTTGGTGAGTCCGAAATTGAGCCGTCGCCCGAGCCTCGCACCCTCATATGCCTTGTACATTGTGTAATGAAAATTTGCAAAGAGGCCCCTACTATTTTGGAAAATCACGTAAAGGCCCCCACTATTCTGGAAGCACGAGCTTGGCACGGGCGACATGGAAAATTGCAGTGGACCCCCAACGGGTTTTGGTAATTTCAATTAGGTCCTTTTATGCATTTTTAGTAATTCAGTTCTGAAATTTTGTATTTTGAACCTCACCTTTGCGCATTATTTTGAGCCTCCATTTATCATCACATTTTTATTCCAAAAGTGCACATTGTAGAACAATTAATTCTCTGTCATTTGATGACATGAATGTATTTTTGTGAGTTGTGATTGATTTGTTAATATTATTTCGATGATTATTTGCATACTTTACCCACTGGGAGCTCTATAATCCATATTAAATCACTCATTGTTCCAAAAATTTCCCAAAATTCGCATTTTGTAGGATTGATTATGTTCTAACATATGCCCAAAAATTGCTTCATTTCCGTACATGTTTTTCTTAGAATAAATTGGTCGATGATTGATGTAATTAATTTTTTATTCTTTGTAAACTTGATAATTTTAGAAGTTAGAATTTTTCCTGGATAAACCTTAATTACATACATCTATGTTAAATTTAGTTTTGAAAATTAATCAAGTTTGCTATTTATTAAAACTCAATATTATGATTCATCATTCCTCCTGGTTGATCACGCACTGGAGCACCATTAGAATCCATCAATTGATCTAGCACTGGAGCATTGAAGCACGTTTGGAGAGCATCTTCATCATCATCATGCATTTTGAAAAAGTATGCAGGATCGATATGGTATGTGTAGTCCTCTTTGTCATGACCCTCCCTTGCATGTTGCATCTTTAACCTTATGTTATATATAACAACTTTCTACGTCATTTACCTCTACACGGTTGCACTTCCTATTTAGCTATTCTATGTGCTGTGTAGAGATGAGTGTTTATTTTGGCATTTTCCCCATCTTAGTACAACAAGCTTTATCATCTAAAATCCTGGTGTCATGCACATGATATGACAAGCCACCATCTCTATCCAATTAATTGTGAAACATCTAATTATCGTTTACCATATGAAATGCAATATAGATATCGAGTTATTATGTAAGACCATTGCTAACAATATATAGCATTATAATAACTTTATATGAATCAACTATGGAGTTGATATTTAAACAATCTTGAATATATATGCAAGATTTAGATCGATTAAACATATTTGTGCAGGTTGTATATTTACAAGTTCTGCTTTGTCTCAATTTAATGTTAGGGAATTACGATTAACATAATCTGTTTTTTATTATAATTTAAAGGCTAACTCTAAAATTATTGACCATTATTGTATTGAAAAAAATACAAGTTAACTGTACTTATTAGTGTACTTTCCCAGCGTTAACGCACGAGTTTGCACCAGTTCTTATTAACGATAGCGTATGGTTGATGCTAGTCTATTATCTACGAGGGCTTGTTGTTTTCTATGTTGATTTTCCAATTTGCATTAAATCTCCATCTTTCAATTGATTTACAAATTAATGATCATTTTCGTCAGGGGGGGAGTGAAAGGCAACTTAGCTAATGTCAAATACTTATAGAAGACCAATCCAATCCACATCAATGTAGCAGAAAGTACAATATTTTTTGTTACTTGACCAACCATAGCAAATACAACATGTACACTAATCAATAGACATGATGGGGCTGCAACTAACACAGAAACAACCAAATGGAAATTAATAGTCGTACTTGTAATCTTCCAAACTATCAACAAATTAACTACACCATTTGATCCCTTGCTTAGTCAATATTATGATAAAATATTTCATGAGCATGGAAGGCTCATAGATTGAAAATCTTGTTATAACGCCAATATGGGAAAAAACTAATTTTTGCAAATATGGAAAATCTAACTTTTAAAAATATAGAAATTTTAAAATTTGAAAAATATGAAAATGTAATTTCGTCTCGATGGTGGTAGGTGCCACAAGGGATCGACCATGCACCCTTGGACCTTGAAGGTTGCGACACCCACTAATGAATTAGGCGATGCGTTGCACCTAGCCACATGGTTCCATCTGGAGTGACTCGACAGAGTTGGCAGATGGAGTAGTTGACGTTCTTTGTTCCACATTTATTTATGATATTATGACTTTGAGTAGAATCATGTGTAACTACATCGGAATTTTACCTGGAAGGAGGCCACTTGCCTCATCTTTTGCCCAATTGAGCCAATATATGATGGGCAGAAATCAAATCCTAGCATCCAAGTGTAATGCTATGTAGCTCCTAAAAAATGATACAATTCAAATCCAACGCCAGACCATGCAACCTAGACGTTGCCAACGGAGTGAGCACACAATGCTGTTGAGTAATGCCACCATTTTAATCCATGTACTCTGATAGACTTTGGACTGATCAGGGAGAGAAGTTCTCCTGCAAAAGAGAGACCAAAACATGAGTTTGATACACCGAGGAATGATCAACACTCCTTCACCGAAGATACTTTAACGTCAAGAAATAGATACCATATAAGAGGTTCTCCATCCACCCCTCTAGCTCTGAGCATCATCTCTAGTTAATAACCCGAATCCCTCCAGATCAAAGCCGCTTCTCTAATATGCTACTTCTTTTGTAATGCTTTTAATAATGACAACACAAACATCAAGAAAAATCTAAGATGAAAGTCGTCTCTCCGCGACACACCACAAAAAAGGTTTCCTCTTATGTTACGATGAATTAAGTTCTACATCTATTGCACTCACGAGATTTTTCTCCATATATACGTCTGTTACCTTCCAATCGTCCCTATGATGCCCTTCTTTTCTACAACGACGTGAAATGACCAATTGTCCCACACCAAAAGCAGAGAAAGGATCCTCTGCTATAACTAGAGTTACAACGGAGGTGATGTTTTTTTTTTGCGATTTTAATTCCAAAATCCAACCTTATAGAATGAATCTTACATTAATGATCTATGTATCCTTCAAATTTCGCTTCAATCCAAGCTTATTTGCTATATTATCTTAATGGTCAAACATTCAGTCAAGAAATAAGCAACTTAAATTCCATTTGAAAAATACCCGATCTTTAAATCATTAAGATAACATAGCATTAATCTAAAATTCAATCTACAAAATTGGATTTTAGGATTGAATCGTAAAAACAAAACAAAATAAAATAAGGATAAATTGCAAAAAGCCTCAACTATGCCTCAATTTTTAATTGAGGGACTCATTTTTCATTCGTAACAAAGAGAGACCTGATCTTCGATTTTTGTCTCAATAAAGGCTCTATAAGCTTCAACGACCCCTTATATGTCGACGTTAAACCTTTAAGTTGACAATTCAGACCTTTATTTGTTACAATTGGAAAATAATGTCCCTAATTGAAAATTGAGGTATAGTTTGAGACCCTTTTTAATTCACTCATAAAATAAAAAAGAGATTACATCACACTGCTATAACTCTAGTTACACGAGAGGATCCTCTCCGCATAAAACAAAACTTCCCTACTTCACATTTTTACCTTGATCCGGATGTTCATTAAGGACGAGACCCTCACCTTTCTCTGCACTTGCTTGCACTTCCGTCGGTGTCCTCACACATCAACGTATTGCATCCATCCTTGCCGGTTTCCATCATGCCTTCTCGCATGGTATAGTTTTGCCGCTCTCCATTTTTACTCTCTCCACTCTCGCCTCTCTTCATCTTCGAAACGTTAATGGTTCTGAAGTTTCTGGAGGTTCCCAACAATCTTCCATAACACGCCCTTCTTGAAATATGTTTGATGGATTTTCTTCCCTGAAGTGCTTTAATAATCGATGCATCAGGCTTCCCATTATTACTACCTCTATCAGCACTGTGTATCTATCAATCCCTAAAGAATCAAGATACTACCACCGTCGGCATGTCTTTCTTGGCATGTTTTTAACCCATGGTGTGAAATATGGATTCCTATGCTGTGTAGCTGGCATCGGCCAGAATTAGCAAGATTTGTGCTACATGTTTGCATTGATCACGGGGAGCTGTCATACAAGAGACGGTGATGTTATTGTCCATGAAGGTGTTCCAGGATAATAATCATTACATGAATTGTTATTCATGATAATGATATTTGATCCATCATTTTTCCCTTCCTATTTGTACAGGAACTCCCCCACCCAGTCCTCTCCCCTCCCAGTGGTGCAAATATAAAGTGAAGTCGATAAAGCCCTTGAAATATACTAATCATTATATAACTTTATGCAAGAAATCAGCGATCGATGTGCATGTACATTCCTGATTGCTTATGTTTGCTTTTTTTGTTTGCATAAATAGGCTAACAACCAGGTAATTCTCATGTCAAAAACTCTTGATATTATTCCAAAAGTCTAGATTAAAGCCTAAGATTGAGGCATTATTCTGTTAATTTCGTTTCCTTTTGAGGATGAAAGGGTTATCCACATGTTTACATTTTTTAGTAAAGGCACATATTTCATCGTGATTCGTGATTAGGGTGTTGGGTGGGAAACCAACACCCAGTTCAGGAATGGGCGCTCGCCCGTGTAAAACATTTCACTGTTCTTCCCTATATCACAAAAGGAACATTTGACAATCGCTTGCATCCGCAAATCGACTGCAATTTAAAGAGTCAGGTCATCTCCGATTCACACAGATGGATGTTTAATCATTCAACAAGATGATTCGCACCTTCCCGTCGCCATTTCAGAAAAAGATAGTTGGATGTTTACTTGACTCCCCGTGCAAAACACATGGGGTATCTACTAGTGAATTTCTCCATACCTCTCTCAGTATACACGAACTCCCTGAATTGTTCATCCCTTCTTGCCCTCTATGTATCCTTGTCCTTCTTCCCATCAAAGCTAGCCTTCATCATGTCCCTCATATCTCTGGGGCAACACATGTAGTCGGCAACATTCTTGTTGTTGCCAACAAGATGTTTCAGTCTTGTAGTCCCCCATACTCCCAATCTCTCCCACAAAAGTTGCATTATGGTTTAGCTTTGTTGCTATTTGGAGCGATGACATACCGCCAATCAATGTCCCGACTCGCCACTAAATTCCATATGATCCTTAGAACCATCAGATCCGAATGTGAGTCCATGACGATGATTATCGAAACATGCGAAGAAATTGTAGAATAATCATTCGAAAGGCATAAAATGAGAACAATTAAGTATTTGCTACTTATTTTCTGTTCCAAAGTTTTAATATTATAATTGTTCTCATGCTTAATATGTAAAAAGTCGTGTATACTTGGTGTTTTAAAGCACTATATAGATTTCTATATTTCGATTTGTAAGTAAAAACATCTTAGATCTAACATTGAGGTGAATGATTTATAGAAAAATCATGTAAGAGGTACAACTTGAAAATAATGCATAAATTTAAGGTTTGATTTTCGGAATCAATCAATTATTAAAATTTCTTTATCGAATTTTCTAGAAATCTTCTTTTCTATGTATTAAACATGAGACCCGCCTTTTAAAATCTATTATGATTTCAACATTAAAACACAAAAGCTCCAAATTTATCTTTCCATATATCTCACAAATTTTTTGAAATCTTATTTTCTAAGTGTTAAATATGAGATCCGAGTTTTTTCTTTGAAAAGTCATCATGAGTCCAAATAAAACACAAAACTCAAAATTTATCTTCCATATATCTCACAAAATTTAAGACTCTTCTCATGAAATATCGACACATATCACGCGATATAGACTCTGCCATCGACTTTATTATTTTTCATACCAAAAATTCCACTTCTTTCCTTGGTGAAATCTTTTATTGCCGTCCCACATTGCCCCGATGTATGTCCTCATCAAAGAGCCGCCACCGACATACACACTCGCTAGCTTGATCTCTGCTCTGACTCCCGCCCTTCCCCTCTTCATCCACCTCAATCCCCTACCCAAGATCCATCTCCCTCTATGCCGATGAGCCGTGCGAAGTCACGACTCCCTGCCACGAGCGACCAACACCATCTCAAGGACGTCGGAGTCTGATCGGTTGACTCGAATCCTGCCGAGAGCATCCACCAACTCTTGCCCCTCCCAAATCCCTCTTGTGCTCCCACGCCTGGTGCATCCCACTTCGGTGGAAGATCGCGATCAGACCATCGTCGCAAGGGTAACATACTACCTTACAAGTCTTACATATTCTCCACTCTCTTGTAATTGATACAAGGATGGGATCCTTGGCGACCTTCACTATCCTGTCTTTCTGTAGTTATTAACATTCTATACATTTGGAATGGAAAAAAAGCTGAACGCCAATCATGGCTTTCCTTTATATAAATGCATCTGCAACTTTAACTTTTACCCCTCCATCGTCACATAGCCAAACAAATCGTAGATAGAGAAATAATTTCTATTGCGAAGCTTGGCATGGAGCACAGTGTAGGAGCCAAGATCAAGTTGATCTGCTGGGCAATAGTACATCTCCAGATTACATGGATTGGTATCTGTTGGGAAAAATGAATGAGATGATCTATTCCATAAGCCTTAGGCTCTCTTATATAGGAGAGTAGCCTAAGGGTAAATTACATAAATAGAACAACAGAAAAATAAAATAACGAAGAGGTACAGTTATTCTATATGCGTCAACACTCCCCCTCAAGATGGAGCATAGATATCAATCATGCTCAGCTTGGACGCACACTTCTGGAATGGGCCTCGAAGTAATGCCTTGGTGAAAATATCAGCAGTCTGATTCTCTGATGTGACGTGAGATGTAGCAATGAACCCCTTCTGAATCATGTCACGTATGTAGTGACAGTCAAACCTCAATGTGCTTGGTCCTCTCATGAAAGGCTGGGTTATTTGCAATGAACAAGGCGGCCTGATTGTCACATTCCAACATCATAGGAAGAGGTATATCAAGACATAGATCTCTAAGTAAAGATTTCACCCACATCATTTCTGTGCTAGCCTGGGCCATAGCCCTGTATTCGGATTCAGCACTGGATCTAGCTACCACTGTCTGTTTCTTGCTCTTCCACGAAACTAGAGCATCTCCAACATAGACTGCAAATCCTGATGTGGACTTCCTGTCCTTGAGGCATCCTGCATAGTCTGCATCCGCACATGCCGTGATAGAGATCTCCTTTCCTTTCTTAAATAGCAAGCCTGCACATGGAGATGATTTTAAATATCTCAGAATCATGTGTATTGCATCCATATGGGCCTGACGTGGTTGCTCCATGAACTGGATCACACGACTCACTGCAAATGATATATCAGGTCTAGTGATCGTGACATACAGTAGTTTGCCTACCAGTTCTCTGTACCTTCTCTTGTCCACCTCTTCTGTGTCATCATCATACAACTTCATGCTAGGATCCATTGGTGTCGTAGCAGGTCGACACCCTAGCATACCTGTCTCACTCAATAGATCTGTAACATACTTCCTCTGTGACATTACTAATCCATATGGATTTCTAGCAAACTCCAGCCCCAGAAAATATCTAAGGACTCCCAAGTCCTTGGTGACAAACTCGGTCCCCAGCCTTTCCTTTGCCTGCTTAATGCCCTGGTCATCATCACCTGTAATCAAGATATCATCAACATAAACCATGATTACAATGATACCTCTAGCCGTCTTCTGTACAAACAAGGAATGATCAGCATTGGAGCGTTTATATCCTTGTTTCTCAAAAAGATCTGAAAGCTTCTGAAACCATGCTCTGGGGCTCTGCTTAAGGCCATAGATGGCCTTATGTAACCTGCAAACCTTGGAACACTCCCCCTCAACAGCAAAACCAGGTGGCTGTTGCATATAGACTTCCTCCTGCAAGTCGCCATACAGAAATGCATTCTTCACGTCCAGTTGATAAAGCGGCCAGTCTCTAGCAACTGCAACTGATAACAAAATCCGTAGAGTGGAATGACGCGCCACAGGGGAGAATGTGTCAAGGTAGTCTACCCCGTATGTCTGTGTGAAGCCTCGTGCAACCAGGCGTGCCTTGTACCTGTCAATGGAACCATCTGCATTGTGCTTCACTGTAAACACCCATTTGCAACTCACCGGGCTGACATCTGGAGGTATTGGAACCAAGGTCCAGGTTCCTCTGGATTGAAGTGCCGCCATTTCTTCTTCCATTGCTAGCCGCCATCTAGCATCCTGCAAAGCATGATGATGATCCCGTGGAATGTCTGTAGCTGAAAGTGCCAATGTAAACGTCCTGAAGTCTCCAGATAGCCTCTCAAAAGACACAGCTGCTGATAATGGATATTTGGCACAGCTTCTCTTCGGCTTGCGTAGAGCAATGGGAACATCCAAATCATCTGTATTCTCACCATGCTCCTGCACTACATCCTGCTGTAAAATGTCGTCAGATCCATCAACATTAATATTTTCATTACATACCATAGGCGAGCTAGTTGACGGGTTAGAACCATGAGTTGGAGGAGGCCTGCTGGTGTAATGGAATGGTAGTGGAGAGACTAGCGGTGGCGGCGGTGGTGGTGGCGGTGGTGGTGGCGCTGGTGTTGTTTGAAGAGGTGGCGGTGGTGCCATTAATATGGCATCAGGAGGTATAGGTGGTAGCTGCATGTCTCCAGATGCTGAAAAATACATAACAGATTCAAAAAATGTAACATCTGCACTGATCATGTACCGCCGACGCACTGGATCAAAACACTTGTACCCCTTTTGAGTTCTGGAGTACCCCACAAAGACACACTTGACAGCCCTAGGAGAGAGCTTGTCAGTACCAGGCGACAACTGATGGACGAATGCGACTGATCCAAACACACGAGGAGTAAGAGCGAACAAATCCTTGTCTGGGTAAATAAGTGAAAAGGGAATCTGTTCATTCAAGACAGACGAGGGATACGGTTGATTAGGTAACATGCAGTAAGAACTGCATCACCCCAGTAGGAGTAAGGAGCATGACTGTGTATAAGAAGAGACCTTGTGACATCAAGAAGGTGACGGTGTTTTCTTTCAGCAATCCCATTCTGTTGAGATGTATGAGCACAAGAGGTTTGGTGAATAATCCCTTTTGAGGAGTAGCAATCCCATAACTCTAAGGCATTATCACTTCTCACAAGTTTGACAGATGTGGAGAAAACATTCTGAATTTCATTTAGAAAATGGATAATAATATTTCCTGCTTCAGATTTATTTTTCATAAGAAACACCCATGACACTCTCGAGAAATCATCCACAAATACAATATAAAACCTGTGTCCCTGATGATCGGGAACACGACTCGGACCCCAGACATCTATATGAAACAACTCAAATTTGGAGTTACTACTCCGACCTGGACGACTGGGAAAGGACGACCTGTGATGCTTTCCCAACTGACATGCCTCACACTGGATAGGTGTGTGAGAGAGACTATAGGGTAGAACTCGACACAACTTCTGAAGCGGTAAATGACCAAAACGTAGATGCCACAGGAGAGGAGATACTTGTCCAGCAGGAGAGGATGTGGTTCCAGCAAATGGGGTCTGGTTCAGACGGTAAAGGCCTCCTTGCTCATAGCCATGACCAATCACGTTGCCCGTACGAATGTCCTGAAAAATCAAAGAAGATGGATCAAAAATAGCTCGACAATGGAGATCCTTCGTAATATGACTAATTGACAACAAATTCATAGAAAAATGTGGTGCATGTAGAACATTCTTAAGCTGCATAGAAGGTGTCAATCTAATCTCCCCCTGACCAGTGATAGGGGAATGCGTGCCATTAGCAATCACTACTGTCCGTCCTGGAGGGATCTGAGTGTACCCTGTAAGTAGACTCTGGTCGCCACATAGATGATGTGTAGCGCCCGAGTCCATGATCCATGGCAGTGTATCAGATCTACTACTGTGGAGTGCAAGTGTACTACCTGAAGTACTAGTAGATGCAGAGGCAGAAGCAGCAGCATCAGTATGACTCTCTGTAGTCGGTGCTGGACCAGATGGCGGGATGATGCCCCTGAGGCGGGCAACTAGATCATCAAATCGCTGATCTAAGGTAGCAGCAGATGGGGGCTCTATCTGCTCAGCGGCTCGTGCAGATGCAGAAAAACCATGCTTTGAATAGCATGTATCTTCATTATGTTCAACTCGGTGGCAATAGGTGCATGTTGGCCTAGTGCGGCCACTCCTCCCACGGGGTCCACATCCACGGCCCTGGTAATGAGAGCCACGACCTCTGGTTGCTGCCATGGCTGAAGAATTCTGACTTGCAGCAGTTGAGGGAACTGTAATCCGACTCAGTCTATGGAAGGCTTCCTCCATTGGAGGAATTGTAGAGTCGGCCAAAATCTGTGATCGTGCTGCCTCGTACTCAGGATCAAGTGCAGCTAGGAACACTCCCACCATAGTGGCGTTCCTATATGTCTTCTGCTGTTCTGGCGTGGCTGTCAAGGGCATGAAGCTATATAGCTTCTCAAACATCCCTCTCAGTGATGTATAGAGAGAATGAAGGGGGCGACCATTCTGCTTGATGGTGAAGATATCATGCTGGAGTTGCAGAATCTTTGTCTCGTTCTTTGCCTGGGAATACGTAGCCGCCAGAATGTCCCACATATCCTTCGCTGTGGGTTGATGGAGGATGTCATTGGCAATCTCAATTACCAACGTGCCAGATAGCCAAACTTTGGCATATGCGTCATCAGCCTCCCAGGAGGCATAGGTTCCAGTCTTCTCAGCAGGCTCTGGTTCGGTAAGAATGTGCTTCTTACCCGTAGACTTCATCATACTCATGAACTGCATTGCCCACAGTTCATAGTTGGTACCGTCCATCTTGACAATCGGCGCTGGACCACGGAATGCGCCACTAGATGGGATATCTGCCTTGCTTTCGGACATACTTGATACTGAAGACTGGAACGATTGATAGAGAATATGACTTGTCTACAAAGACATAGACGGGTTTAGTTGCTCGTGTAGACCTCAAGCAACTAAACCCATGTAGACTAGAGTGTGCGCTCTAGGGCTGATGCGTGCCCCCCCCCCCCCCGTACGACCTACTGGTGCGCTGGATGAATATGCGCAATACACGCACTGTTTGGCGTGTTGGGATGCACGCTAGGGTACCACGGAAGCCCCTGGAATATGCGATAGTGCGCTATGTGCGCACGAGAGAAGAGGCAGGGGCGCAAGGTGCACAGGTGTGCAGTGTGCGCTGGTGATGGCGATGCACCGCACGCAGGCGATGCACTGCACCGCACTCTCGTGTGCTTGCTACCGCACGCACGAAGATCGGCGCAGTGCGTCCAGCCCGAGAAGAAGAGAGAGGCGGCGTCGATTAACGAGGAGAGGCGGCGCCGATCGGAGAGGAGAGACGGCGCCGATCGACGAGGAAGAGGCTGGCGGGTGGGGGTGGGATTAGGGTTAGGGTTTCAAGAACTCCGGTCTAGGACCGTCGCTCTGATACCAAGGCCTTAAAAGTCGGATTTCGGTTTCGTTTCGGTGAGGGACCGAAACGAAATTTCGGCCGAATTTCGGTCGAAATTCGACCGAAATTTGGGCCATTTCGGTGGTTTTTTGAACTAGACCCCCCCAAATTTCGACCGATATAGCCATTTCGGTCGAATTTCGGTCACCTACCGAAACCGAAATTCGACCGAAATTCGGCCGAATTTCGGCGAAATTTAAGGCCATGTCTGATACCATGTTGGGAAAAATGAATGAGATGATCTATTCCATAAGCCCTAGGCTCTGTTATATAGGAGAGTAGCCTAAGGGTAAATTACATAAATAGAACAACAGAAAAATAAAATAACGAAGAGGTACAGTTATTCTATATGCGTCAACAGTATCTTCAGATCATTAGAAGATATGCGGGGAGACTGAGTGCGACTCTAGCATACAATATGAGTATAAATCATTCAACTCCAAATGGATTACATTATGTTATACATAACTTACTCCAAATTTATTTCAAATTTGCAGATGCATAGATGGGAGCTCGCCATGGAGTTGGGAGAAAGAGATCCAACCCACTATTAGTATAGAGCATAGCATGTGAGACTAAGTTGAAATGGAGCGTTCGTTGGCCATCCAATTTGCAGATGCCATGATCTTGAACAAGGAGTACGTGCAACAAGGGCATGTCCAAGGAGGATTAAGAGGACGTGGGAGAGGAAGAGGTTGAGATAGGGAACATGCATAACAAAAGAGGGTTGTGGACGAGGTCTTAGATGATGGCGGTAAGAATTTGCACACAACGCCAAAGAGGAAGGAGAAAACCTGGAGATGGGTCATGTCACATCACCAGATATGGACGAGGTCCCGAGTACATTTTGGAGATACAATTCGTCACACCTGTCGTTGAGCCACGTGACGGGGAGATGACAACTCTACATGCGCCTACAAGGAACATGAGGGAGGAAGAAGATAGGGTGGCTCAACCAACGTATGCTACACTTACCCCGCCACCCGTGCCCACCTTTGACGGGGACGAAGGCACACGAAGTTCGCAATTAGAGAGAATTGATTGTAGAGATAGCACAATAACCTATCAAAGGAGGATGAAGAGATAAATAGATTTTTATACTATAACTAAAAAACCAAATCTCTAACTTTTGGTCATGTATTCTATGACAGTTTTTGGAAATGTATTAACTAAAAAACCGAATCTCTAACTTTTGGTCATGTATTCTATGACAGTTTTTTGAAATGTATTATGTGATGAACTCTTTTTATTATGAATGACGTGAATGACTTTAAATAAAAATAGTATGGATGTGAACGACTTTGAATTTTATGTTGTGGAGCTGCTCTTAGTCTTTTAAGGTGCCAAAACATTAATTCGTTCTGTTTATTTTTCGGGAGTAGCAGAGTATAGATTGTATGCGTTGTAGTTAGGGAAGACACAGATTCCCTGTGCTATTTTGACACTCATACTTTCTATGTGTTACTCTATATCGCATACATTGTATGCGATACTATTGTGGTATTGACGAAAAAAAGTTGGCTTAGTGGAGGAATTGAGTTTTCCAGATACATTACTCAGGAATTTGCCTCAAAGGCTAAGCCCGCACCAGTAAGTGCAGAATGAGATTTGATGCAACTCTAGCTTAATGTGATTCCTTTTGTCGGCATGTCTTTCTTAGCATGTTTTTAATGCATGGTGTGAAATATGGATTCCTATGCCACGTAGTTGGCATCTGCCAGGACAAGCAGGATTTCCGTTACATGTTTGCATTGATCATGAATAGTCGTTCAAAAAAATCATGAATAGTCGTTCAAAAAAAAGATGGGCGATATTATTGTCCATGAAGATGTTGCAGGATAATAATAGTCGTTTCATGAAATGTTAGTCATGATAATGATATTCTTACGAGTACCTAAATGTCTAAGATAATTTTCCAATGATTAATAATTTCATCATTCGAAATATGATCGTCAATATGGTTTTTCCATTCTTGCAATGCAGGGGTATACACTAGTTATATTGGTAGACCAGTCCCATCAATTTGTTTTTTCCCATATTCTAAATGCTATATCAGATTTCGTCTCACGCTTATTTTTTAATACTATATGTTGTGCAATGTCGATGTTTTTTCATTGTAGTATTGTATAACGAAAAACACTGCCAGGGGTCCAGCATTTATGATTGTTCATATTATTATTTGAAAAATCCACAAAACTGCATCCATTGAATTGCGTTAGGCCATCTGGTTAAATAAATACCGCATGCCGACTTTTTGAACCTTCTTCGTATCCCTAAATGAGTTTTCTGGCAAACCTTTTTTAATAACGTGTACATGCATCTATTTGCATTCTGCTTGATGTTGCATTAAATGTGGTTTTCTCAGAATCTCCTCCATTCCGCTTGAGATTCCATAAACATCAGTATGGAAATGATGGTTAAGAGGTACCAAAACAAGTACAGAAAATCTAGAGAAGATATGGTAAAGTGGCATGAGCTCCAAGCCCTGCTTCTCTCGCAATTTGGCAATGCAGCTGCAGTCATAGAGAGACTGCCGGTCAGATATCCTCTTCTTCGCTCTTTTTGAACTTGTGGTTACATTTTCTTTCACTCAGCTTTCTCTCACTTTCTTTTATATTCTTTTTTGTGCATCATGAATTTATAACATTTTAATTCTTTGCAATTTTTTCAAGTTATCCAGTTGTTGGTCAAGTAGCTCGGTACCATCTTCTTATACTGCTCTAGACACTCAGGTTCTCGTGGATGCTAAGAAATATGGGGTACTGAGATCTGTTGGTGGCATCAAAGAAACATTGGTAGCAAAACAGATCGAGACCTTGGAGGGAATACTCTCTTCAATGAGAGAAACTTTGTAAGTTACTCCAGCAGTCATCAAAACCTTGTCTGGGAATTTGGTTGGCTACTTTTTGGTTGCAATTGTTCTTAGTTGCTTACCTTCGTTTGCTTATGTTCATTTTTTCCTTTTCAAATCTTTAGTCATGAATAACGTGAGGTGCCAACTGTTGTTTGAAATCTGAAGTAAAGTGCCTAGCATTCAAAAGATTTAGTTGAAAACAGAATTATACACCATAGAGTTACAGGCCAACAGTATAAGAATACCAAGTCCATTGAAGGTCATGGACTCTGTAACGAGTCCGGAGAGGGCAATTTCTTCTGAAGGGACATTATTTGTTAATAAAGAATTGAGGTACGCTCCTTAATCCCGAGCTTCTGGGTATTACACTTTTTTTACACCCCTTCAACGTTGCACTTTGCTTTGGTCCTGTTACATTTAGAGTGGTCAATGCGATTTATCGAGTCATTACCAAATTTGCTCCCCATTCGGTTGCAATAGCAAGGGGGAAATGAAAAATGATATTTGCAGCCTTCTCAATAAAGCCAACTTATGCTGTGTGGTCCTAGTCATGGATGGGGTACATGTTGAATGACTAATGACCCATAGACTTTTTAGGTACTCAGTAGACTTCATGCTTGCTTAAATACATGTTGAAAAGATTCGAACTGCTTTGAGACAATATCCTAAACTAGTGTTCTTAAAGAACAACATTTAGGAATTTGCCTCTCTTGCACTGGCTGTCGGCTACCTAACGCGCAACCCTCCTCAATTTACTTGGGCTTGGGACCTAACCTTGGTATATGTTATTCGCTGAGGATATTGTGTTGATTGATAAGACTAGAGATGGAGTAAATGAGAAGCTTGAGGTCTGGAGACTTGCATTAGAGACTAAATGATTTCGTTTAAGTGGGACTAGGACTGAATATATGGAGTGCACTTTTGATGGAAGCAATGGTGAAGGAATCAAGGTGAAGATTAGTGACGGTAATATCCAGAAGAGAGATTCTTTTAGATACTTGGGATCTATTTTGCAACATGATGGGGAAATTGATGGAAATGCTATCAATAGAATAAATGCAGGTTGCTAAAGTGGAGAGGAGCCTCTACTAGTGGAGTGGAGCCTCTACGATTCTCTGTGATAAGAAAATTCCTTCGAAAATCAAAGGAAAGTTTTACAAAGCAGTAATGAGATCTACTATGATCTATGTATCTGAATGTTGGCCTGTGAACCATAGACATGTGCAGCGAATGGCAATAGCATAAATGAAAATGCTAAGGTAGATGCGTGGACACACGTAAAGATCGGATTCGGAATGATGCAATTTGAAGGAAAGTTGGTGTAGCTTCGATCGAGAGGATAAGGTACGAGAAAATCGCTTAAGGTGGTTTGACCATTTGCAAAGGAGGTCAGCTGATGCAACGATGAGGAGATGCAGGTTTTGGGATGTTGAGCCAGCTAAGAGAGGGCAAGGAAGGCCTAAGAAGTGTTGGAATGAGACTATACCAATGGATCTTATTTTTTGGATCTAAGCCTAATAATGACCCAAGATAGATCTGAATGGAGGCAAATAGTCCATGTAGCCGACCCTACTTAATGTGGGAAAATGCTTTGTTATTGTTGTTGTAGTAGCAACCTTCGTGCTTATTCATTATAGGCTTTGTGAGAGCTCTGCTTGTATGTTAACTTCATTGAACTTTGAAAATGGTTTAACCGTAAGCGTCTCTCGATTGTTATGGTGCTTGAATCGTATGTATAATTCAATTTCCCTACACTTCTTAAAGGCATGTGGCTTACCAAAGACTTGATCAATCATAGTATTTCTTTCACTCCCTTCTTGTAGCGCCCTCGGATTCGGGTACCCGTTTACACGGCACTCGCAACATTAGATTCACTACAGATCGCATTAGTTCAATTGAAATTGAGGGGAAATTTTTCGTGTTTTGCAATGACATTTAAATCAATTAAACAACCACATAGCCAACAAGAAATATCACCAATTTTTCATTGCATTAATTGCCATATAGTTTACCTGTACAAAAGAAATAATACATTGTATACATGTCTCCCAAATGAGACAGAAAAGTAACAAAAGCAACATATATAAACTGACCCAAAAACTGTAACAGCTATACCGTCTGGTATAGTAGTGGATGCTCGAATCATCAGCCGATTACTACGACGCAGGCGATTTGCCTGCCAATCATGCAAGGAACAAAAGGACGTCAACGGTTGTTGCCAACATATTAAATGATAACAAGAATTTAATGTGTCCAAAAGAAAGCAAGTAGAAAGGCAATGATATTAAAATTTAACAAACTACCTGCGTAGAAAATGGTTTCCAAACTGCTTTATATGTATGACCATGATCACCCATTACCCCAAAATTTTCCATATATATAGATTTATATGTTAGTTACTGATCCAAATATATAGGTTATTGCCTTTTTATCACTTTAAAGATAAGGTTGATGATGATGAGTCTTTGATCTGTTATTCAATTCTGTATCATTTCTCAAGTCTAGTGGATAGTCTGTAGTCTTGGTCTGAGGTTGACCTCACACTATGACTTTAAGGTGTGAAGAACCTTAGGGTTGGGGTGCCTCCATAGGCATGCGGTGAAGTGTAATGCATCCTAACTAAGTTCCCAACACATCCACTGGTTTATCTTATCACTCATAGTAGTAATTCTGAGATCCGATGAATTGTCGATGATTGAGGATTTATGACAAATGATGATTTCTGTTGGGCCCGCTCCCGCGGATCTGGAATACCCGTTTACATATTACTCGTATTATTATACTCGCTAAAGATCGCATTAGAGAACTGGAAATTAGGGAAAATTTTTCGCATCTATGAATGACATTCACAAATTAGCCAATAAACCGCAGAACTGCAGTATGTCACAATTATATTGCATAAATTTCATAGCAGCTAACATGTAACAATAGAAATAAAATCTTAATTGTATCAGAAGAGAAATAAAAGCATATCTTAAACAAACTATAGCATGCGTACCTGATAATTGTAACTGCAGAAGCTGATGTTCAACTCTCCCAATACAACGGTGCATGTATTTTGCCTGCAATCCATGGAATAGGGAGAAAAAAACATCAACAAATGTTGAGCACATCTTATTAATTAGAAATATCAGGAAATTTAGTGGCTCCAAAAGAAAGCAAGTAATTTGGCCTTGACAATTAAAATTTAAAACTACTTGCAATGAAACAAGCTTTCAAGTTGTTGGTATGTAAAACCCTGTTCTACTCATCCTACACTAATTACCCACACTAATCATTTATATACAAATATCATATGGTCCATATTTAAGTCATTGCCTTTCTATTAATTGTAATATAAGTTTGATTGGTCTTGAGAATGCGAATGATGAGACTTTGATATGAACATTATCTCTATTAAATGCTTATAATGATGTTTAAGAATTTTGTGGATTGATCATAGTTAGAGTATATGATAAATCTGGGGTTTTGATTTTTTTCTTGTTGATTTTCTCAAGCTTAGTGGATAGTCTGTGGTCTTGGTCCGAGTAAGACCTCACACTATGACTCTAAGGCAGTAAGGAAGCCTTAGGGTTGGGGTGCCTCCGTAGGCATTCGGTGGAGTAAAATGCATCCTAACTAAGTTCCCAACACGTCCACTAGCTATTTCAAACAACTGTGATAGTAGCTTGTAGTCTGATAAGGATGATTTTCATAAACTGGTCTTTTCTCTTTATCAGGAATTACTGGCGGGACAGTATCTAGTTCAATGGAAACTACGCTCAACTACAACCAACTCGACTGAATCAAGCTCCCATATAACCAACTCAACTGTAATTCAACTTTAGCCAAACTCATTTGTGGCTCAATCCAATCTCAATGTAACTTTTCCAAATTCAATTGTAACTGATTCAGATGTAGCCATAGAGGATTCAGATGTATACATGGATGATTTGGATGTAGCATCGCCAAGTCTGCTGGCGAAAAATAAACAAAACTCAAGCGGTGAGGTAGCCTACAAAAGGTTCTTTCGTCTCGCCCTCTAATTGGAAGAGCGGTCCAATAGAGGGATAGGTCTACTCCAAAACTACGCCACTAAGACTGGTGAGAGAGACTCTTTGGAAAAGTCACTCTAAAAGATAAACCGGCCCGACCACTACGGGATAACGAGCTCGAAAAAAAAACAAAGGGTCCTCCAGCCTAGGTACCCTAAAGAACAAGGGTCAGCGGAACTGGTCTTTAAAAGAAAACCTGTGGATCCCAGAGAGGCGTAAAAACTGCGAGCGCTCGCGAAAAAACCCGAGAAAAAGACTGGGATCCTAGACCCGCGCACTAAGCGGCCGCTGCCCTAACTGGGCTTCCTATCTCCCGCCCAGCTGAGGGTCACCGCACCCTCGCACAGTCAGGTGTAAAGGTCACCGTGACTGGCACTCTTAATTATCAGTCATCAATGACTTGATCCTTCATCCATTCTTAATCCTTTCTGTGGTTGATTGTACAGATCTAGGTCTTTTTGATCAACGATCTTATTGATATAACTGATTCATTATCGATTTCACTTATTCATCTACCCCATCATTTCTCAATCTCTTCATGATTAACTTTATAAATCTAGGTATTTTGTCACTACCTATTTTTGGTGATATGAATAAATAGTAGAGTATACCTAAAAGATTAATTTAAGGATATGATCGGTCTTTGTGCTCACATATTATTTCTAAAATCATAAGATTACCATCTATGCTTTGGATATGGATCTAGCTAGTTTTTATCATTTTGTTTTATATGGTACTTATACAAGAATCATGTCTCAATTGTACCAGTTCCAGTTGAGACATCAAGGGAGGGGTGTTTTCTGATCATTTGCCATAACATCCTATATATATAATAGATTGTATGAATAGTAGACTATACATAATGATCAATTGATTGATGATTTCTTATTCGTAAAGATCTTGAGAAATCATTTGTTGACTTTGAGAGAAGAGTTTTAATATTTTAAAAGATGGATTCTCAGAAAATGTCAATGCTATATAATATAAAGGGGTTATCGGAAAGCTATTACCTATCACTGTGAATCGCGTAGACATTGCTCGTGTAGGTAGCAAAGTAGATTAGTTCATGGGTCACTCTAGGATGTTGTTATAATGCTACACATATACATTATGATTTCCTCAGCCAGGAATCTCTGGGTTTCACTATTTATGCATATGTATATTATATAGGTTGTCCTGTAGACAAGAAACCCATAACAAATTTTAGTTTGTAACCTGGATGAAACCTCATCACATTACGACTCAAGCAATTGTAAAAGCCATATGGATAGATCCTTAGGGGCATATGTTCTTATAGGAGCCTCTACTCATGCCACCAAATTGTGATATTTATACTGCATTATTCATAGCTACATATTGTTTTCCACCTTGGACCAAACATATGGAGGTTAATGGCACATGATCAACTCTTCGAGCATGTTCATAACAATCACTCTATGAAGGTCCATGTTAGCAGTTGGAATTCTTGGTCGGTGTGATCTAATGCTTGTTATGTTTAGAACATGTCACAATCTCGAGCTGCTGTCTGCAACACATCTGTTAGGCGATATGACAGTATTTTGATATGAATTCTGTTCAATCTATAAGCATTGACATCATCCTTATTAGGATTTCATCAAAAAATAATACATCTTTAGCCATAAATGCATCAAAGTATCTTATGATCGACTTTAGGACTCTCTTTATTATTGAAAATAGTAATTGAGCATGTCCTTGATGTAAAGAACATGCAGTTGATTAATAGGAGTCATTGCTTACAATTATAAACGTAAGTCATACTGTTTTGAGGTTGACTTTTTTTATGAATTTTGGAGGCTCAGTTACTTATATTAGATTCTTTATTTATGAATTGCTTCATCCTTCTCAGGATTTCATAAGAAAATGCATGTGATTTTCCCCAAAATTTCTATTTTTATGCGCTAAAAATTGTAGCTAATTAATAGCCTGTACTTAGGTTAATTTGCATGCTAAAGCCAAATTTTTATCCTCAAAATTTAAGAAATCAAGAGTATATATAATGGTTGTAAAGTTTTGATGAATTCCATATAAAGCTTCACATTCTCATCTAATTTCATAGGTAATTTAAGGAATTGAATCATGCATGGAAGGCAGCAAAAGGAGGGGGAAAGATTGTACCTTTGATCCTCTAAGTTTGGAGGGATTTTGTGGCTTTATCTAACATACAACGATAGCTAAATAACCTGATGGACAGCAACAAAAAAAACTGAATTAGAGACTCCAACATTGACTTTAATGAAAGTAAAGTGAAGAGAGATATGTACCTTTGAATATCTCCACTTTGGAGATCCAAACTTGCTTGCAATATCCTTTTCTTGACAGGAACTTCAGTTCATTCGGATCCGGATGTTACAATTTCGTACCAAACTCAACTATTAATCAAACTCAATTGGAATTGCTCTCAACACTGGTCCAACTCAATTGTAATCCATTTCAATGCTCAATTATAACTCCTTCAGATTCAACTGTAACTTATTCGAATGTAGCTATCGCCAAGCCTATTGGTGGAAAAATAACCAAAACTCAAGCGGCGAGGAAGTCTCCTAAGAGATCCTTCCGTCTCGTCCTCTAAGGCTCTAAGTGGAAGTGCGGTCCAGTAGAGGGATATGTCTACTCCAAAAGTACGCCATTGAGACGGGTGAGAGGGACTTTTCGGAAAAGTCACTTTAGAAACCGGCCCGACCGGTACGGGCCAACGAGCTCGTAAAGAAAACTAAAACCGAGGGACCCCCAGACTAGGTACCCTAAAACATAGGGTCAACGAAACTGGTCAAAAGTCAGGATCCAACAAGGCGTAAAAACACTGCACGTGCGTAAAACCGTGAAAAGGGATTGGGATCCTAGACCTACGCACTCGGCGCCCGCTGCCTTAACTGGACTTCCTATCCTCTGCCCAGTTGAGGGTCACCGCACCCTCGCATGGTCAGGTTTAAGGGTCACCATGATCGGTACAATTCATTAGTATCACTGACACTGACTCACCATCATTTCCTCTTGCTCGACTTATTCATTCCTTTCTCAATGTCATGCGTGGCTATCTTTTACAGATCTAGGTATTTTGTTACAAATCCTTACTTAGTGATTAATTAATGGAGATTACAATGATCTAATGATCTCAAAGCTTAGAGATTGATTCAATTATCTCAGGATTATTTATTTAAGAACATGTGACCACCTAGATATTGAATGGGGTTTCATATGGTTCAAGATTTGTTGAATTTTAAAAGAAGGGCAACAATTTCATGGTATTTGTATTTAAAGAAACCTCCTTTGTACTAACAGAATTAGTACGTCTGCATTGGGTTATAGATCCATTCATCGATTTTTTGAGTTCTTCTACCTGAATGCATTGCTAACCACCCGTCGATTTTCCAGTAGTTGTGCGCATCTGTATTTGTGAGATTTTTAAGATTTTCTACCTGAATGCACTGCTAACCACCAGTTGATTTATCCAACAGTTGTGTGCATCTTTATTTCTGAGATTTTTTTAAATAGCTTGAGTGTGTACTTTGATGCAAAATGATTCCGGCGTCGACAAAATAATGATAATATATTTTATGGTGGATATTTGGTAGAAGAACGAGATGGGTTGAGAAGAGAAATTGGAGGGGTTGAGAGGAAGAAAAACTCGTCGGAACGAGGGGTTTGGAGAAGAAGACCGCGGAGATCGCGTGGAGGGAGAAGGGAGAGAGAGAGAGGGAAAGAGATAACAATCTCAATTTTTAATTCATAACTGACTGATTAAAAACAATGGCCTACCCTCTCTTTATATAGGAGAGACTAGAGAGGGTTTACAAAAATAGTAAACTCAATTAAATTGACAACCGACTTTCCTAATTGGACTCTAACAACTTTAAATTGACCTCTAATTACTTTAATTAGACTCTAACTAATTAATTGACCAACAATTACAATTAAAATCTACGAAATATACGTTGAGATCACAGACGATCTCAATTATTTAATTGGACGATTATGACAACCTAAAAACGTAAATAAAATTGACGATGAACTAATTAAATAAATGTGGCCCCATAATTTGGGGTCACGCTGCATCAACTCTCCACCGCTTTAAAAATTCGGCTCCTGACAAATTGCGTGATGTAGGTGGATAGTTGGAGAAATCATCCTTGAATTGGGGCTTCAATTTCCTCCCATGGGATCATCTTCAACATTACGTTTATAATTTTTTCCAATTGGAGGGTACCACTGCAATTTTCGTACCCCTTCCTTCTCTCTTTTTATAGTGCCTTGGACCTTTCTGTAAATAGCGAACTTAGCCGATTTAATTTTGCAATTCCCCCAATTTAAGTTCCAATCCCACAATTTGGGGGCCTCACGAGGCGCCATCTTCGGAATGCCCGTTAGGGCACGTTCGGATTTCGTGCGCCTATATCGCCACATGATGCGGCGGCGGCGGCTGGCGAGAGCTTGGCGCAGGAGATACGGCACTGGGGGGCGGCGGGATCCGGTCGGAGCCTCGCGCAGGAGGCGCGCAGGCCTGGGGCGGTGGGGCGAATGCATCGGGTCGGAGCTGCTCTGCGGGGAGGCGGGGGTGCAGTTGGCGATGGAGAGAGGGGCGGGACGCGCAGGTTGAGGGCGCGCGCTGCGGGGGAAGAAGGGAAGGTGAGCGTGGCGGCGGGGGCGACGCAGGGAGGCGGGGTTTGCGGAGCTTGCGTGGGGAAGGGCTGGGGCGTTGGGCGAGGTGGCGTATGTTGGTGCGGGGGAGGAGGAAGATTGGAAGTAGCGGCGAGGGGAGCGGAAGTTTGGGAAGGCGGCGCACGGGAGGGTGGGGAGGGAGGCGATGGGGATGCGGGTGCGGGCGCAGGGAAACGGAGCGCTGGCGTTGACGGGGATTGGTGGGCGTGTTTGGGGCGATGGCGGTGAAACCTGGGGGGCTGAGGGCGCACGGGGCTGGGGTGGGGTTGACGCGGGTACCTGGGAGGTAGTCGTAGGGGCACGGGGCGGCGGGAAGGAGGAGAGGGTCCTGTGCGGCGGGGCGTGCGGGAGTTAGGGCCGGCTCCGGCGAGGCTGGAGACGGGGCTGGGGTCGCCGGATCTGCGGGAGGGACTGCCGGTAGGGCAGCGGTGTTCTGGGCGGCCTCGGGAACCTGCGGAAGGGTTGTAGATGGCGCCGGAGTCGTTTTCGGTGGCGTTTGCAGGTCTGAAATCGTCTGGACAGCAACTGCGGTCTCACGGAAATTGACTATTTCATAATTTTCCTCCATAGGATCTTCATCAAATGTTGGTCCTATGTCCTCCTTGTCTTGTTCAACGATTGTATCACAAAAATCGATATTAGGACTGAGAATACCTTCATTTTCATGGCTGACTTCGACTTGAACTGCAGGTACAATGTTCAGATTTTGGTTGTCGACCGGTGAATCTTCGTCGATTTGAGCGTCCAACCATGCGTGCACCTTGATGCATGAGATAAGACGCTGATGGAACTTCTTTGAGCGATGCGGATCACGAGATGGGCGGCGGAGACCGAACTTCGCACACCAATAGTCGATCGGATCGTCGAATCGCATGAACGATTCGAAATCCATGCTCTGATACCAATTGGTGCGGAATGGAAATCGGCGTCGACGATAATATGATAATATATATTTTTTGGTATGGTGGATTTTTGGTAGAAGAACGAGATGGGTTGAGAAGAGAAATTGGAGGGGTTGAGAGGAAGAAAAACTCGTCGGAACGAGGGGTTTGGAGAAGAAGACCGCGGAGATCGCGTGGAGGGAGAAGGGAGAGAGAGAGAGGGAAAGAGATAACAATCTCAATTTTTAATTCATAACTGACTGATTAAAAACAATGGCCTACCCTCTCTTTATATAGGAGAGACTAGAGAGGGTTTACAAAAATAGTAAACTCAATTAAATTGACAACCGACTTTCCTAATTGGACTCTAACAACTTTAAATTGACCTCTAATTACTTTAATTAGACTCTAACTAATTAATTGACCAACAATTACAATTAAAATCTACGAAATATACGTTGAGATCACAGACGATCTCAATTATTTAATTGGACGATTACGACAACCTAAAAACGTAAATAAAATTGACGATGAACTAATTAAATAAATGTGGCCCCATAATTTGGGGTCACGCTGCATCATACTTCAAGTCATTTTAAAAATAATATATATATATATATAAATGTATTTTATGAAGACATGACAAAATTAAACCCACTTGTAGCTCCAATTTATGCATGTCCGGATGTGACTTGAAATATATAAATTTGCTAAGTTCTGTTGCAATTGTACTGTGAAATTTATGCATGTCCGGATGTGACTTGAAATATATAAATTTGCTAAGTTCTGTTGCAATTGTACTGTGTATAGAATCATCGTGGGATCTTCTGGTTGCAGGTGCTTGCACTTCTTTTGGAAAGAGGGATCCCCTGAGAGTGGACAGATGGAGCTTTGGCAACAATAACAGGGATTAGGATGTACCTCAACATTTAGCTTGACATGCACTAGATGTGATATGAAAATAACCCATAAGAACATGCTGCAAACAGATGGATATTGACAGAATTTCGAATGTGCCCAGATTTTCGTTTTTGCCTCTTTGTTTTAAGTGTGAGAGTTGGATTTGATGATAAGGAGACCAAATAAGTGTTAGAAGGGAATTGTTAAATGTATATCCAGATCAAAATTTCTGACAATGGTGCAAACATTTTAAGGATCAAAATATGTCAAAATAACATGCAAGGCAGCAAAAGGGGATATAAGGTAGGATTGTACCTCTTTTGGATTTGCTCCAAATGAAGAAGAATATGCATGCAGGAGCTCCAGCCATATCTTCTTCAGGGCATGCAACAGTTGTTTCTGAATTTTGGACAACAACTTCAATCAAGGCAAGGGGACAACAGGCAGTGAGCTCCTTCGTTCGGGGATGTATAGAGAAAAGAGAGAAAGCAAAATAGAAATAGGAATATGATTGGGAGTTATAAATAAGAAGACATGTTTTGATTTATGCCAAGTGGAGGGAGATATTAAGCCAAGTGGAAATAGAGTGGGAAGGCAAGTGGAGGCTGCTGGATATTTCCAGTTATTCTTTTTAAAACCATTTTTTTATTTATTTAAGATGCTAAAGTCGTCCGTATACACGCCTCGAGTCTCCGATTTTGATGAATAATAGCTTCTTTTGACCTTCTCAAAACAACAATCAAAATGAGCATAATATCCATATACTTTGAATCGGATATGAATCCCCGAAATTTTCGAGACATGGTATCGGTTTGTAACTAAATTTTGTGATTTAAAAATTCCAGATGATCTCCGATTGACGAACGGTCAATTCCGTTGATTTTATTTCATCGAATCAGATTTTTGAGTGGTCTCAATTTCTTTTGCGGTTCCCAATTTGCGTCACCCCTTTTTCGTGGCACGCATTACAACGCGATCGACTTTTGGTCGATTGCGACCGAATGACTTTTGATTTACAATGAATTGATCGAATTAAATTATTTACTATTGATTTATAATTTTATTGAATCAAACGGACCCTAATCGGGTCGATTTCGGGTTTAATTGGATCCAGATGTTACAATTATAAAGCCTTAAAGTGAGTCTCGTCCTCAAGCCTCGAGTCGAAGTCATTATGTGTCTTGTTTGGATTTCACCTGGCCATAAAAACCTCAATTGAACCCTTAAAAAAGTCAAAGGGAAAACAAGCCATATTTTTTCAACATGTATATAATTAGAAGGGCTTGTTTTGATGGTTCCCTGTGAAGAGATACGGATATCGTATTCGCATATCCTATTTCAGTTTCCCATGTCACCTCCTTGACACTATGTCAGTTCCGTAGTACCTTGACTTGGGAGATTTCCTTGCTGCGAAGCTTCTTCACAGCACTGTCAAGTATCTGTACTGGCCTCTCCTCGTATATCAAATCAGGCTTCACGTCAAGATTCTCGTAGCCGATGACGTGTCGAGTATCGTTCACATATTTCCTCAGGGTTGGACATATAAAAGATGTCGTGGATGCCCGAGAGGTGTAGAGGAAGAGCTACTCGGTAGGCCACCTTCCATATACGAGCAAGAATCTCACATGGTCCAACATATCATGGTGCCAGTTTGCCACGAACACCGAATCTCTATATTTCCTTCGTGTGAGATACTCAGAGGAGATACCCAATCTCCTACCTGTAATTACAGGAGTTTTATTAGTATGAGAGACTAATTTGAATATCCATGGGTTGTATTTAAATGGATTAAGAGAAGATGTTTAGATTACCTGAAAATCCAAGTCTCTTCTCCGACGGTCTGCATAACTCTTCTGGCAGCTCTGTGCCGTCAAAAACCTTCGCCTCACAAGATCAACAACCCTCGCAGTCTCCTCCAGGAGATCTACAGAATAGAGAGCATGATCACCTACCTCATGCCAACTGAGAGGCGTGAGGCATCTCCGCCCGTATAAGGCTTGGAATGGTGCCATGCCGATACTGGAATGATGGCTGTTGTACGTGAATTCTACCAATGGCAGATGGTCTTTCCAGGACCCTTTCCACTCCAACGTGCATAGACGTAGCAAATCCTCGAGCGTCTGTATGGTGCGCTCGCTCTGACCGTCAGTCTGCGGATGATATACAGAACTCATCTTTAGCTCTGTCTGTAGTGCTGATATGAACTGATGCCAATAGTGCGATGGAAACCTTGAGCCTCTGTCAGTCACCACCTCTTGTTGTACACCATGTAGCATGATAATGTTCTGCACATATATCCTGACCAATATGGATGGAGTGTAAGCCATGCTGACATGTATGAAATGGGCTGACTTGGTCAACCTGTCAGCAACAACCCAAATAGAATCATGGCCACCTGGTGTCTTTGACGAACCTGTGACAAAATCCAGAGAGATACTCTCCTATTTCTACTCAGTAATGGGGAGAGACTGCAGTAATCCTGGTGGTCTCCTGTGCTCCGCCTTGACCATTTGGTCATACATCTGTTAACATGATGTGCTACATCACGCTTTATCCCGTCCCACCAGAAATGATGGCGTAAATCACGATACATCTTTGTGCTGCCAGAATGGATATATAATCGTGAACTTTGTGCCTCATCAAGAATATCTTTGCACAACTGCTCATCATTGGGTATAACGATCCGGCATGCCTTCCACAAAATAGATTGCCACAACAAAATCATCAATCTTGTCCTTGACGGTGCACATGTATCTATCTCTAATCCAAGATCTATCTTCTGTCCCTCGACTATGCGATCCCATAAACTGCTGAATCGTGGAGGTACGACAATAGATATGGATGCATTCTCCTGGGGATGCCAATCGGTCAAAGCTGTGAGCATATCCCACGTGTATACTAGTTTGCCATACCCTCAGCATGAGCTCTCCTGTTAAGTGCATCTGCCACCATGTTTTCCTTGCCGGGGTGGTAAGAGATCGTGCAATCATAATCCTTCAGTAGCTCAGGCCACCCGCGTTGTCTCATGTTCAACTCCTTTTGATCAAAGATGTACTTCAAACTCTTGTGATCCGTGAAAATCTCGAAATTCATCCCATAAAGATAGTGGCGCCAGATCTTCAAGGCGAAGACAACTGCCGTTACTCCAAGTCATGGGTGGGGTAATTCCGCTCATGCGGCCTCAACTGACTTGATGCATAAGCAATCAGTAACCTCTCTGCATCAACATCGCTCGTAGACCTTTTCCTGAAGCATCTCTATAAATTGCGTAATCCTGAATGCCTGAAAGAAGCATAAGATTGGGTACAATAGTCAATTTCTCCTTCAGTGTCCTGAAGGCCTATTTGCATGAATCATCCCAAATGAAAGGAACTCCCTTCTGTATTAATCGTGTCAAGGGAACAACAATGCGTGAAAATCCACTGACGAAGCGTTTGTAATTGCCTGCTAGTGTAAGGAAACTCCGAATCTGAGTGACTGTCTTGGCCTACTCCTAAGATATGACAGCCTCGACTTCGCAAGATCAACTGCGATACCTAATCCAGGAATGCCATGCCCAAGAAATGAGACTTGGGATAACCAGAACTCGCACTTGCTCTGCTTGGCATACTACTTGTGCTCTCGCAATGTGTCGAGGACAATCTTCAGATGATTCACGTGATCCCATTCATTCCGAGAGTAAATCAATACATCATCAATGAATACCACCACAAACTTGTCTAAGTATGGATGGAAGATCCTGTTCATCATATCCATGAAAGCTGCAGGGGTATTGGTGAGCCCAAATAGCTTCATTACGAACTCGTAATGCCCATATCGAGTCTGGAAAGCTGTCTTCAGAATATCAGGCTCCTGAATCCTCAGCTGATGGTAGCCAGATCGAAGGTCGATTGTAGCATCCGGTTTCCAATCAAACCCGAACTCATCCGATTTTGGGTCTAATGAACCCAAAAACGTTGTCGGTCAATACTAAACAACCTAAAACGACCAATTGATCATGAATCAAAAGTCGTTCGGGCGAAATCGACCGAAAATCGGTCACACCGTAACGCGCGCCGTGAAAAGCCGCGATGCAAATTCGGAAACCGCGAAACAAACCGAGACCGTCATTAGATCCGATTCAACGATACAAGACCAACGGAATGGACCGTTCGTCAATCGGAGGTCGTTTGATATTTTTAAATCACAAAATTTAACCTTAAACAAAAACCGTATCCGAAAATTTCGGAGGTTCAAAACCCAATCGGAAGTATATCAATATGGTACTCATATTGATCGTCGTTCCGAGACGGTCAAAACGAGATATTACTCGTCAAAATCCGACATCCGAGGCGCAAATACGGAAGACTTTAGTATTTTAAACAAATAAATAAAATAGTTTAAAAAAATTAACTTAAATCACGGTAGCAGATAGCAGCAGACTGCTGTAAACAAAAAAAAATATTTAGACTAAATTTTTTTGTAATTTCCTGGACAGCCATTTGGCTTTCCATATCTTTCCACTTGGCATCATCACCACTCTTATCTTCCTATTTATATATCTTTCCCCTCACACTTTCCTCACATTTTCCATCGAGAGAAGCTCCAGCCCCTTTCCCTTCTCCTTCAACTTCAAGTGCTGCTGTAGCTTTCAACTTCCTCCCACTGTTGTTCCTTTGCAAAGTAAAGTGGTTGCATGTCATTTGATCCATCTAAGGTACCACTCCTTCCCTCCTATTTGCTGCCAAACATGTGTACAAATCTCCATGCCTATCTTCTTGCTGTTTTGCATGCATGTGCTGTTGAGATTGATCTTGCATAAAAACTGATTTTTGAAAATTTCAAATTCTGTTTTGAGAATTCCGAAATTTTGGAATTTAATTCCTGTTCTCTGCCTAAAGCTCCAATTAAATTTCAAATTCAAGATTTAATATAAGATCTGGTCTCAGTTTATATATACTTATATATACATATATATACATATTAAGTAGGAAAAGTTCTAAACAGCATGATCGGTTCTATTCTCTACTGAAACTTTAGTAATAATAATAATAAATGAATTGTTTATGTAAGCTTCTGATTAATATATATGTGGTTAAATTGAAATTTCAGTAACATGATAACCGAATTGAAACTTTCTCTGTAAACTACTACAAATATATATACTTGAATTGAAATTTTCTGAAAAACTGATTACTGAATTGATTTTTTTTGGTACTAATACTCAATTTTATAAAAAAAATTGGTTAATTGATGCTGGAGAAAGACTAAATGATGCTGGAAAGTACAATTAACAGAAAATAAAAGAGGAGCAAATAAGAGCATCCTCATTGTTATGTGGAATGGGAATAATGTTCCATTTCAGTTCATTAAACATTTAGTTATGATCATCTGTTGTCATCAAGATTATCGGTTTTGTTTATCTTGTAAAGAATTATAAAGCCGATTAATTAATAATATTAGGTGTTTAGATGTGACACATAATATTAAACATTTGTGATAAATTCCTTTAGGCTCAATTTCTATTCCAATAAAAAGATGTCTGTATATCGTTATATTGACATCGTAAGTCCTTATGCATATGAAAAAAAAATATAAAAATAAAGGTATTTATTCTAAATTTGTTAATAGGTAAAATTTGGGTTAATAACCATGACTAATTCATTTTTTTTCACCATCACTTCTTATGTGTAGAGAGCAACAGATGAATTCTCTCCTTGTTATAATGAGATACTCAATCAGATTCGGAATTCAAATTGTAAAAGAAAATCATTCTATGTTAAGATAGATCTATTGATCAATTGCAGCGGAAGCATGGTAGGCTATAACCCATAGGTTCCAGGATACACACATCGTACACATCGTGAATCTATGACAACTGAGAGTCTGAAACAAGTAAATGAAAGTGTAGTCATATTGTTTATTGATGGTTCATGATCTTATAGACACTTGTGTATTTATAAGTCTTATGAATAGAAATCCCAAATCAATTAATCCTTGAATAGAATCATCTCTTTAGTCATATCACTAAAGGAAAGATATGATTAATATCTAGATCTGTAAGTCATCTATCTGTAAGTCATCTATAGGAGACATTGAGAAAGCTTTGAGGAGTCAAAAAAAAAGATGAAGTATTGATGACTAATAATTAATAGTGCCAGTCACGGTGATCTTTACACCTGACCGTGCGAGGGCGCGGTGACCCTCACCTGGGCGGAAGAAAGGAATGCCCAGTTAGGGCAGCGACCGCTTAATGCGCAGGTCTAGGATTCCAGTCTTTTACACGGTTTTTACGCGAGCTCGCAGTGTTTTTACGCCTCGTTGGGATCTAGATTTTAGACCAGTTCCGCTGACCCTGTCTTTTAGGATACCCAGGCGGGGGATCCTTGGTTTTCAGTTTTTACGTTCGAGCTCGTCCGCCCGTACTAGTCGGGCAGTTTTCTAGAGCGACTTTTCTAGGGAGTCTCTCTCACCCGTCTCAGTGGCGTAGTTGGAGAATAGACCTATCCCTCTATTGGACTGCGCTTCCAATTAGAGGGCGAGACGGAAGAGCCATTTGTAGGCTTCTTCACCGCTTGAGTTACTTCGCCAAACAGACTTGGCGATTCTATATCTAGATCATCCATATCTACATCTACAACATCTGAAGCTATATCTGAAACATTGAAGTTGAGAATGTGAGAAGTTATGATCAAAAGACCATTCTCTCTACCCAAGAATTTAAATAAATTAATAGATCTCTACAATCTCAACTTTTCCATTTTTCACTCACCAACATGATCTCTAAAGAAATTAATATATGCATTTACGCTCATACACTCATGATTACGCAACTGCTATATAAATATGTTACATATGGGAAATGCCGGGTTCTGGGGAAATCATTAGAAACGCATTACAAACAAACCCCTTTCTACTTACGCAAGTAGATGTAGATTTTACTGGTACCACCTTTCTACTTGCCTGCTTTTGTACATATTAAATGTCAAGTTATTTTATAAATTTTAGGGAGGTACCAGCAATGGCTGACGCCTCTTCTTTCCTATTTTGTGTGTGGCAGGCAAACAGCCTGCAGCTCAGTAGATATACATGCTTCTAGGAGATAGAGTTTATACCCGACGGTATGAATTACTTTGCCTCAGTTTTTGTTCAGATAATGATGTAAATGTTATCTCTTTTGTATCACACTTTGGGATATATGTTGTAAATGGAAGATCATTGTACATGTTGAAAACTGATATGAATATTAATGAAAAGAATTTTGGTGCCATATTGTCTCTTTTTACTTTGTGGTTATGATGTGGATGTGAATGTCATGTGAATAATTAGCCGCGCGAAAAATTTTCCCTGGTTTTTCTACAACTTTTGCGATCAATGTGAATGAACTATTGCGAATTCTGTCGTAAACGGGTACCCGGATCCTGAGGGGTTCACATCGATCTTCGAAAACACCGAAGATCCCTGAAGCTGGTCAAGCAAGTCATCGATGCATGACAAAGGATAAAGATTCTTCACAGTTCTCTTGTTCAACTGCCTATAATCAATACACAATCTCATCGATTCATCCTTCTTCTTGACAAATAGAAATGGAGCACCCCAAGGTGAAGTGCTCGGTCTCACAAATCCCAAGTCAAGTAACTCCTGTAACTGTGCCTTTAGCTCTCTCAACTCCGCTGGGGCTATGAGATATGGTGCCATCGAGATCGGCTGTGTATCTGTTAGTAATGTGATCTCGAACTCGATCTCTCTCAGGAGATAATCCTGGTAGCTCATCAGAAAATACATCTGGATAATCTGATACTACTCTGATGTCCCGTGTCATCGGCTCATGATCTGATGTCTCTAGGACAAATGGTAGATATGAATCACATCCCTGGTCAACAAGTCTATGAGCTCGCAACACTGAAATGTACTCCATTTTGGAGTCATGTAATGTACCCTCAAAGGTGAACTCGGGTAAATCTGGAATCCTGAAGGCAACCGTCTTCCTGAAGCAATCAACAAGAGCATAATGAACTGACAACCAATCCATGCCTAAAATCAAATCAAACTCATCAAGCTGAAGTAGCAGACAATCTGCTATCATCTCGTGACCACCAATCAACACTTGTAAGTTTCTGACTATTAGTAATATGACAAACAACTGGACACATGGCCCATGGATGTGGTACGGAGGATATAGGGCCTCTGAAACTCTACCTAATGAAGCTAGTAGCCTTGAAGCAATGGAAGAATGTGTCGCTCCAAAATCAAACAAAACATGGAAAGGTCGACCCAAGGCTGAGACCATAACTTTCACCACAGTAGCTGTTGATCGGGCCTGCTCCTCGGTCACTGCATGTAGCTGCCCCAGCTAGCCGGTACGGTACTAGAAACTGCACGCTCTGTGTCTGTCTCGACGGCCTCCTGAAGTTGGAGTTCCTCCCACAGAAACTCCCGGTATGCTGTGGCTGCGGCTGTGGTCAAGGCTCTCCAGAAGCCTGTGGGCACTGAGGTCGGTAATGTCCCCACTCATTGCACGAGTAGCATCTCACAGATGGGATAGGCATGGTAGTCGTGCCTGTGCTTTGAGTCAATCCTGCTGGGGGTCTGTCCACTTGCTGCGACCCAAATGGTCGAGATGAACCTGTACCACGTCCGACAATTGCTCCTCCTAAGGTAGTCGTTGGAGACGAGCGAGCACTGCCAGAAAATACCGAACCTGTAGGTGTTGGGATAAAAATGATTCATATGATAAAAGAGATCGCAGGGCTCTCTTATATAGGAGAAGAGCCATGGGTTAATTACATAAGTGATGCCCAAAGAAAACATAAAATATAAACATAATACGGTGAGATACAATCATCTCAACACTCCCCCTTAAGCTGTAGCATAAATATCAATCATGCTCAGCTTGAAACAACACCTCTGAAATGGACCTTTAGCCAGAGCCTTCGTGAAGATGTCTGTCATCTGATCTTCTGTGGAAAAATGAGAGGTGGATATAAGACCTTTCTGGATCATGTCTCTAGTGTAATGACAATCCACCTCGATATGCTTTGTCCGCTCATGAAAAACAGGGTTATTGGCAATAAATAAAGCTGCTTGATCATCACATAAAAGCTTCACAGGAAGAGATGCCTCAACAGTAAGGTCGGTTAATACTGATCTAACCCACATCATCTCTGCACATCCTTGTGCCATGGCATTGTATTCAGATTCAGCACTAGATCTGGCCACCACTGTCTGCTTCTTGCTTTTCCATGAAACAAGTGAGCCGCCTACATAAATAGCAAAATCAGAAGTAGACTTCCTGTCCCTGGGACAACCAGCATAATCTGCATCTGCACATCCTGTCACCTCAAGCGGTGTATCCCTACTGTATATAAGGCCTGAGCCAGGTGAAGTCTTCAAATACCTCAAGAACATATGGACATCATCCATATGCACCTTCCTGGGTTGCTCCATGAACTGACCGACTTTGCCAACTGCAAAAGCGATATCCAGCCAGGTAATGGTGGCGTATAGGAGCTTCCTAACAAGCTCTATGTATCTCCTCCTGTCAATCTCTTCAATGTCCTCATCATACAATCTCATGCTTGCATCCATAGGAGTAGTAGCATGTTTGCATCCTGTCATACTTGTCTCAGAGAGAAGGTCCATACCAAATTTCCTCTGAGTCATTACAAGTCCACGTTGGTTCCTGGCAAACTCTAATCCAAGAAAGTAGCGAAGATTGCCAAGGTCCTTAGTCAGAAACTGCTGACCAAGGAACTCCTTGACAGTAAGAATACCCTGCTCATCATCTCCTGTAATGATAATATCATCCACATAAATAAGAATAGCCACAGTACCTCTATGTATCCTCTGTACAAACAGTGAGTGGTCCGCAGTAGACCGCATAAATCCCTTCTGCTCTATTAACTCTGATAGCTTTTGATACCAAGCTCTCGGACTCTGCTTCAGACCATAAATCGCCTTATGAAGTCTGTATACCTTCCGACATGGCCTCAAATTTCAGCGAAATTCGGTCGAATTTCTGTCGAATATCGATATCCAGTCGAAATCGAAATTCGGCCGAAATGACCGAAATGACCGAAATATGGGGGTCCTAGTACAAAAAATGACCGAAATGACCAAAATTTTGGTCGAAATTTCACCGAAATTCCATCGAAATTCTGTTTTGGTCGATACCGAAATGGTGACCGAAATCGACATTTAAGGCCTTGCCTTCCGAGACTCCCCCTCAATAGCAAATCGTGGTGGCTGTTGCATATATACTTCCTCCTGTAGATCCCCATAGAGAAAGGCATTCTTCACATCAAGTTGGTACAGAGGCCAGTCCCGTGAAATAACAATGTAAACATATTTTATTCACTTATGTACTCTTTCGTTATTTCCAGTTCCTGCCATACTCTTTATGTAATTTACCCATAGGCTACTCTCCTATATAAGAGAGCCTAAGGCTGATGGAATAAACAAGTACTTCTATTTTCCCAACATGGTATCAGAGCGACGGTCCTAGACCGGAGTTCTTGAAACCCTAACCCTACCCCCACCCGCGTGCCCCTCTCTCTCTCTCTACGCTGCCGGCACCCACCCGCATCGCTGGCCGTGCGCGTGCGCCTCGTGCGCCCAGAGCTCTGTGCGCTTCGCCTGCGCTGAGAGCCATCCCTCGTGCGCTCCATCTGCCCCCACGCGCACAGCTCCAGCACACCTCGTGCACCTCTCCAGTGCATCAGGCGCACATCGCCAGTGCGCATCGCGTGCGCCCCTCCAGTGCATTGCCAGTGTGCAAGACTGCGCCCTAGTGCTCTCCAGTGCGCACACCTACGCGCCATCTCGCGCACTCCAGTGCGCACGCTTGTGCACTCTATTGCACGGCATCTCGCGCACTCCCTGCGCCCGCTCGCGTGATCTCTCGCGTGATTCCTGCGCACCCTATCACACGCTATCTGCTGTGTGTCCCTAAGTCGTGAATCAACCCTGCACGACTTTGTTTCTAGCGTGCACAACCCCAAAGGAATGGGTTTGGTTGCTTGAAGTCTACAGCTGCAACTAAACCCGTCTATGTCCGTGTAGATGATCTTATCCTCAATCTACTACTCCAATCTTTCGTTACAAGTATGTCTGAAAGCAAGGCAGATATCCAATCTATAGGTGCTTTTCGATGTCCATCGCCGATTGTGAAGATGGATGGTTCGAACTATGAACTGTGGGCAATGCAGTTCATGAGTATGATGAAGTCAACCGGTAAGAAGCACATTCTTACTGAAGAAGAGCCTGCTGAGAAGACTGGAGTCAATGCCTCATGGGAGGCAGATGATGCATATGCTAAAGTATGGCTATCTGGGACTCTGGCAATCAAGATTGCCAATGATATTCTCCATCAGCCCACAACCAAAGATATGTGGGATATCCTTGCCGCCACATATTCTCAAGCAAAGAATGAGACAAAGATTCTGCAACTCCAGCATGACATATTCACTATCAAGCAGAATGGACGTCCTCTCCACTCACTGTACACTTCTCTACGAGGAATGTCTGAGAAGCTGTATAGCTTCATGCCCCTGACAGCCACACCAGAGCAACAGAAGACCTACCGGAATGCTACTATGGTAGGAGTTTTTCTAGCTGCCCTTGATCCTGAGTATGAGGCAGCGAGGTCACAGATCTTGGCAGATTCTACTATTCCTCCTATGGAGGATTCATTTCACAGGTTAAGCCGGATCACTGAACCCTCTACGACTACGAATCAGACTGCTTCAGCCATGGCTGCCAATAGAGATCGTGGAGGTCACCATCATACCCGTGGCCATGGCCCTCGTGGTAGAGGAGGCCGTGTTCGGCCAACATGTACCTATTGCCATCGCATCGGACATACTGAAGACACATGCTACTCTAAGCATGGATTTCCTGCATCTGCACGAGTCGCTGAGCAGATAGAGCCTCCGTCTGCTGCCTCTTTGGATCATCGCTTGATGATCTTGTTGCCCGTCTAAGGGGCATTATTCCTCCATCCGGCTCAACACACACTACTGAGAGCCAGTCTGACGTTGCTGTATCCGCCTCTGCTTCTACCAGTACATCAGGTAGCACACATGCATTTACTAGTAGTGGATCAGATACTTTAGCATGGATTATGGACTCTGGCGCCACACATCATCTATGTGGCGATCAAAGTCTACTTACAGGGTACAGACAGATCCCTCCAGGTCGAACAGTGGTCATTGCGAATGGCACACATTCCCCGATTACTGGTCAGGGGGAGATTAGACTGACACCATCTATGCAGCTTAAGAATGTGTTACACGCACCTGATTTCTCAATGAATTTATTATCTATCGGCCAAATTACAAAGGATTTACAATGTTGGGCGATTTTTGATCAATCTTCTCTTGTTTTTCAGGACATCCTTACGGGCAACGTGATTGGGCGTGGCTATGAGCAAGGGGACCTCTATCGCCTCAGTCAGAATTCTTTTGCTGGAACCTCATCTCTACCTACTGGACCTGTCTCCCCGTTTCTATGGTATCTGTGCTTTGGGCATCTACCGCTTCAGAAGTTGCGTCGTGTATTACCCCAGGTTTTGCCACACACCTCTATCCAATGTGAGGCATGTCAGTTGGGAAAACATCATCGGTCTACTTTTCCCAGTCTTCCGTGTTGGAGTAGTACCTCCAAGTTTGAGTTATTTCACATTGATATCTGGTGTCCGAGTCGTGTTCCTGATCATCAGGGACACATGTTTTATATAGTTATTGTGGATGACTTCTCTCGTGTGTCATGGGTTTTTTTTAAAGAATAAATATGAAGCAGGGAATATTATTATTAATTTTCTCAATGACATTCGCAATGTTTTTTCGGCATCTGTTAAAATTGTGAGAAGTGATAATGCCCTGGAATTGTGTACTCATGTTTTAGCCAGTTATTTCTCATCAAAGGGGATTATCCACCAGACATCTTGTGCCTATACCTCCCAACAGAATGGCATTGCGGAAAGGAAGCATCGTCACTTACTAGATGTCACCGGGTCACTCCTTATACAGAGTCATGCTCCTCATTCTTACTGGGGTGACGCTGTTCTTACTGCATGTTACCTAATCAATCGTATGCTGTCATCTGTTCTAGGTGAAGAAATTTCATTCTCTTTTATCTTCCCTGGAAGAGAGCTATTTTCTCTCACACCTCGTGTGTTTGGCTCGGTTGCCTTTGTCCACCAGTTGTCTCCTGGTACTGACAAGCTCTCTCCTAAGGCTGTCAAGTGTGTGTTCGTTGGGTACTCCAGAACTCAGAAGGGGTACAAGTGCTATGATCCATTACGCAAGCGGTATCTTGTTAGCGCAGATGTCACGTTCTTTGAGTATGTTATGTACTTTTCAGCACCATGTGATCAGTTGATACCTCCAGCTAATATTGATGCCATTTACATGTCACCACCACCACCACCATTAGCACCATTACCACCACCACCACTACCAGAACCGTTACCATCGTCTGCACCTCCCATTACTATACCTGTTTCATCGCTACCATATCATTACACCCGCAGGCCTGCGTCAGCTCATGGTCATTGCTCATCACCGAGCTCACCTAAGGTATGCTCTAAAGATATTATTATTGATGGATCTGATGATGTTTCTGAGTTGGATGTGTTACAGAGGACGGACGAGGATACAACTGATTTAGATGTTCCTATTGCTATACGAAAATCGAAAAGGAGTTGCGCGTCATATCCTTTAGCAGCTTCTGTGTCGTTTGATCGACTAACTGGCGATTTCAAGAACTTTGCAGTCGCATTGTCAACTGTAGCTATTCCCCGGAATTACCAAGACGCCCTGAAGGATAGTAGGTGGCGTCGAGCAATGGAGGAAGAAATGGCAGCACTCCAGTCTAGAGGAACGTGGAGTCTGGTTCCTATTCCTACCGATGTGTCACCCGTGAGCTGCAAGTGGGTATTTACAGTCAAGCAGAATGCAGATGGCAGTATTGACAGATACAAGGCTCGCCTTGTTGCTCGTGGCTTTACACAGACATACGGGGTGGACTATCTTGATACATTTTCGCCAGTGGCACGCCATTCTACTCTACGGATTCTGCTGTCACTTGCGGTTACTCGTGAGTGGCCACTTTATCAGTTGGATGTGAAGAATGCCTTCTTATACGGTGATCTACAGGAGGAAGTCTACATGCAACAACCACCTAGGTTTGCTGTTGAGGGGGAGTGTTCCAAGGTGTGCAGACTTCATAAGGCTATTTATGGCCTTAAACAGAGCCCCAGAGCGTGGTTTCAGAAGCTCTCAGATCTCTTTGAAAAACAGGGATACAAACGTTCTAATGCTGATCATTCCTTGTTTGTACAAAAGACTTCCAGAGGCATTATTGCAATTATGGTCTATGTAGATGACATCTTAATTACAGGTGATGATGTACAAGGAATAAAGGAGGCGAAAGAGATGCTGGGTCGTGAATTTGTTACCAAGGACCTCGGTGTTCTTTGATATTTTCTGGGGATGGAGTTCGTCAGAAATCCGTATGGGCTAGTAATGTCTCAGAGAAAGTATGTTACTGACCAGTTGAGTGAAACAGGAATGCTTGGGTGCCGACCTGCTACCACACCAATGGATCCTAATATGAAGCTATATGATGATGATACGGAGGAAGTGGACAGGAGACGATACAGAGAACTGGTAGGCAAACTTCTGTATGTTACTCTCACTAGGTCCAATATATCATTTGCTGTGAGTCGAGTTAGCCGGTTCATGGAGCAACCACGCCGGGTTCATATGGATGCCATACATATGATACTCAGGTACCTCAAGTCATCTCCATGTGCGGGTTTGCTGTTCAAGAAAGGCAAATCGATTTCTATCTCAGCATGTGCAGATGCAGATTATGCAGGGTGTCCCAAGGACAGGAAGTCTACGTCGGGGTTTGTTGTATATGTTGGAGATTCCCTAATCTCATAGAAGAGCAAGAAGCAAACTGTGGTAGCAAGATCCAGTGCTGAATCTGAATACAGGGCTATGGCCCAGGTTAGCACAGAAATGATGTGGGTAAAGGCTGTGCTTATAGATTTACATATATAAGTTCCACTTCCTATGGCTTTAGAATGTGACAATCAGGTGACCTTGTTCATTGCAAACAATCCAACATTCCATGAACGAACGGAGCACATTGAAGTTGAATGTCACTTTATACGTGATATGATCCAGAAGGGGTTCATTGCTACATCCCATGTCAGTTCAGAGAATCAAACTGTAGACATCTTTACCAAGGCATTACTACGAGGCCCGTTCCAGAAGTGTGCATCCAAGCTGAGCATGATTGATATCTATGCTCCATCTTGAGGGGGAGTGTAAACATATTTTATTCACTTATGTACTCTTTCGTTATTTCCAGTTCCTGCCGTACTCTTTATGTAATTTACCCATAGGCTACTCTCCTATATAAGAGAGCCTAGGGCTGATGGAATAAACAAGTACTTCTATTTTCCCAACAAACAACAAATAGAAGAATGCGCAGTGTCGAATGTCTTGCTATTGGAGAGAAGGTGTCCTGATAATTCACCCTATAGGTTTGGGTGAACCCCCGAGCCACAAGCTTGCTTTGAATCGGTCGACACTGCCATCGGCCCTTTGCTTGACCGTGAATATCCATTTGCAGCTCACAACATAGGCACCTGATGGAGCAGAGACAATACTCCACGTGCCACGTGATCGCAGAGCCGCCATCTCTTCTTCCATTGCAAGTCACCACCTACTGTCCTGAAGCGCCTCCTGATACGTCCGTGGGATAGTAACAACAGATAGTCCCACTAAAAACTTCTTGTAGTCCCCTGACAGATGATCCAAGGAAACATGTGCAACCATTGGGTATGTGGCACATTGGCAACGAGGTTTCCTTATGGCAATCGGTATCCAAGGAAACATGTGCAGCCATTGGGTATGTGGCACATTGGCGATGAGGTTTCCTTCGGGCAATCAGTATCTCCAGGTCATCAGCCTCATTGTTCTCTGGAATCAACTCTTCCTGTACATTATTCAAATCTTCAGTGCCATCAGTAGAAATAATATGTTCATGACATACCTGAGGCATGGTGGATGATGTGGACGACGCATGAGCAGAGGGGCGAGTAGAAAACCTGCGAGTATAAACATGGGGTAAGAATGTAGATTCTGTGATAGGAGGTGGAGGTGGCGGCGGTGGTGGAGGTGGTGAAGATCGATGAACGTCACATAGAGCATGAGATGGAGAAGATGGAGGTGGAGGTACCACAACATCCTCTCTAAAACCAGTATTAGACAACCTGTCACCTATAGGAGAGAAATACATAATAGACTCAAAAAATGTAACATCAACGCTCACATAGTATTTTCTCCCAACAGGATCAAAATATCTATACCCTTTTTGGTTACGAGAATAACTAACAAAGATACATTTGACAACTCTAGGTGAGAGCTTGTCACGACCAAGAGTGAAGTCATGGACAAAAGCCATCGATCCAAAGACATGTGGTGTAAGCGTGAATAGTTCCTTCTTGGGAAACACAATCAAGAAGGGACTCTTCTCTCCAAGAATAGTGGATGGCATGCGATTCACCAAGTAATAGACGGTTAGAACCGCATCCCCCCAGAAAGAATGAGGTGTACGCGTCTGAATCAACAAGATCCTCGTGATGTCTAAGAGGTGACGATGTTTGCGTTCAACAACCCCATTTTGCTGTGATGTATAAGTGCATGAAGTCTGATGAACTATACCCAGAGACATGAGAAATTCTGCCAAGTGTAGAGTAGAAAATTCCAAAGCATTATCAATACGAATGTATTTGACTTTAGCAGAAAAGATGTTGTTAATCTCAATAAGAAAAGTCTTAATTATAGCACTTGCTTCAGACTTATGTTCTAACAAGAAAACCCAAGAAAGTTTAGAATAATCATCCACAACAACAATATAAAACTTATGCCCCTGATGATCAGGAACACGACTCGGATCCCAAATGTCAAAATGAATCAACTCAAAAGACCAACTACTACGACTCGGACGACTCGGAAAGGAGGAGCGATGGTGTTTGCCAAGTTGACATGCTTCACAGTCTAAAGCAGTACGAGTAGATATTTGCGGGAGAACACGTATCATCTTTTGAAGAGGAAGGTGGCCAAAGCGAAGATGCCTCATGAAAGGCGAAACTGATCCAGAGGGAATAGAGGCCACCCCAGCACATGATGGAACGACAAGCTTATACAATCCTCTCTGCTCACATCCATGAATAATCATCCTGCCAGTTAGTATATCCTGAAACATAAAAGAAGAGGGGTCAAGAATGGCACGACAGTGTAGATCTTTTGTAATCTGACTAATAGATGTAAAACATTCTGAAGACGTATGGAAGGGGCTAAAGCAACACAATGGGTAGCCGAACTCCATTGGCTATGATCACGGATCGCCCAGGAGGGATAGCCCTGTACGAGGTCAACTGCGTCTGATCTCTACACATGTGATGAGATGCTCCAGAATCCATAATCCAATCGGTCACATCAGAACTGCTACTACTGGTAAGCACATATGAAATACCTGAGGAACTGGGTAGTGCTCTGGCAGTGGCCGCTGCATCTGATGGGCCTGCAGTTTGAGTCACAGGGGTGGTCACCATTTCTCGAAGTCTCGAGAAAAGATCATCAAAACGTGCATCGGTAGTGGGTGCAGGTGAAGAATCACTCTGCTCAACAACACGTACAGATGCCGGAAAGCCATGCTTGTGAAAGCATGTCTCCTCTGAGTGACCAGGACGACGACAATAAGAACATGGACCATGCTGACGTCCTCCACCTCTACCATGAGGTCCACAGCCACGGAACTGGGACGCGCTGCCTCGTCCACGAGAAGCAGCCATAGCCGAGGACGTTGTAGACCTCCTCCATTGGTGGTATGGTCTCGCCGGTCAGAAGTTGAGTACGAGCTTCATCGTACCTTGAGTCAAGGGATGACAAGAAAACTCCAGTCATAGTGGCATTCCGATACGCCTGCTGTTGTTCTACGCTGGTAGTAGGCATGAAACTATGGAGTCGTTCAAACATGCCTCTCAGATGTGAAAAATGTGCATGGAGAGGTCGACCATTCTGCTTGGTCGAGAAAATGTCAAACTGAAGTTGGAGGATCTTGCTTTCATTCTTCGCCTGGCCGTAGGTAGCAGCCAATACATCCCACATGGCCTTTGCAGTTGGCTGATTGACATTATCATTATCAATCTCTGTGCTAAGTGTCCCAGAAAGCCAGATACGAGCATATGCATCATCTTGCTTCCATGATGCATTTGCCCCAGTCTTGTCCGCCGGCTCCGAGTCAGTCAGAATATGCTCCTTGTTGTGACATTGCATTAGGGTACGAAACTGCATGGACCATAACTCGTAGTTGGTCCCGTCCATCTTCACGATAGGTGCCGGGCCCTTGAAGGCGCCGGAAGAGGAGAACACGTCACCCTTGTTTTCTGACATTCTTCAAAAGGCCAAAACGCGGAACAAGAGGGGAATATCTCAATAATAGACTTGTCTACAGCATCATAGGAGGGATGAGCTGTATCTGTAGACTTATATACTCATCCCTAATGCTTCGTTTGAGGTCTAAGGCCGCAAATGAGGGGATAGATCAGACTATAACACCTCTCGTGAACCAGTCCATACCTCGATGCATCTGGAGAAGGGACCGCTGGGCTCGCACAAGGGCCTTGGGGCCTCTGGAGGGGCGCAGGAGCCCCTTTTGTAGCAGGCAACAACGCCGAAGGAAGCGGGGCGGCGTCGCTGGAGTGGCTGCCGGGGCTGGAAGGCGGCGGCGCTCGGTGGGGCCGCTGGGAGGGCGCGGAGGCGCGGGAGGTGCCTCCGAAGGTGCGGCGGCACACCGAGAGGAGAGGAGGGGGAGGTGGGGGGCGGGCGGCGGGTGGGGCTAGGGTTAGGGTTTGGTACGAGACCCCCCCGGTCTAGGATCGTTGCCCTGATACCATGTTGGGATAAAAATGATTCATATGATAAAAGAGATCCCAGGGCTCTCTTATATAGGAAAAGAGCTATGGGTTAATTACATAAGTGATACCCAAAGAAAACATAAAATATGAACATAATACGGTGAGATACAATCATCTCAACAATAGGTCGAAACCGCCTAGCTGACCTCTGCTACTGGAATTGTCGTCGAATCAGCCCAAATAATCACTGTGGCATAGATGCTGCTTCAGACGAGCTCCCAAAGCGTCTCTCTCTGATGTCCTCAAACTTCTCCACTGCATCAATAGCCTCGGAGATGGAAGTGATACATAATCCGATTCCGACTAGCTTCATGTGCACTTCTTCCCGCATCCCTCTAATGAACTTTTTTAAATTCTCATTTGGAAATGCAGTAGATGATGACGTGTGTCGTGACAACTCGTGTAGCGAACGAAATACTGCCAGGCTGTCTTCCGTCCCTGTCGTAGCTCTACAAACAATCGACGCTAGGACTTCTTCCACTTCCTAGAGAAGAAGTGAGATCTGAATCTTGTTTCGAAGTCATCCCATGTAGGCTCGCGTCCCAACTCAGAAACTATTGCCTCCCACCTCTCTCTGCGAAATCTGTCAATGAATACTCCATGAAATATAGCCACGAGTCTCGTGGTACGCCTATCATACAAAGTACCTTCATAACCCTCTTCAGCCACTGCTCAGCCTAGTCTGACGTCCCGGTGCCCTCGAATATGGGCATATTAGCCCGTTAATAGGATGTGAAAACCGACTGATGCCTGTGGATAGCGGAGTACTCCCGTGCGTCCTCATATACAAAAAGTGCAGGGTCCTGCTCCCTGTCGTAATCTCCATCCTCGGGTCCATATGCTGGCATCTCCTCATGTGGATCATCAAAGTGAGGCTGTTGAATCTCTACAGACTGCGGCTTCTCATGTCGTGTTCCATCCTGAGATGGATGGTAGGTGGAATCAGAAAGCTCCTCAAACCTCATCTCTATGTCAGTCAGTCTGTCCGCAATCTCGGTCTGCTGGGTCAAGATCTGATCATGTTGACCTCGCATGGCAGCCTGCTGCGGCTGGAGGTCAGTGAGTGCGGTCACGATGCGCTCTAAACGATCTGCCATCTCCTGATCAGTTCTGGATGTCATAGTTTTGCACGAGAACCAAAATCATTAATCACAACGGTTGATGTTTGCTGACATTTCTAATCATGTTTTTTTTTCTTAGGATATTATACGAAATTAAATACAATTGGTGACATCTGTGGTTATTGAAATTGAATGTCATATTTCCCTTTTGGAGTCGTGACAAGTTGGAGGACTGTTGCTATCCGCGAACTTAATGCGATCGAAATCGTAATAATGCGAATGCATGTATTGAGGTACCACATCTCTGATACCAAACTGAAACAACCTCGAATACGGATACCCGTTTACACGGCACTCATAGTATTAGATTCACTATAAATCACATTAGTTCGACTGAAATTGAGGGTAAATTTTTCGTGTTTTGCAATGACACTTAAATCAATATAAACAACCACACAACCAACAAGAAATATCACAAACTTTCCATTGCATTAATTTCTATATAGTTTTTTTGTATAAGTACGCGGGTGGATTCCCAGGACGGGAACCACCTCAAGCAAGATCATATATATATTAATAAGCACTGATACAGTTTGTTACATGGTCCAGGTTCTACACGATGCCCTGCAATGCTCAATTACATTCTCAGAGTTTGCAAGAAGATTGAGGTCTTGATGAGAAGGTTGTATATACAATGTATACAATGTATTATATAATGTATTATTTCTTTTGTACCTGTACAAAAGAAATAATACATTGTATACATGTCTCCCAAATGTGAAGGAAGAGAAACAAAAGCAATATACATAAATTGAACCAAAAATTGTAACAACTGTACCGTCTGGTATAGCAGCGGATGCTCGGAATCATCAGCCGGTTACTGCGACCTAGGCGATTTGCCTGCCAAGCATGCAAGGAACAAAAGAACGTCAACGGTTGTTGTGTACATTCCAACATATTAAATGATAACAAGAATTTAATGTATAGAAAAGCAATGATATTAAAATTTAACAAACTACCTGCGTAGAAAATAGTTTTCAAACTGCTCTGTATGTATGCCAATGATCACCCATCACCCCAAAATTTTCCATATATATAGATTTATATATTAGTTAATGATCCAAATATATAGGTTATTGCCTTTTTATCACTTTAAAGATAAGGTTGATGGATCTTGGTATTGATGATGACAAATCTTTGATCTGATCTTCAATTTTGTATCATTTCTCAAGTCTAATGGATAGTCTGTGGTCTTGGTCTGAGGTTGACCTCACACTATGTCTCTAAGGTATGAAGAATACCTTAGGGTTGGGGTGCCTTCGTGGGCATGCGGCGAAGTGTAATGCATCCTAACTAAGTTTCCAACACGTCCACTAGCTTATCTTATCACTCATATTAGTAATTCTGAGATTCGATGAATTGTCGATGATTGAGGATTTACGGTAAATGATGATTTTGTACCAAACCCAACTATTAATCAAACTCAACTGGGATTGATCTCAACACTAGTCCAACTCAATTGTAATTCATTGCAATGCTCAATTGTAACTCCTACAGATTCAACTGTAACTGATTCAGATGTAGCCGTCGCCAAGCCTATTGGCGGAAGATTGTCACTGATCTGGTCATACAAAAGATACATGCTACTCCAAGCATTTTTTCCCAGCGTCCGTCCGTGTAGCAGAGCAGGTCCAGCCTTATGCCATTCGCCCCACATCAGATCAGCGATATGATCAGCGATATGATTGAGAGACATCATGCCCTAGCTAGTACCCCTTCACCTGCTTCAGAGAACAACTTGGACATTGCTGCTACTGCAAGAGCTAGTACCCCATGTAGTGTTCATACCTTTACTTCTTAACATGGTTCAGATATCTTAGAATGGATCATGGATACTGGTGCAGTACATCATTTGTGTGGAGATAGAGATCAACTCATAGCCTACAGATAAGTCTCTCCAGGAAAGACTATAGTCATTGCAGATGGGATTCATTCCCCAATCACAGGACATGGGGAGATCACCTTGATGCCATCTATGCTGTTGCAGAATCTGCTGCATGCCCCTGATTTCTCAGTGAATTTATTATCTATTATTCAGATTACTAAGGATTTAAATTGTCAAGCAATATTTGACCCATCATCTCTTGTCTTGTGTTTCAGGACATTCTTATGGGCATGGTGATTGGCTGCGTAGGGCGGGCTCTATCGGCTGGTCCAAACACCATATGCCGGGCTCTATCGGCTGGTCCAAACACCATATGCTGGACTATCCTCCCATTCCACTGAACCAATCTCTCCCTTATGGCATTTGTGATTCTGTCATCTTCCACTTCGGAAATTACGTCAAGTCCTTCTCCATATTTCACCCCGCTCGTCATTCAACTGTGAGGCATGTCAGTTAGGGAAGCATCATCGGTCTGTCTTCCCTAGTCGTCAGAGTCGGAGTAGTAGCTCCCCTTTTGAGTTTTTCCATGTAGACATTTGGGGTCCAAGTTGTGTTCCCGGTCATCAGGGACATATTTTATTTAGTTGTTGTGGATGATTTTAGTCGTTTGTTTTGTGTTTTCTTGTTGAAGAAAAAATCAGAAGCTGGAAATGCAATAATAAATTTCATTAAAGAAGTGTAGAATGCTTTTCTACCTCTGTCAAAATAGTAAGGACTGATAATGCGCTGGAATTCTGTACTCACGTGCTCTCTCAATTTTTATCGTCTCATGGTATTCTTCACCAAACATAATGCACACATACGTCTCAACAGTAACGGTGTTGCTGAAAGAAAGCACTATCACCTTCTTGATGTCACCCGTACCCTCCTGATCCAGAGCTGTGAACCTCATTCATTCTGGGGTGATGCTGTTCTCACGGCTTGTTATCTCATTAACCGTATGCTCTCGTCGGTGTTGGGGGAGAATATTCCTTTTCCCCTTATTTTTCCTGAGAAAGAGTTGTTCTCTCTTACCCCTCGGGTTTTTGGATATGTTGCGTTTATCCATCGGTTGAATCCAGGGATTGACAAGCTCTCTCCTAGGGCTGTCAAATGTGTCTTTGTCGGGTACTCTAGAACTCAGAAGGGTTATTGTTGTTATGATCCTTTACGCAGGAGATATTATGTCAGCACAAATGTCACATTTTTTGAGTCTATCATGTATTTTTCTCCTACAGGTGATAGGTTGACATCTTCTGATCCGGATAATGAGGTCTATATTCCACCTCCATCCATGCGCCAACCACCTTCATTGCCATCTCCACTACCGCCTCCTCCATCACCGTCATCAACCCCACCCCCTCCCATTGTTCTGGTTCCACCACTACCACATCACTAAAACCGTCGTCCTGCTCATGCTCATACTTATGGTCCGTCATCCAGCACACGCTAGGTTTGTTCTGACAACATTACTTTTAATTATGGGACTGATATTATTTTTCATCTGGGGTTATCTCAGGAGGTTGATGATCAGGTCGGTAGCAGGGATCATGACATCAAATTTCAACGAAATTCCGTCAAATATCGATATCCAGTCGAAATCGAAATTCGACTGAAATGACCGAAATATGGGGGCCCCAGTACAAAAAATGATCGAAATGATCGTAATTTCGATCAAAATTTGACCAAAATTCCATCAAAATTCTGTTTTGGTCGTCACCGAAATGGTGATCGAAACCGACATTTAAGGCCTAGGCAGGGATGATGCTGATCTTGATTTGCCTATTGCTATTAGGAAGCAAAAGCGTTCATGTGCTTCATATCCGATCACTTATCATGTCACCTTCGAGCGTCACGGGTGATTTCAGGAGGTTTGCTGTTGCTTTGTCCACCGTGGCCATACCACGGACCTGCCATGAGGCATTGACGGATAGCAAGTGGCGTCTAGCTATGGAGGAGGAGATGGCGACTCTTCAGTCAGGAGGTACTTGGAGTCTGGTACTGGCCCCCACTGGGGCGTTTATAGTAAGTTGCTAATGGGTATTTACAGTGAAGCAGAATGCAGGCGGCAATATTGATCGGTACAAGGCTCGCCTAGTAGCACGTGGCTTTACTCAGACATATGGGGTGGATTATCTTGACACCTTCTCTTCAGTTGCTCGTCATTCTACTCTAGAGATTCTTTTATTAGTTGCCATGGTTCGAGATTGGCCTCTGTTTCAACTTGATGTCAAGAATGTCTTTTTGTATGGTGATCTTCAGGAGGAAGTCTATATGCAGCAACCGTCGTGGTTTGCTCATGAGGGACAGTGTTCACAGGTGTCCAGAATTTATAAGGCAATCTATGGCCTTAAGCAGAGCCCGGGAGCTTGGTTCCAGAAGCTCTCAGATTTGCTTGAGAAGTATGGGTTCAAATGATCGAATCAAGGCCTTAAATGTCGGTTTCGGTCACCATTTCGGTATCGACCAAAACAGAATTTTGATGGAATTTCAGTGGAATTTCGACCGAAATTTCGGTCATTTCGGTCATTTTTTGTATTAGGACCCCCATATTTCGGTCATTTCGGTCATTTCGGTTTCGACTGGATATCGATATTCGACAGAAATTCGACCGAATTTCGCTGAAATTTGAGTCCATGGATCGAATGCAGATCATTCTCATTTCATACAGAGAACCTCTAGGGTTCGTTTGGTTGCAGGGTTGGGCAGGGTTGGGTACTATTCACAGGGCTGGGTGAATAGTAAACTGTGAGGAGGGGGTACCCCTGTGAATAGTACCCAACCCAACCCAACCCTGCCCAACCCTGCAACCAAACGAACCCCTAGAGGTATGATTGCTATTATGGTGTATGTTGATGATATACTTATTACAGGAGATGACATATAAGGAATAAAGAGGGAGAAAGAATTTCTGGGTCGTGAATTTATTACCAAGGATCTTGGAGCTTTTAGATACTTTCTAAGATTATAGTTTGCCAGAAATCAACAAGGGCTTGTGATGACTCAAAGGAAATATGCCACTGATTTGCTATGTGACACGGGTATGCTTGGATGTCGACCTGCTACCTCATCCATGGATCCAAGCATGAAGCTATATGATGACGATACTGATGAGGTTGACTGGAGAAGATACATGGAGCTAGTGGGAAAGCTTCTTTACAGTACCGCTACCAGACCTGATATTTCATTTGCCGTCAGCTGGGTGAGCCAGTTCATGGAACAACCTCGTCAAATAGATATGGATGCTATATAAATGATACTAAGGTATCTTAAATCATCTTCAGATGAATGGCTACTATTTAATAGAGGTGGCACCATCACTATCTTAGCATGCGCAGGCGCAAGTTATGTAGGGTGCCCAAGGACATCAAGTCCACAACATGATTGCTATATTTGTTGGAGATTCACTTGTCTCGTGGAAAAGCAAGATGCAAACTATAGTTGCTAGATCTAGTGCTGAATCTGAGTATAGTGCTATGGCACAAGCATGCACATAAATGATGTGGGTTCGAGCAGTCCGTATAGATCTACATATAGATCTTCTTCCCATATCGTTGAAATGCGACAATCAGGCCACCCTATTCATTGCTAATAATCATGCATTCCACGAATACCAAGCACATTGATGTCGATTGCCATTATATATGTAACATGATTAAGAATGGCTTCAGTTCTACATCCCATGTCAGCTCAGGGGACCATACGACAGACATTTTCACCAAGACTTTACTTGGAGGATCATTTCAAAAGTGTTCATCCAAGCTGAGCATGATAGATATTTATGCTCCATCTTGAGGGGGAGTGTAGAGAATCTAGAGATATGTTTCTATATTTCTGTACTCTTTCTATTCTCTTTCCTTTTGTCTGTATTATGTAATTTGCCCATAAGCCTCTCCTCTATATAAGAGAGTTTAGGGCAAAAGGAATAAACAAGTCTCTTATTTTTCCCAACGGACTACATTCTCAACATAAAATGATGTGAACTAAAAATCAGCCCATTACGTGAGAGCCAAATCGCCCAGATCACAGTGAGTGGGCGTAACAACTCTTCCAGTGATGTTGAAGATGTTGATCACCTATTTTTCACATGTGATGGTTCAAGGGGGTTTGGACGTGATCATGTATCACTCATGTGGTAATGGATTGTAACATGAGCTTCTGAAAACCATTGGAGCCAACTGGAGGGGTTCAGAAAAGGAGAGATCTGCTATAATAGTTACTATCTGGGCATTGTGGTTGGCTAAGAATGGGGTGATTTTCTTCACGACCTTTTTACTATGAAAATATTATTGCACATGGAAGGACTCTAACTGAAAATTGGTGCTTGTAATTATGCCTGGCTGCTTTTAGCCTTGCACTCTTAATTGTGATTAATGGTGAAGCATTTGGGCACACAGCTTTATGGTGAAAACCCATTTTTCTTTAAAAAACGTTAATCATATTTTGTTCTTTCTAGTTTTTTTCTTCAGATCTGCGTATTTTATATTCTACAGGGATTGTAGAGTAGATGACACATGTTCTTTTTGAGAGGACAATGCATCAAGACTTGCATGCTTTATAGTGGCGAATGTCAGGGTTTTAAACTATAAACATGTGTAGAGAATGCCTATAATTGAGATGGAGATGCTCAGTTACATGTATTCGATTGCTGACGACAGACTATTTTCCGATCATTTCCTGTATAGATATTATTGGAATGACATATCCAGTGACATGCCAAATGTTTCTTGGGTTGGGGAAGGGTTCAAACTATAAACATATGTAGAGAATGTCTATAATTGAGATGGAGATGCGATTCATGGATTCAATTGCTGACGACACTATTTTTCGATCATTTCCCGTTTGATATGATTGGAATGGCATATCTAGTGGCATGCCAAATGTTTAAATTATAATTTATTAATAATTATTTGTAAACATGTAAAGTGGCATAAGCTGTATCACGTCTTCCTTTATTTTCTATCCTTTATTTTCTAAGGTTAACATCAATTGATTGAATATCAGGTTTAATGACTGCATCCATATATATATGTTTAATTTAATTTATTTTTTTTGTTGAATAATAGCATGCATGATAAGAATCTGCAGGATGAGTTAATATAATGACATCCAATGTGGTAAAGGAACACAATTTTATATCTCAACTTACCTTAAATGTAAGGTGACAGTATTCTTGCGTTATTTATATACTAGGAACTGGCAGATACTTTATATTTTAAAATTAGCCGAGTTTGACCAGGTTTCAACATGATTCGAGGAATTCATCGGCATGCCCCCTTTCAGCCTCACCGAGAGGACATCGGCTTCAGTCCTTAAAACCATGCTCCGATGGACGTGCAACAACATAATAAAGACCAGATTTGTAACGAGAATATCTGTTAAAGGACGAAATTAAATCGGATTCCCCCCTTTTGAACTCAATTTCTTCAGGGTTTTTATAGGGCCTCTGTGGTGTTTAAAGCTTGTGCCCATGTGCATGTGGGGGGTAACAGGGAGCAAGCCACATGTTTGGTTGGGCGAGTGGGCGAAGGATGTATTGGGTAAAAAGGGATAAGGAGATGGGTAGTGTAGACATGCTTTTGTTTATGAGGCGAACCGGTGGGCAAGACAACCACATGACATTGTTAGGCAGATCCATACCTGGATCTGAGTCCTTGCAAAGAGGGGGGAAGATGATGTAGATGAAAGCCTTTGGATTTGAATTTTTGATCCACCGTTCTTATGTGGCCATGAAACGTTGCGGCAAGGCTTTGTGAGACGACACGTGTATGGAGCGGACATGGTGGATGAAGGTGGTTGTGACGTGTGTACCATGTGGTGGTTTCATTGCTGCAGTTGGCTGTTAGGTGAGAGACAGAGAGTATCTTTTTATATTAATGAAACCTAGCTGTTGGATCTGACCCATGTTAGGGAAAATGGGTTTAAAATGGAAAATGAGCTATTATTGGATGGAAAGCCAACGATGATCGAGTTTTCTTGATTGAGTGAATAAGCATCTTGCGAGTAAGTGCATTGTGCATGTTGGATCTATGGATCCAATGGCACGAATCATGGCACAAATGTTACATGAGGGAACATTGGCTGTTGGATCACCTCATCTGATGTGTAAGGTAAAGAAGGATTTACAAAGAAAATACAAGGGAGAAAATAAAAAGAAACAGATCAACTGTTGGATCATTAGTTCCAACGGTTACAGGGCTTTGGGATGGACAATTGATTATTGCAAAGCGGCGACTTGTAAAAGGGCAAAATCCTGGTTCAAGAGTGCTTTTGGGGCTGGTTCACCCCTAATTGGGTTTGGGCTAACTATTTCAACCCCGGTTCTGATGGTTGAGAGCTACCCGATGTAGGTTTTGTCCAAATTCATGGGTTTTGTATGGCATATGATAATATTTTAGGTAGGGTAAAGGGTTAGGGTCTGGATTATTTGGTTTAGTTGTGTTGGGTAGCATTTTTAATCTAGGTTAAAGACAGAGCTAGTGATCTTGGATGGTTTTAGGGCTACTATAAGTTGGGATTAATGTGATCTAACCTAGGTTTATGGTGAGAGTTATGACGGGTTCGGATGATTGTTTTATGGGTCTGGCAGGGTTCCACTTGACCCTAGGGTGGTTAGACTTGGAGCTGGGAAGTTGGAACCAGCTTTTTACGCATGAATGCAACCTTGGTTTAAGGCCCATTTATTAGCTTTATTTAAGCGTTAAATGTCTAACAGGGATATGCATGCCAGAAGGTCCTAAGCGGCTAAAATCCATGCTAAGTTCGGTTTTTGCTCAATTCATGTATGCTATTTTAATGAATAAGAGATTTGATACAAGCATGAATCCATACTTTGTAGGAACGACTTGGGTTGGGCTCACATTTTGCTTCCTCGAAGAAAATTCACCTCTTTGGATGGCCCGAGGGTGGGGTCCTTTCCAATGGCAGATTCTTATTCTTTGGCATCAATCTGGCTATCTACTTCTTGAATATGCTAGGTGTTTAACTGTAAGGGAGTTTTATCTGGGCACATCTGGCTTTCTTTCAAAGAGATAATGCACTGAGCTAAGAATAGCATCTCCTCAGTGAGGAGTGGCGATATAGGCTTTTCCCAGTTGCAAATAACGGTGGTGCCACTATGCCTTGATCCTTAAAATTTGAATGAAATCTCGATCGGTCAGTGGGAACTCCTGCACTTACAGCATCATTTGGTAGACACAGTCTACTATTTGAATCATGTACATCTCTCACTTTAATATTTGCTGCTGTGGAAATTGTGGCGATATCCCTGTGTAGAACATGCATGCATTTAGATGAAATCTTCTTGCATGCGTACATTAGGTATGGAGGTTGAAGCTTCATCTATGATTTTTTCTTAAAGCTTTCGATCTTTATTCTTTGAAAATGTTAGGCTATCTTTTCATTTTTTTCTGCACACATGTTCCCGTCCTTGTTATGGAGTTGTCTGTATCTGTTGATTATATTGTTATAGGGTACATTGTGTAAATGGTACTTTCTCTCTGTGGCATTTTTGTTTGAACTGGTTATTGGTATGATTTATCAAAAAGGAAATACTGTTTAATGTTAGCATATGTCACAATCTTAGTTGGAAGAGTTTGTCTTAATTGGTTCTCATTAATTTTTTAGGAAAGAATTCCACGGCAAGGTTAAATCCTTCGAAAAGATTTCGCGAGATTGCCATCAGCAGCTGAATTCTTATTCCAAAAGCCAGTTGCAACAAAGAATCGGCATTCACCCAAGTTTAGCAATGTGCTTGGATGGATTTAAACAAATTTACGAGATGCATTTCTCCGAGTAAAGCATTTCTTCATACTCTTAATTAATATCATAAATCAAGAGTTTGTTACCTTATCGATTTATAATCTCATTTTGCTCGTAATTCAAATCTCTCAATGGTTAAAACTTAGAGTTTTTTCTGTTCTTTTTGTTAGTCACCTGAAGAATAAAGGGATTTATATGGAAAATCCTATGGTAGGGAAAAATCACGGGGACAGTCTAACTCAAATCTACCATGGAGGAGATTATGGCACTCTTCACTATATCAATTGTCAATAATGGGGGATGAGTAAAATATAGAGGACTATATGTAAATGGTCCCTCACCCAAAGATTCGTTTATCCATATAATCATAAGACAACTCAACAGTCCCCCTCAAATTGGGCATACATGTCAACCATGTCCATCATGCTTTCATTCAGCTCGAATTGTACCGTACGCAACCCCTTTTGTGAAGAGATTCACAACCTGATAACCATAATTCAATTAAGATACGGTAGCCCAACATCAATCTTCTTACAAATGAAGTGTCTGTTAATCTCGACATGCTTGGTTCTATTGTGCATTACATGATTATTGGCCAAGTTTATGGCAGCTTTGTTATCGCATAGCATCTTTTGTACTAAGTTTTAGCCGTAAAACTTTAGTGATACTATTTGCAAGAGCACGATATTCAACTTATGCGCTAGATCTCAAGACCATATTTTTTCTTACTTCTCCAAATGACAAGGTTCCCACAAGATACATCACATAACTGGATGTAGATCTTCAATCATCAACAAACCCATCACAATTAGCATCCGAATATATTTTCATTAGTTACATCATGGTTTTTCTTGAACAGAAGCCCTTTACATGGAGACTTTTTTATGTAGTAATAACTGGGTGTAAGTCTTCAATCATCAACAAACCCATCACAATTAGCATCCGAATATATTTCATTAGTCACATCATGGTTTTTCTTGAACAGAAGCCCTGTACATGGAGACTTTTTTATGTAGCATAATATCATGTTCATTCACGTGAGTAGTAGGAGCATGCATAAATTGGCTGACCATATTCACTACATAGGTGATATCATGTTTGGTAAGAGTGGGATAAAACGGTTTTCCAACTATATGATATCTTCCTTTCTCGACATCATCGAGGGGTTAACCATTTGCCTTACTCAATTTATGGTTTGCATTCATAGGAGAGGAGCCATGTTTGCATCCAAGCATGGCAGAGTCTTGCAAGAACTTGATGGTGTAAATACATTGATTTAGATACATCCCCTCTCGAGATCTAGTAATCTCAATGTTGAGGAAATATTCCATCCTTCTCAAGTCTTCAAGCTCAAACTCTGAATCACAAATCCTTTTATGCTAGCCAACTCTTCGTTATCGTTCTCAGTTTGCAGACCATTTGTTCTTCTCTTGTTCGTTCTCAGTTGAGGTGTGGAACAGAGCAGACATCGTGTGGCTTTCGTGGCATGATTGACCATCTTTCTGGAGAGATATTAGATCAGTTTGCAGCTTTGGTTATGAGGAAAGCTCGTACCCCTTCACTTTGGTGTGGTCGATTTGGTGCGCTAGGAACAAGGCCATTTTTGGAGGGTAAATTTTCTATACAGAGAATGTAATGGAGCATTATAGGGCACTCTGCTTATCTTGACAACTGTAATATGTTGTAATACCTGCCTTTTATATATACATACATTATCTGTGGTGGATCCCAGCTTGGGAGCCCACCTTTCATTTTTCCAAAAAAAAACTTCGTTTTTTTGATGAAAAAAAACTCTTCGTTATAGTTGCCAATAAGAATCATGTCATCAACATCCACCAGCAGCTTGGATGTTTGATTGTTTTTCTTTTTTTATGAAGATAATATGATCTCCATTTGCTTGACTGTAGCATTTTGTCATCATGACTGCACGAAGACGTCCAAACCAAGTTCCGGGTAATTGCTTCAACCTATACAATGCTTTTTTCAGCCTGCGATATTTATTCATTTTTGCATAACCAAGGGGCATCTTCAGTAAACCTCTTCTTTACGATTTTCATTTAGGAAAGTGTTTTTTACATCTAGCTGGCACATGTTCCAAGAGAAATTAACACCAAGACTAATGATCACTCTGACCATATTCATTTTAGCTACAAGAGCAAACATCTAAAGATAATCAATCCCATATTTCTGATTGTAACCTCTTGCAACAAGACATGCCTTGAATTTGACAACTTTTCCATATGTATTATACTTGATCGTATATTTATTTTGATCTCAACAATAACCCAAATATAGTTTTTGCAGGGCACCCATTTCGGATTACAACTAGCTTCAGTAATATTCTCAGGAATTTCATGACATTCCTGCAAATTAATGAAGATTTTGTAGGTAGGTTAACTCTAGAGTAAGATAAAAAGTTTTCCATAGGATAGTGAGGGGAAGGTTTGATGGATCTAGCTGTCTTTCTCATCGCAATAGGATGATCATCTGACTCATTACCAACATTATTGATCTCATCATTGAACATGCTGTCGGTATTAATGGAGTTATCAAGGGAATAACGCTACTTTCTGAATTTTCATGACATGGATCATCTGTGGAAAGATTGGGATTATGGATGTATTATGTTTTTAGCCTCCACAGTCTAATTGGGCCTCTTTTATATGATTAAGTCTGTCCAAATCTCGTAATTTCCTCGTAGACCTCTTTTATACCTTGCATACTGCTTTCACCCACTCGAAATTTTCTTTGAACCTCACCATAAAAAAGTCACCTCCTTATTTTCCTTGGCATTTTAACTAACCAACCCTAATATTCTTCCCTGTCACCGAGTCCAACATGATACATGGGCGAGCATCAAAACCAATCAATAATTAGGATCTTTGGTAATGCGATAAACCAAAAGCATGTTATTAGGGAAATCATGAATATAAGAGCATCCTTTATGTAAAAGTTTGAAATAATTGATATGCTTCCTTTTCTAGACACATTCATAGAAGAGCCATCTAACAAACTTCCCACGTTCTTGTCGAGATGAAAATTTTTACTCACGAGTCAGGCAGAAGCACAACTATAAATTATCCCCAATCGTGCAATAAATTCATACCTTTATTCTTATGAGCAACCATTGCAACATTCACAGTATCTGCATTACTTGCATCTTTGCCAGAGATAGATATCTTCCTAACATACTCATGAAGGTCTTTGAGTTGATTGTTTGTAAGTCTCTTACCCTCAGCAATCATCGCAACAAGTTCCTTTCCTTTATGTAACTTTCTCTCAGGATGAAGTCCCATCAATAATCAATCCCATGGCCAATATTCTTACAGTGCCCACGTTTATTATCCTTCCAATTGTTACTCTTGCTTCCTTTAGTAAATAAAACAAACTTTGCATAATATGCCCATCTTTTTGTTGATGCACGACATTGTTCTTCATATTCAATGGCATGGTAGACTTCCTCAATATCAGATCTTATTCCTGCATTTAGAAGTTGACTCCTAGCCATTTCAAACTCCGTATTAAGACCACTAAGGAAATTAAAGATCATTTACTTCCAGATTTTGTCACCAAGGTTCAGAAAGTCGGTATGCGGTATCGTTCGGTCAGGCGGTCTGAAGAGAGTAAGCGGGCAGGTAGAAGTATATACGGATTATGCGATTTCTATTATTTTAATACAAAAATAATTAAAAATATAATAACAAATTCAAACATTAGATATTTATATTTCAAAAAAATATAACATGGAAGAAATATGAAGTGGAGAATTTTTTGTACAATGTGATTTCAACCAACTAAATAAGGAAAAATGGCAAATTAAAAGTGACGGTGAATAAATTGTTGTGGATTTTTTGTGATTTGTTTGGACCCAATAAAACTGGAAATAAAGGACTATAACCACTTGATGCAGCCCTAAATGGAGAACGAACTAACTGTCCTGGATGCTTTTGCGCTATAGCGCACCATTAGCGTGTGTCTAAATTTCCTAAAGAGGCCAAACATAAGCACTAAAGTGGAGGGCAGGTAGAAGCTGAGGTGATGATCCCAGAAAATAAATAACAACATCAATAAATGAAATAAACTTAGTTGAAATCAGATCAATATAGATGAAATCAGATTAATACTCGCACCAGAAAGTACTTGAATCGTATATTAAACCATAGTCCATCCTGGGTTTAGAAAGTACTTTAATCGTATTAAATCATTAGACAACATCCATAGATTTTTACCATGTAGCATTGTCTTTCTGTAAAAAAACCTATTTGTTAGCGGAGGAGCACACTCAAGGTGGAGGCGGAGGAGCCCTTGTTAGCGGAGGAGCACACTGGAGGTGAAGGAGTACCAGTTGGCGAAGTACACTGGAGGCAGAGGAGCACCTGTTGGTGGTGCACACTGGAGGCGGAGGCAGAGAAGCACATGTTAGAGCTTGGCTTCATAGCGTAGAGGGTGGGCTAGGGCCTCTGATGGGGCTTCGAAGCGTCGAGTGGGGGAGGGTAGATATGGTCGGGGTTATCGAGTGGGTAAATTAGGGTTATCGGGTCGGGTATGGTTGGGTTAGAGGATACAACACCTCAGCAAGCCCATTACATATGCGGCTGCATATGCGGTTTACTCGGACCGAGTATGCGTCCAAACCGCATAACCAACACATATGTCTTATGCGGTGCGCTACAGGATCCGAGGCCGCATATGCGGCCGCCTGGGCCGACTTTCTGAACACTGTTTATCCCAATATTTTTTCTGATCAATCGAGCTCATCCACGTATCATCATAATAATAATCGATTTTCTTTGATTTAGCTTTAAGAGCAACATGATATCCAATCACATACATTTCTTCATGTCTCAGGTAGTTGATGAGTTTTCAAGATTGTCTTAGGTTGGGTCTGAGAGGGGAGCGGGATGGTGTGGCGTTGGGTAGTGCGGAGCGGGGTGGGCGTCGGTCCGGAAGTGGCAGGAGGTGGTGTGGTGGTGCACGGTGATGGCGGGGATTGGGTGCAAGTCTCTCACAAGAAGCCGGAGAAAAGGTGTTTGAGGTGTGGTATTCGTGGGCATGTGGTATCCTCTTGCTTGGTTCCTCCGCGGTGTTTTAGGTGCGGGGCTTTGGGTCACCGTCGGGTGTCCTGCGCTGTCATTTTTGGGACGTGGACCGGTGCGGAGGCCTGAGGCCAGGTTGGCTTTCTTGGCTGGTGGTGGGTCGCGAGGGCGTCGCAGTTATGCTTCCATTGTCGTGGGCGGTGTGCCTGACGACTGCACACATGCATTAGTGGGATCCTCGTTGGGAGGCTCCATCTCGGTGGAGACTCTGCGGGCCTATCTCTGCGACCTTTTTGGTTCTCAGTTCTCGGGCGATGTGGTGCTGCTGGAAGACCGTAGGTGCTGTGTCCGTGGCCTCTCTTCATCGCAAAAAGACCGCCTTCTCTCTATTGGCATCGTGAATGCACTTGTGTGGAGAGCGTTGCGCTTCGCGGACGTAGCCATGTCTGACTCTGTTAGGTGCGTGGTGCGGGTGCGTGGCGTCCGTTTCCTGTCTCGTTCTGTTTCCTACCTGGGGTCGACCCTCAAGCGTTGGGGCTCGGTGATCTCGGTGCTGGAGGATGGCTTGCGCCCGGGGTCTGACCCGGAGATCGTGCTCTTGTTGATGGCTGAAGTAGTGCTTATGTGGTTCTTCTGAAGGACTCCGTCTTTTTTGCTGTCTTGGAGGTCGGCCGGTTCTGCTGCCGTGTTGAGTTACAGCTTCTTGATCCCCCGCTGCCACCGGTGTCTCCGACGCCGACGGATGACACTTCGTCTTCCCGTTTGGCGGTTGGGTCCCATGCGGTTGACACGCCGGGCTAGTGTCGCGAGGAGGGATTGGCTGCGTCCTTTGGTGGACCTGTCTCGGCGGCTTCGTCTTACCGTCTCCTGTTTTCGAAGCTTGCGGACGTGGACAGTTGGGTGCCTTCAGGGACTCACACGCTGAGTTTCGTGGGCTTCGACTCCTCCTCTGGTTGTCGAGCTCTCGGATCCGCCTGTGGTTTCTGGCACAGGGGATCCGACTATGGACGTTTTGATGCTTTCGGGCTCTGTGGGCTTCTCGGTTCGTTTGTGCTTCCGAACCTGTCTTCCTCCCTTGCGTTGGCACCCCAGCTTGGGGGGGCTCGAGGGGGCTTGGAAGGTCCCCCGTTTGAGCCGCCGCTTTCCTTTGCCGTCCCTTTGGTACCCGATGAGGGACTCTCACGCTCTTTCACGTCGTCGATCTTTGCTCAGCGGTCGGAGGATGCTGTGGGCGTGGGAGGTCGATTCTGTTAGTGAGGTATCTTCCGGTTTGTCACTGGAAGAGAGTCGTGTAGGTACTGAGGTGTTTCTCGATGGGATGTGCAACGGGACAAGAAGTTCGGAAAGCGTTACATGAGGAGGCAGAGGTCTAGGCCTCATCTTTGGGGAGGCCCCGCCGTGCTCGGAGCAGAAAGCATGACTTGCGGAGGTGGATGGAGTGGTTCGCACTTAGGGTCCCAAACTGTGTTCCCAATGAAGGTTCTCTCATGGAATATTAGGGGTCTGGGTAACCCGGATAAAAGGAAAATCCTCGGTGCACGTTTTCGGAAGTGGGGTTGTGATTGTTGTTTTCTACAGGAGATGAAGCTTCAGTCCTTTCTGACATCGTCTGGAGGTCCTTTGACACGGGTGGCATTGACGATTTCAGGGCGCTCGATGCCGTTGGTGCCTCGGGTGGCTTGCTTGTGGCATGGAGGACCTCTGCCCTCAGCTTTCGTGCGGAGCTATGGGAAGGCATGCCCTCACTGTCCTCCTGGGAAGTCGTTCATTCCTCGTCACTTCTGACGCTCTCTTGTGTTTACGGGCCGTGTGATCATATTCGGAGGCGGGATTTGTGGGCGGACTTGCTGGCGGCAAGGTCGGCCTTTTGCGGGAATCCCTTTGGCTTGTTGGAGGCGATTTCAATGTTACTCTTCGAACCGCGGATAGGCCGCGCTCTGGGGGGGACAGGATCCTGGCTCAAAGGAGTTTGCTGATGCTATTGATTCCATGGATCTGGAGGTGTTGGATGCGGCTGGCTCGGGCTACACTTGGCGGAATTCTAACTCTCGTTCTCGCATTGATCGGTCTTGGCATCCGCAGAGTTGCTTGATCTTTTCGCCATGTCTTTTGTGGTTGCTAGACCGAGGACTCTGTCGGATCACTCTCCGATTCTTTGGGATTCGGGGGAATTGGTGCCGCCGAGGGGTTTCTTCAGATATGAGAGGAGCTGGCGTTTTTGGAAGATCCCTTTTGGGACCTGGTCGTGGCGCACTGGTCCACCGTGGAGGTGTTCGGGTCTGCGATGTCAAAGTTTGTGCAAAATTGGTGTCTTTGCGCACACATTTATGTGCTTTCAAGAAGGAATCCAGAGATGCGCACCGTGCGGCTCGGTTGGAGGCGGAGGAGGAGGTGTCTAGGCTTGACGCCGTGGAGGACCTTCGTGACCTCTATCGGATGATGAGCTTGCCCTGCGTGTGCTTGCACAGAAGAGAATTGCTGATGAGGATAGGAAGCGAGTTACTGAGTGGAGGCAACGGTCTAGGAGCACGCGACTCAGAGAGGGAGATGCGAACACGGCTTTTTTCCACCGTAGTGGCTAGTGGGAGCGTAGGAAATGCTTTGAGATCGGTGATTGTGGACGGGTGTGCGCGTGAATGGCGACAGAGAGATGGGTAAAGCGATTGCGGACCACTTCCGGGAATTTTCGAGTACCGGGTGGTGAGGGCGTTGGAGGTGACGGGCTTGGTGCTCTGGCTTTGCCGCCCTCTTTGGCTTCGGGCTTGACACTTGTTGTCTCAATGGAGGAACTGAAGAATGCGGTTTGGAGCCTTAACGTGGAGGGGGCTCCGGGACCCGATGGCTTCCCGGTGGATTTTTATAGAGACTTTTGGGATCTGGTCGGCGCGGATGTGTTGGAAGTCATCTTGGAATTTTGTGGAGGAAACGCTGGCTTCGAGAGGATAAATAAGGCCCTCATCTTCTCTCCTCCCGAAGAGCTGGCGGCGGAGCGCATCGAGGAATTCCGGCCCATCACGTTGTCCAACGCTCTTTACTTGATTGTGGTGAAGGTTTTTGCTTTAAGGTTGAGCCGTACGCTTGAGCAAATTATATCTCCCTTTCAGTCGGCTTTTGTCCCTGGCAGGCAGATCGCCGATTGTTTGGTTCTTGCTTCGGAGATTGTTCTGGAAGAGGCGCGGGAAGGAGGGGGTGCTCTGGAAGGTGGATTCCGTGAAAGCCTATGACACTTTGGACTGAGAAGTTTCTCTGGTCGGCCTAGCGGAGGAGAGGATTTCCGGATTTTGTGGATTTCATGGATGAAGCGCTGTGTTACGACCTCTTCTATGTCCGTTCTTGTGAAACGGTCGCCCAGAGGGTGGCTTCTTTCAGCCACGGCGGGGAGTCAGGCAGGGGTGCCCTCTGGCCCCTCTTTTTTTCGTCATTGCATCGGATGTTCTGGCACATATTGTGACACGGGCTACTGAGCGTGGCTTTTTGGCGGGGTTTTCCGGGATGGTATTACGATCCCGCTTCTTCAGTATGCCGACAACACTGTTTTCTTGATCGAGGGGGTGCTGAGGAGGCCTCTGGTATGGCTTTGGCCCTTGATCTTTTCAGTGAACTTTCTGATCTCTTCAAGAACGTTGGCAAGTCCAAGGTCATCCCCTTTGGTTTATCGGAGGGGGAGGCTCGTACTGCGGTCAGGCCTTGGGTTCGGATTGCAGTAACACTCCCTGTTGGGTATCTTGGAGTGCCGTTGGCGGTGGGGAGAACAAAGTTGGCTGACTGTTACATGTTGTTGAGAAGCTTGAGTGTAGGCTTGCTGGCTGGAAGTCGGCCATCTTATCCAAGGGGGCCATCTATTCCTTTGGTGGGGAGGGTCATCTGTATCATGATTGCAACTTTATTTTGGAGTTTGAATCTTCCTAGCAAAATCATCATTTTTTTGTGGTTCTTCAGTAGAAAGCGCATCATGACCAGAGATCGATGTGCAATATTTTAGTTGGGGTTTCCTCTATGTACCCCCTCTGAGGAGTGGAGATAGAAACCTTGGAATATCTTTTCTTCCGATGTGATAAGACCTCACCGTCCTGTCCAAGCTGGGTATTACGTGGATGGATCTTAGTAGCTTTGATGGCTTTTGGGAGTCTCTTTATTCTGCGAAGCACATGCCAAAGGAGGAACTCCTGCTATCTGTTGCAACTGTATGAAGCTTTGTGGTTAGCTAGGAATGATGCATTTTTTTAGTTCTCAAGTCTTTTATATTGATAATGTAACCTCTCATGTCAAAACTCTCCTCGAGTCTTGGCTGATGTAAGTATTTATATTCCTTTCTTATTAATATATTTGGGACAAACACCTTAGGCATGTTTTCCTCTCTTTGGTTTAGAAAACCAAGAGACCAAGGAGATGTTGATCCACATAGGAATTCGAGTAGTGCATGTGAAGAAAAATAGGAAATCGAGGCTTAATCGGGGGCATATGCGGAGGAGTTGCATAATGGATCGATTCAAGAAATCGGTGCAGTCTTCAGGCCGCATGAGCATATGCAGCCGATTTCTTGAACATTGGTTTATGTGTTCTTATTTCCCTTCTATGTAATTTACCTATTGGTTATTTCCCATTTATGTAATTTACCTATTGGTTATTTCCCCTCTGGGGGTTTCTCTCCTCTATATAAAGGAGCCCTATGGCCATGGAATAAACACATCAGTCATTTCTTTCTGCATGGCATTAGAGTGGCAGTCTTAGACACGAGTTCTAGTATCCTTGATACCCTAGACCCCACCTGCCGACTCTTCTTCCTCGGAGTTTGCGTGAGTCCACACTCGCTCTCACGCCATTGCCTCCGTTGCCTATCACACGATAACTCAGCCTCTGCGCAGCCACTCCAGTGGCCCCACCCCTCGTCCTTGTGGAACCCCTAATGCTGTCGCAGGTACACCGGCACGGTACCCAGCACTGTCGTCGGGCTATTGTTGCCTTTCCTAGGGCACCACCCATGTGTGCAAGCCCACCTTAGGATCCATACAGGTCCACCTTGATCCTCATGTCCCCATCCAAGCCCTCTACACCTTTTCTAACATTTTTTCTTGATTTAGGTGCATTTCGAGATTGGGTTTTATTTATCTAAAGCCAATCTGACTTCCTTAGAGCGCTGGATCGGATGATGGGAAAAATCCCTACAAATATGTATAGACGAAAATCAAATCATTCTACCTCCTAGTCATGCCCTTCCCTCGTCTCCTTTTTTATTAATGGCAGAAAATAAGGCCAATATATACTCCTCTCGGATTTTTAATGTCCAACACCCATTGTGTAAGATGGATGGGACCAACTATGAACTGTGAGCAATGCAGTTCATGAGTATGATGGAGAGCAACAATAGAGAATATATCCTAACACAACCTGAGCCAACCAATAAGATTGAGGCGAATGCTTTGTAGAAGAAAGCAACGCATGGGTGGTGTTTATCTCTATGGCACTTTTACAACAGAGATGGCCAATGATATTCTACATAAACGTACTGTCAGAGGTAATACGGATATTTTGCCGACCAACATATTCTGAGGCAAACAAAGGAACAGGGAATGAAAATTCCCTGTCTCCTTTGTTCGTCATGGCAGAGAATAAGGTCAATATATCCTCCTATGGGCTTTTTAAAGGTCCAACACCCATTGTGAAGATGGATGGGACCACCTATGAACTGTGGGAAATGCAGTTATTAGTATGATGGAGAGCGACAACATATAATATATTCCTAATGTAATCTGAGCTGGCGAATAAGATTGAGGTGAATGCTTTGTAGAATGAAAACAATGCATGGTCGTGTTTATCTCTCTAGTACTTTTACAACAAAGATGACCAATGATATTCTACATCAACGTACTACCAAGGTAATACATGATATTCTCACTGCCACATATTTTGAGGCGAAAAATGAGATGAAGATCCTCTAGCTTCAATATGACATCTTCACAACGAAGCAAGATGATTGCTCTCTCCCTACATTCTGCTCTTGGTTGAGGGGCATCTTCGAGAAGCTCCATAGGTACATGGCTCTGAATGTGAGTATTGAGCAACAAATGATATACATGAACATCACGATAGTGGGCCTGTATCTTGCTGCTTTTGATCCCAAGCATGATGCAACATGTAGGCAGCTCCTTACCTACGCATTACGCTTCTATACTGCTCATGGAGGAGGCTTATTACAGGCTGAGCAAGATTACAATACCCCCATGTAGCTACTACTCAGACCTCCTCTGCCATGGCCACATCTCGTGGTAGAGGTGATTCGACACAATTCAGTAGGAATGTCCGTGGTAGGGGAAGTGATTACTCTCGCTTGCAGTGCACATACTGCAACCATATAGGGCAGTTTGAGGATACATGCTATCAGAAGCATGGTTGCCATGCATCTGCTCGTGTTGTTGAGTTGTTTGAGCCCAAGCGTCTCCTATTGATCAGAAGTATTGTGATCTTGTCTCTCGTTTAAGGGAGATTATGGCTCCTTCAAATGTTCTTACTAGTGCTCCTCTAACCTCATTTGATGTTGCTACCTTCGCCAATACTTCAGGTATATATTTTGCACTTGCCACCTATCACGGGGTACATATTTCAGAATGGATTATGGAATCTGGAGTATTTTTTCATCTCTGCGGTGAGGGAGAACAATTCACATGCTACAATACTGTTCACCCTGTTCGATTTGTAGTCATTGGCGCTGGGAGACATTCTCCTATTACAGGATAGGGAGAGGTTCGGTTGACACCTTTCATGCATTCCGTTTGAGTATGCTACATGCACCTGAATTTTCTATATGTTCATTATGTATCAAGCAGGTTACCACGAGATCTGAATTGTCGTGCCTATTTTACCCATATTCTCTTGTGTTTCAAGAGATACTCACGAGCAATATGATTGGATGTGATCGTGAGAAAGGGGTTTTTACAGATTACCTCACGTCTTTTATATTGACATATCTTCTGTTCCTACCGGATCAATCTCTACGTACTTTTATGGAACCCCTATAAAAAACTTCAGACCTTCTTGCAGACATAAGACAAGAGTCTCACTTTCTCTTCTTTTTTATTAACATGTCTGCTTGGAAGGATCCTTGTATAAAAGTTTATATACATCAACAAAAAATATTGTCAACTATCCTCCTTTCTTATGTTTACATAAACAAAAAAACCAATCTCCACTTTTACAGCCTTTTATCTGCAGATTGGTATAGTCATCTTTCTCAAAGCCGTTTCTCAAGATATTGCCAAATATAGTTTTTTGTTAAATCTTTACTTTCTTTCTGGCCATGGAGAAACTATACTAGTGCTTTAACTCCGATCAACCTTGAAGAGAGAGAACTAAGATTTTTAACTTAACCCCCCAAAAGTTCTGTTTCCTTTTTTTTTGAGTAAAAGAACGGGGAAGCCCTCCCGAGGCGGGAGTCACCACACCAAAGCATTCATTAATAAAGCAAATGGTACATTAGTTTGATAACCAGAAATTGTACAAAGCATTACAGTGGGCTATAACATTTTCAGAGTAAAACCGCTGCCCCTTGAAAATTGTATCATTCCTACCAAGCCAAATAGCCTACAGAGCGGCAAGAGGCTTGGACACATCATCGGCCGACCCATGGCCGACCCCACGAATCGACCTCCAAAACTGATCATCATCAAAGGCCTGGACCCACGTGAGCCCCAATGACTCCCAAACCTTTGACGAAGACCTGCAACCAAAGAAGATGTGGTCCACATCCTCCAACTCGTCCTCGCATCTGTCACACTTTAGATCCATCCCACCCAACAGTCTGCCTCTTCTCACTTTGTCACAAATACGACCTCTCCTCATACACCAAAGGAAGACCTTAACCCGTGTAGGAATCTTAGCTGCCCAAATCATCTTCACGTCAGCACATAGATCTTCATCACGCTCCACCAAAGCCGCAGTAACCTTCCGATAGGCCGCCTTCACCGAGAACTTACCATCAGTCCACTCAAAACGGTCCGGGTCTCCCGACAGCTCCCCGCCAGGGGAATCTCAGACAACATCCTCAAAAACTCCTCCAACCTCTGATCCGAGAGATCCGCAAGGAACCTCGGTGCCCACGTCCCAGCTTCGACAACCTCTGCCACCCCCGGTCCCCTATCTACGGCCAACACCATCAACCGAGGGGAAGCGGGAGCCCAAGGCCCCATCCCCCGTCCAGTCATCCAGCCAAAAACGGAATCGGAGCCCATCCCCCAAAATCGGCCTAAGAAGCGGCCGAAGCCCCGGAAGCACGGCACGGATCCCACTCCACAAGGAAGACTCATGACGCTTCTTCACTGCCACCAACTGCCCAGTAACACCATATATCTTTCTCAGCAGCTGCAAGACCGGCGAGTCGGACGAACCCCAAATGCGCACCACCCACTTGGCTAACAAAGCTTTGTTCATAGATTCCACGTCCGTCAAGGTTGCAAAAGTCGGTAGTCGGTACTCGGTCGGTCGGGTCACTGACTAAGGATTAATCGGCAGTCGGGCGACTAATTGGATTTTAGTCGGACTTTAATCGGTTTTGAATTTTGTGATTATTTTAAACATATAACTCATTTTTATACATATATTTACATAGGTTTTATACATTTTTATACTATCATAATAAAATAAAAGAAGTAATTGAATCTAAATAAATCATTAAGCCTATTGTAATAAATTTGCTATGAAAAACAACAAAATATGGTATCTCTAAGCAAAAATTGGTCGACTAGTGTGCATAGTCGGAATTAGTCGGTACTTGATCGGCCAACCCACTGACTAGACTAGTCGGACCTAATAGTCGGGCCAATCGGGCGACTTTTACAACACTGACGTCCGTAACGCCAAGGGCCCCCCTGCAATAGGAACAACCAGATCCTTCCAAGCCACTAGGTGCAACCCCCTCTTCGTCTGTCTTCCATCAGACCAGAAAAAGGATCTCATCAAGGTCTCAATCTTCCTTCTAACACCAACATGCATTAATCTCGTCGAAAAGAAAAAAGTCGTGATGGCCGAAAGAACATGCTTCAACAATGTAAGCTTCCCACCCTTGGACAGAGTGACAGCCTTCCAACCTTCTAACCGCTCCTCCATTCTGCGCAGAACACAATCCCAATCGGACTTCCTCAGCTGCCCTCAACCAGAGGCAATCCCAGATAGGTTATCGACAGTCTCCCCAAGGGGCATCTTGCCCACTCCGCCAGCCGGATGCTCTCCTCGCCACCCAATCCCATTGGAACAAGGACCGACTTCTGCCTGTTAATCTGCAATCCAGAGAGGCACCCAAAAACATCCACCAGCACAGCTGCATTGCGGTTCTGCTCCTCCATCCCTCCCAGGAATATCAGCGTGTCATCCGCATATTGCAACACCGGGACTGAGATGTCCCACATTCGGAAGCCCTCGCACCAGTTTTCTTCCACTGCCCGCTCAAACAAAACCGCAAGACAATCTGCAACCAGCACAAAAAGCAGGGGAGCAAGGGGGCAGCCCTTACGCACCCCCCTCTGCGGTTGGAACCATCCTCCCTCAGACCTCCCATTTACCAACACCGAGCAGGAGCTAGTGGTGACGCTTCTCTTAACCCAAGCAATCCAATCTTCCGGGAAATCCTTTTCTGCATAGCTAACCAAAGGAATCTCCAAATGACACAGTCATAAGCCTTGGCGTAGTAATCTTCCAAACTGCCCCTTTTTTTTTGAGACCTCTTCCACTCACGACATATCTCCGAAGCGGTCACGATTCCATCCGCCATACACGGACCCGGAATGAAGGCGGATTGGGCCGGCAAAACAACAGAGGACATGCCCCCTCTAAATCTGCTCGCCAACACCTTGGTGACAATAAAATAAATGCCATTGGAAATAGAAATCGGCCTGTAGTCCCCCACCCCCACTGGGGTCTCTTTCTTCGGCAGCAAAAAAATCAAAGCCCTGTTAACTTTCTCAAAACCCATGTTGCCCCCCCTGAACTCAGTCAGAACCTCCAAGATGTCCCCCTTCAGCAGATCTCAGAACTCTCTGTAGAATGATATGGAGAAGCCATCCGGTCCCGGAGCCCCGTCCGCATTCAGCTTCCAAACCGCCCTGCGCACCTCATCCTCCGTGAATTTGGCCACTAACGAATCAGCCTGGGCTCCACTCAAGGGCCTCACCCCCTGACCCGACCAGCCCCAGCCATCTGCCACCAGCACCCTCCTCGAGGCACTCACGAAATGACCCCGTAAGGCGACCCCAATCTCCCTTTCGCCTGAAACTCTTTGGCCCACTACCTCCCATCTCATGCAAGAAGCTCCTTCTCCTCCTCCCGGATGCCACAGAATGGAAGAACCGCGTGTTGGCGTCCCCTTCCCTTAGCCACTTCTGCCTGGCCCTCTGCCGCCAATGAACCTCCTCTTTTCTGTCCTCCCGAAGCACAGTCTCTAGCCATGCTGCCCTCTCCTCCACCTCCTCCGGAGACAGCCCCCGATCATCATCAAGCCCGTCTAACCTGCTGATCCCAGCCTCTGCCTCCGCCTTGACGGCCTGTCGCCTCCTGGCGACATCCTTCCCATAACTCAACAGCAACCGCCTCAGGGACTCGAGCTTGGCCGCAAACCGCGACACTGCCGAGCCCGCCACCGCCACAATTCGCCAATGTTCGTGCACCATGTCCCGGAAACCATCCTCCAGCAGCTACTTCTTCTCAAAGCGAAAGGAGAATCAAGCCAAGCGCTCCTCACCAGAAAACCATAGAACATGAGTGTGATCAGATAGAGTCCTCGGAAGAGCCCAAGCCCCCGCCAAAGGGAAAACCTCCCCTGCTTCAACGGACATCAGGAATCTGTCGAGTCTGGACCTCGCTCTCGCGTTCCTCCAAGTGTACTTGCACCCAGCCGCATCCACAACAGATAAACCCAGAGACCGAACCACCTGCCTCATATCTGCGGATCCAGGATCAGAGCCTCCGCTCCTCCCCGGCCTGTCGACTGGTGACAACGTGACATTGAAGTCACCATAGATGATCCAAATACCGTCGCCAACCTCAGGCCTAACACTCTCCAGATCCCCAGCCAGGCTACCATCCTGCCGCCGACACGGGCATAGACATTGGTAACGCACAGACAGATCCCATCCGCCCTCCGTCGCAGCCGAACAGACAAAGTGAACTGGGAGGCGGAAATCCTCAGTAGATCGAACGAATCAGACCGCCGACCAGAAAGCAACCCCCCTGAAGCCCCTGCAGCCTCCTTGTCAGCCATCAAGAAACCCCCCTACTCATCTCCCGCCGCAACTGGTCATCCAAAGAATGCAACTTAGTCTCCTGAAGCAAGAAAATATCTGCACCAGCCTCTCTCAACAGATTCTGCACCCCGAGCCTCTTTTCGGGCCGTCCCAGGCCCCTCACATTCAATGATAGCAGCTTCATTTGGCGACTAAAGCTTCCCTCTTCCTTGGAGGAATAACCCCCAAGCGTCGTGCCATGTCCCTGTCGAGAGCAACAAAACGGTTCCGCACCACTAACGGGCTGGCCTCCCTCACAGTCACAACCTCAACAACCGCCCCCGACGCCAAAGATGCCCTCAGAGCATCCCTCTCCTCCTTCTCAGCCCTCCTCCGCTCCCCTCTCCCCATTTCATACGCCATACCAAAACGCCGCGGCACCTCCCCGCCCAAAAGCTGCAAAGATCCTCCCACCTGCCCCACCCCAGCCGGATCGGCCCCACCCCCAGCTGAAACCTCCCCACCCAACGCACCCTCAGACGTACCAACCACCCCTACCACAGCAGTCACCCCTTCCATCTGTAAATCCCGCCCCCCTGAACAACAACCCACTCCCCCATAGATACCTCCACCCGTGGAGAGGTCACAGCTTCCCCCCTCTCCGAACCGGCGCCCAAAGCAACCCCCTCTACACCTCGGGCCAAAACCCCCTCCTCAACCTCCTCCACCAGACAAGCATCCGATGCCGACCGAGCCCCACCCCCTCCCAGAGCCTCCCCTTCGCCAACAGACCGCGCCGAAGCCGCCAGAAACCAAGGCAAAGGAACAGCCGCCAGCCTCGGAAAATCCACCACCGAAATGGAACCGAACCGAAGACCTTCCACCGGGGCGCGCGCCACACTCGGAAGCTGCCCCCCCACCGAATGCCGCCCCTCCTCTGGCCGCCAAGCCCCCACCCTCGCATCAGATCGCTGCTCCACCCCACCTTCCACCACCGCCACCTCGGCCACCGGGACCTCCTTCTTGCGGCACCCAGCAGCCAGAATAGCCGCCCACACATCTGCAGCCACCAACTCAAGAAGAAGCCTCCTACCAGCCAGTCGAACCTCCCACCAACCCATCTTCTCGACACCAACCGGCCTTACCCGAAGGACCACCTCCAAAGGCTGCCCGGGTTGACACCCCGAACTCTCGACTGAGACAACAACGATAACGCCACGCAACAACTCTGAAATGCGCTCCCTCGTCCTCACCCCTAGCGGAAGCCCCCTGACAACGACCCTCTCCACGCTGCCAGGCTGCACTGCAACATCCCAGTCCCTCGGCCTCCGCCACATCAACTGCAAGCTCCCAGTCACCGGCCCATACAACAACCTCCGGATCTCGTACTCACGGAGGCCCCTCGCCACCGCCCTCCACGGAGAGAGCCGAGCCACATCACCCTTAAAAGAAGCCTTGGACACAAGGCCCACGTCCGAAGTCGCCAAAAAACAGCGCCCGCTCTCCCCCACCCTCGCCAACCAGCACATCTGCACACGCATCCGCCTTCGGGCAACACCTCCAAGAATGTCCAAAACCCCGGCAAGAGAAGCAACGCACAGGCTCCCGACACACCTTCGCCCAATGATCCATCCCACCGCATCGAAAACATCCGCGTCCGAAGGGGGAGACCTTCGGCGGCCCACACCTACTCCCAGAAGCTGCAGCATACCTCCCCCTGCGAATCTGAACCTCGCACTGCGCCCCACCAAACCTTCCCCCTAACTGCTGCTCCCTTCCGCGGACCTGGCAGCCACGCGTGGAAGCACCGATCGGCACACCCGCCGAAGAAGCCGGCACCGCACGCGTGGGACCCCAGATCGCCCCAACCTCCCATCGCGCGCGACGCTCCCAGCCAACCCGCACGCCCGCGCCATGAGCAAGAGCGGAGAAGCCCTTAGCCCCAGCCCCCTTGTTGGCCCCTTGAACCAGATCGGAGGAGCCCTTAGCCCCAACACCCTTGTTGTGCCCTGAAAGGAGACGCGTCGCCTGAAATCGCGGCGAACGAACTCGCGATGGTCAAAGCAGGAGTCGCGCCGCCCGAGCCCGCGACGCCCGAAATCGCGAAGGGCGAAGGTGGAACCGCGTCGCCCGACACCGTGTTGCCCGCACTCGCGTCGCCCGAACTCGCGTTGGGCGAAGGAGGAGACGCTTCGCAAGCCCTCGCCGCGATGGAGAAGGGAATTGCGTCGCACCCCCGTTCGCCCTAACATCGCACCCCCCATGATTTCTCAAAGTTGAAAGTCTGGGTTATGCTCTTCTTCTTGGGAAACTAAAGCTAATAGCTAATATATGGAATACTTTCTGGATAATTTTAAGAAAAGACTTTTGTGTTGGAAATGCATATATTTATCCATCTTGAAAAGAATTCCTGAGAACTCAAGAAGATCCTCTTAACATTGTGTCAGTTGGGATCTCGTATGCAAATCTACAGGAATGCTCAAGGTCCTTAAATTTTAGAACATCTCCTCAGATCACACTAAAAAGATCTTATGTTAAATTACTTAAGAAACATTCTTACTTTTACAAATAAAGGCTAGCCTATGGAGCAAAGAATTATTGTAGTCGGCAATAATTGGGAACTAGTCTATGCAGGATATCTTTGTCAAATTGGGAAGTGGTTTACACTCCCAAAAAGTTTAAAAACTTACCTGATTGGTAACTGAGATGACCATCCATGTCAGTTGTCCACAATTGCAGTCATGTCTTTATGATGTGACATTTAGCAAGACAAACTTTTAGTGATATTCAAATTTATGCTTGATTTTCCTAATTTTATAACAAAATTTCAAACCTGCTCTATATGATAGCAGGATTCGCATTTATATCAGGATTTCAAGCATCATCAATATAGGGCAGATTGTAAATGTATGGATGGAATTTGAACCGCTTTAGAAGTAGAACATGGACCATAAATTCATGGTAGGTTCAAAATCTCACGATATATGAAACCAACCAAATTCAGAAGACGTTCCTAATTTTGTTGCAAAATTTCAAGTACTGCAACTTTTCATTGGGGAAGGAAATAGAGAGATCACTTTAGGTGATCTAGCTAGTAGCGAAAGTTACTTGAATCGTGCAAGCTATAGACGAATACAAAGAAAGGAAGTAGAGGAGGCTTTGAAGGCTATGATACCTGGAAAAGGTGTAGGACGAGATGACATCCCTGTAGAAGTATGAAGAGTTTTAGGTGAGTGTGGTTTGACTTGGCTTACGAATCTATTCAATGTTATTTGGCGAAGCAAGAAAATGCATGAAGATTGGAATAGTATCGGGGTGTCTCTCTATAAGAGCAAAGGAGACATTCAGAATTATTCAAATTACAGAGGTATCAAGCTAATGAGTCACACTATGAAAATTTGGGAATGAGTGATCGATGGAAGGTTGAGGCAAGTTTCCAAAGTAAAAGAAAACCAATTCGGATTCATGCCAGGTCGCTCAATTATTGAAGCCATTCATTTGCTGAGGAGGGCAATAGAGATTTATAGAGTTAAAAGGAAGAACCTCCATATGATTTTTATTGATTTGGATAAGGCTTATGATTCTGTCCCACGAGAGATATTGTGGAGAGTTTTGGAGAAGAGAAGTACCTGTCCTATACATTAACCTCATAATGGATATGTATGATAGGGCTTTATCTTGTATAAGGATCCAGTTTGGGAAGACCGACTATTTTGACATCAACATTGGTTTATGTCAAGGTTCAACTTTGAGTCCATTTCTTTTTAATTTGATTATGGACGAGTTGACAAGTCACATCAGGATGAGATACCTTGGTGTATGTTATTTGTTGATGATAGTGTGTTGATTGATGAGATTGGAGATGGAGTAAATGAGATGCTTGAGGTCTGGAGACATGCATTGGAGACGAAAGGATTTCGTATAAGTAGGGCTAAGACTGAATATATGGAGTGTACCTTTGATGGAAGCAATGGGGAAGGAATCAAGGTGAAGATTGGTGATGATGACATTCAGAAGAGAGATTCTTTTAGATACATGGGATCTATTTTGCAACATGATGGGGAAATTGATGGAGATGTTACTAATTGAATAAGTGCAGGCTGACTAAAGAGGAAAGGAGCCTCTGTTGTTCTCTGTGATAAGAAAATTCCTTTAAAAACCAAAGGGAAGTTTTCCAAAGCAGCCGTGAGACCTGCTATGCTCTATGAATCTGAATGTTTGCCTATGAATCATAGACATGTGCAGAGAATGGATGTAGCAGAAATGAAAATGCTAAGGTGGATTTGTGGACCCACTCGTAAAGATTAGATCAGAATGATGCAATCAGAAAGAAAGTTGGTGTAGCTCCGATCGAGGATAAGATGCGAGAAAACCTCTTAATAAGGTTTGGTCATTTGCAAAGAAGTTTAGCTGATGCACCCGTTAGGAGATGCAAGTTTTGGGATGTTGAGCCAGCTAAGAGAGGGCAAGGACGGCCCAAGAAGTGTTGGAAAGAGGCTTTTCGAAGGGATCTTAGTTTTTTTGGATATAAGCCCGAGATGGACCTAAGATAGATCTGAATGGACGCAAAGAATCCATGTAGCCCACTCTACTTAGTTGTGGGAAAAGGCTTTGTTGTTGTTGTGTTAAGAACCTTCATCTTATAAATTTTGTTTATCTTATGAAAAGATTTTGGCCATGGATTTAGAATATCCTTGTAAAAGCTTCTTGTTGATAACTATATCCTAGTTGGCAGTTCACGTGGATGGTCGCGCTAAATTGGGTAAGTTTTGGGGTGTAGTCTCCTGTTTATCGAGTATTTTTCCTTTCCGATTACAATGGATTTTGGCTATGGATTTCATTTTTCCTCTTGAAAAATCCGCTTATGTTTGGTGATAGATATGATTGTAAAGAGAATGCGATCTCTTCTTTGAGTTTGATATTCACATTCTTATTTATCTTTTGCTAGAGAGACATCTGGCACATCCTTTTGTTTCCAGTGTCTTTGGAACATTTTTTGTTCGCTACGGTTGGCATTCATAGAAGATTGGAGTAAGTGATGTGATGTTTCTTCTAGTCCTCATTGCAGGATGGCAAGAGTCTCGCGGTGGTTGATTGGTCGGTGGTGACTACACCCATTGCGGATGGAGTGCTTGGGGCACTTCGATTGGAGGATTTGAACATGACGCTGCTTGCTAAAGGGGTGATAAAGATATGGGGTGAAGGAGATGGGCTGCTCCCAAGGTTGTTGAGATCTATCTACAGTCTGTCACCTAGCCTGTGTGCTCGGGCGGATGTTGTGTCGTCGCCTTCCACCTTATGGCGAGGTATTTGTTCTGTCCTTCCGGTGATGTCAGGCTCATTGAGACCTCTTCTTGGAGATGGACGCGTCTTTCGCTTCTGGACGGATGATTGGTCAGAGGAGGGTGCCTTTTGCGGTCTTTACCCCATACTTTTTGCTCTTGCATTGGACAGGGAGGTTTCGGTTGTAGATGTTTGGACCGGGGGTACTTGGACTCCTATTTTTGTGGCCGATCTGTCGGATTAGCGAGTAGAGGAATTACTGTCTTTCAAAAAGATTGGCAAGGATTGAAGGCCCTTCAGATGGAAGAGATTCCTGGTGCTGGCGAGATGGGAACTTCACTGTCAAAAGGCTTACAAGGTCTTTTCTTTCTCACCTTCTTCGATGGATGTGGAGGTTTTGAATCTGGGATTGACGGATCCCCACAAGGGTAAAGGTCTTCCTGTGGCTATTGAGAAGAGAATGTGTTATGACGACTGCATGTAGGGCCAGAATATTTCTTGAGGTTGAGGAGGGCTATGGGAGATGCGATGGTGATAGAGAAGATATTGATCATTTGTTTTCTGTTGTCCTAGTTTGGTGGAAACATGGAGGGGTGTGAATTTTCCGAGTGCTTAATGGAGTGATAAGGGTTCATTTTGGGCCTCGCTTGGAAGAGGGTGGACTGGTTCAGATGATAGGCATGCTAAGGCTTGCGCGGTGCTTTGCTATGGGTGATGTTGCTAGCCAGATTGAGATTGTCTTCATAGGAGGGAGGTTTTGCTTTGTAAATGTTTTGCGGCATTCCAAAGCCCTTTTTGAATCCCGACGGATGTAATGTTTCTTCTATTCATTTATAATATATTTTTTGGATGGCTCTCTAAAGGATACCCATCCCATTTTCTCTCAAAACAAAAAATATCAATTAGTTTGGCATCCATGTAGGCTCTGTCTAATCTAGGGCAATTTATGGGGGTTGCTTTTGTATTCTTATTATTTTGATTAGCATCCATGACATTGTTATGAATGTTGGTCTGTGAACTATAGACATGTGCAATGAATGACAATAACAGAATTGAAAATGCTATGGTGGATCTGTGGTTATACACGAAAAGATCGGATCCAGAATGATGTGATCAAAGTTGGTGTAGCTTTGATAGAGGATAAGATGTGAGAGATTTGCTTAAGGTGGTTTGACCATTTACAAAGGAGGTCGGCTGATGTGAGATTTGGGATGTCGAGTTAGCTAAAAGAGGCGAGGAAGGCCCAAGAAGTGTTGGAAGGAGACTATCCAAATTGATCTTAGTTGTTTGGATCTGAGTACAAGAATGACCCAAAATAGATCTGAATGGCGGCAAAGAATCCATGTAGTCGAACCTACTTAGTGTGGGAGAAGGCTTTGTTGTTGTTGTTGTATCCTTGACATTGTTTTCACTTCGTAATCTTTACTTTGATCCCTTTTTTTGCTGCATAATAGAGGACTCTGAATTAAATTCAATGGCAGACGAGAAACAAATTAGAGCCTGGATAGGTTAAGGGAGATGAGCACATAGAATAGTTGGCTGCCATTTAATGCCTACTTATGTTGCCGTGTGTCTTGTGTTTTCCATCCTACTTGGAGCGCCCACACACACAGCCAAATTTGTAAATTTGTCCATACTAGAACTGGAAGAAGCTTGCATGTATACCTTGGAGATTTTGAAGTCCAATTCCAACGTTGAGTACTTCTTAAGGTGGCATGAAGAACCGAGTAGCAGGGAGTGTAATCTTCTTCACTTATTTTTCAAATTTTTTGAGGTGTGGACTTGGTTTTCTAGAATGTGAAATAGACCGAGGTTGTTTCTTGTCATCGAAATGACACATAAGTGATAAGGCTCAAGTTTAATGGAAAATGGTAAACAAACTAGAACTAGGCATTAATGTATTATTTAAAAATTATGGAAATAAGACAAGTTTAGGGACAATCATTTTCCTACCATTTTAGACATCACATGAAGAATTTTGGTGACTTTTGCAATGATAAACACCACTTTTCGGGTTATTTGGGATCATATAATTGCACTTGAACGTGAGGCATATGTTGAATACAATGACTCCTAATTTTTTTTTGATGTCGAAAACGGGTGAGTCCCCACTGCGGGGATCACCGCCTGTTGGATTTCATTAATGAAGTTACAAAATACATTAACGGGAGAGCCAGAAGTTTAACAAAGCGTTACATTGGGACACCGCATTCTCACTGTAGAATCTCTTACGGCCCAACCATATTGCCCAGAGAGCGGCCATCGGCTTAAAACAATCCTTACTAAAGTTACTGCCAACCCTCCTGATGGAGTCCTAGAACCCATCCATCCCGTCACATCCAAGGGATAGCGAACTCCGACCAAACCCGCTCAGACGTTACACAATTGAAAAATAAGTGATCGGAGTCCTGGGCCGCATCGCCACACCTGTCACACTGGATGTCTGGGAGGCGAAATTTACACCCCTCCTTACTTTGTCCAGCAGCCTTCCCTGCCTAAGGCACCAGAGAAACACTTTGACCCTTACCGGAATCTTAGCCGCCCAGACAATGCACATATCCAGGCAAAGATCAACGTCCCGATCCTCAGTTCTCCTCATTAATTCAAGGTAAGCCTTTTTTATCGTGAAATGCAGTGCCCCCCCAACAGAAGTGGTCGCGGTCCCGCGAAAAGGACTCCTGCCGCGAAAGGGTAGCCAACAAAGCCAAGTACTCCTCCACACGTTGTTCCGAGAGCTCGACGAGATAAGTCGGTGCCCATGCGTCCTCCACTGCCACCTGCGAGAGCGTCGCTTCCTTCATTGCCGACAAGGCAAAGAGGCGGGGGAATCGAGCCTCCAAGCAGCCGTCGCCCGTCCAATTATCACGCCAATATCTGAAAGTCCCACCGTCGCCAACAACCGGATGAAACCGGGAGGCCAGCTGAGGCATAACTGCCCGAATACCCGCCCACAAGGGGGATTTAAACCTCACATGCCAGAGAGTTAGATGAGCCCCAAATTCGGATGGCCCACTTAGATAGCAAGGCCCTGTTCATGTCTTCCAATTCCTTGACACCAAGGCCGCCATCTTCACTCCTCTTGGTGACTTCTTCCCAACTGACCAAGTGCATTCCTGACTACTGTTTCTTACCTTTGGACCAGAAGAATCTTTTCATTAGGGCCTCTAACTTTTTTCTCACCCCTACCGGCATTAGCCTCGTAGAGAAGAAAAAGATGGGAATGGCGGACAACACATGCTTTAGGAGGATCAACTTCCCCCCGCGAGATAGCGACACCACCATCCAACCCGCCAGTCGCTGTTCCATTCGCATTACAATGACTCCTAATTTGTTCAAATTTGTATTGCACTTGACATGCGCTAAGGCATACTAACTGGGACAAGTAGTTCTAAAAGTGATATATAATTCACTGCTGTCATAAGTACATATATTAATAATTTTTACTTGTTGTAAGTTTTTGTTGAGAGATGTAGTTGTAGTCTTACTTGTACATAGAGTCAATGCTTGAAATAAAATCAAAGTGCATCCTACTCATAAAATAGACCAAAGGAAGAAAATGATATAGATTTACAAGTCTGTAGAGTTCACATTGTGTTGCTGTGCCTCATGTACTCAGTACTCTTAGGCACATACCTCATAAAAAGCTGAACGAGGTTATAACCTTCAGTTGTATGCTTCAGCAAGAGTCATGGGTGTGGAAGGTGACACCGACAAGTCAAACTTAGAGAGTTTGTTTTTTTTCCATCTTCGTACTGTAATTCTGTATAACCACTAGTTATTTTTGTTTCAGAGGCGAGTAGTTAATCCTAGATCGTTTGCAGGTATCTCCTCAAACAATCAATAATTTCTTCAATTGGATGGAATACCAGGTTAGTTTAGTATATTAGTTGACGATCTTCCCTTTTGGTAAGTTGTTTCACTTGGGACTAAATCTTTCTACCAAAGTGTTGTCTTTTAAGTTTCTGAATTACGAGTTATGATGTTTATGTTCATCGAGTCCAACATTATTTTTTGCTTTCCATGTGCTGCCTGGAGGCTGGAGCAACCCAGACATGCACATCATTTCGAAATGCTAGTTTAATGATATTAAAACAGTTGTTGGATAGAATTATCTTAGAAGTGGAATATCAAACCACATTGATAACGATTAGTTCGTAAGATGTGAACGACAATGACACAATGATTTATTTTGGAAACTCCTTTGGGGGTAAAAACCGCTTCCCAAGTTTTCGAGGCTTGGATTTAACTTGATTAAATGTTTCCAAGTTAGTTAAGCTGCGGGGAACTTAAACCTCAGTCTTACATCCCTTTTAGGTTCCCACCAAGAAGATTACACTCTTTTTCTTCAGAAAAAATGCTGCCAGCTCATGCAAAGAACCAAGGTAATATGATTTGATGAAAAATTCATTCAAACAAATAGAATTGCAAAGGAAGTTTGTTTAATTCTTCAAGTCCATGACAACGTAAACATGTGGATGGACGAAATCACAACAAATATATTTGCAATGTTTTACATTTAGAAACAAAGCTCTTGGATGCGTGGAAATGATTTGGAGTTGTTTTTCTATGATATGTGCAACTTTTAAGGTCAACTTGTAGTGTCCAAAACTTCATCTTATGATTACTATAATTCTTGTACATATATTTTGAGGCTCCTCATTGTGTCAAATCTAGAAGAGCAATCCATTGCATGAGCTTGCTCTATACAGTATCGCGGAAGCAATCAGATCACTTCAAATATTGTACTTGATTGTTTTCACTTTTCATATAACTTGAAACTGTGACATCTTAGTCACATGAGTGTAAACAAAAGAAAATTGGAGAAATGCCAAAGCTGATCATTTCTGTTCTGTTTGTTCTTTATTATTTTCCTCAATTATATATCTTCTTGCACTTGTCATTTATTTATTTCTTTTCATCTTAAACAATAGATTGTTTTCATATAACTTGAAACTTTGACCTCATAGTAAGACCAGTATAAACAAAAGAAATTACACTGAATACCAAACTTGAAACATTTTTCCTGTTTGTTCTTCTCCATTTTTTTCTCAATTTCATATCATCTTGCATTCATCATAATATATTGTCTTCTTTTCATCTATTTTTCATTTTTCAGAATTTGCCTACTATGAATGGTCAGTTAGCAGTAATAAAAGCTTGTTAATAAAAGTTTGCTATTAGTAAACTTAATAATTGTGGAAGAAAAAGAAAAAGTTGTATTCCATCTAACCCTAGAGCTCTCTTATATAGAAGAAATGCTCAAAGGGTAAATTACATAAACAAGACAATAGAAATAAACAATATAGAAAAAGGACAAAATAACATAAGTATCTTAACACTCCGCCTCAAGCTGGAGCATATATATCTATCATGCTCAGCTTGGAACAACAATGATGAAAAGGACCTCTCGCAAGAGCTTTAGTAAACATGTATGCAATCTGATCTCCTGACGCTACATAATACGTTGACATAAGCCCCTTTTGGATCAAATCACGAGTGTAGTGACAGTCCACCTCAATGTGCTTTGTCCTTTCATGTAATGTTGGGTTATTAGCTATGAACAAGGCTGCTTGATTGTCACATTTGAGATGCATAGGAAGAGACACCTCAATCGTTAGATCGGTATATTCTGATTCCGCGCTAGATCGAGCAACAACAGTTGTTTCTTACTCTTCCAAGAGACCAATGAGCTACCAACAAACACAATGAAGCCTGAAGTAGACTTCCTGTCCTTAGGACACCCAACATAATCTGCATCTGCATACCCAGTAACTGTGAGAGACGTATCTCTTCTAAACAGAAGACCTGTACCTGGAGTTGACTTCAGATATCTCAAGATCATGCATACTGCATCCATGTGCGCCTGCCTGGGTTGCTCTATGAATTGTCTCACTCTACTCACAACGAAAGATATATCAAGCATGGTAATAGTAATATATAATAATTTCCCTACCAGCTCTCTCTACCGTCTCTTGTCTGCCTCTTTAGATTCATCATCATGGAGCTTCGCATTAGGATCCATTGGGGTAGTAGCTAGTCTACATCCTGTCATACCTGTCTCAGATAGAAGATCAGTAAAATACTTCCTTGGCCTCATAACCATACCCTGATGATTTCGTGCGAACTCCAGGCCAAGGGAGTAACGAAGCGTGCCAAGCTCCTTGGTAACAAACTGTTGTCCAAGGAAATCCTTAGCTGCTTGAATGCCCTGTTCATCGCTGCCAGTGATAACAATGTCATCAACATAAACTAAAATAACTACAATACCTCTCTGGTTTCTCTTAACGAAGAGAGTATGATCTGCACTAGACCCGACAAACCCCTTCCGTTCAATCAATTCTGAGAGCTTCTGAAACCAAGCTCTCGGACTCTGCTTAAGGCTATATATAGCCTTATGAAGACGACACACTCCCCCTCAGCAACAAACCTAGGTGGCTGCTGCATATAAACCTCTTCCTGCAGATCTCCATACAAGAAAGCATTCTTGACATCCAATTGGAAAAGGGGTCAATCACATACCACAACAACAATAAGAATTCGCAGGGTAGAGTGACGTGCTACAGGAGAAAAAGTGTCCTGATAATCCACTCCATAGGTTTGTGTGAACCCACGAGTCGATGTTTCATAGTAAATACCCACTTGCTCCCAATAACAGACGCACCTGGTGGAGCATGGACCACACTCCACGTACCTCGTGACTGTAACGCTGTCATCTCCTCCTCCATAACCAGACGCCACTGACTGCTTTGTAGTGCCTCCTGATATGACCTTGGTATTTCTACAGCAGACAAACCCACCACAAATTGCTGAAAATCCTTGGAAAGACACTCCAAGGAAACATGAGAACCAATAGGATGCATAGTGCATGCTCGTTTCTACCACCGAAGTGCAGTAGCCATATCCAGATCCTCAACAGGATAAGTAGAAATAGTATCTGCACCCTGTATCTCAGTCTGTACATGAGAATCACCCGTGCCGTCAGAAAAACTCAGATGCTTAGTACATACCTTAGGCATGCTGGATGATGGAGGAGGCGCATGAGCATGAGGCCTTCGCTGGTAAACTTGCGGAAATGAAATAGGAGACGGTGGTGGAGGCGGCGGTGGTGGTGGAGATGGTGATGGAGATGGTGGTGGCGGAGGTGGTGGCGTCGGTGATGTAGTAGAATGTGGTAATGACGGAGGAGGAGGCATATAGACCTCTTCTCCATCCTCTGAAGGAGTAAGCCTATCACCTGTGGGAGAAAAATACATAACAGACTCAAATAAGGTGACATCAGCACTGACATAGTACCTTCGTCGAACAACGTTGAAACAACGATACCCCTTTTGGATTTTGGAATACCCAACAAACACACATTTGACAGCTTTGGGAGAGAGCTTGTCAAGACCAGGGGAGAGTTGATGAACAAACGCTATAGAACCAAAAACACGAGGCGTAAGCGAGAAAAGATCCGTCTCGGGAAACACAATCAAGAATGTGATCTTCTCCCCTAGCACCGAAGAAGGCATACGATTTACCAGGTAACAAGCAGTTAGAACCGCATCTCCCCAATAGGAATGAGGAGCACGACTCTGAATCAAAAGGGTTCTGGTAACGTCCAAAAGATGGCGGTGTTTCCTTTCAGCCACCCCATTCTGTTGGGAAGTATATGCACAGGATGTCTGCTGCATAATACCATGAGACCTAAGAAATTGAGAAAGCTGAGTACTGCAAAATTCTAGTGCACTATCAGATTGTATGAACTTGACTTTTGCAGAAAAAATGTTCTTTATTTCATTAATAAAGGACTGAATAATAGAACCAGCATCAGACTTGTTCTTAAGAAGAAAAACCCAAGACAATCGCAAAAACTCATCAGCCACAACAAGATAAAACCTGTGTCCCTGATGATCCGTGACACGACTAGGACCCAAAATATCAAAATGGAGCAACTCAAACAGACTATGACTAATTGGACCCTGATGACTTTGGAAAGTGGACCGATGATGCTTCCCAAGCTGGCAGACCTCATATTGAAAAGTGGAGCGAGGAGAAATCGGTGGAAGAACATGACTCAGCTTTTGCAGAGGAAGATGACCAAATCGCAGATGCCACATATATAGAGAAATAGATCCAGTGCGGAGAGAAGAAGAGGCACCAATATACAGAGATTGCACTAGTTTGTAAAGGCCCCCTTGCTCACGGCTATTTCCAATCACTCTGCCTGTGAGTATGTCCTGAAACACAAGAGCAAATGGATCAAATATGGCACGGCAATGTAAATCTCTGGCACTCCCCTTGACTAGTAATGGGGGAATGTGTTCCATCTGCTATCACAACTGATCGTCTAGGTTGAGTAGGACGAAAAACACTAAACTGACCTCTGTCACCACAGAGATGATGGGATACACCGGAATCTATGATCCATTTCGATAAGTCTGGCCTGTAGCAACTAGTAAAAGCATATTCTATACCTAATGTAGATGCGGATGCTGAAGCAGCAACCTCCGAGGATCCTGAAGGAGAGCGAGTGGATCCAGAAGTGCCAGGCATAATCTCCCTCAGTCGTGCTATAAGCTCGTCAAACCTCTGATCAGATGTAGGTGATGGACTCCCCGCCTGTTGTGTCTGCTCTGCAACTCTGGCTGACGCAGGAAACCCATGCTTAGAATAACAGGTTTCCTCAGAGTGGCCTGTTCTGTAGCAGTAGGTGCATGGCTGACAGGGTCGACCACCCCCTCCTCTGCCGCGGTTAGGACTTCCCCTGCCACGATATGGTGTATGGCTGCCTCTACCACGTGACACCGCCATAGCTGAAGAGTCTGGTGCAGTAAAGTACTACAAGAGGATATATATAGTCTACTCAATCTACGATACGGCTCCTCCATTGGAGGTATCGTAGCATCAATGAGGATCTGGGTACGAGCTGCATCGTACTCCGGATCCAGGTCTGTTAGAAATACTCCAGTCATCACAGAGTTTCTGTATGCCTTGAGTTGCTCTGGTGTAGCAGTTAAGGGTATGCAGCCATGTAACTTCTCAAACATACCCCTCAAAGAAGTATAGAGGGTGTGAAGGGGGCGACCATTCGTCTTTGATGTGAAGATATCATGCTGGAGCTGTAGTATCTTCGACTCATTCTTCACCGGAGAGTATGTCGCGGTAAGAATGTCCCACAGAGCCTTTGCAGTGGGCTGACTCAATATATCATTAGCTATCTCCGTGGATACAATCCCAAATAGCCATACACGAGCATATGCATCATCCGCCTCCCATGAGGCATTTGTCCCAGTCTTGTCACGTGGCTCCTCTGTCGTGAGGATGTGCTTCTTGCCATTACATTGCATCAAACTCATGAACTGCATGGCCCACAGTTCATAGTTGGTTCCATCCATTTTGACAATGGGTGTTGGACCTTTGAAGACACTTAGGGCCTGTTTGGTTGCTGGGTTGGACTGGGTTGGGGTGGGCTGGGTTGGGGTGGGTGAATAGTAATCTGTGAGGAGGAAGTACCCTTGTGAATAGTAACCAGGGTTGGGCCAACCCAGTCCAACCCAGCAACCAAACAGGCCCTTAGGGTTCGTTTGGTTGCAAGGTTGGGCAGGGTTGGGTACTATTCACAGGGCTGGGTGAATAGTAAACTGTGAGGAGGGGATACCCCTGTGAATAGTACCCAACGCAACCCAACCCTGCCCAACCCTGCAACCAAACGAACCCCTAGGGATGAGACTTCTGCTTTGTTGTCGGACACGATGACAACTATCTTCAAGATTGGGTCAGCAACAAGAAATACCAGCATCTACTCTGACATACAGGAAGATGGTTGTGGGTGTAGACTCATACCACAACCTCTTCCATTCTTCTGGAGAGTCCTTTGGGTAACTAGGGTGTTTCTAGATGTTCACGTAACACCCTAGGTACCCAAGAATCCACGATATGACAAGGAGGCAAAGGCGCGTGATGACGCGTCAACGCACCGAAGCACGCACAAGCACACAAGCGAAGGAGCGCATGATGGCGGAGGCACGTGAAGAGGCGGTGTGGCACGTGGGCGGCGGCGCGTGGGCTGTGGAGAGCACGGGCGGCGGTGCGTGGAGTATTTCCCGCGACGCGTGGGTGGCGGCGCGCGAAGCCCACGACGACGGGGGTAAGCACGGTAGGGGCTAGGCGGCTAGGGTTTTTTTTTGTGGGGGTAGGATTCTAGGGCACAAGCTCCAGTCTAGGACCGTCGCTCTGATACCATGTGGAAGGAAAAGAAAAAGTTGTATTCCATCTAACCCTAGAGCTCTCTTATATAGATGAAAAGCTCAAAGGGTAAATTACATAAACATAACAATAGAAATAAACAATACAGAAAAAGGACAAGATAACATAAGTATCTTAACAATAATTAATGTGTATGAATATCTATGTGTTGATATGCCTTGAATCTTAACCATCTGTTTTGTTGAACTTAATTGAATAACCGTTGTATGCACCCTTCCTATAGCACCATACCCTACTAGATAGGGGTCTCATTGCTCGTCGACGAGCCTGGGGAGTCCTTTTGTACGGGAGTAGTATATAAACTCCATAGGATCATGTAACTATGTATCCTCTGTACTTTCTTCTCCACAAATAGTGAAAACCGATCGTTGCTGCCCAAAGATGTAGTCCAGTTACGGGTGAACTTTGTAAATCCATGTGTTTGTGTGTTTGCTTGATAAATCGTGTTTGTGCGTGTTTGCTTCCATTGCTTTTTTCGAGAAAAAATGTAGGGTGGCATCCCAAGATGGGACACACCTCACTGTAACTATATATATATATAAGAGTTAGACATTACACCATATTACAATTGCCATAGTATACAAAGTGCACTACAATTCCATTTACATTCTCGGTATAGAACATCTGCCCCCAAAAATGACTTTGTTCTTGTCGCACCAAATCGTCCAGACTAACGCAAAGGGATAGGAGTTGTCTTTTTTGTTCAAACCTGCAGACCAATCTAAAATCTCTCCAAAGGTGGGACAATCCATCATGAGTGATGTTAGCCCTGCTCCACACCTCAACGGAGAAAGGACATGAGAAAAACAGGTGTTCCACATCCTCCACCGCCGACCCGCATCTATCACATGTAACATCCACCAAGCCCAGTAGCCGCCCCTGGCGATCCTTGATGAGAATCCTCCCAAGCCTGGACTGTAACATCCAGATCCGAATAAGTTGAACCCGACACGATTATGGTCCATTTGATCTGATAAAACTATTGATCAATATTAAATGACCTAAATCGAGCCATAGATCGTACATAAAAATTCGTTTGGGATCAATTTATCAAAAATCGATTGCATCGTAATGAGTGCCATCCCCACAATTGGAAACCGTAAAATAATTTGAGACCATAAAATCCGATTCGACAAAATAAGATCAACAAAATCGACCGTTCGTCGATTCACAAATTTTAGTCACAAACCAAGACCGTATCTCGGGAATTTCATGAATTCATCTTCGATCCGAAGTATATGAATATTATGCTCATTTGATCGTCATTCAAAGACGGTCAAAATGAGATACTTTACATCAGAATTCGAGACTCGAGGTGCGAATGCGGAAGATTTTGGTATTCCAAATAAGTGAGAGGTAATGATTTAAAAAAATAAAATTTGAATTATTTTTTTTAAATTCCAGTAGACACATCAGCCTCCTCTCTTCTCCATTTGACCCAAAGAGCCTCTCCACTTGGCAACAATAGAAGCTGCCCCTTCCCCTTATTTATATCCCCAAACCCCTTTCATTTCCCATCTTCCCCCTCAAAAACCTTTTCTTCTCTTCCTTTCCAGCCAAGAGAAGTGGTCCGGCCCTTCTCTTTGGAACTGCTGCTCTGCCTACCCTCCAGATGATCGGTTACTGCTGCTACCAATTCACTCCAGGAGCTGCTGAAGGTTGGAGCTTCAACCCCCACCCTAAGATGCTGCTGCAGCATTTCTGTAGCTATCTGCTGCCATTTTTGCAGCAGATAGCTGCTGTCCAGCAGCTATTCTTGCTGCTACTGCTACCAATTTCACATCATATTCTCCATTTTTTGGAGAAATTCAAAAGGTACAATCATCCCCCTCTTTTGCTATCTTACATGCATGATTCAAACCCATCATTTTGCTTCTGAAATTAGATAAAAATGAGAAGTTTTAAATGGAATTGATCCTAATTTTAGATCCATTAAATATGCTAAGGGTAAAACTTAAGTAATTAGCGTACAAATGGAACCTAAGATCAGACCTATAAGTATTCCGATTTACATGCATAGAGATTCTCTATGATAAATTGATAATGTTTTGCATGCATTTTTGTATACAAATCAGACCATCACATGCTGCAGTTTGCTTGCTTAATGATAATAGTTTAGGGGTGATTTGCATACAAAAGTCTAAATTTCAAACCATAAAATATGTCACAATTTTATGCTCCTGAATTCTTACGTATTTGAGGGTAAAAATTAAGTGATTAGTATGCAAATTAATCTAAAATTCAGACCACAAATTAGACACTGATTAGTGATTAAAAATTTAAATTTTTTGGGTGATTAGCATGTGATTTAAATAAAAAACCAGACCACTAATTATACACAAATCTCATATCCAAAATGTGAAGAATTGAGGATGAATTGCATGTTTTAAGATCTAGTTGCAGACCATGATACACTACAGTTTTTCATGCTTGAGAGATGAGGAGTTAATGATGATTTAGATGTATTTTGACCCAATTTCAGAACACTGTTATGATCTGATTTCATGTTAAAAGTGTTAAAGAATTGAGAGTGAATTGCATGTGATTGGAGCTTAATTTCAGAACATGGACAATTATAGATTTTATACATGGAATATGAATATTTGGGGATGAATTAACATGCAAATTTGAGTTTAAATTTCATACCAATAAGACATATATTTCCATGTCAAAATATGATCCAATTTGGGGGTTCTTGCATAAGTTTGTTGCTGCTCAAAAATCACAAGTTTGTAAAATCAACTCCAAATTCAAATTATTTTTTAAGCTCCTAATTTCACATTTTAAAAGATGAAAATTTGCTGATTTTTATAGGTGATTTGCTGCTGTCCAAAATTCACAAAATTGTGAATTTAGTCCCATTTTCAGATCCATTTCTTAAGCCCATGAATTCATAACTAAGAAGATGAAAATTGGGTTTTTTTTATGAGATTTACCTATTCAAAAGTCATTAAATTGTGAAATAAGCACTTAATACAGACCAATCCTGTAACTCATGATCTTAGAGTTCAAAACTTGAAAAGTTGAAGTTTCAGTACACAAGATGAGACAAATTTAGATCTAAATGAGTGACACTTAATCTCGTGACTAAATATGAAGAATTTGGCATTGATCTAAATTTAAATCCAGATCTAATAAACAACTTCTAATCTCATAATTCAAAAGATGAGAACAATGGGGTATTTTCATACAAGTGACTTATAAAAATTAGATCAATAATCACGCTATTAAATTATGCGTTAAATAAGAAAATAGTAATTTCTGCATTGAATCGAACGTAGACCCAGATCCAATGAATAACTGCTAATCTCATGTTTTTAGAAGTGATAACTTGTGACCACAATGACCCATCATATTCATGAATTAATCCTTTAGGTATACTCTACTCACTATAGATCACTACTGACAGAATTATTGACAAAAGACATGGATCTGTATAGTCAACTGCAGAAAGGATTGAGAAAGGATAAGGAACCAAGTCAGTGATGATGATTCAATGATGACTGATAATTAAGAGTGCAAGTCACGGTGACCCTTATATCTGACTGTACGGGGGTGTGGTGATCCTCAGCTGGACGGGAGATAGGAAGCCCAGTAAGGGCAGCAACCGCTTAGTGCACGGGTCTAGGATTTCGGTCTTTTTCTCAATTTTTTTTACGAGCGCTCGTAGTTTTATGCCTCTTTGGGATCCATAGGTTTTCTTTCAGATCAGTTCCGCTGACCCTGTGTTCTTTAGTGTATCTATACTGGAGGACTGATGAATCTCAGATTCATCACTCTAAAAATGATGAATTAAGCTCAAATCCATAAAATTCATTGGCATTTCTTCATTTATATTGCATAATTAGCATTCATGCATGTTTCGATAATAATTACATTTTATCACTCCTTATTGCACAAAATAAGAAGCCAAAAATCACAATCCAATTGATCTGTAAATAGCCTAACTTTCCCGATTTTTAACTTATTCATGCTGATTCCAATTGACCTGAAACCACCTCCATTGTGTACATATTGCTAACAAGAGTAAATACAAAATCCAAAAAAATCACTAATCGAAGTAAGTGGACCAAAAATCCAAACCTAGTTCTAGGATTTCCGGGCTAAAACCTTGATATCTTCCCCATCCAGTGTCCTTTTGATCGTACTCACTTTTGAAGTAATGTACATTCAAATACCTTCAAAACAAGACCTAGTTCAAGTGAATCGGAGCTCATATGTGAAAGTTGGGTTTTGGGCCTCTTTTATACATTTTCTATTTTAGCGGTTTTTGACCTATTATTTTATGTACATAACCGACTCATTTTATTTTATTTCTTATTTATTTATTTTCTTTGATGAAAGTTTTATTAAAATGGGTAAAAATCCAAATCCGAACTGAGCTTGAAATCAAAGAAATTAAATGAGTCCGAGTCTTCACTAACTGTCTGTACAAAAATTGACTTTTTCACATTCTATTTTATTTCTTCTTTTTCTTAATTAATAAAAATCCAAAAAAATAGATTAATGTGTAAATATTTATCTTTGATTTTATCCTATTTTTCCGGATTTTTATCTGATTTAAAAATGACAAAAAATTAGAAAATCCAAAAAATCAAAGTATTCTATGTACACGAGATACCCCAAAAATATCACTTTGCACAAATGATCGATTTTGGTTTTGATCCCTTCATGAAAGTTGTAGATCTCATCGAGACGAGCAACTTTTGTGAAATTTTTTTTTGATCCGAGGTCATTTACTATTTTTTAATGTATTTATTAATGTATTTAATTTTTTATTTTGTAAGGCTGACATGTGGCAGCTCTCACCCATTTTAACCTTTATGTTCGTTTATTTTTAAAAAAATAATAAAAATAAAAATAAAAATTAAAAAATTAAAATTAAAAAAAATAATAATAAATTTAAAATTAAAATAAAAATAGTGCACATGGCAGCACTAGGGCCGTCCGATCTTGGCCGATCAGGCAGCACCTGTGCGCCATCTCCTTCCTCCGATCCTCCCTACTTACCCAATTCCGCGATCCGCCGCCCCCGCGATTTCTGCCGCCCCTCCCTGCGTATCTCGCAATCAACCTCCGGTCGCTGCCGCCCTTCTCGCGCCGCCTTCCATCTACGGCATCGGCCGCGCCTCCGTCACCAGGTCTCCCCACCATTTCGCTGTTGATCCCATCTCCGATTCGCCCCTGAAATCAGACCCTCGTCCGATCTCAATCGCGATCACCTTCCTTGTACGTCCGCCGTCTCCCCTCTATTTAACTTGCGCCACCACCGCAATGTCCATCATCCACCGATTGCATCATCTACAAGGGCGCGCGGTGATGACAGCACTCGCTCGGCCATCTCTATCTCTGTGAGATCCAAGCTCTTTGAGCTTGTCACAACACCGTGCATCTCGCGTGTTTGCCCGCTCTCCAACATCTTGTCGTTGAGCTCCGACTACCACTGCTACCATCTTCCCCCTCGACATCATCTGCCTTCTTTCATCAAACACGACGTTCGCCCACTACCAACATCCCCGATACGCTACTCCCCCTTCGTCGGTCGCCTCCTCTGCACCAAAAGACACTTCCTCAGCGACCGCTCCTCCTACCACGGCCTGCACCGACTTTCCAGAAGCTTCACCGACGTCGTCTCGAGCATCCTCCTACGACGACATCAACGAACGACTCCGTCGGTCGCCTGCTCCCTCCATCCACAATCAGTCGACGTCGACCTCCGTCGGGTTCGACAGCACCGATGCCCTCTGCCGCCCCACACCAGCACCGGGCGCTCGAGGCCCGATGCTCTCCTACGTGCCACGTATGCGAGGAGAGATTCACTACAAGACTCCACCCCACGTGACCCCACGTGAGGGCATGGGAGAATTGCAGAAACCCCCCTGAAGATCTTCTTATTTGCGCAATTGTCCAATACTAGGGGTCACGTGCGATGCACGTGACCACTTGGATAAATAGTAGAAGCCGCCCCTGAAGGTCTTCAAATTTCAAAGAAGCCCAGTCCAGAAGTCATGTGCTTAGCACATGACACTCTGGGCATTTTGCAGATAACCTCTTCGTGGTTTAGGTAATTACAGAATCGACCCTATTCTTCATTTCTGCATTATTTTATTTTGTAATTTTGCATTGAGACCCCTGAGTTCTTGCTACATTTTGAACCTATTTTTGTCATCATTTTATTTATGAAAAAATTACATGATGTTTCTCAATTAGTTCTCTACATTATTGCTTATGTTGGATATTTTTGTGGTTTGTGATTAATTATTAATTCTTATTTTCGTGGAAATTGGATATTTTGCCCACTTTATGCTTCGAAATTCATAATTGATTAACCATTGCTCTAAAAATCGCCAAAAATTCAGGGATTGTAGAATTAGTTGTATGTTACGTCGTACCCAAAAAAATTTGCATTTGCATACATATTTTGCCCTGTAAAAATCATTTTGCCTGTTTCGATCTTTAATTTTTAATAGGTTTTAAATCTCATATTTTCGATGTTTAAGATTTTTCAGAGATCGATCACCTAGTGATAGATCTTGGATAATTTTATCCCTTGAAAATAAATAGGTTTAATATTTATTATAATTAATAATTGAAATTTACTGTATTTGCATTCATAAATTCATAAAATATTTATCTTGCATCCAAAAATTTCAAAAAAAATTACAGTGCATTCATTTCATCAGAATTATCATCTTGGCCAGGTTTCATATTTTTCGGACATCGTTTGATTTTCTTTACATTTTAATCCTGAAAATTGACCACATTTGCATTTTGCATCCAAAATTGCATAAAAAATACAAAAAAAGACCGCCTCGAAAATCATGCACGAACTTTGATAGACAAAATTCTAGATTGTTCCTTTACCTCATTGAGTTCGACCTTGGAACTTGCCCAAGTAAAATAAACAAAAACCACACGATTGAAAATTGAATTAATTAATTGTAGTTATTTCTTGACCAATTTCGATTGCCCGCCTACAACGAAACAACATTAATTTAAACGCTTGATAATTCACGTAAATTAACCTAGGCAAAAAACGGACTCGCCAAGGACCTTGGGTTTTGGTTTTTCGAGCTCGTTTGCCTGTACCGGTCAGGCCTGTTTTGGTGTGACTTGTTCCGGAAAGTATCTCACCTGTCTCAGGGGCGTAGTTTTGGAGTAGGCCTAGCCCTCCCCTGGATCGCACTTCCACTGGGTGGGTGAGTGAGTCAGAAGGGTCTCTTCGGAGGCTTCCTCACCGCTTGAGTTTTGGTTACTGTTCTTGAGAGTTTGGTTACATTTGAGCTTGGTTTCAGTTGAGCTAGTTACTGTTCCACCAGTAGGTCCTGGCGAGAAAAAAGATCATATGAAAATCATCCTTATCAGACTAAGAGATACTACCACGGTTGTCAGAGAAGCTAGTGGATGTGTTGGGAACTTAGTTAGGATGCATTTTACCCCACCGCATGCTTACGGCGGCACCCCAACCCTAAAGCTTCGTTACTATCTTAGAGTCATAGTGTGAGGTCTCACCCAGACCAAGACCACAGACTATCCACTGAGCTTGAGAAATTTATCAAGAAAAAAATCAGAACACGAGGCACATCATCTTCACTTAATAAGATCCATCCATATGACTCATAAACATCGGAAAGAGATCTACATCACCTCGATCATAATTAGCATTTTAATAAATCAACGAATTAATGAATCATTGAGACTTGAAATGGGATGGGAAAGAATGAAAATCTTATACAATTTTATACTTAAGACTACAATTGTTAGATGGAGCTAGTGGATGTGTTGGGAATTTAGTTAGGATGCATTACATTCCACCACATGCCTACAGAGGCCCCCAAACCCTAAAGCATTCTCCACACTTTAGAGTCATAATGTGAGGTCATACTCGGACCAAGATCACAGACTATCCAAGGTTCAGGAAAGCGGTATGCGTATGCGTTCGGACAGGTCACCGAATAGCGCTTAAGCGGTATGCAGGGGCATATGCGGGGTATAAGCGATTCTAAGCGGTTTCCTAATTTTTTATTAAAAAAAAAATAAATACAAAAGTGACTACAACAGAACTAAATTTATGTATAATTGTGGTCCAACAGAACATCTAAGAAAAATAACTTTCATATGATGGAGGTCAATACTTCAAGTCCTCAATAAAAAAGTTAGCACACATGGTAATTAACAACAATCACCAAAATATGCAAGTATCTGAAAGAGCTGGGATTCAAAATAAATAACATTAGCAAAAGTACTAATTAAGATAGCATAAGAAAAATAAAATGTTCAAGCGACAATATTCTAGTAAGTCCAAAGCAATTCTAATCTAGTCATCATCAAATTCCACTGGGATATTGTCTTCATTTTCATCTTCACTCTCTTCATCGGACAGGAGTTCTTCCTCATTCAAACTTGGCATTGGGGTTGAACTAGTAGCATGCTTTTGGCTTCTTCTATGTTGAACCAAATCTTTAGCGCCAGTTGCATCAGCCACTAAGTTCCATGTTAGTCCCGATCCTTGGAAAACTTCATCATCTCCTTCATCATCTTCACCAATCCAATCTCGCAAATGGGTTCTATCATTTGTGGCAAATGGATCATTTCGTTTTTTCATATGGCGATCCCTCAACTTGGCGTTGAATCTGACATACACCAAATCATTTAATCGCTTGAATTCAAGCCTATTCCTTTTCTTCGTATGGATCTACAAAATCACCATAAATATATCATTAACCACCATATTAATGACGTGTAGCATGTGAGATGTATGGCACCAATTTTTTAACTTTACCGCCTCAAAAATGCTCCAATTCCTTTCACAGCCTGAGGAAGAAGCTGTCAACCTTACAATTTTCATTGCCATTTCCTTCAATTGTGGTGTTTCCATGCCATGTAATTCCCACCAACGGGCTATTTGCAAGAAGTCTTTTGTTTCCTTAACTTGTTCCTTCAAAAGAGTTTCAGTTAGCTCATAGTATGTTGGAGGCTTGTACGACCTCCCATACTGTCCAATTGCTTCACACATTCGAAGAAATGAGTCACTTTTGACAACATTAAAAGCAATGTTATTGTCATAGAAGTACTTTGCCACAAATGTATTCACGCGTGCACGTTCCTCCTTGGCAAAGGTATCTTTGATTGAGGATTGACGGAGAGTCTCTGCTGGTACATCTTGAGCTGAAATTCGCAACCTTTTCCCATCCCTCTCTTCATCATCCAAGGGTTGATTAATCTTAATGGAGACTTGCCCTTGAATTTCTTTCATCCTCGAGGTCTTCTCATTCCTTTTCACTTTAATTCCTTCCATGTTGTCCATAATTTCTTTCTTCACCTCAGGAGACACCTTGGGACAAGATGATGTATTGCCTTTAATGTGAGCCAAATGTTGCTTCATGCGATTGATCCCTCCTTTCACAACCTTCCGACACAACCGACAAGTGACTATGCTCGGGCTACTCGGATTCTCTAGAAAAGCATACTTCCATCCTGGATCATTAGAACCGGGAGGAACAAAAAACTCCGAAGTATCGCTTCTTTGAATAAGAGGCTCGCTTTCAGTTCCAGGCGTGGGAGAAGAACCGCTGTCAGATGGTAGTCTAGAGGCCATAGTTGCCTGGCATATACAAATAAGATAAAAATATCAACAAAAAGTTTAATATAAGTTTGCATCTTTTTGCATCTTTTTTGGCCCCATAGTCTGGATTTGTTTTATAAAGTATAAGTTTGAATCTTTTTTTGACCATAGTTTGGATTGGTTTTGGGACCATGCAACCTAAATCATTGTTTATGAAGGATCATGCTCACACAAATGACAAATCACACAGATGGACAGACCTGTTAATCAGATTCATATGCCTAACTGTCATGCTCCATGTGATTTGCAAAATGGATTTTCACTCGGTTTTCTGTTTAGTTTAGACCTACGAATGGTCATGCTCGTAGCCTCCAACATACTATAAAATTTAATACACTTTCTGCAATGAAAATAAATTAACAAAATCTAAATTATTGAAAAAAAAACGAAAATAACCTCTTAACAGTGGATGCCTTGGAGGCACAGGAACTGGACAGTGGATGCCTTGGAGGCACTGCTGGGCCGCTGGCTGTGCTCGTAGCCTGATCGCGGTGTAGGCACTGCCGCACTGCTGGCTGTGCTCGTAGCCTGGTCACGGAGGCAAAGGCGCTGGCGGAGTTGCTGTGAGGAGGCGGCGAAGTAGGAGACGGCGGAGGAGCGACGAGATGGGAGATAGGCGAAGAGGAGGAGGACTTGTGAGGAGGTGGAAGAGATGGGAGAAGCCGGAGGAGGCGGGAGGAGGCGCAGGCGCAGGCGATAGTTGGGGAATCGGGATGAGAGCAAGGGAACAGCGGAGGCTCTCGAAGTTGGGAATAACGCTAGGAAAACCTAATTGGCCGAGTCGGGATGAGGCATATCCGCATAGGGCTAATCGGGCTTCCAGGAGATCCGATAATACAATTCATGCCCTGAGCGGCCGAACGGACCGCATATGCGGCCGCATAGCCCGCATATGCGGTCCGCTCATGCGCTTGGGGCGCATACAACTCCGATTCACGAAAGCGGTGCGTCGGGAGGACCGCTCACGCATATGCAGCCGCATATGCGGCCGCACAGAGCGATTTCGTGAGCACTGAGACTATCCACTAAGCTTGAGAGATTAGACAAAGACAAAGATCATAACAATGACTCATCATCCACACTGCCAAGATCTATCAAACATGAATTATAAATTAATAAAAAGGTGATAGCTTAAATATGGATCACATAATCAATATATGAAAATGTTACTTATGGGTAATTGAGGTAGGATGAGTATGTCAAGGTATTCACATGCAGAACAAACTTGAAAACCAGTTTCTATGCAAGTAGCTCGTTATATTTAATTATCAAACCCTATGCTTTCTTTTGGAGCCACTAAATTACCTGTTATTTTGAATTAATTAGATTGTGCTCAACTTTTGTTGATATTCTTTTCTTCCTAATAGATGGAATGGAGAATAAGTACCCGCATTATAGTAGTATGACAATTAAACCTGAGCTTCCGCAGTTACTCTTGTTAGATACACATGTTGCAGTTTATGTTCATGATAATATATGATTTTCTTTCTCTTCTTTTATAATTTGGGATACATATACATAATGCAGTTCTTTTATTACATATATATATATTTATATGGAAATTAATGCAATATAAATTGGTGACACATTGTTGGTTCTGCGGCTGTTAGTTAAATGTGAATGTCATTCGAAACACGAAAAATTTTCCCTCATTTTCGGTACCCTAATGCGATCTCTAGCAAACATGATACTACGAATGATGTGTAAACGAGTAACCAGATCTGTAGGCTTGAAAGTTATGATATCAGAGCAGTGGTACCCGCTACATACATTCGTAGTATTATAGTTCCAATCGCATTAATTCTCGTATAGTGGCAGTCCTCCAACTTATCGCAATTCTGAGAAGGAAATATGACATTCAAATTTAATAGCCATAGATGTCACCATTTGCAACTAATTCTATATTGTATCTCAAGAAGAGAAAAGCACAACTAGAATTATCTGTGAACACCAACTATTGTAATTAATGATATTGGTTTTACACAGAACCATGACGTCTAGAGCCGCCCTTTCTATGTTTTAATTGATTCTGGAGTGATGAATGAGCTTCGAGATTTTTAACTTCAGTAGGTAGAATCGAGGAGGCCCTAGATCCTCCGTGCCACATTTACCGGCCAGGTGACCAGTTATTCATCATAAGACTGATAGTTCAAGGGTTACCAGTGTTGATTGATGGTTACAAGATGATCGCAGACTGTCTGCTACTACAACTCGACGAGTTTGACATGATTTTAGGCATGGATTGGCTGTCAATCCATCATGCCTTGGTTAATTTCTTCAGGAAGACATTTGTCTTCAGAATTCCCGACTTGCTCGAGTTTTCCTTTGAGGGTATATTACATAACTCCAAATGGAGTACATTTCAGTGTTGAGAGCTCAGAGACTCATAGATCGAGGATGCGACAAATTCTAATATTTATCCGAGAGACATCTGATGGAGAGTCGATGGCTCAGGACATGGAGACATCAGAGTAGTGTCAGATTATCCTGATGTATTTCCTGATGATTTGCCAAGTTTACCGCCTAAGAGAGAGATTGAGTTCGAGATCACATTACTATCAGAAATATCGTCGATCTTGATGGATCCTTACCATATGGCATCATCTGAATTGAGAGAGCTAAAGGTGCAGTTGCAGGAGTTACTTGACTTAGGTTTCGTGAGACCGAGCACTTCATCCTGGGATGCTCCCGTTCTTTTTGTCAGGAAGAAAGATGTATCGATGAGATTGTACATAGATTACAGACAACTGAACAAGAAAATGATGAAGAACTATTATCCTCTTCCATACATCGATGACTTGCAGCTATAGGGATCTTCGATGTTTTCAAAGATCGATGTCCGATCTGGCTACCATCAGCTAAGGATTAGAGAGCTAGATATTCCGAAGACAACTTTCAAGACTCGATATAGGCACTACAAGTTTGTTGTTATGCCGTTTGGGCTCACAAATACCCATCAGCTTTCATGGATATGATGAACATGATTTCCGTCTATACTTGGACAAGTTTGTAGTAGTGTTCATTGACGACGTGCTGATTTGTTCTTGAAATGAATAGAACTATGCGAATGATTTTAAAGCTAGTTTTGGATACACTTCAAGGGCATAAGTTGTATGCCAAGCTGAGCAAGTGTGAGTTCTCTAGTTATCTCACGACTCATTCCTTGGGCATGCCATTTCTAGAGCAGATATTGCAGTTGACCTTGCAAAGATTAAAGCTGTTATGTCTTGAGAACAATCCAAGACAATCACATAGATTCAGAGCTTCCTTAGACTAGCAGGCTATTGCAGACGCTTCGTCAGTGGTTTCTTTTGAGTTCTTCCCTTTATACGGTTGACACAGAAAGGAGTTCCTTTCATTAGGGATGATTCATGCAAACATGCTTTCAAGATACTAAAGGAAAGATTGCGACTGCGACCATTCTTGCACTTCCTTCAGGCACTCAGAATTATGCAGTATATACAGATGTTTTAAATGAAGGTTTAGGAGCGGTTCTAATGCAATAAGGTCACGTGATTTCTTACACATCACGTTAGTTGAGGCAGCATGAGCGGAATTACCCCATCCATAACTTGGAATTGGCAACAATTGTCTTTGATTTGAAGATATGGTGCCACTATCTCTATGAGGTGAATTTCGAGATTTTCACAAATCGCAAGAGCTTGAAGTACATCTTTGATCAGAAGGAGCTGAACTTGAGACAACGCAGGTGGGTTGAGCTACTGAAAGTTTTTGATTGTACGATCTCTTACCATCTCGGTAAGGGAAACGTAGTGGCAGATGCGCTTAGCATGAGAGCTCATACGCATACGACAAACTAGCTATACACGTGGGATATGCTCGTAGCTTTGACTGATTGGCATCCTCATGATAGTGCATCCCATATCTAATGCCGTGCCTCCGCGATTCAACAGTTTTTAGGATCGAATCGTAGGACAAAGGATAAATCCTTGAATTCGAGACAGATACATGCGTGCCATCAAGGATGAATGTGATGATTTTTGTGGTGACTAAGTCCATTTTATGGGAGGCTGGTCAGGTTGTTGTGCTCAAGAATGAGCAGTTACGCAGAGATATTCCTGATGAGGCATACAGTTCACGAATGTCTATTCATCCTGGCAGAACGAAGATGTACCGGGATCTGCGCCAACATTCTGGTGGGACGAGATGAAGCGAGATATGGCACATCATGTTAGCAGATGCTTGACCTGTCAGATGGTCAAGGCTGAGCATAGGATACCACCAGGGTTATTACAATCTCTCCCTATTCTCTAGTAGAAGTGAGAGAGTATTTATATGGATTTTGTCACTGGACTGCCAAGGACACTAGGTGGCTATGATGCTATTTGGGTCATTGTTGACAGATTGACCAAGTCAGCCCATTTCATACCTATCAACATGACCTACACTCCATCTAGGTTGGCTAGATTATATGTGCAGAACATTATCATGTTTCATGGTATACCACGTGAGGTGGTGTTTGACAGAAAATCACCGGCAGTACTACAAACATGGCTGAAGATGAGTTTCGCATACCATCCATAGACCGACAGACAGAGCGAGCGTACTATTCAGCATTTGAGGATTTGCTACGTGTATGTACTATAGAGTGGAAAGGGTCCTGGAAGGACCACCTACTATTGGTAGAGTTCACGCACAACAACGTCCATCATTCCAGTATCGATATGACACCATTCGAAGCCCTATACGGGCGGTGATGCCTCACATCTCTCAGTTGGCGTGAAGTAAGTGAACACACTCTTTACTCCGTAAATCTCTTGGAAAAGACTGCGAGGACTATTGACCTTGTGAGGCGAAAGCTTCTGACGACACAGAGCAGTCAGAAGAGCTATGCAGACCGCCGGAGAAGAGATTTGGAATTTTATGCAATATGAACATCTCTTAATCCATTCAAAATGCGACTTATCAATACTTCACACTAATGGAAATTCCCATAAACAGAGGAAGAGGATTGAATGTTCCTACGAGTATCTCCTATGAAGGGAGTATAGAGATTTGATGTTCGTGGTAAATTGGCGCAATGATATGTGGGACCATTTGAGATTATTGCTTGTGTTGGGAAGGTGACCTATCAAGTAACCTTCCTCCACACCTATCAGCTATTCATAACATCTTTCATATATCCGGCCTGAGGAAATACGTGCACGACCCTCATCACGTCATCAGCTACGAGAATCTTGACATGGATTCTGACTTGACATAAGAGACGAGGCCAGTGCAGATACTCGAAGGTGCTGTAAAGAAGCTTCACAGCAAAGAGATCCCCCTAGTAAAGGTGGTACGACACTGACATGGCATCGAAGAGGTGACATGGGAGATCGAGGCATATATGCGAACATGATAGCCGCAACTCTTTTCAGGTAATTATCAAAACAAGCCCATTTAATTATATACATGTTGAAAGATTATGAGTTGTTTCCTCTTTGAGGTTTTTATAGGTTCAAAACCCTTTGAGATTTTTATGGTAAGATGAAGTTCAGATAAATCACATAGTGACATTGATCTGAGTCTCGAGGACGAGACTCTCTTTAAGATTTTTATATTTGTAACATCCGGATCCGAATAACCGAATCCGACCCGATTATGGTCCATCAGGAGATTTTTTCTCCAGTTGTCGGACATTCTACTCTGCTTATTCTTCTATCTGTTGCAGTAAGATGGGATTGGCCTCTCTATCAACTGGATGTGAAGAATTCTTTTTTATACGGTGATCTACAGGAGGAGGTCTACATACAACAACCACCTGTGTTCGCTGCTGAGAGGGAGTTCAGAAGGTGTGCAGTCTTCACAAGGCTATTTATGACCTCAAGTAGAGTCCAAGAGCATGGTTCCAAAAGCCCACGGACTTGATAGGGCAACATGGATTTTTGCGATCGATTGTCGATCACTCTCTGTTTGTGCACACGACTCAGAGAGGTACAATTGTCATTCTTATCTATGTTGATGATATCGTTGTTACAAGGATGACGAGCATGGCATTCATGTTGTCAAGGATTTCCTAGGTCAACAGTTTGTGACCAAGGACCTTGGTAGTTTATGCTACTTTCTTGGATTGGAGTTAGCCTGTAACCAACAAGGTCTTGTGATGACCCAGAGGTAGTACGATACATATCTTCTTTCTGAGACAGGTATGGCAGATTGCAGACATGCCACTACTCCTATGGACCTGAGCATGAAGCTCTACGATGATGACACTGAGGAGGTTGAGAAGAGGAGGTACATGGAGCTTGTTGGCAAGCTCCTGTATGGGACCATCACCAGGCCAGATATATCCTTTGTCGTGAGCAAAGTGAGTCAGTTTATGGAGCAACCCAGACACACACATATGGATGCCATCCTTATGATTATGAGGTATCTGATGGTCTCACTTGGCATTGGACTTCTATTTATCAGAGGTACATCCCTTGTAGTTACAACATGTGCAAAAGCAGATTATGGTGGGTGTCTCAAGGACAGGAAATCTACTTCGGGCTTCGCAGTGTTCAGAGGAAGTTCCATGGCGTCATGGAAGAGCAAGAAGCAGACTATAATTGCCAAATCCAGTGCTGAGTCAGAATACATGGCTATGGTGCAGGCTAGTACAGAGATGATGTGGGTCAGATATGTTCTTATTGACCTGACTATTGAGGTGCCTCTTCCCATGCGCCTCCAATGCGACAACCATGTTTCCCTTTTCATTGCAAACAACCCTGCCTTCTATGAAAGGACCAAACACATAGAGGTGGACTGTCACTACACTCGTGACATGATATAGATGGGTCTCATCGCCACTAGTCATGCCAGTTCTGGAGACCAGACAGTAGATGTACTAAAGCCTTAGCCAGAGGGTATTACCAGAGATGCTGCTCCAAGATGAGCCTGATTGATATGTATGCTCCTGTTTGAGGGGAAGTGTTGAGAAATTTGTCATCTTTCATAATGTTTATGTAATTTTTATTTTCTTCATCTTCTTTATGTAATTTGCCCAATGGGTCTCTCTCTTATATAAGAGAACCCTAGGTTCTCATCAATATGCAATTTTATCTTTCATCACCACATAAAGTGATTTATTTTCTTTTTTACGGTTATCTTTGAGGGAGGCCATTGTATAGAAATAACTATATTGCTTTTCGGAAATAAATCGAGTATCGGGATTTAGTAAAAAAAACAGGATTACCATAACTTTTCTGCATATTTTTATATGGCACGACCTCTATAAGTAATGCATGGAATCAAAACTCCCATCATGAAATCAGGGTTGCTAAAATTCCTTTTGTAGTTTGTCAAAATCTTAGTTTGCTAAAAGGTTGCTGTGATTTAGGTCAATGATAAATGGCCTCATCTTGTCTGCCAATTTGATGCAGCTCGAATGATATGAATGCTTTGCGTCAACTCTTAATGGACCAGCCTAACATTCCAAAAAATGAAGGTAGCACATTGAGCCTTGGCATTTTCGTATAAGTGGAATTTGATTTGTTGTTTCTTTCAGTGCAGCTGATATTTGACAGTATATTGGCTGAGGAGATTGACTAAGGGTTATCCTCATGTTTCCACCATATTTTCTCTCCCAAGCAAATAGAAAGGAGATTGCATGGTATGCCCATGGTTTTATGCAAGAAAAAGGAATTGCGAGTTTTTACTTTCGCATTTTTCGTTAAAATCTGTTTGGCTGTCAATTTTATTTCATCTAAGTCGACCCTTGGTTGTTTTATATATATATATATATATATATATATATATATATATATATATGTGTGTGTGTGTGCGTGTGTGTATTTATGTATGTGTGTGTGTATATATATATTGTTGCAACTGAAAAGTTGTCATTGCAGGTATGCTTTTGATTAGGAAATGGATCCCATCAATCTTCGGCCTGCAGTGGTGTTGTAGCAGCCTTCGTGGCCTTTTTAGTACTGTTTTCTTATGAATGAAATCTGAATTTTCAAAAAAAATGTGTATTTATTTGTATTTATTACAAGAAAAGAAATAAGCTGTGCGTGCATGCATGTGTGATGATGATATCAAAATGACAAGATTGCTTCTGTTATTTGGATGTATTCTTTTGTTAGAAACATGTATTTAGAATTCTCATAATGGGTTTTTCTTATGTAGATAATGCAATTTTGTTAGACTTGTACGTCGGTATTACCCGCAACATGATGTTGCTCGATAACATCCATGATCTTAATTTGAGTTATACCTATGTAAATGTTTGTCGTTTTCATGAGTTTTGCTGGACATATTCTGACATCATACATCTTTTAGTATCCAGGAGTTCCAAAATTTTTGTTAGAAGATGACCAAAGCTTATTCATCATTGTCCAAAATGGACTGTAGTCTAGCCGAAGCTAAAAAAAGGTTGCAGGCAAAGATAAAGCAAACCGCATGCGCAGGGCAAAAAAGCAAGATGAATCAACTTTAACCGCATCATAAGCACAACACCTAAGTTAGTGTTCAAAATATCAAAAACTGGAAGGGAATCCTAAACATGTACTCTTCTTAATCAAAAGAGCGCAGTGAGACCATTAGGCAAGATGAACATCCCTTTGAGGGCTTGATAGGCATGAATATCTTACTCCCAAAATGCGGAGTGCGGTGACAAGGTCTAGCTGCAGGAGTTGTCCTTCACATTCATGATCCTGTGAAAAAATGCAGTGAAAAAGAATGAGATAGATGAGTTAGAGCGGAAGGTAAGGGCTTTAGATGAGGTTAAATCTTAGGGTTTAGTTCAATTTATTTCGCACAAAAAAGGACTAGACTAATTAGGTATCTTGAAAAGCTTTGGCGCACAATGTGCTTTCTTGATCAACCACCAAAGATATGCCTTTCTGCTCCACCACCTGGAGGACTTTCGAAATGCTAATGTGAGTTAAACGAGTAAAATGGAGAATAAGTTGTCCAAACGAAGGTATCTCAAATTGCTACATGTTTTGTGTATGATACGCTGAAACAGTCTTCATATATTTTTGGTATACTGGAGAGATGTTTCTGGATGATATGTTAATCATTTATAATGAATGTTTGGTTGCAGATGATTCCATTTTTCGTATGCTTCATGAATCCTTACCCCTGTATGCTCACTGCTCACATTTTTGTATGTTTACTTCTCCTTGCTCATAGTTTTTTGTGCTCACAGTTCTCCACTTGGTTATGCTTAAGTGATTAAGTTGTAACTCCCCTATATAACTAAGGAACCTTAGATTGCCCTTAGTTAAGTGATGTATTTTTGTAGTTGGGCGCGATAAAAAAACCACTTAAAATTAAGGGATATTTACCCAGCGAACCCTGAAATCTTTCAAAATTACCTCTACGACCTTTGAAACATCGATATTCCTCCCTAGACCCCGTAATCTTGCTCCGTCTTACCCTATAGACCCTACCGTTAAACTGAGATTTTTTAAGTTAACTTGTTGGGTTTAAGTTGAGTTAATCTAACCCTAGCAAATCCAAGGGCCCTCCTTTCTTCTTCTCTCCCCCTCCTCTCTCGCTCCGACCACCACCTTCATCCCCTCCCCCCAAAGACTTTCCTCTTCGCCGTAAACCTCCAGATCCCCTCCCGCTCCGACCACCACAGCGTCGTTTTCTACTTCGCCTCCGACGGCCCCCTCCCTGCCGGCTCCCTTCTCCACCGATACTGCACCTGGCGCTCGGGGTCGTCTCGACGGTGACGATCGACATGGGGTTCGTGGTGGAGGTGCAGAAGGAGGAGGATCTGCCGGAGAGGCTCATAGGGGCCGTGAGGATCGCGCAGATGGAGATGGGTGCCGCCAAGTACGTGGACTGGAGGGGGACGGCCACAGGAGGCGTCCGTCGCCGGCATCGTTAACGAGTTCGGACCCAGGGACCTCGACACCATTACCTGCTCCTTCTGGTTGCCTCTACTACCTCCAAAGTCAAATGTGTTGACCACCAAATGCAATACGCCCTAGCAGCCGTCGCTGGTGTGTTGGCACTATCGATGGTTGCCCTCCTGCTGGCGCTTAATATGGGAAAACGACGGATAGCGACGAAGCATAACCACCACCAGTCAGCATTCCACCGGCAACCCAACACATGCGCGGTTTGGTACACCGTGGCAGATCTCGCGAGGGCGACCGGGGAGTTCTCGGAACCCATCGGAAGAGGTGGGTCGGGGGTGGTGTACAAGGGGGTATTCGGTGACGGCACTACGGTGGCGGTGAAGCGCGTGGAGGAGACGGATCTACTTGACATCGAGGTAGAGTTCCGGAACGAGATGGGTAGGCCACCGATGGAAGCTGAGGCGCGCTAGGGCCGGCGGGGGAGCAGGGGAAGCGACGCCGGGGCTTTGGACGGCACGGTGGGGTTGAGGTTTCGAGGAGGACGGCGGGGAGGGCCAAATCCAATGGGAAATGGCAATGAATGTAAATTTAACAAACAAATTGGGTATAATGTAAACAAATATAACGGAAACCGGTTAGTTTTAACGGACAAATGGATGGGAGTTAACCAGAGGGTCTGCACGGTAATGGTTAGCAAGATTACGGGGTCTAGGGAGGAATATCGATGTTTCAAAGGTCGTAGAGGTAATTTTGAAAGATTTCAAGGTTCGCTGGGTAAATATCCCTAAAATTAAATACCAATTAATGTGAAGGTGGTTATTTTTATTTTATTTGAGGTAAGCCCAAAGTCGAACGTAGGAAAGCAATTGCACGCTCAAGATTAAATTTGAAGAGTTTAATTTTAGATTTTTAGAGAAGCATCTTTTAATTTTTTTATGCAATTAAATGATGCTATGCAAATGTGATCAAGAGCAAGGGTTAATTAGTAAATTTTCAATAAACAACTCTAAATCCTACGAAACTTAGTTAGAATGTTATGCTATGCAAAATTAGATTGTGGATTCGTGAGAATTTTCATATATAGAATGAATTTTTAATGAATTAATGAATGCAGACAGAGTGATATAGAGTAAATTAATTTTAATAAACATTAGAATTTAATATTTTCCAAAGCTAAAAATGTCCTAAATTACGTCTAAGTGAGAGAAACCCAGATCATATTTAATATCTTAAAAATACTAAGTTTTGAATCAATTAAAAATCATTTATAAAGATCACCAAATAATTTATTTTAAGTAAATTATGCATGCAAATGATATGAACTTTGGAGGCATAACATAGCACAATTAATTCTGTAGAATGTTATTTTTTTGGATATTTTTCAAGGGGAAAAAGGACCCTACACCGGCGGGTGCAGAAAATTCCCTACACCCGGCCTAATTTTTCATTATTTTTGTATTTTTTTGAAATGAAACCTTGGGGAATTTAGATCACCATGTATCACCATGTTGTCATTCCAAATTCAACTTAATTCGACACTTCTATCATCTCCATCAAGACTACCAAATTTTAGCGGTCTCAGAATTGCTGAAATCGACCCCTTTTAGATGAACATGTTAGAAATGTTTATTTTACATGAAATTTGAAACACTTATTCCCCTCAACATATTAAGTAAATCACCCCAACTTTTAATTCAAAAAAAGTAAAAAATAATGCGAAAATTGGGTGGGTGCAGGGAGTTTCCTACACCACTGGGTGCAGGCTCCCTGCCCTCTTTTTCAAGAATGTAGGATTTATTATGATTTTCTATATCTCGGATGGGAAAAATATGAAATATTCCACCACAATCAACAACAACAAAGCCTTTTCCCACATTACGTAGGGTTGGCTATATGGATTCTTTGCCTCCATTCGGATCTACCTTGGGTCATTCTCAGGTTTAGATCCAAAAATCTAAAATCCCTTTGGATAGTCTCATTCCAACACTTCTTGGGTCTTCCTTGCCATCTCTTAACTGGCTCAACATCTCAAAACTTGCATCTCCTAACTGGTGCATCGGTCGACCTCCTTTGCAAATGGCCAAACCATCTTAAGCGATTTTTTTGCATCTTATCCTCGGTCAGAGATAGACCAACTTTCCTTCTGATTGTATCATCCAAATCCGATCTTCCAGTGTATGTCCACGCATCGACCTTAGCATTTTCATTTTTGCTACTGCCATTCATTGCACATATCTATAGTTCACAGGCCAACATTCAAATCCATAGAGCATAGCAAGTCTCACAGCTGCATTGTAAAACTTTCCTTTATTTTCAAGGGAATTTTGTTATCACATAGAACAGTAGAGACTCCTCTCTACTTTAGCCAACCTGTATTTATTCTATAAGTAACATCTCCATCAATTTCCCCATCATGTTTCAGAATCGATCTCAAGTATCTAAAAGAATCTTTCTTCTAAATGTTATCGTCACTAATCTGCACCTTAATTCCTTCACCATTGCTTCTATCAAAAGTACACTCTATATATCCAGTCTTAGCCCTAGTTACACGAAATTCTTTAGTCTCTAATGCATGTCTCCAGGCCTCAAGATTCTCATTTACTTCGTCTCTAGTCTCGTCAATCAACACAATATTATCAGTGAATAATATACACAAAGGTATCTCATCCTGAATGTAATTAGTCAACTCATCCATAATCAAAGTAAAAAAGGAATGAACTCAAAGTTAAACCTTGATGCAGACCAATGTTGATGTCAAAATAGTTAGTCTTCTTAGATTGAGTACTTACATAAGATGAAGTCCTATCATACATATCCTTTATGAGGTTAATATATAGGACAAGTACTTGTCTCTTCTCAGAAAATCTCCACAATATCTCCCGTGGGGACAGAGTCATAAGCCTTCTCCAAATCAATAAAAATCATATGGAGATTCTTTCTTTTAGCTTTATAAATCTATTCACCTTAGGAAGTGGACGGCTTCAATAGTTGAGCGACCTGGCATGAATCCGAATAGGTTTTCTTTTACTTTGGAAACTTACCTCAACTTTCTTTCGATCACGCGCTCCCAAATTTTCATAGTATGACTCATCTGCTTGATACCTCTATAATTCGCACAATTTTGAATGTCTCCTTTGTTGTTATAAAAATGCACCATTATGCTTATCCTCCAATCTTAAGGCATTTTCTTGCTTTGCCAAACAACATTGAATAAATTTGTAAGCCAAGTCGAACCACACTCACCTAGAACTCTCCATACTTTTATAAGAATGTCATCTCCTACACCTTCTCCAGGTTTCATAACCTTCAAAGCCTCCTCTACTTCCTTCTTTTGTATTCGTCTATAACTTGCATGATTCGAGAAACTTTCACTACTAGCTAGATCTCCCAAATGATCTCTCAATTTCCTTCCCTAATGAAAAGCTTATGTAAATACTGCTTTTACCTACTCTCTGTATCCTACCGAGTAACAAGCACGTGTCCATCCTCATCCTTAATACATCTCACTCGAGAAAGGTCTTTGTCTTTCTTTCTCTTACTTTGGCCAACCTGAATATATCCTTCTGATCCTCCTTAGAGTCGAGATTTTTGTATAAAAATTCATAAGCTTTTGACTTAACTTCGTCTATAGTCTTCTTTACCTCCTTCTCTATTTTACAGTTTGTGCCAGTTTCCTTTGTTCTATCCTTAGACATAGGGTTAAAGCATGCTCGTTTAATTTTGAGCTTCTCTTGTACCCCTCTACTCCACCACCAAGCCTCCTTTTGGCATGCCACTCCTCCTTTTGACTTGCCTAGCATCTCTTTGGCTACCCTTTGGATACAAGATGCCACCGCCTCCCGCATCTCGTTTGCATTTCCGTTACAATCCCAAGATAAGTCTTCTAAAACCTTCTCCCTGAAGTGTGATCGCTTCAATTGGAGATTCCACCATCTAATTCTAGTGATCTTGAAAATCCTCATTTTTTTAACAACCCTTTTATTTGCACATCCAAGGCTAGCAAGCAATGTTGGGTTGTCAAACTTCTCGTGAGATTACTTTTCAGTATTTACAACACAATCGATCTTTTCTCCTCAACTCAATATAATATATCTATGTTCTAGCCGGTCCACTCTTATAAGTAATTAAATCCTCCTCCCTCTTCTTCAAGAGAGTGTTTGCTATAAAAAGATCATAAGTTACAAAATCTAGAATGAATGTTCCCTCTTCATTTCTATCCCCTAAGCCATGGCCTCCATGAATACTAGCATACTCTGAAGCATCCTTTCCCACATGTCCATTAAGATCTCCACCTAGGCAAATCATCTCTCTTTGTGTGACTCCTTGCATAATCTTATTCAAATCCTCTCAAAAAGTTTGTTCAATCCTTTCATCTAAACCAATTTATGATGTATAAACTGTAATGATATTCATAATTTCTTCTTCGAGCACCAATTTTAGCAAAATAATCCAATTCCGGAATCTTTGCACCTCAACCACACTATCCTTCAAATCCTTGTGAACAACCACTTCAAGACCATTTTTGCCCTTATCTTTACCCGGATACCAAAGTTTAAAGTATGTCATCTCGATCTCTCTTGCTTTATCTATAAGTCATTTGTCTCTTATAGACATAATATATAAATCTTCCTTCTTTCCATGGTATCTACTATCTCTGTCGATTTTCCAGTTAAAGTGTCAATATTCCAACTACCTCAACTCCCTTTGCAACCTCTTTTAGACTAACTTCTTTACTCGCATGCGACGATGCAGTGGAACTATATTATTACACGCATGCGTTACTCATGTGAGAACCCTTGTAAATTTTGAATTACATTCGAGCAACGATGTAGCGACCCTTGCCATTCTCATTATATTCAGGTGATGCAACACATCGCTAGTAGGGAACGCCCCAACTAAAGATAAATGTTTGCTTAAATCCATGTGGAAAAGATCTGAATTGTTTTGAGATAAATCCTAAATAGTGTTCTTTTTAAGAACACTATTTAGGAATTTGTCTCTCTTACGCTGGAAGCCAGCTACCTAATGCGCAATCCTCCTCATTTACTCGGCTTACCACAATAATTCTAATAAATCAGTCATTGATTAGAAAATGACAATAAATATCCAAAAGGTAGATAATTAACAAAGATATAATATGAGATTTTTAGAAAAGGAATATGATGACAAATGATGGACTAAATAGATGGGGTTAAAAGTACAAATAAATAAATAAAGTAAAACAAAACATGCAATATGAGGACTGAATCACAATTATATGTACTCGCTGGGGTATCTCTGTAATTATTCCAAATACGAAACTCAATTACGATTCTTGAAAGGAGCAATATTTTCTTTGCGAATTTTGCAAGTCATGTGCAGCTGAGGGTGCTTCTTCTTGACTTAATCGGATAGTTTTTGATTAGCCACATGTCACCATATATGGCTCGGAAGTTCTGATTAGCCACGTGTCACCTTATAGAAGGGAGGTAGAACTCGAGCTTCTAGCTCGGCTATTGAGTTATGTAAATGAACATGTGGGCTCACCATACGTTGGTTGTGTGTATGAGGGAGAGGGGAGCAATGGCTATGTGAAGATGAAGGATCAGAGCGTATGTCTGTGGAAGGTTGCGCATAGATAGAAAAAAAATTGGAAAGTGTGAAGGTGAAGGGAGAATCGTTGATGAGGACTGAGGTTTTAAGATCTAAGGTCATAAGGGGAAGATGGAGAGAACTGGAGCAGAAGGGTTCGATGAGATCTAGAGATGGCTAAAATATAAGGGAAGAAGAACAAAAAGAAAAAAGATCTACATGAGTGGGACTATGCCTGAAAGTATGGAGGGCATTGGTGCCACTCCGGTGTTATCACCTCGGAGAGCTCGGTGGTAGAGTGCTCTGAGGCTTCCAGCAGCCTGCAACAACTACAGCAAGGTTGTGGCACCTTGGATCATGTCGGGAGGCTTTATCGTCGTCGCGTACCAGGAGGGATTCTTGTGTCTCTCACAGATGAGAGCTCCAAGCCTGGTGGTTGACCTCACAATGGGCGGATGTTGAGTATTTGGGGTTTGCTGAAGGGTTAACCATCAGTGGATGGAAGAGCAAGGTCCCACCAGTTGCCGCCTACAAGTCTTGGCGAAAAAGACCGAAGCTCAGCCGCAACTATGAAGGTTGTTGCAACAAGATCGACCCAGACCTTGGATTTTGTCATTGTTTGAAAGGCTAGATGTTGTTGTGGGATCTTGCTGTCAATAAGATGAGAAGCTCAATTGCTAGGCTCTTCTCCCTCGATACAATGAATAAGGATCGATGTGCGATGGTAATGTGGGTTTTGTTGGGTCGGCTAAGGTTTCGCGAGGGATGCAGGACAATGGTCAGGGAGAGGGCTTGGTCATGCGAGAAGGAGAGATGGAGGAGGTGCCTGTGGGTTGTGGTTGTTGGGGCATGGCGGAGAAGACGAGAGGAAGAAGGATGGCTAGGTGGAGGAGTCGGAGGAGGAAGAAGGGGTCTCGACCTTTCGATCGACCGAGATCGAATGGCTGAGAGAACGATACATCGCAAAAGAGAAAAATAAAATAAAATAAATAATAAAGAAGAGAGAGATAAACATGATATTGGATCATTTCTGATCGACCGAAAAGAGGGGTGCCTGGGATAAATGGGGGAGGCGTGTGGCGACTCTATAAGCTGCCACGTGTCACCTCCAAAAAATTTAAATATAAAAATAAAGAAAATGTAAATAAAATAGGAAACTACTTCAAATAAAAAAAATTGTTCTTCAAAAAAAGTTAGTCTCCATGAGATCTAAAATTTTATGAATGAACTAAGACCAAAAGATGTCCTTTGTGCAAACTCTTTTTCTTTTTGGTGGTATTTTATGTCTTTAAAATACTTTTTTATTTTATAATTTTTTAATTAAAGAAAAAAATCAAAATAAAATAAAAGAGAAATATTTACATATTATTCTATTTTTTTAAGATTTTTAGTAATTGAGAAAATAGATGAATAAAATAAAAGAGACTTATGTACGGATTCTAGTACAATTTATTAAAAATCCTTTTAATCTTTGAATTTTACATAGGTTTGGATATTGATCTTTACAATTTATCTCAAAACACAAATAAAAAATATATGAAAAGGAAACAAATTAAAAAGAGTTAATTATGTACATGAAATAATAAGTCGAAGTTAGTGAATATGTACAATATACAACGTGAACCTAAACTCCAAGTCTCACATATGAACTTCAATTCTTTTGAATTTAGTCTTGATTTGTAGATATTTGAATGTACACTAAATCAAAAGTGACTACAGGTTCATAGGAGACTGAATTGAGAGATATTTGACTTTACAACTTTTTGATCTCAAATTAGGGTTTGGTTTTGTTTGACATGCATACCAATTGTGATTTTTTGCTATTTTTATTTGTTAATGTTAGTGATATTTACACAATGTAGTTAATTTTATTTGATTCAAAGTTAGTATAGATTAATTTGAAATGTGGGAAGTTAATAAAAATACAGGTAAACATATACAAGTGGATTCAATTCCTTATTAATGCAATTATGAATGATAAAATGTGCATCTTATTTACATATGTATGAATGATTATAATGCGTTATAAATGCCTAAATGCACTGAATTACATGCACAAAGCTCTATATTCAACTAATAAAGTAATGGATCACATATTCATAAATTCCCTTTACTTACACTTTACTCGTCTCCGAGCATCTAAAATGAATGCAAAAGTGAAATGAGATTGGGTTCCAGACCAAGATCATGAACAAAAGATGAAAATAGATCTCGGCCTGACTTTTGGATTAATTGTTTGGCAGAACTCCTATGAGAATAAGGACTTTAAAATCAACAGTCACTAAGTTCTGCAAGTCATTGTCTAGGTTTGACTCAGAAGTTATTTTAAATCCACCCCTCCCGAAACATACTCCATGAATATTGAATAATTGTCTCCTGTGTGTGAAGAGTGTTAGCTCTTCGCATTTGAAGGGCTGAACTAGCATGCAATCTCCTCCTATAGCAACTCGTCCTCGGGGAGTCAGATATTTCCTTCTAAGTTCAAGTACTGCTAGTATCAAAAAGGGAAGAAGGAGGGAAGAAGTTGGAGCTAACCAGTGTAGCTAAGTCTCCTATTTGTAGCTTGGCCGGTATAGCCAAGTCTTCTATTTGCAGGCAATGGACCATTGTGGTCAAAAAACTAGGATTTTGCATCTATTTTGGGACCTTTTCTTTGATTTTTTGACTCCTTTATTTAGGGTATATTTTTTACTTTTCATGTGAAGTGGTTGCATTGGCCCCCACCTCGACTGAACGGCTAGTACTAGCAGACTATCCCTCATATGAAGCTTTATTTCAACATGTTACTCCGATCTTTAAATTTCCACGCTACTAAATAAAAAAGTTGCATGGTCTTCCAACAATCCATTTGGGTTGAGCTAAGTACATGGTATTAGAGTTCGGATTAGCTCATTATTCAAGAGTCGTACACAGAATAAGGCAATCAGTTGAGGCACTAAGAGTCAAAGTCCAGACATTATCTTGTAGAACTCAAAGAAATAAGTCTAGGACCTAAAGCTTCTAAAATCCTACTTCTCATTGAAGTTCCTCGAAAAATTAATTGGATTAAGGCCACATCAAATCCATTCTCAATTTTTACTCACGACTTGGTTCATAATTCGATGACTTTCCACTTGTGCACATGGATGATATGCTGAATGAAATGTAGATGCATGAGATGCAAGTTTTTTTGATGAAAGCCATTTTTTTGAATTTTTATATACCTATTTTGCAAAAATTTTACAATAAGAGTACTATTTACAAAGATTTATAAATTTGACAGATTTATACAAACTTATACATATTTTACAAATTCTTTAGCTTTTATACATTACACGTTATACAATTTTCAAGAATGCACAGGTTTTACAAGGATTGTGCAAATTTCATACATATTTTACATATTGCAAAGATTTTATAAATGTATACGTCATTACCCATATCATGTATTTTATTGAATATTATATATAAAAAATATGTAAATATATGAGTTATGGGTAAAGTATATATACATATACAATATACGACACCCCTTACGCTTAGCCCGTGCTATGTCCTCAGAGCATTGGAGAGAAAGGAAGACATAACTCGGACTAAGCGTAGAGTGGTGTAAAGAATAGAAGTATAGAAGTCGACCCCCATCTATACTTAGGCTCTATTCGACTAAGTATAGAAGAGGACAAAAATGAGGCTGTCGAGGGTAAGAGAAAAATAAAGAGTATTTGTGGTCTATATACAACGAGCATCGATCCCCTATACTTAGGCTCTTATCATCCTAAGTATGGAAATGAATTCAAGGGAGGGACGATGTGGTTAGGTGGGATAATACAAAAGAAAAAAGAAAGAGAGAAAGAAAAAGGAGTAACTCGGGTCACTCACCCCCTATACTTAGAATCTGATCATCCTAAGTATAGCCACAAATGAAAATGCGATGGAACTAGGGAGAGTTATGCGAATCACGAGAAATAGAGGGAACAGAAAAGAAAACATATACAAGGTGGACCGAGAATATATACGGATTAAGAAGGTTTACGACAAACCTTCTTGTGGGAACATGGAGGTAGAGAATGCACATGTGTGTTGCTATCAGAATTATACTCAAATGAATAATGGTGAGGGGAAGGGATAGTCTAATGAGAGTCAACACACGATTGCTTGCTCAAATAGGGCTTAAGAACAATTAAAATTAGCTCACTCATATAGATCACCTAATCTGGAGCTGATGAGGAATTCTAAAAAATTCCTTCTCCTGCGTATCAAAGGAAACTTTATTAATCAATTTTCTAGGACCCAGGCACCAAGATGAAGAGAAGAGTAACACGCCTTGAGGGAATCGAAGTAACACCTCAAGGAATCAATAATAGTCTTCTTCTTACTATATAATTGACTAGAGAGTGGGAAAGTCACTTTCTTGGGAAGGGTTGATTGGGTCTTGGCTGTATCCTTTATTCTAGGTTCTGGAGTTAATGTACACAAGGGGTCGATTAGTTGTGGTGGTGCAGGTTCAGGAATCAGATCAAAGAAATGATCAAGGAAATATGTGACAACTGTGACCAATTTAGGAATAGCTTCTTGATAAACGAGAAAAGATCGAGGGTCGTATTAATCCACAAGGCGGATCAATAGTCAATGAGTTGACCACTCAACCTTCCTCAGTTAGTCAGCAATTAACCCACAATATAATATTAAGGCAATAAAGAACACAAGTGAGGTTAAAATTTATTTTCTCTACCATAAATTGCATATCAAGCAAGCATGTAGAGGTCGAACCACTGAGAGCAATATAGGTAGCCTAATGTTATTTGTGTACAACCGAGTCAATTATTTGTATAGATATTTTTGTGGGTTTTTGGATTTTATATATTTTTAATTTTATTTTTGGTTTTATAATTTTTTTATTTTTAATTTTTCTGATTTTATATTTTATATTTATATTTTTTATATTTTCTTTTTCTTTTATATAAACAATATGCCATATTTAAGGATATATATAATATATATAAGTATATTTATACATACTACTAAATATAGCTAAAATTCAGAAAATAAATTGTTTTTAGTTTTTTAATATTTTTCTAATGTTTTTGTATTTTTCTAGAAATTTTTACTAATTTTGATGTATTTTTAAATATAAAAATATCCCCAACAAGGGACTAATAAAATACCCGAAAATGAATTGGGTGTTAAAAATAATAAATGAATCCTAAAATTACCCAAAACAATTTTAAATATAAAGTTTTGTATAAATAAAAATATAAAATAGAAAAGGTATTTTGGATTTTCAAGGATTTTTTTAAGATTTTTATAAGAGCTTTAAGGGTTTTTTCAATTTTTAAGGTTTTTGTTTTTCAATTTTTATTGATTTTTGGTCTCTAATTAAAAGAGAATAAAATACACTACATTTATTTTTTTTTGGAATTTTTAGAGATGTTTTTGTATTTTTTGGTATTTTCTAAGTTAAACATGGAATACATAGGCTCCTTTTCATTTTTAATAAATAGGTTAAATGTAAAAATACCAATTAAAAATATAGGCGTGCAAGTATATGACATAAAGAATCTAATCCTATTTTTCCACATTTTTCTGAGCACATTAGCTATTTTTAATAAATAGAGAAAATACATATAAATACATGTCCTGGTAGGGGCATATTTGCAAATAAAATTAACTTCAGAGGCACATGTGTAATTTATCCAAAAGTATATAACATTACTTGTATTTTATTGAACTATTCAGTAAATATGAAATCTGCTGTGGCATCTATGCAATTTACCCAGCACATGGGACTACACGTGACGCAGGCTGGGAGAGACCTAAATGCAAATATGATAAACTACAGGGGCCTTCCAGCAATTTTTATAGAAATATATGACATCTACAATTTAATGGACTAAAAATAAATACAAAAAAGTAGGGTGTCCCTGCAATTTCGCCACCCCACGTGGGACGACACGTGAGGTGACATGGACTGGACCTATTTGTAATTACATGAAGCTCAATGTCCTATATGCAAAATTTCCACTTATTTAACACTTTATACTTTATTTACATGACTAAAGATTAAATAAAAAAATGGCGGGGAAGATACACACTTTACCCCAAATAAGGTGCAGATCAGATGACGCTGGTCTTCTCACTTGCCACGTGTCACTCATCCAGCGACTGATGACGCTTCGCGGATCAATGTCTGAGATTAGATCAGCTGGGCTGATCGAACGATGACGACTTGGCGTGATCCGACAGCTCTGCTGTGACCTGGCCTCTGCATTTGATCCGACGGTGCTGAAGCATCAAGGAAGAACATCAGAAGAACTCACCAGAGGCGAGCTTTGATCCTTCCTCCCTCGCTCCTCTGGCATCCTTTGAAGCTCGAAGATGGTCCAAGAGTTATCGACGGTGGTCCTCCACGTGCTATTGGAGGCACTGCGCCTCGACATTGACCGGAGCTCCTCCGCAAGGATGATGAAGCTCGAGAGTCCCAGGTGGCTTGATCCTGCAAAATTCGACTCCATCTGGAGTCTTATAGACCTCCAGACCTGCAAGGAACATTCACAAGGAAAAAAGGCAGGTCCGGGCGCCTTATTTGGCGAGGTTGGACAGTAGGTGGAGTGGGTGATGAACGTCAAATTTGCCTCTTTAATAATATAAAATAGTCGTAGTATAGGAGGCGAATGTGGTTCAACAAAAACCACAGTCCTTGGAATGTTGTGGAATATTTTTACTTGGCAAGTCTACCATGGTCAAACACAGAGACACAACTACCTAATATGTTTATCGAATTTCGATTAATGAAGCACAATGTGAGTTAATTTCAGTTTCAGGTCCATATGAAGAACTATGCTATTTACAAAGCAAAGCCATGATGCATGCAATTTTTTTATTTATTTTTATGCAAGTTAAAGTGATGCATGAGAAAATATGCAAGAGAATTTATATGCATATTAAAGACTACAATTATACCCTAAAAATTATGAGCAACATAATAGAAATGAAATCGGTGTCAACTTAATCACAATCAATAAAAAGTGATCATCAAATCAAAGCAAGACAAGGAGAGCAGGGTCCCATTTTTCACATAAAAATTCACTTCAATTAAAACAGTGGCAAATGAGATAATTAAACATGCTAAGATGTAGAGGACAAAACAAGGATCAAAACGACACTAAAATCATGCAATTTGGACCTACGATGCTCAAGTTATGAAGAAAACAATGCAGGGGCATAATTGTAATAAAAATGCAAGAGAAATAAATGATAAATATTACATTTTGGTCCCTGGAGGGACCTAAATGCAAATAAAGAAAACTGCCTGGGCCCAAGTGTAAATTTTCCTTATGCGCGGGGACCTTTTTGTAATTTCTGAAAAGTTGAAGGGCTTCCCTGTAAAATACACAGGCACACACGTGCGGCACGTGCCTGGGGACCATTCTGCAAATCTTCAAAGTACCAGGGTCTTTTGTGCAATTTACCTAGGCACACCTAGGCTCGGGACAGCTTCTGTGGCTCGGGACACGTGGCGAAGTCTGGAGGTTCGGCTCGAGGTTTGGTCCACCCGAGCCTATAGGTTCAACGTGGAGGCTCGGATGGATTCTAGAGTCGCCACGTGGTATCATCCTAGCCGCCCGATCCGGGTGATCGGACGACACCTGTACTTTCATCCTCCTCCGTAGTCCGCCGGTGAAGGCGGGTCTCCGGGGACTCGATGGAGATTCGTCGTGCCCTGCGAGGTCCTCTGATGGTATGAGAAGATATCCCGGACTCTCGCGAAGCAGCTGGTGACGCGGCGGTGCTCCGACAGTGAATGGATGGGCTGATCAATGGAGAGCCACCGGTGGCGGAGGAGAAGATCGGAGCGCATGTTCTAACTCCGGTCATTGACGTCTTGAGCACCTACAGATGTTAGGAATAGCCAAAGCGTGCTCATGCGTGAATTAGAGTGGAGTGGAGGGTGAGTGGAGGTCCAGTGGGGCGGAGGTAGCGGAGGACCTGGGGTGTCTTCTCCGGCGGAGCAGAAGGAGACGTGACTCGGAGTGGTTGGGGTTGTGAGAAAGAAGGGAATGGTCGGTGAGGATCAGAGTGATATGGTGGAGATGTTGGAGTAGTCGGAGGAAGGTGAACGATGATGGGTATGAAGGGAAAATTAGGAGAAATAGAGGGAAAATTGCCTTGCCGGAGCAAGGCGAATGGCGGCGGGGTTAGCTTGGGCTGAGGCTTAAGAGAGCCTCGGGTCATCGCCCGACTAGGTCAGCTGGGCCTCGGAGCTTGGCAGAGCTAGGTGACATCCACAGCACGACCAAGATGACCGTGGTCGACACCGGGCGAGAGCCGTTGTCGCCTTGATGCCCCGCCCTCTCTGTTGTCACCGGAGGGGCGGGGGAGACTGGGCTCAAGCCTAGAAATGGTGGCCGCGTTTGAATGTGGCGGAGGAGGTGGTTAAATAGGCGGAGGAGGTGGGTAGATATGGTAATGGCGAGGCGTTTTGCATGGTGGTTTTAAGGGCGTGGGAGTAATGGCGGAAGATGATGGTGATCACGCGAGGATGGTGGAGGATAGGGCTTAGTGGAGCAGCCGTTAGGATGTAGAGGGAGGTTGTGAGGCGCCTTCCAAAGTAGGAAGGGGGGCGGAGGTGCTACATGCGTAACGTCTGTGGAGGAGGACCAATGGAAGGAAGGAGATGATGATCGAGCTGTTGGATCTCTTGATCCAACGGCGGTAATGGGTGCGAGAACGGAGGGTGGAGATCAGATCCTTAGGATCTGATCGTGTGGCTAGGAAATAGGTGGGGGCGAGTGGTTAGGATGGAGATGTGGGGGAGATCCAATGGCTGAGAACGAAGGAGTGACGTGGAGTGTTGAGGGACATCGGATGAGATATGATCGAACGACAGAGGTAGAAGGGAGACGTGGCGCGAGGAGGAGCGTTGGATGATGGAGAGATCGGATGGCTGAGGTTGGGGCGCTAACGAGCGGTTAGGATTTGATCTGGAAGCTCGATCTGACGGTTGAGAAGTGAAGTGGAGTGGACGGTGGGGATCGAGGCGCTAGTGGAAGGATCGGATTAGATCAGGCGAGGATCCAACGGCCTGGAAAAAGGGGGGACGTGGAGTGCGAACGACCGTGTGATAGGGAGTGGATCGGGTGGCTGTGGATGAGGCGCGAGGTAATGGTGGGGATCTGATCTGAGATCAGATCCAAGGGCTAGAAGTGGGCGAAGGCTGAACGGTTCAGATGAAGGCGGAATGGAGGAGATCGAATGGTCAGAAAGAGCGCCAGGTGGCGGAAGGAGGAGCGGCCACGTGGACGGCCTAGAGGGCGCCACGTGGCCCAATCAGAAAATTCAAAATGATAAATACAAAGAAAAATACAAAATAAATAGTTAGAAGTAAAATTAGGAAAAAGTCAAAACATGAAAGTTTCTCGTCTCGACAAGACTACAACTTTTATGTTGGTCAAAAAACCAAAAGAGGTCATTTGCATAAAACGTATTTTTGGGGGTATTTTTAGGGGGATAAAAACACCGATTTTTATCTTTGAGATGTTTCTGTATTTTTTAATTTTTTTAAAGGGTCAGTGAATTATAGACAATTATTCCACCTAATTTTTAGGGGTTTTTAAAGATAAATTAAATACAGAAAAATAAGGGACATTAAATACAAATAATTAAGGACTAATTATACAAAAAATGATACATGATAATAATAAAGAATTGATGGGTATTTTTATTGGGTTGATTAAGCAGGGGTTTAATTTGTGGCTTTTAGCATGATGAATATGAGATCCATCATACCCCTATACTTAAACCATGCTCGCCCTCGAGCATCTAAAGAATGAAGGAGTCGGATTAATTCTTGACAGTGCGCGTGAAAAAATCAAGGCTCAATCTTTCAAAGACCCTTAATTTAAGAGATCCTAAAATTCCAGGTTTATCCAAGCCTTAGTCAGAAGGAATCCAACTTCTCTGATTATCAGATTCTCTTTTTGTACATATAATATAAGGATATGAAATTTAGTGTACTGCATTTCATGAGAGTCGAGTCGAGGCATCACTCAAAGTTCCAGTGCCAAAGATTCTCCTCTAGACTTAATCCTCAATACTAGGGAATAAATCTATTCTTGCTTCAGTCAACCGTCTCATTAGTTTATCAGACTTGAAATGTTGATGGACGGCCAGATGATGGAGGTAATGGGATTGTGTCTAATTTTCTCACCCTCACATTGGAACAAGGGGCCTCTCGAGTGCCTTTTTACTCAACACATGTAAATTTTAATATTGTTGATCAATGTGTCCGTCAAAAGAGTTGGAGTCGTCTGCACTTGTTTTTCTGGGAGTACACCGGGGTGTGTCTTTTCTGAGTATCTAAGATACCTTCGACACCCAGACTAGTATCGCTTACGATGCAGGGCTCTTTTTGTGGTGTCAGCTCGACTCCTTGGTCCTAATTAATGCTTGGTTCAAGTGGACACTTCGAAAATGTTTGAGAGCGCTCGCCATTGGTGGAAGCTCATTTGTAATTTGACTTTGGTATTAGAGCTTTTTCTTTGATATTTCATTTCTTTTGTTGGCTAGCTCCACTGCTTTTACCAAAAATTGGCGCACACTGATCAACAATTTCCATTAAGTTTCATCACACCCTGGCACATAGGTAAATATCAAAGAGATAGCAAAAGAATCTTGTTCACATACTGGCTAGGGTTTTGCTGACACTCAGGGTTTCTGAAGCCTTCATTAATTTTATCCCATCCTCGAATATCATTAGATCGGGTCTAAACTCAAATCCCTGGTCCTAGTTCCTCAAGTAATATCTCAACTCAATTCATCAATCATGCAGTTGTGGAAGTAACTGTGCTGATCATATATTTTTTTGAAGGTAGAGATGAAGAGTGCAATATAGCACTCAAATCTTTCAAACTAGGGAAGTGTGGATATTTAAGTCTTAAAAACCCTAATGGCTAAGGCATGTTAACTCATACTCTCAAGATCACAGAAATCCAGTGTCCTCAAAATCCTCAAGCCTTGAGTGAATGTTGTGAATGTGTCAGGAATACACCAACTCCTTAGGTTAGTGATTTTTTGTGTGATTTTTGTCTTTTGCAGATTTTTATGGTTTTTTTAATTCCTCGGAGAGACAATGACTGGCCCAGGCTCAAATAAAAGTATCCACTCTCAGCCAGTATGAGCGTAAGTACGAGCCGAGACTCGTGTTACTTAAGGACGGGGCCAAATGCGATGTCCTCTAAACCACCCACTCTGCTAAGGGAGATCGAGGTTCCCTCACTGAAAATGTCTACTTAGCCTAGTAGTCATAGTCAAATTCCAAGAAAGATTTTTAATTAATTTTTTTTTCAAATTTTTTTAAAGGACTAATTACAAAAATTAAACCCTCGATTTTAATAAACAATTTTTACAAGGTTTTTACAAAACTCAGTTCACCAGTTTACCAAAACCAACCCGAAAATAAAATATACAAAAATTTAAAACGCGAGCTAAGGCTAAAGTAAATATACAGTAATATACGGTATACCCCCTATACTTAAAGTTTTCTATGTCCCCATAGCACAAGTTCTATGAAGCCAAGGCTCGATTCAAATATCGGGTGATATAGCGGAACTGAGGGGGAGGGTCCCCCTATACTTAGGCCATAATCGACCTAAGTACAAGAAGATAGAATGAGGGAGGGATGAGCAGGCAGGTCCCCCCTATACTTAGGCTGTCTGATATGCAAAACTGGAAATAAATATGCAGATGCAAGTTTTTTTTACAATATGCAATGCAGGCTGTCTGATCTAAAACTCCTAAAATTTCTTCCCAAATTCTTTTGCGGCCTTTTCAGCTGAAGCTCCCAACTTCACGCCTCCATGAGGATCAAGCATCCTCGATAATCATGGGCCCTGCCACAAAAGAGAAAAGTTAGACACACTAAGAAATTAAATCAACAGATGCTAAAATTGATGCATGAAACGAGGACCTAAAAATTATCAACAAAGAAAATCAAAATTCAATAATTAAGCAAAGCCGTGTCCCCGGCAACGGTGCCATTTGATGAACGTGAAATTCACCTCTTTAATAATGGATAATAGTCGTAGTATAGGAGGCGAATGTGGTTCAGCAAAAACCACAGTCCATTGAATGCTGTGGAATATTTTCACTTGGCAAGTCTACCAAGGTCGAACACAAGGACACAACTACCTAATATGTTTATCGAATTTCGATTCATGAAGCACAATGTGAGTTAATTTCAGTTTCAGGTCCATATGAAGAACTATGCTATTTACAAAGCAAAGCCATGATGCATGCAATTTTTTTATTTATTTTTATGCAAGTTAAAGTGATGCATGAGCAAATATGCAAGAGAATTTATACGCAGATTAAAGACTACAATTATACCCTAAAACTTATGAGCAACATAATAGAAATGAAATCAGTGTCAATCTAATCACAATCAATAAAAAGTGGTCATCAAATCAAAGCAAGACAAGGAGAGCAGGGTCCCATTTTTCACATAAAAACTCACTTCAATTAAAACAGTGGCAAATGAGACAATTAAACATGCTAAGATGTAGAGGACAAAACAAGGATCAGAACGACACTAAAATCATGCAATTTGGACCTACGATGCTCAAGTTATGAAGAAAATAATACAGGGGCATAATTGTAATAAAAATGCAAGAGAAATAAATGATAAATATTACATTTAGGTCCCTGGAGGGACCTAAATGCAAGTAAAGAAAACCGCCTGGGCCCAAGTGTAATTTTTCCTTATGCACGAGGACCTTTTTGTAATTTCGAAAAGTTGAAGGGCTTCCTTGTAAAATACCCAGGCACGCACGTGCGGCACGTGCATGGGGACCATTCTGTAAATTTTCAAAGTATCAGGGTCTTTTATGCAATTTACCCAGACGCACCTAGGCTCGGGACAGCTCCTGTGGCTCGGGACACGTGGCGAAGTCTGGAGGTTCGGCTCGAGGTTTGGTCCACACGAGCCTATAGGTTCAACGTGGAGGCTCGGATGGAGTCTGGAGTCGCCACGTGATATCATCCTAGCCGCCCGATCCGGGTGATCAGACGACACCTGTACTTTTATCCTCCTTCGTAGTCCACCGGAGAAGGCGGGTCTCTGGCAGACTCGATGGAGCTCCGCCGTGCCCTGCGAGGTCCTCTGATGGTCTGAGAAGATAGCCCGGACTCTCGCGAAGCAACTGGTGATGCGGCGGTGCTCCGACAGCGAATGGATGGGCTGATCAATGGCGAGCCACCAGTGGCGGAGGAGAAGATCAGAGCGCATGTGCTAACTCCAGTCATTGACGTCTTGAGCACCTATAGATGTTAGGAATAACCGAAGAGTGCGTGGACCTGGGGTGGAGTGGAGGGTGAGTGGAGGTCCAGTGGGGCGGAGGGAGCGGAGGACCTGGGGTGTCTTCTCTGGCGGAGCAGAAGGAGACGTGACTCGGAGTGGTTGGGGTTGTGAAGAAGAAGGGAATGGTCGGCGAGGATCGGAGTGATATGGTGGAGATGTTGGAGTAGTTGGAAGAAGGTGAGCGATGATGGGTATGAAGGGAAAATTAGGAGAAATAGAGGGAAAATTGCCTTGCCGGAGCAAGGCGAATGGCGGCGGGGGTAGCTTGGGCTGAGGCTTAAGAGAGCCTCGGGTCATCGCCCGGCGAGGTCAGCTGGGCCTCGGAGCTTGGCGGAGCCAGGTGACATCCGCAACACGGCCAAGATGATCGTGAGTCAACAACGGGCGAGATCCGTTGTCGCCTTGATGCCCCGCCCTCTCCACTGTCACTGGAGGGGCAGGGAGACTGGGCTCAAGCCTAGAAATGGTGGACGCGTTTGAATGTGGCGGAGGAGGTGGTTAGATAGGCGGAGGAGGTGGGTAGATATGGTAATGGCGAGGTATTTTGCATGGTGGTTTTAAGGGCGTGGGAGTAATGGCGGAGGACGATGGTGATCGCGCGAGGATGGTGGAGGATAGGGCTTAGTGGAGCAGCCGTTAGGATGCGGAGGGAGGTTTGGAGGCGCCTTCCAAAATAGGAAGGGGGGCGGAGGTGCTACATGCGTAACGTCTGTGGAGGAGGACCAACGGGAGGAAGAAGATGATGATCGAGCCGTTGGATCTCTCGATCCAACGGCTGTAATGGGTGCGAGAACGAAGGGTGGAGATCAGATCCTTAGGATCTGATCGTGTGGCTAGGAAATAGGTGGGGGCGAGTGGTTAGGATGGAGATGTGGGGGAGATCCAATGGCTGAGAACGAAGGAGTGACGTGGAGCGTTGAGGGACATCGGATGAGATATGATCGAACGACAGAGGTAGAAGGGATACGTGGCGCGAGGAGGAGCGTTGGATGATGGAGAGATCAGATGGCTGAGCTTGGGGCGCTAATGAGCGGTTAGGATTTGATCTGGAAGCTCGATCTGACGGCTGAGAAGTGAAGCGGAGTGGACGGTGGGGATCGAGGTGCTAGTGGACGGATCGGATTAGATCTGGCGAGGATCCAACAACCTGGAAAAAGGGGGGACGTGGAGTGCGAACGACCGTGTGATAGGGAGTGGATCGGGTGGCTGTGGATGAGGCGCGAGGTAATGGTGGGGATCTGATCTGAGATCAGATCCAAGGGCTAGAAGTGGGTGAAGACTGAACGGTTCAGATGAAGGCGGAATGGAGGAGATCGGATGGTCAGGAAGAGCGCCAGGTGGCGGAAGGAGGAGCGGCCATGTGGACGGCCTAGAGGGCGCCACGTGGCCCAATCAGAAAATTCAGAATGATAAATACAAAGACAAATACAAAAAAAATAGTTAGAGGTAAAATTAGGAAAAAGTCAAAACATGAAAGTTTCTCGTCTCGACGAGATGTACAACTTTCATGTTGGTCAAAAACCAAAAGAGGTCATTTGCACAAAACGTATTTTTGGGGGTATTTCTAGGGGAATAAAAACACTGATTTTTATCTTTGAGATGTTTTTGTATTTTTTAATCTTTTTAAAGGGTCAGTGAATTATAGACAATTATTCCACCTAATTTTTAGGGGTTTTTGAAGATAAAATAAATACAGAAAAATAAGGGACATTAAATACAAATAATTAAGGACTAATTATACACAAAATGATACAGGATAATAATAAAGAATTGATGGGTATTTTTATTGGATTGATTTAGCAGGGGGTTTAATTTGCGGCTTTTAGCATGATGAATACGAGATTCATCAGTGGGTGGCACTTCTCCGGCAAACGGCGAGGTGGAGAAGTGGATCTCCAGATTCACCAAGGATCTAGGGGAACGATAGTGCCTGGGGCGAAGGGAAGCACAAAGGGAACGGTGTGGGGGCGGAATAGATGACTGAGCGACTGTCAGGGCGTGTGGAGGAGCTCGCCGGAGCTCAACTCCGACGAAGTACGTGCGGATTAAATTACACTAATCTAACCATCTACAAGCTAAACTAAATATTGGAAATAAAAGCTAAGATCAAGATTAAGCAAAGTAAATGAAAAGGACACATCTCTTATACCTGGGCTGACCAGGGAGCAGGGTCGCCGGCGACGACGGCCGTGGGTGCTCCCCTGGAGCTCGGCCAAGCATGGCAATTGATCCCCCTGTCATGAGGAACAATCCAAGGTGCTGAACCAGGGCTCGCAAGGCTTTACTGGTGACCAAAATTGAAAGGAATAACAGAGGTTTTATTTATAGACCTTGTTGAGCACCCTTATTGACCGGCTAAAAATAATGATTTGGGCATATGTACATGCGATTAGAGATCATGGCGTGTATGTACAATGATCAATGAGCATTTCGTATGAAGGGATCGAAGGCGATAGATAGATGTGGTGGCTGGGAAAAATGATGTAAAATCGGGGAAAAGACACGCCATGTCAAATCAAAAGGCGGGGGTCAAGTTGACCAAGGTCAATGAACGAAGTGCCTTGATTGGGCCTCCTAAGCCGTAAAATGACAAAACAAGGTATTTTATTAAAGAATAATTAATTAAAAATAGTAAATGATTTTATTAATTTTTAAATATAAAATAAAATATGTTTATTATTTAATGTAGTATTTTATTATGACATACTTTTGGATCTAGTGAGTGTAGGAGACCAGAGGAGGGCAGAATTGGCAGCCCTAGAGGAGCTTAGAGATGCAGCCTTTTCGAGCAGCCTGTAGTTCAAGGAGAGAGTGAAGGAGTGGCATGATTCTCATATCAGCCACAAGCAGTTTAAGCCAGGATAGAGAGTATGGTTGTTCGATGCCATGCTTAGGTTATTTCCAGGGAAGTTACAGAGCAAATGGAAGGGACCATACCTGGTCCGAAAGGTACATGACAATGGAAGTATCGAAAAATCTGAGATGTCATCTGAGTCTACCTTTCGTGTTAACGGGCAGCGGCTCAAACCATATCTAGATCATGAGCCACTGGTCGTTGACATCGCCCCTATTCATTTTGCGTGAGATGTGGTCTTTGACTCACATCTATTGCATTTCACGCCTGATTATCATTATCTTCCGCCGTGTATAGATCCAGATGTCCATATCACACTATTCTTCAGTCCAACACCCCATTTGCATATTTAATTATGCTATACTTAGGGTGTACTTTACCCTAAGTATGGGGGGGTGTTCGACTTTTGATTTTCTTTTGATTCTTTCTACCTCTGTTTTGCTGCATATACTTAGGGATATTTTACCCTAAGTATAGGGGAGGTAGACCCTGTTCATTCTTCCACTCGGATTTCCCTTTGTGTACAGTCTGCTATACTTAGGATTACTTGATCCTAAGTATAGGGGGAAACGCCGAGATCCTTTCATTCTATTCTTTTATTTGTCATTATAATATAGTTTTCCTTTTCACTTCCCTATACTAAGCACGAGTTATGTCTTCTTCATTGCTCTTGATTCACTCTAAGGACATCGTTTGAGCTAAGTATATGGGTGTCGTATATATTTCATATATACTTTAGTCGTATATATTTCATATATACTTTAGCCATAACTCGTACTTCATGTGAGTGTGTTAATAAATAAAATGGCTAAAATCCTTTTATCTAAAATCCAAAAAAAGTTAAAAATTTTCTTGTACATAAAATTCTTCATTGCACATACATAGCTATTTATAAAATTATTTTTGTACAAGTGTTTGTGAAAATGTTTTGTATGTAAAGAGTTTGTAAATATTTTGATATCAAAGTTATGTACATAGTACAAAATTTTTATAGAATGTTTGAAAAACAAAAAGTTTGCAAAAACCCTTTTGTAAATGTGTGAGTATATTCATCTATGTTTTGTACATTTTTATTTTTATTTTGTATATTTTATTTTTTTATTTTTTGTTTTATTTTGTTTATTTATATCTTGGTTTTTTGAGTATAAATATACTTTTATTTTATTTTTAGGATGTTATTTGTACACTTAAATACTTAGGTGAGTCTATTATGTAGGTATATTTATAGGTATTTTACCTATGTTTTATATACATCTTTTTATTTTAATGTATTTTGTTGAGTTTTATTTTAGTTTTGCATTTTTAATAGGCAATATATAATATTTACATTATTAGAAAAATATAAATAATAAGGAATAAAAGAATATGTTTTCCTTTTATTTTTATACAGGTATAATCATATGTATTTTATCTTTGTTTTCACATAGATTTATTTTATTTTGCATTTCCCTTTTGGTTTTATTCCAAGTTTAATATGAACATATGTTATAAATAATTATTTACAAAATTATAAAAAATACGAATTTGTAAAAATAATAAGGGATGAATAAAATGAATATTTTAATCAGTAGAATGTACACCGAGGACCCAAAACCGAACTTTCATCCAATAACTCCGAAAAATATGAAACCACCACCGTTAAATAGCTTGTGAAAAGTTGTATACAATTAGAATTGATTTTGATATGTTTTGAGTTTTTATTTGAAAGATATGAGTCTGTGAAGTTTGATTTTTGGCTTTTTATTCTGTGTATGGAATGCACACTGTATATTATTTTTGTACAAACTCAATTTTGTATTTTTATTTACATTATTATCTACAACTTTCATGTAAAAAATTTCTTTATTTGATGAATAAATAATAAATAATAAAATAGGTATAAAAATGCATAATTAAAGAATAAATAAATGGCATTTTTATTCTATTTCCAGCCTTTATCTCACCCAACTTTATTCCTTGTCGACCAACTCAATTTTTGACTTAGTCTCGGGGTTTAGGGTCATGAAATATTTTCAATATTTCATTCCTTTTTCTTTTCTTCTCTTTATTCTATAATTTTGACATTAAAAACAGTACTGTTTACACAGTAAATGTAATAAATGATGGATGCCATTTTATACAGATTAATGCTATTTACGTGCACTAAGTAGGGGTTTTAAGGCCAAAATGATAGAATAAAGGTGATGAAATGGAAATTCATCACCACCCTTTACTTGCCTTCGCTAGTCCCTAGCAAACACTTACGCACTAAGTACAAAAAGAATAAAGAAGAAAAGAAAAAGAAAGAATAAATGGAATTGCTTTCAGTTGTTAGACTCGTCTTTATAAAATCAAAGTTTGGAGCTCAGGTTAGACCTTGATGTGAGAATGTGTGTGGAACCGGATTGGAAACCAAATTTAAAACACAACAGCCTTCGAGAGCCACAGAACTCGGTTCAAACTACCTCAATAGCCAGGTCAGAACTAGCCTACATCATACGCAAACCCTTATGACTATGAAGCTGACTTGTACAATGTAAGTGATAGTGGCTCTCCCCAACTGAAATGACAAAGAAACTGACTTCTCCAGAATGACTACCCAATGATTCCCCAATCTAACACTCTGTCCTCGAGGAGCGGGGTATTCCCTTCTAAGTTCAAGTGGCATCCAATCCAAAAGGAGGAGGTGAAGAAAAGAATGGACGGTAGCCAGTGTAGCTACCTATCCTGGGATGCATGACCATTGTAGTCAAGTCATCCAGCTGCAGGCTCAAATGGTATAACTTTGATGCTCAAGCTTGTTTATTTTCTGTACAACATATATACATACTCCGGTAGGCATTTAATTTTTATTTTCAGGTCTGTCTACTTTTTTTGGAGTTTTTTTTGAAGTACTATTTACAACAGCATTAACATAAGGAGTTTTTCCTCTTGAGCCCGGAGACTATCCCTCTTTTGAAGATTTATTGCAACCTACACTCTCTTGTCATTCGACTTCATGGCAACTGGACCAGGTTGGAGTGCACTTCCCTCCCTAGACAAGGACGAAAGTTTCCACTCGTGTGCATCTCAAACTGGAAAATCCCTTCCCCTCACCACTCCAACTGAGTTGAGCTAAGTGAAAGGTGCAAGTGTCCAAGTTAGGTCACGACCGACAAGGGTCATGTGTGCGTCTCAAAAAGTTCTAGTTAGTCAGTTGAGGTGACTTGAACCCAGCCCTGAGTCTCAAAGAATTAAGTCCTATTGGACCCGAGGTACCTTAAATCTAGTTCCCTTAAGGTTCCAGTGCAGTTAGGTGTAGTAAGGTCCGACCAAGCTCAAATCTTTGACTTTATTGGACTAGTTCAATCATCAAGCTCAATCAAAAGAATATGAATGCTATGCAAATGCTATGCATAATGCAGAAAAATGATGCAAATTTTCAAAGAATTTGCAACGAAAGGAATTTTTACACAAAGGGTTTTGCAAATAAAAAGAATTTTTTGCGCACACAAAATGTAAAATATTTACAATTATTTACATGGGCGTGTTCATTTTTATTTATTAAGAACTGTCACGAATTTACAGGTTTTAACAAGTTATTTTATAAGTATATATTTAATTGGTAAAGAATTTTATGTTTTTTTATGTATATACACATTTTCTTAATGCATTGATTCCTCAACTTTATTTGAAAATAATTTTGAAAACTATAGTACAACATAATTTTTGCAAATATTTACAGAATATTTGAAAGCTATTTTGCAAAGATCTTTCAAACAATATATATACATTTTTCCAAATATTTTTATAAACATTTTCAAAATTATTTACAAATAGGTTTTCAAAACTTTTATTTCATACAAAGGAAAGAATTTTTGCAAATCAAAACATTTTTACCAAGATTGAAAATTGTTCACAAAAAGTTTTCCAAATGGGTAACATCATTTTTCAAATCATTTTGCAAAAACAAATTTAACCTGATTTATTAATCACTATATACAAGAAAGATGGGTATATACAAAAATATTTTTGTATTTATATGTTTTTGAGATTTTTGAAAATGGGTACATATCTTTACAAGGAGATATATCTTATGTATAGAAGGGTTTTGGTTCTTAAAGGATTTACAAGGGATGATTGCTCACTTTTATACATGTATAAATACTTTTGAGTATAGTGTGTACACTCCTCAAACTTATTTGAAAATCATTTTACAACAGTTTTGAAAACTATAGTCCAACATAATTTTCACAAATGGTTTTTACAAACATTTACACGTATTTGAAAATAATTTTACAAAGGTTTTTCAAATACTATATATAGATTTTTCAAAATATTTTTGCAACTATTTTCCCAACCTATTTGCAAACTATTTTTCAAATATTTTTATTTCACACAAAGAAAATATATTTTTACAAACAAAAATATTTACAAAGGTTGAACACTTTTAACAAAATATTTTCCAAACAGCTTTCAAAAGATTTTTCAAAAAGCATTTCAACTATTTTTCAAACATTTTGCAAAAGTATTTTTGCCTGATTTATTAATCAGAATGTACAAAAAGAGTTTGAGGAGATATAAACATCCTTTATTAGAATATTGTGATGAATTTAACATTATTTTCAGCCATAGGTATTGTTTTAAAATACAAAAGTACGAGTTATGGCTTAAAGTATATACGCCCCCCTATACTTAGCTCGAGCTATGTCCTCATAGATCCAAGAGAAAGAGAAGACATAACTCGGCCCAAGTATAGAAAAGTCTAAAGAATGAAGGAATGAGGAGATAAATAAATGAACAAGAAGTTGACCGCCCCCTATACTTAGGATCAAATAATCCTAAGTATAGCAGACTGTACAAAGTAGGGATGGTCAAAGGTAAGAATGAACAGATCGTACTCAGACTGTCTCCCCCTATACTTAGGGTGCGTTTGGTTCGTGGGTTATCCAGGGGTGGATAACCCGGTTTTGTGTTTGTGTGTTTGGTTGGTGGGTTAAGGGTTGGGAGGGTTTGTGTGATGTGATTGTATTGGAATTTGAAAAAGTTGGTAGTTATTATGGTATGATTGTATTGAAATTTGAAAAAGTGGGTGGATGTTGTGATGTGATTGTATTGAAGTTTGGAATAGTGAGTAGAAGTTGAGTATTTTATGTTTTTAGATGATATGATGGTATCATATATATTTTTTTGGTTGGAAAGAGAGTGGGCCCCACTAGTGGGTTGGGAATATGGGTTTTGGGGGGTAACCCACCCAAAGTGGGGGGTAACCCCCCAACCAAACGCACCCTTAGGGTAAGATATCCCTAAGTATAGAGAAGAAGAGGAGACAATGGAGAGGATTAAAGAATGAAAGGACTCAGGGTGCTCACCCCCTATACTTAGGACAAAATACATCCTAAGTATAGAAGACTGACAACAAGGGGCGACACATTTTTGGTAGAAAAAGAAAATAAAAAAGGAAAAGAAAAAAAGATCAGAGGAAAGGTTTTTTAGGGTGTATTTTCTAAATCTTTTGATGCTGCCAGTGTTGTGGATGTATCTTCAGAGCGCAGTACCTGGATTTAGTCGACAACAACTAAGAAAATGTCGTGCTCGAGGTAAGGCTTCAGTAACTGACCGTTGACGACGAATGGTGGTGCGTCAGGAGACAATTCTGATATGGCAATACTTCCATTGTCACGTACTTCACGAACTTGGAATGGCCCTGTCCATTTGCTTTTTAGTTTGCCTGAGAAAATCTTTAACGTTGCATCCAATAACCACACTTTTTGTCAAGCTTCGAAGGTTTTTCATCTGATATGCCATTCATGCCAGCGTTTCACATTCTCCTTGTACATCAATGTGTTATCAGATGCATAGTCTCGAAATTCCAGGAGTCTGTTCAGATCATCTTTTCTTTTCTGGCCATTTTTCTGTGAGTCCAAATTGCACAGATTGATTGCCCATAAGGATTTGTGAATTAGTTCCACGGGAAGATGACATGACTTTCCGTATACAAGATGGTATGGAGACATGCCCAAAGGAGACTCGTAAGTGGTTCGGTATGCCCACAGGATGGAGTCCAAGAGTTGGGACCAATTCTTTCCATCTGGCCTTACAAGATTCTGCAGGATCATCTTGATTTCTCTGTTCAATAATTCTGCCATGCCATTGGTCTGGGGATGATAAGGAGATGCAACTCTATGATCGATGTTGTATTCCTTCGTTAATTTCTTGACCTCTTTATTTATGAAGTATCTACCCCCATCTGATATCAGAATATTCGGAATCCCGAACCGCGAAATGATATTCTCTCTTAGGAATCAACACACTGTCCGGTTGTCTGTGGTTTGAGCGGGGATAGCTTCAACCCATCGACTGACGTTGCCGATGGCAAGAAGGATGTGCTCATATCCCTGACAGTTAGGGGAAGGCCCCATGAAATCGATGCCCCAAGCATCGAAGACGTATGCTATCTGAATGATCTTCAGGGGCATCGAGCCTTTCGCTGTGAGTGTGCCCTTCAATCTCTGACAGTCAGTGCATCATTTGACGAAGGTTGCTGCATCCTTGAATAATGTGGGCCACCAGAAGCCACACTGAAGTACTTTTGTTGCCGTCCTATCTCCAGAGTGGTGTCCACTAGCTTCGAGCGAGTGACAATGCTCGAGGACACTCTGATGCTCCTCCTGAGGGATGCACCTACGCCAAATACAATCTGCTCCTTCCCTGAATAAGAGAGGATCTTCCCATTGGTAGAAATGGTTATCGATAAGAATTTGTCATTCTGAATCTTTATCCAATCTGACGGTACTACCCCCGAAACGAGGTAGTTGACAATAACAACATACCAAGGGAGTGAATTCATGACCAAATCGACTCGTCAGGAAAGATTTCTGTGATGGGTGCACTGCTCAGCGGAGGCTCTTGCTGCTCAATTCTGGAGAGATGATCTGCTATGACATTCTGAACTCCAGGCTTGTCCTTGATTTCCAAATCGAATTCCTGGAGGAGAAGGATCCATCTGATCAGTCTAAGCTTGGCATCCTTCTTCTGTTGTAAATATCGGATAACAGAGTGGTCTATGAAAATGGTGACTTTTGATCCAAGCAAATAAGATTTGAACTTTTCCAAGGAGAATACCACAACTAGCAACTCTTTCTCTATTACAGTATAATTTCTTTGAGCTTCATCTAATGTTTTGCTGGCGTAATGAATGGCATAGGGCACCTTGTCTTTCCTCTGTCCTAAAATAGCCCCAACTACAAAGTCTGACGCATCTGTCATGATCTCAAATGGGAGAGACCAATCTGGTGGCTGTAGGATTGGAGCTTGAGTGATAAGCACCTTCAGCTGATTGAACGAAAGGAGAACCTGCTGATCAACATTAAACTCAGTCTCCTTGCATAAAAGTTTTGTAAGAGGTTGGGCGATGCGGCTGAAATCACGGATGAACCTTCTGTAGAATCCCACATGCCCCAGGAATGACCTCACATTCTTTACTGTCTGAGGCGGCTCCAGATTGGCAATCACATCCACCTTTGCCGGGTCGACTTCCATGCCACGTTTGGAAACGACGTGACCCAACACAATTCCCTCTATGACCATGAAGGGACTCTTTCCCAAGATAGAACTAGATTGACTTCACGACATTTCTGAAGTTCCCTGTCTATGTGGTCAAGAAAATAATCAAACCCATAGATGGAGAAGTCGTCCATAAATACCTCGAGAAAACTACCTACCATCTCGGAGAAGACTGCAAGCATGCTTCTCTGTAATGTCGCTGGTGCATTGCACAATCCAAAGGGCATTCTCCAGAAAGCGTAGGTGTCAGACGGGCAAGTGAAGGTAGTATTCTCTTGATCCCCAGGGGCGATTGCCACTTGGTTGTACCCAGAGTACCCGTCCAGAAAGCAGAAGAACTCCTTGACGGCTAATCTTTCCAGAACCTGATCAATGAATGGAAAGGGGAAGTGGTCCTTCTTCGTTGTTGCATTAAGATAGTGGTAGTCAACACACACCTGCCAGGATGTCGGTACCCGAGTAGATATATCCTCTCCTCTGTCATTTGTAACCATAGTAAGCCCTGACTTCTTTGGAACTACGTGCAAGGGGCTCACCCATTTTGAGTCAGAAATGGGGTAAGTGAAGCATGTGTCACGCCATTTCGTGATTTCTTTCATGACAACGTCCCAGAGATTTGGATTCAGTCTTCTTTGGAATTCGCGGGACAGCTTGGCATCTTCCTCCAGGTAAATATGGTGTGAATAAAACACATGATTTATCCTACGGAGATCTGATACATGCCAACCAAGTACCTTGTAGTTCTTTTGTAGAACCTCAAGGAGTCGAGATTCTTGTTCCGGAGTCAGCCTGCTGCTGATGATGACCGGGTACATGTTTCCTTCACCCGCAAGGAAAGCATACTTCAGGCCTGCTGGAAGTGGCTTGAGTTCTGGTTCCGATCTGGCCCACTTGTTAGTCTCTTCAGAGACTGTACCAGTTGTAGGATGTGCTACTTGAACTTTGGCTGAGCTACTGCCCTCATTACTTTGTTGAGATTCTGTTAATGTGCCTAATAGTTCTGCACTCGGCTCACCGTGTTCGGCATGGAGTGAATCATTGGGGTCAAAAAGGTGCATCAACACACTGGATTTTGTCTCCCAAATATCATCGGAGCATATATCAACTGTGCTTTCCAAGTTCTCCTCCAGAGAGAGGATTTCTTGGGTCCATGGATCTTCTAAAGAGAGTAGTGTATCTCTAATTTCCTCCATAAAGTTACAGTCTGCTGCATGGCTCTCATCAGTCACGACTTTTGGCTCGCTGATCATGTCTATAGTGATTCTCTTGCTGCCCGAGCTGAACATGATCTTGCCAGACTCATAGTCAACCACGGCTTCTAAGGTGCGCAAGAATGGCTGGTCAAGGATGATAGGAGTTCTGAGTAAGGGTGCAGGGGAGTCTATATCAAGGACTACAAAGTCGACTGGGAAACGCATTTCCCACACCTTCACCACAACGTCTTCCAAAAGACCTCTAGGTTGCTTGATGGATCGATCAACAAACTGAAGGATCATTCGTGTCTGCTTGAGCGAATCTAGCCCAAATTCTTTTAGTAGTGATGAGGGCAGAAGGTTGATGGAAGAACCACTGTCAAGCAGAGTGTGCTCGAAGACTTGATCAAAAATCTCGCAACTGATAAGAGGTGGTCCTTTGTCATGCTTCTTCTGTGGGAGGTTGCTGACAACTGCTACCGTGGCCATGGTGAGAACATGCTTCTCGATCTGTTTGCATCTGTTCTTTCGTGCAGGGAGACGCTTGCTTATACATGCTTCTTTCAAACCTTTCTTCGCAGCTGGCATGTATTACATGACCTTCATCAGATGAATCTCAATAGTCAAGTTATTAAAGATATCCACAACTAAAGGATCAGATAATGCACTTTTTCTTTTTGCATTTTTTTAGATTTTTCTATCGCATCAGGAAAAGGAATATGTACATTGCTGGAATCCAAATTGGAGTTCTTATTTACAATAAAAACATCGTCCATAAAATGTTGTACATCCGGGTTAAAAAAGTGTACAATCCAGAAGTTGAGGTGTTGGTGACGGTGGACGGGCAAAAAGTAGGGCCTCCGTGTCGTCAGCTGGCATGAGTCTGGCTGCTGCTGGCGGCTCCTCCAAGGCTGGCGCGGCTTCACTTCGGCGACGATCTTCTTTTTGTTCTTTTTGCTTTTGTTTATTTTTTTGTTCTTTTTGATGATGGTGGCGAGTGGCAGCTGGAATGGCTCCTCCTTCTTCTTCCTCACCCGTCCCTGTAGCTGGCACGGTTGATGCAGAAGATGACGATACACCTGAAGCTTTATTCTCCCCTTTGTTGGTGGCAAGCGGAGGCAAGGCCCTACCACTCTTGAGAGTTACATCATTAGATAAAATAATAGTGCAATTTTCTGACTCTACAGGCATAGACAAGACATCGCATTCTACCTGCTCCTTTTTGAAGCTGTTGGGGTTAGCTTCGACCTGCGTCGGAATGGTAGTTTTAGTGGCGGTTAGGTCATCCAACTTCCTTGTCATTTCTGCTAGGCCTTTGACGAGCTGGGCCAAACAATCCAAGGTCGGGTTCATGGGATATATCTCAGAAGATTCAGCGTGTAGACCACGTTGTTGCTGCGGGTGAGGGAGCTGAGGCAATGACTGTTGGTGATGCTGAGGTGGTGGAGGAAGCCGAAACTGATTGTAGGAGGGAGGTGGGTACTGCTGATACTAGGGGGTGGGGCAGCCGCATACTTATGATAAGGCAACTGATGGCGGTAGGACAGCTACTGGTGGTGTTGGTTCTGCCTCCATTGGTTGGCATACTGGGGAGGTTGGTGATACTGTGGCAGCGGCTGTGAGGACTGCCCAAAATGACCACCCTATGGTTGGTGGTACTGCATGTTGGCTTGCTGTTGGCCTTGTGGGTGTCCGATAGGATGAGCCAATCACACATCATTGCTCCATACCTCATTTACTTCTTGGATCAAGGGTGATGGTGGGAAGCTGGATCTGACGTCTGGAGGAAATTTGGCTGGTAGACAACCATCTGCTACTGCGGTTGGTCCTTGTCAGGTGTCTGCACGTAATACACATGCTGGACTGCCGGTGGCTGCTGGCTCGACTGAGGCTGATGTGGCGGTGATGGATCATCCTTCTTCTCAGCTGGAGCATCTAGAGATGGTGTTGCTGACTGGACAGAGTTGATGGTGCCTACAAGCAGCTCCAACTGCTTGGTAATCTGATTAGTTTATCGAGATTCTGCGTCCTCTTCTCGATCACAACGAGTTTCTCAAGGTCCTATGATCTCTTCTCAATGATATGAACCTTCGAGAGGTGGCCCCTGATAATGCTAAGGTTGGAGCTCTCATCTCTCTCCGCCTCTCAGGACGCTGACATGTGTACATGCTTCTGGAGGATCTAGGGCTGCTTCTGAACGCCTTGGATGAAGAGAGGGTGGCCTCTCCTTATGCCATTTCTTCAAAAATCTTCCATACAACATCGTCATCCTTGTTAAAGTGTGAGCCCCTACATGCTGCGTCAGTGAGCCTTTGACTTTCTACATTTAGGCCCCCAAAGAAGTGTTGGACTAAGCTGGTCCTTGGAATCTCTTGGTGAGGGCATTTCTCCTGCAGATCTGTGAATCTCTCACATGCTTCATGGATACTCTCATGTGCACCCTGAGAGAAATTGCTGATTCGGGCTCACATCTGATTGAGCCGACCGAGAGGGTAAAACTTGTGTAAGAATGCAGACTTCAGCTCCTCCCAAGTCGTCACAACCTTCTCCAGATGGTTGACCCAGTAGAGGGCCTTGTCCTGTAGATTGAATGGGAATTCCATCATCTTCACTATGTGAGGGACATTGGGGTAATGAGTAGTACGACAGATGCGTGAAAACTGCTGGAGATGAATGTACGGCTCTTCACTAGTGTTCCCGTGGAAAAAAGGGAGAAGAGTGAGGAACTGAGGCTTTAGCTCAAAATGAGCGTGTAACAGTGGTATGCGGATCCACTCGGTCATCTGTCTGTCTCCAGAGTTGTATGTCTCTTTCAGCGTGGGTTTGGGCCTTCCTTGTTCAGGCTCTTTCTCATCTGGGTTATCACGAGGTCCTCCACCTCCTCCTCCTTGTCTGCCTCATCCTCCTTCAGGTCTGTTTATCCCGTCATTCAGCATTTCCTGAAATGCAGTCTGTGCGAGGGCTTGCTCTGTCAGCTGTTGCTGGATAGCGTGGATAGATGCCAACAACTGTACATTGACCTGATTCTGATCAGGAATCTGTACTTGCTCTGGTTGAGGGGGCTGCTGACCCTTGGCCTTTCCTTGAGGAGCCATCTCAAGGTCTGAATCAGAGGAAATGAATTTTGGATTGGGATCGAGGGCTTTGTTTGTCTTTTATATGCAAGATAAGAGAATCCCAATTAGACCACTTGCAATTGAATCCTAGTTGCCATGATGAATATGGAATTAAGGTCAACTCCAGAGTGTTGTGAATGAAAAAGGATATGGATTGTAATCGACTTTTATTCACAATGGAGAAAGTGGGACAAGAGTGGTCTCGGTTTATTGGGTGGTCAAGAGAAGGGTAGAAAACGAAGAGTCTGGAGATCGACCGCAAAGTCCGGATCAGGTTCTCGGAAATCGCCTCGAATTATTGGCGAAGTTGAGTCCATGAAATAGATGTGGGTGTCGACGGGATCTCGACTGAACCATCCATGGACCGCCCTCGTGAAGCAAGAGAGGAGTAGATATAGGAAGAAAGATACTGCGATCAACGAGAAATAAATTGGAATGCAAAACAATAGAAAGTCTCAAACTGAGCGGGGGTCAAAGGGAGAAACATATGACAAAATTTGTGCAAGTGGACGGGACATGATCTTTGAACCTTAATCTATATCCATACAAATACAATACAAAATTGGGTTCACCAACTCATGCCATGTGAATCCGTAAAGGTTCGGCTACTTATTATCTTTTCAGTTTTAGGGTTGTTATTTCAGGCATATCTTATTACAAGTCCTTAGCATGCTAACCCTATCGGAGAGAGAGTACTACCAGAAAAGTATCTCGCACTTGTCCTCCTCCTTTGTAACCTGTAGTCTGTACTTTTTGAGGTCCTTGTAACCATTCTTGGATCCCGACTCAGCTAAAGAAATAGAGGGAGGAAGTCGATAGGCGAAACCAATACTTCAGTTCTCGCTCGGAACAGAATCACCCGTGAGCGTGCAAGAACCTACTCAGACGCAAACCGATGAGACAGCCCGTGAAGGCGTGGCCTATGCTCAATATTCAGACCATGTCGATGTTCCACACAATGCGGGAACACCATCGTTGGCAAGGCCCTACTCGGTCATGTACGATAGAAGCGCCATTACTTCAGAAGTCCAGGCGATACACAAGGTAGTTACATACTGGGATTTGGGCTCTATTCCTTATGGGACGTACCTCGCTTATGGGAGGGGTTTTGGTCCCCTCCGAAAGTATCTGAAAATAGTGAGGGCTTTATGAACCCCGAACAATGATCGTCCATCACGGATTTTAATTAAGGTCAAAGTTTATTTCATAGTCCCCTTGTTTTAATTTTGGGGTTTTCACTTTTTTTGAGTCTGTTTTCATACAAGCGCCTAACGTTTTTGTAGACTTCCATTTAACTCCTAGGTGCTCAAAATTAGAGGGAGATAGCGGAAAAACTGTTCAAATCGATTCAATGATGCAAATCTCATCATTGAACCTAATGATGCATGCTGAGTTAGAAAACTTTCAATGCATCCCAACTCTCTCATGTGGTGTGCAAAATAGAGTTTTTAAATCTATCTACATGGCGGTGTGCAATCGATAAAATTGCCCTAAACAATAGCTGCTATTAATCGTGAAGAACCAATTTTAGTAGTTATTTAGAAATGAGACCAATGTCCGGTCTCTGATGCCGATCGATGCCGGCCACAACGGGTCCTGCACGCGCTATATACGACCTCTAGAGTCACGCGGTCTCAGATTTGAATTACTAACCTTATTACTTTGACTAGATCCATACATGAGAGACTATATGAACATACATTCTTAATAAGGTGTGGACCTAGTTGTCGAGTCAAGCAACCTAAATCTAGGAGCTTCATGCACACAAAACAAACTAAAATTAGGCGGAAAGCTCAAAACAACGGAAAATAAAATAAAAGAAGGCGAGAAAATGTGAAAAACTGCGATGAAGCCCCCAGGTGAACAGACACCCAAGCACTAGACCTCGTTGTGAAGAGTAGAGTCCAAGTTATATTACATGCTAAAATTGTCTCTCTCACCATAAATTACACGAATGAACGTTTAAATTAAATCTAAGCTAATTTGCTCTTTTTGCTTCCTTGGTGCTCTCTCCAGCTGGTCACAATGAGAAGACCGGTCTCCTCCAAGCTTGGCTGCATCGGCCTCCTATGAAGCCGTCCTCGCATGGCGGGCCCTCGCAACAAAGTCACAAAAGATGACATTAGCATATATAATCAAATAATCAAATCAATAAATATTTACAAAAGCAATGAATATTTGCAAGAATAATCAAAGAATGAATTGCAAATAAATTAATAAATATTTACAACAATGAATCAATAAATCAGATAAATGACTATACAAAAATGACTAGTGACAATAGGCTACGCTCATTGATCCCCGGCAATGGCGCCATCTGATAAACGAGAAAAGATCAAGGGTCGTATTAATTCACAAGGTGGATCAATAGTCGATGAGTTGACCACTCAACCTTCCTCGGTTAGTCAGCAATTAACCCACAATATAACATTAAAGCAATGAAGAACACAAGTGAGGTTAAAATTTATTTTCTCTACCGTAAAGTGCATAGCAAACAAGAATGTAGAGGTCAAACCACTGAGAGTAATACATGTAACCTAATGTTATTTATGTACAACCAAGTCTTTTTGTGGGTTTTTGGATTATATATTTTTTAATTTTATTTTTTATTTTTTTATTTTTAATTTTTTAATTTTTATGATTTTATATTTTCTTTTTAAATTTTGTAATTTTTATATTTTTTATATAAACAATATGCCATATTTAAGGCTATATATATAATATATAGAAGTACATTTATACATACTATTAAATGTACCTAAAATTCAAAAAATAATTTGTTTTTAGGTTTTTAATATTTTTCTTATGTTTTTATATTTTTTCCAAAATTTTTTACTAATTTTGATGTATTTTTAAATATCAAAAATATCCCAAAAAAGGGATTAATAAAATACCTGAAATTGAATTGGGCAATAAAAATAATAAATGAATCCCAAAATTACCCAAATCAATTTTAATATATAATTATTTATAAAAATAAAATTATAAACAAAAGAAGGTATTTTTAGATTTTCAAGGGATTTTTAAGATTTCTATAAGAGCTTTAAGGGTTTTTCTATTTTTAGGGCTTTTGTTTTTCAATTTTTAGTTATTTTTGGTCTGTAATTAAAAGAGAATAAAATATGCTATATTTATTTTTTTTGGAATTTTTAGAGATGTTTTCGTATTTTTTTGGTATTTTCTAAGTTAAACAAGGAATACACAGGCCCCTTTTCATTTTTAATAAATAGGTTAAATGCAAAAAATGCCAATTAAAAACATAAGCACCAAGTATATGACATAAAGCATCTAATCCTATTTTTCCACATTTTTCTGAGCGCATTAGCTACTTCTAATAAATAGAGATAACACACACAGACACATGTCCTAGCATGGGCATAATAAAATAAACATCTGGGGGCATAGGTGAAATTTAGCCAAAAGTATATAACATTACTTGCATTTTATTGAACTATTCAGTAAATACAAAATCCATTGGGGTATCTATGCAATTTACCCATCACGTGGGACTACACATGACGTGGGCTGAGAGGGATCTAAATGCAAATATGATAAACTACAGGGGCCTTCCCAAAATTTTTACAAGATATATAACATCATTTACAATTTAATAGACTAAAAATAAATACAAATACAAGCAGGGGTGTCCCTACAATTTCACCACCCTACGTGGGACGGTATGTGAGGTGACGTGGACTGGACCTATTTGTAATTACAAGAAGCTCAGGGTCCTATATGCAAAATTTCCACTTATTTAACACTTTATACTTTATTTACAGGACTAAAGATTAAATACAAAAATGGTGTGGGGAGATATGCAATTTATCCAAAATAAGGTGCGGATCGGATGACGCTGGTAATCTCACTTGCCACATGTCGCTCATCCAGCGGCCGATGACGCTTCGTGAATCAACATCTGAGATTAGATCAACTGGGCTGATCGAACGCTGACGACTTGGCGTGATCCGACGGCTTTGCTGTGACCTGGCCTCTGCATCTGATCCGACAGTGCTGAAGCATCGAGGAAGAACAGGGGAAGAACTCACCTGAGGCGAGCTTCGATCCATCCTCCCTCGCGCCTCCGGTGTCCTTTGAAGCTCGAAGATAGTCCAAGAGTTGCATGCGGTGGTCCTCCGCGTGCTGGTGGAGGCGGAGCGCCTTGACGTTGACCGGAGCTCCTCCGCAAGGACGATGAAGCTCAAGAGTCCCAGGTGGCTTGATCATGCAAAATTCGACTCCATCTGGAGTCGTTTGACCTCCAGACTTGCAAGGAACGTTTGCAAGGCAAAAAGGCAGGTCCGGGCGCCTTATTGGGCGAGGTTGGACGGTAGGTGGAGTCGGTGGCACTTTTCCAGCAAACGGTGGAGGTGAAGAAATGGATCTCCAGATTCACCAAGGATTTGGGGAAACAGGAGTGCCTGGGGCGAAGGGAAGCGCAGAGGGAACGATGTGGGGGCGGAATAGATGATAGAGTGGTTGTCAGGGTGCGCAGTGGAGCTCGTCGAAGCTTAACTCCGGCGAAGTACTGGCAGATTAAATACACTAATCTAACCATCTACAAGCTAAACTAACTATTGGAAATAGAAGCTAAGATCAAGATTAAGAAAAGTAAATGAAAAGGACACAACTCTTATACCTGGGCTGACCAGGGACCAGGGTCGCCGGTAACGGCGGTCGTGGGTGTACCCCTTGCTCCTGGAGCTCAGCCAAGCATGGCAATAGATCCCCCTGTCATGAGGAAAAATCCAAGGTGTTGAACCAGGGCTCACAAGGATTTAATGGTGACCAAAATTGGAAAGAAACAAAGGTTTTATTTATAGACCTTGTTGAGCACCCTTGTTGACCGGCTAAAAACAATGATTTGGGCGTATGTACATGCCATTAGAGATCATGGCGTGTATGTACAATGATTACTGAGAATTTTGTATGAAGGGATCGAAGGTGATAGATGGATGTGGTGGCCGGGAAAAATGGTGCAAAATCGGGGAAAAGACACGCCATGTCAACTCAAAGGGTGGGGTCAAGTTGACTGAGGTCAACGAACAAAGCACCCTGATTGGGCCACCTAAGCCGCTAAACGACAAAACAAGGTATTTTATTAAAGAATAATTAATTTAAAATAGTAAACAATTTTATTAATTTTAAGTATAAAAAACGTTTATTATTTAATGTAGTATCTTATCATGAGTTTTATTTTTTTGACTTTATTTATTAGTAGTTAATTTTCAATAGTGTATTTATAGGTATATTCATCTATGTTTTATACATTTTTTATTTTGTATATTTTATTTTATTATTTTATTATTTTATTTTATATATTTTAACTTATTTTGTGAGTATAAATATATTTTTATTTTATTTTTAGGATGTTATTTGTACACTTAAATACTTAGGTGAGTATATTATGTAGGTATATTTAGAGGTATTTTACCTATGTTTTATAGACATCTTTTTATTTTAATGTATTTTGTTGAGTTTTATTTTAGTTTTGTATTTTTATTTGGTTATATATAATATTTACATTATTTGAAACATATAAAGAATAAGGAATAAAAGAATATGTTTTCCTTTTATTTTTATACAGGTATAATCATAGGTATTTTATCTATGTTTTCAAACAGATTTATTTTATTTTGCATTTCTCTTTTGATTTTATTCTAAGTTTAATATGCACATATGTTATAAATAATTATTTGCAAAATTATAAAAATATGAATTTGTAAAAATAATAAGGGATGAATAAATGAATATTTTAATCAGTAGAATGTACAATGAGGGCCCAAAACCTAACTTTCACTCAGTAACTCTGAAAAATATAAACCACCTCCATTAAATAGCTTTTGAAAAGTTATATACAATTAGATTTGATTTTGATATGTTTTGACTTTTATTTGAAAGATATGGGTCTGTGAAGTTTGATTTTTGGCTTTTTATTCTTTGTATGAAATGCACAATGTGTATTATTTTTGTACAAACTCAATTTTGTATTTTTATTTACATTATTATCTACAACTTTAATGTACAAAATTTCTTTATTTGATGAATAGAATAAAATTGGTGTCAAAAATGCATAATTAAAGAATAAATAAATGGCATTTTTATTCTATTTCTGGCCCTTATCTCCACCTACTTTATTCCTTATCGACCAACTCAATTCTTGACTTAGTCTCGGGGTTTAAGATCATGAAATATTTTCAATATTTCATTCCTTTTTCTTTTCTTCTCTTTATTCTATTTTGGCATTAAAAAAGTATTGTTTACACAATAAATGTAATGAATGATGGATGCCATTTTATACAGATTAATGCTATTTACATGCATTAGTTAGGGTTTTAAGGCCAAGATGATAAAATAAAGGTGATGAAATGGAGATTCATCACTTCTATACGTGAATCGTTCATAATGGTGGTGGAGGAGCAAGCAGTAGGCGATGCCACTTCTCACCTCTTAGTAACATAGGAGATCTCCATTAGAAGACAAGGTGAATTGTGATTAGTGATTATGAACCCCCCTAAAGGTTGTTGTGGTCTCGAGGTGTGAGGCATCTCAGAACCAATGGTTGGCTCGCCAATCGGTGTCTTAGGTTTAAAGAAGGGGTAGGACTCATATACCTCTTGATGGTTAAGATTATCGTCGGCTTTGTTGGTTGCCTTCAGGTAGTGTGTCCTCAAAGGTCAGGTGGTGTGTGTCCGATGCATAGAAGTCGATCGCTTGACTTTCAAAATAGATAGTTGCCTTAGCTGAGGCTAATAACAACTTCCCCAAAATGATAGGAGACTGGGTAAACTATCCTCGGTGCTCAATGTCAAGGATCGTAAAGACCACTTTAAGTGGAGCACTCTAGAAAGTAACGACAATTGAAATGGTCCCTCTCAATCATTTTACAGATCGATCAACTAGCTAAACAATCACTCTTGACTTCATGATTAGTATGAGTTTGAGCCTGTCAAACACGAAAGTCGGGAGGATATTGATTGATGAGTCATCATCAATCCTATCATGGATAAATGTGGTGTCTCTGATTTCACATTCAACTCTAGACAACTGCTTCACTTTGCGGCTCTTGGTCTTTCTCCTCATCACTAAGGAGGTATCCAAAGACACTAGATGTAACTCAATTTCGTACCACTTTCTACCCGTCCTCTTGGGTTTCAAACTCTTCTTCACAAATCTACAGAGTTCGGGCAGATGGCCTATGGCCTTTATCAAGGGAAGATCCATGATAACTTGCTTGCAGTATGCTTCCCGTTGGGTTTGGGTTTTTCTAATGTTTCATTTTTGACCTTTTTTCTAGGTGAAGGGGGAGTGCAAGGATGTAGATTGGAGGGTGGGGGTTAGTACAAGAGGGATGTAGAAGTGACTCCAGTTGTACATGATGTGTGGTCTTCCTAGTGTCTTCCAATTTTCCAACATCTAATCCGCTAAGTTCATGGTCCACTTCATAACCTTGGCTAGCGACGCAAGATTTAACTATATCAACGCCATTTTTAAATCTATCAACCAATGAATCGTATCTCATGACAAGTCTAGAAATATCATCCTCCATAGAGCTCTCATGACAAATCATGGGAGAAACCTGCACTATTGGAGGATCCTGCTGAGATATTTCGGTCTCATACTCAACATATCATGTCGATATGTAATCATGGGTCGAGTATGCATCATCAATGTGGCAGACAATGGTTAGAGCCTCATCTAGCGGTGTCAACAGACATGGGTACTTAGGAGTGAGGTCCTATATCCAATCCTCTATAGATGGAGGCTTTAATAATGGGTTTTATGCATGCCGATCAAGGTCAGCTTGATCACTCAGGTCAATTAAGTATGGAAAATCATTGGATGTAGACCTCTCCATCCAGTCGACTGTGGTATTTCCTAGGATCAAATCATGATGTGTAGAGGTGTAGCTCTGACCCATCCCATCATTCATAGATGGAGAAAATGGAGTCTGTGGGGGATGATATGTCTGCCAGTCATTTTTCTCAACAGTTGCTTGCCCTTCACATGCCATCTCTTCATAGATGGCAATCTCTTGTTTATCATAAGTGATAGCCCACGGTGTCTAGTGGGTGGAAGAAGGTGGCGTAGGTTAGATGACTAAGAAACAAAGAAATCGATCAAAGTTTCGACTTCATAGTTTGAGTGTGGTGGAACCGACCACGGGTAATGGTCTCTTGTGGGTGGTTGAGGATATATGGAAGAAAAAGAAAGTAACAATAGTCGATCTATGATGGAGGAGACCTAACTTGTGAAGTCTGAGTATGGAGATCAATAAGCCGACATCTTCGAAGAGAATATGAGGAAGCAGATCGATGCAGAAATGTACAAGTACACATAAAACAACACACATTGATGAACAAACCAATGCAAGGGCAAACCCTGGTTTCACCAACATAACACAATGATGGTTGTAAGAGTTTATCCTTTATCTTTTCAATTTTAGTTAAGTGACAAAACAAACTTGATTACTCAAACACACAGTGAGTAGCCTTGATGCCCAAATATGGTTCTATTACACCCCAATCAAGGTGACTATTAGCCTGGGCAACTGTGTTATATCAAGCCCCTAAGGATGAAATAAACTTACGTACCCAAAACATCTTTCTATGGTCAAAGGCAAGCGCTTGCATCTCCCAAACCTGCAAGTGTCAGATCTGGAAACTTAGGACGCAAGTCCATAGATTTGGGCTCTAATCCTTGAGTGTGCATCCTCACCCTCTCTTGTCTGGAGTGTACCTGAATCCAAGGACATGGTTTCTCTCCTGTAAGCAGTGATAGATTTTATTCCAATTTATTTAATCAATATAGTAAGCAGTCCATTGATTTTAATAGATGGTTATAACTTAGTTTGGAATGGTGAGCACAACATATCTACTGCTTGATCATTTTTCGATATTTCTTAGGTGAGAAAACCATGATAGAGAGAAGATGGAAAAGCCGATGCAAGGCGAGAAACTATAATATGCTGAGATTGAAGAAACTTATAGAGCTCCTCATAATGTACATGTAGGTATGCTAAACTGAATTGAAATTATTATACTAATGAATGCAAAATAGAAAATCACACCTACTCAAGTAGTTCTATTAGCGGGGAAGAACTATTTATTTGGTTAATGAGAACGTACTATGTGCGTCTTATTAAAATGAAATAGTGTGGTTCTAGGTTCTAGGATGCACAAACAATAAACATTAAGTAGTTCCACGAGTTTATGTGCAACCTAGAAACTACGACAAATTTGCATGAGCGTCAAATTTGCCTCTTTAATAATATAAAATAGTCGTAGTATAGGAGGCGAATGTGGTTCAACAAAAACTATAGTCCTTGAATTGCTGTGGAATATTTTTACTTAGCAAGTCTACCAAGGTCGAACACAGGGGAACAACTACCTAATATGTTTATCGAATTTCGATTCATGAAGCACAATGTGAGTTAATTTCAGTTTCAGGTCCATATGAAGAACTATGCTATTTACAAAGCAAAGCCATGATGCATGCAAATTTTTTTATTTATTTTTATGCAAGTTAAAGTGATGCATGAGCAAATGTGCAAGAGAATTTATATGCAGATTAAAGACTACAATTATACCCTAAAATTTATGAGCAACATAATAGAAATGAAATCAGTGTTAATTTAATCACAATCAATAAAAAGTGATCATCAAATCAAAGCAAGACAAGGATAGCAGGGTCCCATTTTTCACATAAAAATTCACTTCAATTAAAACAGTGGCAAATGAGATAATTTAACATGCTTAGAGGACAAAACAAGGATCAAAACGACACTAAAATCATGCAATTTGGACCTACGATGCTCAAGTTATGAAGAAAACAATGTAGGGGCATAATTGTAATAAAAATGCAGGAGAAATAAATGATAAATATTACATTTACGTCCCTAGAGGGACCTAAATGCAAATAAAGAAAATCGCCTGGGCCCAAGTGTAATTTTTCCTTATGCACAGGGACCTTTTTGTAATTTCTGAAAAGTTGAAGGGCTTCCCTGCAAAATACCTAGGCACGCACGTGCGACACGTGCCTGGGGACCATTCTACAAATCTTCAAAGTATCAGGGTCTTTTGTGCAATTTACCCAGGCGCACCTAGGCTCAGGACAGCTCCTGTGGCTCAGGACACGTGGCGAAGTCTGGAGGTTCGGCTCAAGGTTTGGTCCACCCGAGCCTATAGGTTCAGCGTGGAGGCTCGGATGGATTCTGGAGTCTCCACGTGGTATCATCCTAGCCGCACGATCCTGGTGATCGGACGACACCTGTACTTTCATCCTCCTCCGTAGTCCGCCGGTGAAGGCGGGTCTCCGGGGACTCGATGGAGCTCTGTCGTGCCCTGCGAGGTCCTCTGATGGTCTGAGAAGATAGCCCGGACTCTCGCGAAGCAGCTGGTGACGTGGCGATGCTCCGGCAGCGAATGGATGGGCTGATCAATGGCGAGCCACCGGTGGCGGAGGAGAAGATCGGAGCGCATGTGCTAACTCCGGTCATTGACGTCTTGAGCACCTGCAGATGTTAGGAATAGTTGAAGCATGCTCGTGCGTGAATTAGAGTGGAGTGTAGGGTGAGTGGAGGTCCAGTGGGGCGGAGGGAGCGGAGGACCTGGGGTGTCTTCTCCGGCGGAGCAGAAGGAGACATGACTCGGAGTGGTTGGGGTTGTGAAGAAGAAGGGAATGTTCGGCGAGGATCAGAGTGATATGGTGGAGATGTTGGAGTAGTCAGAGGAAAGTGAACGATGATGGGTATGAAGGGAAAATTAGGAGAAATAGAGGGAAAATTGCCTTGCCTGAGCAAGGCGAATTGCGGAGGGGGTAGCTTGGGCTGAGGCTTAAGAGAGCCTCGGGTCATCGCCCGGCTAGGTCAGCTGGGCCTCGGAGCTTGGTAGAGCCAGGTGACATCCGCAGCATGGCCAAGATGACTGTGGGTCGACACCGGGCGAGAGTCATTGTCGCCTTGGCGCCCTGCCCTCTCCGTTGTCACCGGAGGGGCGGGGGAGGCTGGGCTCAAGCCTAGAAATGGTGGACGCATTTGAATGTGGCGGAGGAGGTGGTTAAATAGGCGGAGGAGGTGGGTAGATATGGTAATGGCGAGGCGTTTTGCATGGTGGTTTTAAGGGTGTGGGAGTAATGGTGGAGGATGATGGTGATCGCACGAGGATGGTGGAGGATAGGGCTTAGTGGAGCAGCCATTAGGATGCGGAGGGAGGTTTGGAGGCGCCTTCCAAAGCAGGAAGGGTTGCGGATGTGCTACATGCGTAATGTCTGCGGAGGAGGACCAACGGGAGGAAGAAGATGATGATCGAACCGTTGGAACTCTCGATCCAACGGCTGTAATGGGTGCGAGAATGGAGGGTGGAGATCAGATCCTTAGAATCTGATCGTGTGGCTAGGAAATAGGTGGGGGCGAGTGGTTAGGATGGAGATGTGGGGGAGATCCAATGGCTGAGAACGAAGGAGTGACGTGGAGCATTGAGGGACATCGAATGAGATATGATTGAACGATAGAGGTAGAAGGGAGACGTGGCGCGAGGAGGAGCGTTGGATGATGGAGAAATCAGATGGCTGAGGTTGGGGTGCTAACGAGCGGTTAGGATTTGATCTGGAAGCTCGATCTGACGGCTGGAAAGTGAAGCGGAGTGGACGGTGGGGATCGAGGCGCTAGTGGACGGATCGGATTAGATCAGGCGAGGATCCAACTGCCTGGAAAAAGGGGGGACGTGGAGTGCGAATGACCGTGTGATAGGGAGTAGATCGGGTGGCTGTGGATGAGGCGCGAGGTAATGGTAGGGATCTGATCTGAGATCAGATCCAAGGGCTATAAGTGGGCGAAGGATGAACGGTTCAGATGAAGGCAGAATGGAGGAGATCGGATGGTCAGGAAGAGTGCCAGGTGGCGGAAGGAGGAGCGGCCACGTGGACGGCCCAGAGGACGCCACGTGGCCCAATCAGAAAATTCAGAATGATAAATACAAAGAAAAATATAAAATAAATAGCTAGAGGTAAAATTAGGAAAACGTCAAAACATGAAAGTTTCTCGTCTCGATGAGATCTACAACTTTCACGTTGGTCAAAAAACCAAAAGAGGTCATTTGCACAAAATGTATTTTTGAGGGTATTTTTAGGGGGATAAAAACACCGATTTTTATCTTTGAGATGTTTTTGTATTTTTTAATCTTTTTAAATGGTCAGTGAATTATAGACAATTATTCCACCTAATTTTTAGGGGTTTTTGAACATAAAATAAATATAGAATAATAAGGGACATTAAATACAAATAATTAAGGACTAATTATACACAAAATGATACAGGATAATAATAAAGAATTGATGGGTATTTTTATTGGATTGATTAAGAAGGGGGTTTAATTTGTGGCTTTTAGCATGATGAATACGAGATTCATCATACCCCTATACTTAAACCATGCTCGTCCTCGAGCATCTAAAGAATGAAGGAGTCGGATTAATTCCTGACAGTGCACGTGAAAAAATCAAGGCTTAATCTTTCAAAGACCCTTAATTTAAGAGATCCTAAAATTTCGTGTTTATCCAAGCCTTAGTCAGAAGGAATCCAACTTCTCTGATTATCAGATTCTCTTTTTGTACATATAATATAAGGATATGAAATTTAGTGTACTGCATTTCATGAGAGTCGAGTCGAGGCATCACTCAAAGTTCCAGTCCCAAAGATTCTCCTCTAGACTTAATCCTCTATACTAGGAAATAAATCTATTCTTGCTTCAGTCAACCGTCTCATTAGTTTATCAGACTTGAAATGATGATGGACGACCAGATGATGGAGGTAATGGGATTGTGTCTATTTTTCTCACCCTCACATTGGAATAGGGGGCCTCTCGAGTGCCTTTTTACTCAACACATGTAAATTTTAATATTGTTGATCAATGTGTCCGTCAAAAGAGTTGGAGTCGTCTGCACTTGTTTTTCTGGGAGTACACCGGGGTGTGTCTTTTCTGAGTATCTAAGATATCTTTGACACTCAGACTTGTATCGCTTACGATGCAGGGCCCTTTTTGTGGTGTCAGCCCGACTCCTTGGTCCTAATTAGCGCTTGGTCCAAGTGGACACTTTGAAAATGTTTGGGAGCGCTCGCCATTGGTGGAAGCTCATTAGTAATTTGACTTTGGTATTAGAGCTTTTTCTTTGACATTTCATTTCTTTTGTTGGCTAGCTCCACTGCTTTTACCAAAAATTGGCGCACACTGATCAACAATTTTCATTAAGTTTCATCATACCCTGGCACATAGGTAAATATCAAAGAGATAGCATAAGAATATTGTTCACATATTGGCTAGGGTTTTGCTGACACTCAGGGTTTTGAAGCCTTCATTAATTTTATCCCATCCTCGAATATCATTAGATCGGGTCTAAACTCAAATCCCTGGTCCTAGTTCCTCAAGTGATATCTCAACTCAATTCATCAATCATGCAGTTGTGGAAGTAACTGTAGTGATCATATATCTTTTTGAAGGTAGAGATGAAGAGTGTAATATAGCACTCAAATCTTTCAAACTAGGGAAGTATGGATATTTAAGTCTTAAAAACCCTAATGTCAAAGGCATGTTAACTCAGACTCTCAAGATCACAGAAATCCAGTGTCCTCAAAATCCTCAAGCCTTGAGCGAATGTTGTGAATGTGTTAGGAATACACCAACTCCTTAGGTTAGTGATTTTTTTGTGTGATTTTTGTCTTTTGCAGATTTTTATGGTTTTTTTAATTCCTCGGAGAGACAATGACTGGCCCAGGCTCAAATAAAAGTTTCCACTCTCAGCCAGTATGAGCGTAAGTACGAGCCGAGACTCGTGTTACTTAAGGACGGGGCCAAATGCGATGTCCTCTAAACCATCCACTCTGCTAAGGGAGACTGAGGTTCCCTCACTGAAAATGTCTACTTAGCCTAGTAGTCAGAGTCAAATTCCAAGAAAGATTTTTAATTTAATTTTTTTTCAAATTTTTTAAAGGACTAATTACAAAAATTAAACCCTCGATTTTAATAAACAATTTTTACAAGGTTTTTACGAAACTCAGTTCACCAGTTTACCAAAACCCACCCAAAAATAAAATATACAAAAATTTAAAACGCGAGCTAAGGCTAAAGTAAATATACAGTAATATATGGTATACCCCCCTATACTTAAAGTTTGCTATGTCCCCATAGCACAAGTGCTATGAAGCCAAGGCTCGATTCAAATATCGGGTGATATAGCGGAACTGAGGGGGAGGGTCCCCCTATACTTAGGCCAAAATCGACCTAAGTACAAGAAGACAGAATGAGGGAGGGATGAGCAGGCAGGTTCCCCCTATATTTAGGCTGCAAATAGCCTAAGTAAGGTCTGAATTAGGGGGGAGGGTGTTCTATGATACAAGGGTGAGGGGGAGGGGTTTCGTGAAATACACACACACACACACAGAGAGAGAGAGAGAGACAGAGAGAGTGAAATATACAGGGAGAGATGGTGGGGGGAGTGTGTATGTGCAAGTGTAGGTGTGTGTGTGTGGGGGGGGGTAGATCATCAAGTGATCTTTTTTTTGTACAACATGCAAAACTGGAAATAAATATGCAGATGCAAGTTTCTTTACAATATGCAATACAGGTTGTCTGATCTAAAACTCCTAAAATTTCTTCCCGAATTCTTTTGCGGCCTTTTCAGCGGAAGCTCCCGACTTCACGCCTCCATGAGGATCAAGCGTCCTCGATCATCATGGGCCCTGCCACAAAAGAGAAAAGTTAGACACACTAAGAAATTAAATCAGCAGATGCAAAAATTGATGCATGAAACGAGGACCTAAAAATTATCAACAAAGAAAATCAAAATTCAATGATTAAGCAAAGCCGTGTCCCCGACAACGACGCCATTTGATGAACGTGAAATTCACCTCTTTAATAATGGATAATAATCGTAGTATAGGAGGCGAATGTGGTTTAGCAAAAACCACAGTCCTTTGAATGCTGTGGAATATTTTTACTTGGTAAGTCTACCAAGGTCGAACACAGGGACACGACTACCTAATATGTTTATCGAATTTCGATTCATGAAGCACAATGTGAGTTAATTTTAGTTTCAGGTCCATATGAAGAACTATGCTATTTACAAAGCAAAGCCATGATGCATGCAATTTTTTTATTTATTTTTATGTAAGTTAAAGTGATGCATAAGCAAATATGCAAGAGAATTTATATGCAGATTAAAGACTACAATTATACCCTAAAAATTATGAGCAACATAATAGAAATGAAATCAGTGTCAATTTAATCACAATCAATAAAAAGTGGTCATCAAATCAAAGCAAGACAATGAGAGCAGGGTCCCATTTTTCACATAAAAATTCACTTCAATTAAAATAGTGGTAAATGAGACAATTAAACATGTTAAGATGTAGAGGACAAAACAAGGATCAAAACGACACTAAAATCATGCAATTTGGACCTACGATGCTCAAGTTATGAAGAAAATAATGCAGGGGCATAATTGTAATAAAATGCAAGAGAAAAAAATGATAAATATTACATTTAGGTCCCTGGAGGGACCTTAATGCAAATAAAGAAAACCGCCTGAGCCCAAGTGTAATTTTTCCTTATGCACGGGGACCATTTTGTAATTTCTGAAAAGTTGAAGGGCTTCCCTGTAAAATACCCAGGCACGCACGTGAGGCACGTGCCTGGGGACCATTCTGCAAATCTTCAAAGTATCAGGGTCTTTTGTGCAATTTACCCAGGCCCTCACGTGCGGTAGGGGTGCACATGGATCGGATAAAATCCGTAATCCGATCCAATCCGTTGTCATTGGATTGGATCGGTTTGGATCTATAAGTCTAATGGATCGGATTGGATTGAACTTTTACAAATCCGTTCATTTATGGATTGGATCGGATTAATGTCAAAATCCGATCCGATCCAATCCGTTAATCCGTTAATAAATAAATATATAATATATAAAAATTTATTTATTGTTATTAGAGCATGTCATATATTTAATTTTATTTGAAAGCTATGTGTAAATATCCAAGCTACTCACATTTATAGTTTACACCCAATCGTACTTGTTAGAAACCCCCTTAGCCCACCCCATCAGTTGGTTTAAAAAAAGAATAGTTACCCGCAGTGTCCTTCACGTCCTTCCATTTTTTCAAAGAAAACATCTTTCTTAAAAAAGCATACCTAAACTCAAAACCCCCTTTGGGCCCCTTTCAAACGAAACACCCACCCGGACGTCACACCTCTCCTCCCTCGAAAGTTGCCACCCTTGTCTCCAACCGCGCATATGCTGTCGGATCTCCCTCGTGTATGCGCAACCAAACCTCCATCATGCACGGCATCCAAACCTCGTCCTCGGCTCTCTTAGACCTCCCTCACGCTGCAGCCAAGCACCTTAGGCGTCTCTTTCCAACATCGTACCATCGTGCACGGTCCTCACTCCAAACCTCCCTCGTGCATAACCCTCCCTCTCGCGTAGTCAAGCAGGTCGGTTGCAGGTTAGTTGTAGTTCTTATTTGATATGCACAAACTTGCAATTTTATTAAAAGTCAACGCGATACTTCTATAATTTCTACAAATTATAGGTACGTTATGTATATTTAATTATACAACTATTGTTCATACTAAATCAATAGCAAGCATATTTTTTTTGTTTTCCAAAAATAACTATCATTTTCTTTAATACTCTCAATTTTACTACCATGATTCAAATGTTGAGGTCTAATGTGCTACAAACTTAATCACGGCCTATGATGTGATAGTAGGTGAGCATTAAAAATCCGATCCAATCCGATCCAATCCGTGATCCGATGGATTGGATTGGATTGGATTTGCATGTTTAATGGATTGGATTGGATTGGAAAAATAAAAAATCCGTTGAGTATGGATTGGACACGGATTAAGCCAAAATCCGATCCAATCCGATCCACGTGCACCCCTAACGTGCCGTGCACGTGAGGCAACTAGGCTCGGGACATCTCCTGTGGCTCGGGACACGTGGCGAAGTCTGGAGGTTTGGCATGAGGTTTGGTCCACCCGAGCCTATAGGTTCAGCGTGGAGGCTCGGATGGAGTCTGGAGTCGCCACGTGGTATCATCCTAGCCGCCCGATCCGGGTGATCGGACGGCACCTGTACTTTCATCCTCCTCTGTAGTCCGCCGGAGAAGGCGGGTCTCCACCGGACTCGATGGAGCTCCGTCGTGCCCTGCGAGGTCCTATGATGGTCTGAGAAGATAGCCCGGACTCTCGCGAAGCAGCTGGTGACACGGCGGTGCCCCGGCAGCGAATGGATGGGCTGATCAATGGCGAGCCACCAGTAGCGGAGGAGAAGATCGGAGCGCATGTGCTAACTCTGATCATTGACGTCTTGAGCACCTGCAGATGTTAGGAATAACCGAAGCGTGCGTGGACCTGGGGTGGAGTGGAGGGTGAGTGGAGGTCCAGTGGGGCGGAGGGAGCGGAGGACCTGGGGTGTCTTCTCCGGCGGAGCAGAAGGAGACGTGACTGGGAGTGGTTGGGGTTGTGAAGAAGAAGGGAATGGTCGGCGAGGATCGGAATGATATGGTGGAGATGTTGGAGTAGTCGAAGGAAGGTGAACGATGATGGGTATGAAGGGAAAATTAGGAGAAATAGAGGGAAAATTGCCTTGCCGGAGCAAGGCGAATGGCGGCGGGGGTAGCTTGGGATAAGGCTTAAGAGAGCCTCGGGTCATCGCCCGGCGAGGTCAGCTGGGCCACGGAGCTTGGCGGAGCCAGGTGACATCCGCAGCACGGCCAAGATGACCGTGGGTCGACACTGGGCGAGAGCCGTTGTCGCCTTGACGCCCCGCCCTCTCCGCTGTCACCGGAGGGGCAGGGGAGACTGAGCTCAAGCCTAGAAATGGTGGACGCGTTTGAATGTGGCGGAGGAGGTGTTTAAATAGGCGGAGGAGGTGGGTAGATATGGTAATGGCGAGGCATTTTGCATGGTAGTTTTAAGGGCGTGGGAGTAATGGCGGAGGATGATGGTGATCGCGCGAGGATGGTGGAGGATAGGGCTTAGTGGAGCAGCCGTTAGGATGCGGAGGGAGGTTTGGAGGCGCCTTCCAAAATAGGAAGGGGGGCGGAGGTGCAACATGTGTAACGTCTGCGGAGGAGGACCAACGGGAGGAAGAAGATGATGATCGAGCCGTTGGATCTCTCAATCCAACGGTTGTAATGGGTGCGAGAACGGAGGGTGGAGATCAGATCCTTAGGATCTGATCGTGTGGCTAGGAAATAGGTGGGGGCGAGTGGTTAGGATGGAGATGTGGGGGAGATCCAATGGCTGAGAACGAAGGAGTGATGTGGAGCGTTGAGGGACATCGGATGAGATATAATCGAACGACAGAGGTAGAAGGGAGATGTGGCGCGAGGAGGAGCGTTGGATGATGGAGAGATCGGATGGCTGAGGTTGGGGCGCTAACGAGCGGTTGGGATTTGATCTGGAAGCTCGATCTGACGGCTGAGAAGTGAAGCGGAGTGGACAGTGGGGATCGAGGTGCTAGTGTACGGATCGGATTAGATCCGGTGAGGATCCAACAACCTGGAAAAAGGGGGGGCGTGGAGTGCGAACGCCGTGTGATAGGGAGTGGATCGGGTGGCTGTGGATGAGGCGCGAGGTAATGGTGGGGATCTGTTCTGAGATCAGATCCAAGGGCTAGAAGTGGGCGAAGGCTGAACGGTTCAGATGAAGGCGGAATAAAGGAGATCGGATGGTCAGGAAGAGCGCCAGGTGGCGGAAGGAGGAGCGGCCATGTGGACGGCCCAGAGAGCGCCACGTGGCCCACTCAGAAAATTCAGAATGATAAATACAAAGAAAAATACAAAATAAATAGTTAGAGGTAAAATTAGGAAAAAGTTAAAACATGAAAGTTGCTCGTCTCAACGAGATTTACAACTTTCATGTTGGTCAAAAAACCAAAACAGGTCATTTGCACAAAATGTATTTTTGGGGGTATTTTTAGGGGGATAAAAACACCGATTTTTATCTTTGAGATGTTTTTGTATTTTTTAGTCTTTTAAAGGGTCAGTGAATTATAGACAATTATTCCACCTTATTTTTAGGGGTTTTTGAAGATAAAATAAATACAGAAAAATAAGGGACATTAAATACAAATAATTAAGGACTAATTATACACAAAATGATACAGGATAATAATAAAGAATTGATGGGTATTTTTATTGGATTGATTTAGCAGGAGGTTTAATTTGCGGCTTTTAGCATGATGAATACGAGATTCGTCAGTGGGTGGCACTTCTCCGGCGAACGACAGAGGTGGAGAAGTGGATCTCCAGATTCACCAAGGATCTAGGGGAACGAGAGTGCATGGGGCGAAGGGAAGCACAAAGGGAACGATGTGGAGGCGGAATAGATGACTGAGCGACTGTCATGGCGCGCGGAGGAGCTTGCCAGAGCTCAACTCCGGTGAAGTACGTGCGGATTAAATTACGCTAATCTAACTGTCTACAAGCTGAACTAAATATTGGAAATAAAAGCTAAGATCAAGATTAAGCAAAGTAAATGAAAAGGACACATCTCTTATACCTGGGTTGACCAGGGAGCAGGGTCGCCGGCGATGACGGCTGTGGGTGCACCCCTGGAGCTCGGCCAAGCGTGGCAATTGATCCCCCTGTCACGAGGAACAATCCAAGGTGCTGAACCAGGGCTCGCAAGGCTTTACTGGTGACCAAAATTGGAAGGAATAACAGAGGTTTTATTTATAGACCTTGTTGAGCACCCTTATTGACCGGCTAAAAACAATGATTTGGGCGTATGTACATGCGATTAGAGATCATAGCATGTATGTACAATGATCAATGAGCATTTCGTATGAAGGGATCGAAGGCGATAGATGGATGTGGTGGCTGGGAAAAATGATGTAAAATCGGGGAAAAGACACGCCATGTCAAATCAAAAGGCGGGGGTCAAGTTGAACAAGGTCAACGAACGAAGTGCCCTGATTGGACCTCCTAAGCCGCATAATGACAAAACAAGGTATTTTATTAAAGAATAGTTAATTAAAAATAGTAAATGATTTTATTAATTTTTAAATATAAAATAAAAGATGTTTATTCTTTAATGTAGTATTTTATTATGACATACTTTTGGATCCAGTGAGTGTAGGAGACCAGAGGAGGGCAGAATTGGCAGCCCTAGAGGAGCTTAGAGATGCAGCCTTTTCGAGCAGCCTATAGTTCAAGGAGAGAGTGAAGGAGTGGCATGATTCTCATATCAGCCACAAGCAGTTTAAGCCAGGATATAGAGTATGGTTGTTCGATGCCATGCTTAGGTTATTTCCAGGGAAGTTACAGAGCAAATGGAAGGGACCATACATGGTCCGAAAGGTACATGACAATGGAAGCATCGACATATATGAGATGTCATCTGAGTCTACATTTCGTGCTAATGGGCAGCGGCTCAAACCATATCTAGATTGCCACTTGGTTGTACCCGGAGTACCCGTCCAGAAAGCAGAAGAACTCCTTGACGACTAATCTTTCCAGAACCTGATCAATGAATGGTAAGGGGAAGTGGTCCTTCTTCGTTGTTGCATTAAGACAGTGGTAGTCAACACACACCTGCCAGGATGTCAGTACCCGAGTAGATATATCCTCTCCTATGTCATTTGTAACCATAGTAAGCCCTGACTTCTTTGGAACTACGTGCAAGGGGCTCACCCATTTTGAGTCAGAGATGGGGTAAGTGAAGCATGTGTCACACCATTTCATGATTTCTTTCATGACAACATCCCAGAGATTCGGATTAAGTATTCTTTGGAATTCGCGGGACGGCTTGGCATCTTCCTCCAAGTAAATATGGTGTGAACAAAACGCATGATTTATCCTGCGGAGATCTGATACATGCCATCCAAGTACCTTGTAGTTCTTTTGTAGAACCTCGAGGAGTCGAGATTCTTGTTCCGGAGTCAGCCTGCTGCTGATGATGACCGGGTACATGTTTCCTTCACCCGCAAGGAAGGCATACTTCAGGCCTACTGGAAGTGGCTTGAGTTCTGGTTCCGATCTGGCCAACTTGTTAGTCACTTCAGAGACTGTACCAGTTGTAGGATGTGCTACTTGAACTTTGGCCGAGCTACTTCCCTCATTACTTTGTTGAGATTCTGTTAATGTGTCGAATAGTTCTGCACTCGACTCACCGTGTTCGGCATGGAGTGAATCATTGGGGTCAAAAAGGTGCATCAACACACTGGATTCTGTCTCCCAAATATCATCGGAGCATACATCAACTGTGCTTTCCAAGTTCTCCTCCAGAGAGAGGATTTCTTGGGTCCATGGATCGTCTAAAGAGAGTAGTGTATCTCTAATTTCCTCCATAAAGTCACAGTCTGCTGCATGGCTCTCATCAGTCACGACTTTCGGCTCGCTGATCATGTCTATCGTGATTCTCTTGATGTCCGAGCTGAACATGATCTTGCCAGACTCATAGTCAACCACGACTTCTAAGGTGCGCAAGAATGGCTGGTCAAGGATGATAGGAGTCTGGAGTAAGGGTGCAGGGGAGTCTATATCAAGGACTACAAAGTCGACTGGGAAACGCATTTCTCACACCTTCACCACAACGTCTTCCAAAAGACCTCTAGGTTGCTTGATGGATCGATCAACGAACTGAAGGATCATTCGTGTCTGCTTGAGTGAATCTAGCCCAAATTCTTTCAATAGTGACGAGGGCAGAAGGTTGATGGAAGAACCACTGCCAAGCAGAGTGTGCTCGAAGACTTGATCAAAAATCTTGCAACTGATAAGAGGTGCTCCTTTGTCATGCTTCTTCTGTGGGAGGTTGCTGACAGCTGCTACTGTGGCCAAGGTGAGAACATGCTTCTCGATTTGTTTGCATCTGTTCTTTCGTGCAGGGCGACGCTTGCTTATACATGCTTCTTTCAAACCTTTCTTCGCAGCTGGCATGTATTACATGACCTTCATCAGAGGAATCTCAATAGTCAAGTTATTAATGATATCCACAACTCCAGGATCAGACAATGCACTTTTTCTTTTTGCATTTTTTTTGGATTTGTTTATCGCATCAGGAAAAGGAATATGTACATTTTTGGAATCCAAATTGGAGTTCTTATTTACAATAAAATCATCGTCCACAAAATGTTGTACATCCGGGTTAAAAAAAGTGTACAATCTAGAAATTGAGGTGTTGGTGATGGTGGACGGGCAAAAAGTAGGGCCTCCGTGTCGTCAGCTGGCGGCTCCTCCAAGGCTGGCGCGGCTTCACTTCGGCGACGATCTTCTTTTTGTTCTTTTTGCTTTTGTTGTTTTTTTTGTTCTTTTTGATGATGGTGGCGAGTGGCAGCTGGAATGGCTCCTCCTTCTTCTTCTTCCTCACCCGTCCCTGTAGCTGGCACGGTTGATGCAGAAGATGACGATTCACCTGAAGCTTTATTCTCCCCTTTGTTGGTGGCAAGCGGAGGCAAGACCCTACCGCTCTTGAGAGTTACATCATTAGATAAAATAATAGTGCAATCATCTGACTCTATAGGCATAAACAAGACATCACATTCTACCTGCTCCTTTTTGAAGCTGTTGGGGTTAGCTTCGACCTGCGTCGGAATGGTAGTTTTAGTGGCGGTCAGGTCATCCAACTTCCTTGTCATTTCTGCTAGGCCTTTGACAAGATGGGCCAAACAATCCAAGGTCGGGTTCATAGGATTTATCTCAGAAGATTCAGCGTGCAGACCACGCTGTTGCTGCGGGTGAGGGAGTTGAGGCAATGACTGCTGGTGATGCTGCGGTGGTGGAGGAAGCCGAAACTGATTGTAGGAGGGAGGAGGGTACTGATGATACTGAGGGGGTGGGGCAGCCGTATACTTATGATAAGGCGGCTGATGGCGGTATGACAGCTACTGGTAGTGTTGGTTCTGCCTCCATTGGTTGGCATACTGGGGAGGCTGGTGATACTGTGGCAGCGGCTGTGAGGACTGCCCAAAACGACCACCCTATGGTTGGTGGTACTGCCTGTTGGCTTGTTGTTGGCCCTGTGGGTGTCCGGTAGGACGAGCCAATCACACATCATAGCTCCATACCCCATTTACTTCTTGGATCAAGGGTGGTGGTGGGAAGCTGGATCTGACGTCTGGAGGAAATTTGGTTGGTAGACAACCATCTGCTACTGCGGCTGGCCCTGGTCGGGTGTCTGCACGTAATACACATGTTGGACTGCCGGTGGCTGCTAGCTCGACTGAGGCTGATGTGGAGGTGATGGATCGTCCTTCTTCTCAGCTGGAGCATCTAGAGATGGTGTTGCTGACTGGACAGAGTTGATGGTGCCTACAAGCAGCTCCAACTGCTTGGTAATCTGATTAGTTTATTGAGATTCTGCGTCCTCTTCTCGATCACAATGAGTTTCTCAAGGTCCTATGATCTCTTCTCAATGACATCAACCTTCGAGAGGTGGCCCCTGATAATGCTAAGGTTGGAGCTCTCATATCTCTCCGCCTCTCAGGACGTTGACATGTGTACATGCTTCTGGAGGATCTAGGGTTGCTTCTGAACACCTTGGATGAAGAGAGGGTGGCCTCTCCTTATGCCATTTCTTCAAAAATCTTCCAGACAACATCTTCATCCTTGTTAAAGTGTGAGCCCCTACATGCTGCGTCAGTGAGCCTTTGACTTTCTACATATAGGCCCCCGAAGAAGTATTGGACTAAGCTGGTCCTTGGAATCTCTTGGTGAGGGAATTTCTCCTGCAGATCTGTGAATCTCTTACAGGCTTCATGGATACTCTCATGTGCACCCTGAGAGAAATTGCTGATTCGGGCTCACATCTGATTGAGCCGACCGAGAGGGTTAAACTTGTGTACGAATGCGGACTTTAGCTCCTCCCAAGTTGTCACAACCTTCTCCAGATGGTTGACCCAGTAGAGGGCCTTGTCCTGTAGACTGAATGGGAATGCCATCATCTTCACTATGTGAGGGACATTGGGGTAATGAGTAGTACGACAGATGCGTGAAAACTACTGGAGATGAATGTACGGCTCTTCACTATGTTCCCGTGGAAAAAGGGAGAAGAGCGAGGAACTGAGGCTTTAGCTCAAAATAAGCGTGTACCAGTGGTATGCGGATCCACTCGGTCATCTGTCTGTCTCCAGAGTTGTATGTCTCTTTCAGCGTTGGTTTGGGCCTTCCTTATTCAGGCTCTTCCTCATCTGGGTTATCACGAGGTCCTCCACCTCCTCCTCCTTGTCTGCCTCATCCTCCTTCAGGTCTGTTCATCCCGTCATTCAGCATTTCCTGAAATGCAGTCTGTGCGAGGGCTTGCTATGTCAGTTGTTGCTGGATAGCGTGGATAGATGCCAACAACTGTACATTGACCTGATTCTGATCAGGAATCTGTACTTGCTCTGGCTGAGGGGGCTGCTGACCCTTGGCCTTTCCTTGAGGAGCCATCTCAGGGTCTGAATCTGAGGAAATGAATTTTGGATTGGGATCCAGGGCTTGGTTTGTCTTTTATCTGCAAGATAAGAGAATCCCAATCAAACCACTTGCAATTGAATCCTGGCTGCCATGATGAATATGGAATTAAGGTCAACTCCAGGGTGTTGTGAATGAAAAAGGATATGGATTGTAATCGACTTTTATTCACAATGGAGAAAGTGGGACAAGAGTGGTCCCGGTTTATTGGATGGTCAAGAGAAGGGTAGAAAACGAAGAGTCTGGAGATCAACCGCAAAGTCTGGATCGGGTTCTCTGAAATCGCCTCGAATTATTGGCAAAGTCGAGTCCATGAAATAGATGTGGGTGTCGATGGGATCTCGATTGAACCATCCATGGATCGCCCTCGCGAAGCAAGAGAGGAGTAGATATAGGAAGAAAGATACTGCGATCAACGAGAAATAAATTGGAATGCAAAATAATAGAAAGGCTCAAACTGAGCGGGGGTCAAAGGGAGAAACATATGACAAAATTTGTGCAAGTGCATGGGACTTGATCTTTGAACCTTAATCTATATCCATAAAAATACAATACAAAATTGGGTTCACCAACTCATGCCATGTGAAGCCGTAAAGGTTCGGCTACTTATTACCTTTTCAGTTTTAGGGTTGTTATTTCAGGCATATCTTATTACAAGTCCTTAGCACGCTAACCCTATCGGAGAGAGAGTACTACCAGAAAAGTATCTCGCACTTGTCCTCCTCCTTTGTAACCTGTAGTCTGTACTTTTTGAGGTCCTTGTAACCATTCTTGGATCCCGACTCAGCCAAAGAAATAGAGGGAGGAAGTCGATAGGCGAAACCAATACTTCAGTTCTCGCTCGGAACAGAATCATCCGTGAGCGTGCAAGAACCTACTCAGACGCAAACCGATGAGACAGCCCGTGAAGGCGTGACCTATGCTCAATATTCAGACCATGTCGATGTTCCACACAATGCGGGAACACCATCGTTGATAGAAGCGCCATTACTTCAGAAGTCCAGGCGATACACAAGGTAGTTACAGACTGGGATTTGGGCTCTATTCCTTATGGAACGTACCTCGCTTATGGGAGGGGTTTTGGTCCCCTCCGAAAGTATCTGAAAATAGTGAGGGCTTTATGAACCCCGAACAATGATCGTCCATCACGGATTTTAATTAAGGTCAAAGTTTATTTCGTAGTCCCCTTGTTTTAATTTTGGGGTTTTCACTTTTTTTGAGTCTGTTTTCATAAAAGCGCCTAATGTTTTAGTAGATTTCCATTTAACTCCTAGGTGCTCAAAATCAGAGGGAGATAGCGGAAAAGTCGTTCAAGTCGATTCAATGATGCAAATCTCATCATTGAACCTAATGATGCATGCTGAATTAGAAGACTTGCAGTGCATCCCAGCTCTCTCCATGTGGTGTGCAGAATAGAGTTTTTAAATCTATCTACATGGCGGTGTGCAATCGATAAAATAGCCCTAAACAGTAGCGGCTATTAATCATGAAGAACCAATTTGTTAGTTATTTAGAAATGAGACCAATGTCCGGTCTCTGATGCCGATCGATGCCGGCCACAACGGGTCCTTCACGCACTATATATGACCTCTAGAGGCACGCGGTCTCAGATCTGAATTACTAACCTTATTAATTTGACTAGATCCATACGTGAGAGACTATAGGAACATACATTCTTAATAAGGTGTGGACCTAGTTATCGAGTCAAGCAACCTAAATCTAGGAGCTTCATGCATACAAAACAAAGTAAAATTAGGTGGAAAGCTCAAAACAACGGAAAATAAAATAAAAGAAGGCGAGAAAACGTGAAAACTGCAATGAAGCCCCCAGGTGAACAGACACCCAAGCACTGGACCTCACTGTGAAGAGTAGAGTCCAAGTTATATTACATGCCAAAATTGTCTCTCTCACCATAAATTACACGAATGAACGTTTAAATTAAATCTAAGCTAATTTGCTATTTTTGCTTCCTTGGTGCTCTCTCCAGCTAGTCATAATGAGAAGACCGGTCTCCTCCAAGCTTGGCTACATCGGCCTCCTAAGAAGTCGTCCTCACATGGCGGGCCCTCGCAACAAAGTCGCAAAAAGATGACATTAGCATATATAATCAAATAATCAAATCACTAAATATTTACAAAAGCAATGAATATTTGCAAGAATAATCAAAGAATTAATTGCAAATAAATTAATGAATATTTACAACAATGAATCAATAAATCAGATAAATGACTGTACATAAATGACTAGTGACAATAGGCTACGCTCATTGCTCCCCGGCAACGACGCCATCTGATAAACGAGAAAAGATCAAGGGTTGTATTAATTCACAAGGTGGATCAATAGTCGATGAGTTGATCACTCAACCTTCCTCGGTTAGTCAGCAATTAACCCACAATATAATATTAAAGCAATGAAGAACACAAGTAAGAAAAAATTTATTTTCTCTACCATAAAATGCATAGCAAGCAAGAATGTAGAGGTCGAACCACTGAGAGTAATACATGTAACCTAATGTTATTTATGTACAACCGAGTCTTTTTGTGGGTTTTTGGATTATATATTTTTTAATTTTATTTTTGATTTTTTTATTTTTGATTTTTTTATTTTTATGATTTTATATTTTCTTTTTATATTTTTATATTTTTATATAAATAATATGCCATATTTAAGGCTATATATAATATATAGAAGTACATTTATACATATTATTAAATGTACCTAAAATTCAAAAAATAATTTGTTTTTAGGGTTTTAATATTTTTCTTATGTTTTTATATTTTCCAGAATTTTTTACTAATTTTGATGTATTTTTAACATATCAAAAATATCCCAAACAAGGGATTAATAAAATACATGAAATTGAATTGGGCAATAAAAATAATAAATGAATCCCCAAATTACCCAAATCAATTTTAAGATATAATTATTTATATAAATAAAATTATAAACAAAAGAAGGTATTATTAGATTTTCAAGGGATTTTTAAGATTTCTATAAGAGCTTTAAGGGTTTTTCAATTTTTAGGGCTTTTATTTTTCAATTTTTAGTTATTTTTGGTCTGTAATTAAAAGAGAATAAAATATGCTATATTTAATTTTTTTTGGAATTTTTAGAGATGTTTTCGTATTTTTTTGGTATTTTCTAAGTTAAACAGGGAATACATAGACTCCTTTTCATTTTTAATAAATAGGTTAAATGCAAAAAATGCCAATTAAAAACATAGACATCCAAGTATATGACATAAAGCATCTAATCCTATTTTCCCACATTTTTCTGAGCACATTAACCATTTCTAATAAATAGAGAAAACACACAGACACATGTCCTAGCAGGGGCATATTTGTAAATAAAATAAACATCTGGGTGCATAGGTGTAATTTAGCCAAAAGTATATAACATTACTTGCATTTTATTAAACTATTAAGTAAATACAAAATCCATTGGGGCATCTATGCAATTTACCCATCACGTGGGACTACACATGATGCGGGCTGAGAGGGATCTAAATGCAAATATGATAAACTACAGGGGCCTTCCAAAATTTTTTACAAAATATATAACGTCATCTACAATTTAATAGACTAAAAATAAATATAAATACAAGCAGGGGTGTCCCTACAATTTCACCACCCTACGTAGGACGGTACGTGAGATGACGTGGACTGGACCTATTTGTAATTACAAGAAGCTCAGGGTCTTATATGTAAAATTTCCACTTAATTAACACTTTATACTTTATTTACAGGACTAAAGATTAAATACAAAAATGGCGTGGGGAGATATGCAATTTATCCAAAATAAGGTGCGGATCGGACGACGCTGGTCTTCTCACTTGCCACATGTCGCTCATCCAGCGGCCGATGACGCTTCGTGAATCAACATCTGAGATTAGATCAACTGGGCTGATCGGACGCTGATGACTTGGCGTGATCCGACGACTCTGCTGCGACCTGGCCTCTGCATCTGATCCGACAATGCTGAAGCATCGAGGAAGAACAGGGGAAGAAGTCACCTGAGGCGAGCTTCGATCCGTCCTCCCTCGCTCCTCCGGCGTCCTTTGAAGCTCGAAGATGGTGCAAGAGTTGCATGTGGTGGTCCTCCGCGTGCTGGTGGAGGCGGAGCGCCTCGATGTTGATCGGAGCTCCTCTGCAAGGACGATGAAGCTCAAGAATCCCAGGTGGCTTGATCATGCAAAATTCGACTCCATCTGGAGTCGTTTGACCTCCAGACCTGCAAGGAACGTTCACAAGGCAAAAAGGCAGGTCCGGGCACCTTATTGGGCGAGGTTGGACGGTAGGTGGAGTCGGAGACACTTCTCCAGCAAATGGTGGAGGTGGAGAAGTGGATCTCCAGATTCACCAAGGATCTGGGGAAACAGGAGTGCCTGGGGTAAAGGGAAGTGCAGAGGGAACGATGTGGGGGCGGAATAGATGACAGAGTGGTTGTCAGGGTGCGCAGAGGAGCTCGCCGGAGCTTAACTCCGGTGAAGTACTGACAGATTAAATTATGCTAATCTAACCATCTACAAGCTAAACTAACTATTGGAAATAGAAGCTAAGATCAAGATTAAGAAAAGTAAATGAAAAGGACACAACTCTTATACCTGGGCTGACCAGGGACCAGGGTCGCCGGCAACGGCGGTCGTGGGTGTACCCCCTTGCTCCCGGAGCTCGGCCAAGCATGGCAACTGATCCCCCTGTCATGAGGAACAATCCAAGGTGCTGAACCAGGGCTCACAAGGATTTAATGGTGACCAAAATTGGAAAGAAACAGATGTTTTATTTATAGACCTTGTTGAGCACCCTTATTGACTGGCTAAAAACAATGATTTGGGCATATGTACATGCCATTAGAGATCATGGCGTGTATGTACAATGATCAATGAGCATTTCGTATGAAGGGATCAAAAGCGATAGATGGATGTGGTGGCCGGGAAAAATGGTGTAAAATCGGGGAAAAGACACGACGTGTCAACTCAAAGGGCAGGGTCAAGTTGACTGAGGTCAACGAGCAAAGCACCCTGATTGGGCCACCTAAGCCGCTAAACGACAAAACAAGGTATTTTATTAAAGAATAATTGATTTAAAATAGTAAACAATTTTATTAATTTTTAAGTATAAAAATGTTTATTATTTAATGTAGTATTTTATTATGATTTTTATTTATTTTTTTGACTTTATTTATTAGTAGTTAATTTTCAATAATGTATTTATAGGTATATTCATCTATGTTTTGTACATTTTTTATTTTTTATATTTTATTTTATTATTTTATTATTTTATTTTATATATTTTAACTTATTTTGTGAGTATAAATATATTTTTATTTTATTTTTAGGATGTTATTTGTAAACTTAAATACTTAGGTGAGTATATTATGTAGGTATATTTAGAGGTATTTTACCTATGTTTTATATACATCTTTTTATTTTAATGTATTTTGTTGAGTTTTATTTTAGTTTTGTATTTTTATTTGGCTATATATAATATTTACATTATTAGAAACATATAAAGAATAAGGAATAAAAGAATATGTTTTCCTTTTATTTTTATACAGGTATAATCATATGTATTTTATCTATGTTTTCAAATAGATTTATTTTATCTTGCATTTCTCTTTGGGTTTTATTCTAAGTTTAATATACACATATGTTATAAATAATTATTTGCAAAATTATAAAAATATGAATTTGTAAAAATAATAAGGGATGAATAAATGAATATTTTAATCAGTAGAATGTACAATGAGGGCCCAAAACCTAACTTTCACTCAGTAACTCTGAAAAATATAAACCACCACCATTAAATAGATTTTGAAAAGTTATATACAATTAGATTTGATTTTGATATGTTTTGACTTTTATTTGAAAGATATGGGTCTGTGAAGTTTGATTTTTGGCTTTTTATTCTTTGTATGAAATGCACAATGTGTATTATTTTTGTACAAACTCAATTTTGTATTTTTATTTACATTATTATCTACAACTTTAATGTACAAAATTTCTTTATTTGATGAATAGAATAAAATTGGTGTCAAAAATGCATAATTAAAGAATAAATGAATGGCATTTTTATTCTATTTCTGGCCCTTATCTCCCCCTACTTTATTCCTTATCGACTAACTCAATTCTTGACTTAGTCTCGGGGTTTAAGATCATGAAATATTTTCAATATTTCATTCCTTTTTCTTTTCTTCTCTTTATTCTATTTTGGCATTAAAAAAGTATTGTTTACACAATAAATGTAATAAATGATGGATGCCATTTTATATAGATTAATGCTATTTACATGCATTAGTTAGGGTTTTAAGGCCAAGGTGATAAAATAAAGGTGATGAAATGGAGATTCATCACTTCTATACGTGAATCGTTCATCATGGTGGTGGAGGAGCAAGCAGTAGGCGATGCCACTTTTCACCTCTTAGTAACATAGGAGATCTCCATTAGAAGACAAGGTGAATTGTGATTGGTGATTATGAATCCCCCTAAAGGTTGTTGCGGTCTCGAGGTGTGAGGCATCTCAGAACCAAATGGCTGGCTCGCCAATCGGTGTCTTAGGTTTAAAGAAGGGGTAGGACTCATATACCTCTTGATGGTTAAGATTATCGTCGGCTTTGTTGGTTGCCTTCAGGTACTGTGTCCTCAAAGGTCAGGTGGTGTGTGTCCGATGCATAGAAGTCGATCGCTTGAGTTTCACAATAGATAGTTGCCTTAGCTGAGGCTAATAACAACTTCCCAAAAATGATAGGAGGCTGGGTAAACTATCCTCGGTGCTCAATGTCAAGGATCGTAAAGTCCACTTTAAGTGGAGCACTCTAGAAAGTAATGACAATTGAAATGGTCCCTCTCAATCGTTTTACAGATCGATCAACTAGCTAAACAATCACTCTTGACTTCATGATTAGTATGAGTTTGAGCCTGTCAAACACGAAAGTCGGGAGGATATTGATTGATGAGTCATCATCAATCCTATCATGGGTAAATGTGGTGTCTCTGATTTCACATTCAACTCCAGGACAACTGCTTCACTCTGCAGCTCTTGGTCTTTCTCCTCATCACTAAGGAGGTATCCAAAGACACTAGATGTAACTCAATTTCGCACCACTTTCTACCCGTCCTCTTGGGTTTCAAACTCTTCTTCACAAATCTACAGAGTTCGGGCAGATGGTCTATGGCCTTTATCAAGGGAAGATCCATGATAACTTGCTTGCAATATGCTTCCCGTTGGGTTTGGGTTTTTCTAATGTTTCATTTTTTCGACCTTTTTTCTAGGTGAAGGGGGAGTGCAAGGATGTAGATTGGAGGGTGGGGGTTAGTACAAGAGGGAGGTAGAAGTGACTCCAGTTGTACATGATGTGTGGTCTTCCTAGTGTCTTCCAATTTTCCAACATATAATCCGCTAAGTTCATGGTCCACTTCATAACCTTGGCTAGCGACGCAAGATTTAACTATATCAACGCCATTTTTAAATCTATCAACCAATGAATCGTATCTCATAACAAGTCTAGAAATATCATCCTCCATAGAGCTCTCATGACAAATCATGGGAGAAACCTGCACTATTGGAGGATCCTGCTGAGAATATTCGGTCTCATACTCAACATATCATGTCGATATGTAATCATGGGTCGAGTATGCATCATCAATGTGGCAGACATTGGTTAGAGCCTCATATAGCGGTGTCAACAGACATGGGTACTTAGGAGTGAGGTCCTATATCCAATCCTCTATAGTTGGAGGCTTTAATAATGGGTTTTATGCATGCCGATCAAGGTCAGCTTGATCACTGAGGTCAATTAAGTCTGGAAAATCATTGGATGTAGACCTCTCCATCCAGTCGACTGTGGTATTTCCTAGGATCAAATCATGATGTGTAGAGGTGTAGCTCTGACCCATCCCATCATTCATAGATGGAGAAAATGGAGTCTGTGGGGGAAGATATGTCTGCCAGTCATTTTTCTCAACAGTTGCTTGCCCTTCACATGCCATCTCTTCATAGATGTCAATCTCTTATTTATCATAAGTGATAGCCCACAGTGTCTAGTGGGTGGAAGAAGGTGGCGTAGGTGAGATGACTAAGAAACGAAGAAATCGATCGAAGTTTCGACTTCATAGTTTGAGTGTGGTGGAACCGACCACGGGTAATGGTCTCTTGTGGGTGGTTGAGGATATATGGAAGAAAAAGAAAGTAACAATGGTCGATCTATGATGGAGGAGACCTAACTTGTGAAGTCTGAGTATGGAGATCAATAAGTCAGAATCTTCGAAGAGAATATGAGGAAGCATATCGATGCAGAAATGTACAAGTACACAGAAAACAACACACATTGATGAACAAACCAATGCAAGCGCAAACCCTGGTTTCACCAACATAACACAATGATGGTTGTAAGAGTTTATCCTTTATCTTTTCAATATTAGTTGAGTGACAAAACAAACTTGATTACTCAAACACACAGTGAGTAGCCTTGATGCCCAAATATGGTTCTATTACACCCCAATCAAGGTGACTATTAGTCTGGGCAGCTGTGTTATATCAAGCCCCTAAGGATGAAATAGACTTACGTACCCAAAACATCTTTCTATGGTCAAAGGCAAGCGCTTGCATCTCCCAAACCTGCAAGAGTCAGATATGGAAACTTAGGACGCAAGTCCATAGATTTGGGCTCTAATCCTTGAGTGTGCATCCTCACCCTCTCTTGTCTGGAGTGTACCTGAATCCAAGGACATGGTTGCTCTCCTATAAGCAATAATAGATTTTATTCCAATTTATTTAATCAATATAGTAAGCAGTCCATTGATTTTAATAGATGGTTATAACTTAGTTTGGAATGGTGAGCACAACATATCTACTGCTTGATCATTTTTCTATATTTCTTAGGTGAGAAAAACCAAGATAGAGAGAAGATGGAAAAGCCGATGCAAGGCGAGAAACTATAATATGCTGAGATAGAAGAAACTTATAGAGCTCCTCATAATGTACATGCAGGGATGCTAGACTGAATTGAAATTATTATACTAATGAATGCAAAATAGAAAACCACACCTACTCAAGTAGTTCTATTAGCGGGGAAGAACTATTCATTTGGTTAATGAGAACGTACTATGTGCATCTTATTAAAATGAAATAGTGTGGTTCTAGGTTCTAGGATGCACAAACAATAAACCTTAAGTAGTTCCACGAGTCGATGTGCAACCTAGAAACTACGACAATCACACAACTACAACCACAGGGGCCCCAACTACACTCGGTCGAAACAAGCCCGAAAGACATATTCCAAAGTCTATTGTATAAGCGCGAGTCTTCAAACAAAGACCATTGAAAAGAGTACATCAATTTATACAAATTAACTACAAATAATGAAAACAAAATCTTAATTCTACATTCTCTTTCTGTAGAGATATATATTATGCTATTTTGTATCATTTCATATTTTCCCTTTTCTTTTAGACTCTTGATGTAATTTACCCATAGGCTACTTTCCTATATAAGAGATCCTAGGGTGTATGGAATAAAGAACTCTCTTATTTTTCCCAACATGGTATTAGAGCGACGGTCCTAGACCATAGTTCTTGAACCAAACCCTAACCCTAGCCCCCACCTCCAAGCCCTCCGCGCGCCGCCGCCGCGACCTCCCGCACGACCTACACGCGCGCTGCTCAACTTCCACGTGCGTCGCCCAGGTCCTCCCCGTGCAGCCTCACGCAGCCTCGCACACCGCTCTCCACGCAGCCCTGTAAGTTGCCTACGCCCTTCACGCACGCCTCTAGCGTACTTAGGCACCGCGCCTCCTGTGTGTCACCTAGGCACCGTGCCACCTCCTGTGCGTGTGCGGCCCCAGTTCCCGTGAGCGTGCACCCTAGGGTTGTGCACTACTACCTAGTGCATCTAGGCCCTCCTAGGACTTGCGAGCAGTCCCATATCCTAGGGTTCGCCTAACCCTAGGGTACCTTCGTGATAGAGGAGACTCTTGCTCGCATTTCCAAGTTTATGGGTTTGGTCGCTTGAGTCTACACAAGCAACTAAACCCGTGAATGTTCGTGTAGACGATCATATCTTCAGTCTACTACCCTAGTCTTCTATTATCATCATGTCAGAAAGCAAGGCAGATATCCCATCTATAGGCACCTTTAGAGGTCCAGCCCATTGTGAAGATGGATGGGTCAAATTATGAACTGTGGGCAATGCAGTTCATGAGTATGATGAAGTTGATCGGTAAGAAGCACATTCTTACTGAGGAAGAGCCTACTGAGAAGACTGGGGTCAATGCCTCATGGGAGGCAGATGATGCATATGCTAAGGTTTGGCTATCAGGAACTCTAGCAATTGAGATTGCCAACAATATTCTCCATCAGCCTATTGCAAAAGCAATGTGGGATATTCTGGCTGCTACATATTCACAGGAAAAGAATGAGACGAAGATTCTGCAACTACAACATGACATCTTCACAACCAAACAAAATGGCCGGCCGTTGCACTCATTATACACGTCTTTACGTGGAATGTTCGAGAAGCTCTACAGCTTCATGCCTCTCACAGCTACTCTTGAGCAACATAAGACGTACCAGAATGCCACTATTGTTGGTGTATTCCTGGCAGCCCTTGATCCAGAGTACGAGGTAACACAATCTCAGATCTTGGCAGATTCTACTATTCCTCCGATGGAGGAAGCATTTCACAGACTGAGTCGTATTACTGTTCCTTCATCTACTGCAATCAGACTGCTTCTGCTATGGCAACTTCTCGAGGTCATGGGGGTCATCATCAATTTCGTGGTCGTGGACCACGAGGCAGGGGAGGTCGTGTTCGGCCATCATGCACCTTCTGCCACCGTCCTGGCATGGATTTCCTGCATCTGCATGTGTAGCTGAACAGATTGAACCTCCATCTGCTTCATCTTTGGATCAGCGCTTTGATGACCTTGTAGCTCGTCTAAGGGGCATTATTCCTCCATCCGGTCCCGTTGCACCAGCGACTGCCTCCGAGAGTCATTCCAACGTTGTTGCTTCTGCCTCGACCAGTACTTCAGGTATCACTTATGCATTCATTAACAGTAGTGGATCTGATACTTTAGAGTGGATTATGGACTATGGTGCCACGCATCATCTGTGCGGTGACCAAGGTCTACTTACAACCTATCGACAGATTCCTCCAGGCCGTGATGTGGTTATCGCTAATGGGACATACTCCCCGATTACTGGCCAGGGGGAGATTAGCCTGACATCTTCTATGCATCTCAAGAACGTGTTGCATGCACCTGACTTTTCTATGAATTTGTTGTCTATTAGCCAACTTACAAAGGATTTACAATGATGAGCAATTTTTTATCCATCTTCTCTTATTTTCCAGAACATCCTTACGGGCAACGTGATTGGGTGTGGCAATGAGCAGGGCGGCCTATATCGTCTCAGTCGAACCCCATATACTGGAGTTTCCTCTCTTCCTGCTGGATCTGTCTCTCCCCTCTTGTGGCACTTACACTTTGGCCATCTACCGCTTCAGAAATTGTGTCATTTGTTATCCAGGTTTCACCTCACACACCCATCCAATGTGAGGCTTTTCAGTTGGGAAAGCATCATCAGTCTACCTTTCCCAGTAGTCAGAGTCGGAGCAGTATCTCCAAGTTTGAGCTATTTCATGTCGACATATGGGGTCCTAGTCGTGTTCCTGATCATAGGGAACACATGTTTTATATAGTTATTGTGGATGATTTTTCTCGTGTGTCTTAGGTCTTTTTGTTAAAGAATAAATCTGAAGCTGGGAATATTATCATAAATTTCATCAATGAAGTTTGTAATGTTTTTCCTGCATCCGTCAAGATTGTGAGAAGTGATAATTCCTTGGAATTTTGTACCCAGAATCTATCCAACTATTTCTCAACACAAGGGATTATCCACCAAACATCATGTGCTTATACTTCTCAACAAAATGGAGTTGCAGAAAGGAAACATCGTCATTTACTTGATGTTACCAGGTCGCTCCTCATACAGAGTCATGCTCCTCATTCTTTCTGGGGTGATGCGGTCCTCATGACATGTTATCTTATTAATCGTATGCCGACGGCTGTCCTAGGTGAGAAGATTCCTTTTTCCCTAGTGTTTCTTGAAAAAGAATTGTTCTCCCTCACTCCACGCGTGTTTGGCTCAGTGGCCTTTGTTCACCAGTTGTCTCCAGGTATTGACAAGCTCTCTCCTAGGGCTGTCAAGTGTGTTTTTGTCAGGTACTCCAGAACACAAAGGGGTACAAGTGTTATGATCCATTATGCAGGAGTGCTGATGTTACCTTTTTTGAGTCTGTTATGTACTTCTCTTCCACAGGTGACCAGTTGGTATCCTCAGGCATTGATGAATCTATATACCTGCCACCACCATCACCTCATCCACCATTACCTACATCTCCTAAACCTCTTGTTACAGTTCCTGTTCCTCCATTTCCACTCCACTATACCCGTAGGCCTGCTTCTGCTCATGTTCACCGATCATCATCTAGCTCGCCTGAGGTATGTTCTGAGAATATAATAAATATTGATGGATCTAACGATTTACCTGAGCAGGATGTGTTATAGAGGCTAGATGAGGATACAAGTGATTTGGATCTACCTATTGCAATTTCGAAACAGAAGCGCAGTTGCGCGTCATATCCTATAGCATCCACCGTCTCTTTTGATCATTTATCTGGGGACTTCAGGAGCTTTATTATACGGAATTACCATGATGCATTGAAGGACAGTAGATGACGTCTAGCCATGGAGGAAGAGATGGATTCTCTTCAGTCGATAGGTACTTGGAGCCTTGTCCCTGCACCTACCGATGTGTCTACAGTGAGCTGCAAGTGGGTCTTCACAGTTAAAAGAATGCAGATGGCAACATTGACAGATACAAGACACGCCTGGTTGCTCGTGGATCTACACAGACCTATGGGATGGATTATCTTGATACATTCTCGCCGGTTGCTCGCCATTCCACCCTACGGATCCTTCTTTCTGTTGTGATTACTCGTGATTGGCCATTATTCCAATTAGCTGTGAAGAATGCATTTTTATATGGTGACTTGCAGGAGGAAGTCTACATGCAACAACCACCTGGTTTCGTTGTTGAGGGGGAGTGCCCTAAGGTGTATAGACTTCATAAGGCCATCTATGACCGTAAGCAGAGTCCCAGAGCTTGGTTCCAGAAGCTCTCAGAATTGTTTGAAAAACAAGGGTACATACGTTCCAATGCAGATCATTCCTTGTTCACACAAAAGACATCCAGAGGTATCATTGCAATCATGGTATATGTAGATGATATCTTGATTACAAGTGATGATGGACAAGGAATTCAGAGGGCGAAAGAAATGCTGGGTCGTGAATTTATCACCAAAGATCTTGGAGTACTTAGATATTTTCTGGGACTGGAGTTCGCCAGAAATTCTCATGGATTGGTAATGACCCAGAGGAAATATGTCACTGACCTGTTGAGTGAAACAGGAATGCTTGGTTACCGACCTGCCACTACACCCATGGATCCGAGTATGAAATTATATGATGATGACACTGATGAGGTGGATAGGAGAAGATACAGAGAACTGGTGGGCAAACTTCTCTATGCTACTATTACCAGACCCGATATCTCTTTTGTTGTTAGTCGAGTGAGCCAGTTCATGGAGCAACCACGTCAGGTACATATGGATGCTATACATATGATACTCAGGTATCTTAAGTCATCTCCAGATGCAGGTCTGTTGTTCAAGAAAGACAAGGAGATTACTATTTCAGCACGTGCAGATGCATATTATGCAGGATGCCCCAAGGATAGGAAGTCCACCACTGGATTTGTTGTATATGTCGGAAACTCTCTGCTCTCATGGAGAAGCAAGAAGTAAACGATTGTAGCTAGGGGTGCACATGGATTGGATAAAATCCGTGATCAGATCCAATCCGTTGTCATTGGATTGGATCGGTTTGGATTTATAAATTTAATGGATCGGATCGGATTAGAATTTTACAAATCCGTTCATCTATGGATTGGATCGGATTATTGTCAAATCCAATCCAATCCAATCCGTTAATAAATAAATAATATATACTAATTTATTTATTCTCATTAAAGTATATTATATATTAAATTTTATTTGAAAGCTATGTGTAAATATCCAAGCAACTCTCTTTATAACTTAAACATATTTCAATTCAAGTTTTACCACACAGAACTTGCCGGGAAGCCTCTTATCTCTCCCCACTAGTTGGTTTAGAAAAAAGTAATACCTACCCGCAATGCCCTTCAGACCCTTCCAATTTTCCAAACGAAACACCCTTCTAAAAATAATAATACATAAACGTAAACCCACCTGGGACCCATTACAAATAAAACACTCACCCGCGCCACACACATCTCCACCCTCAGGTGCACACATCTCCGCCAGATGTCGTCCTTGTCCTAGTTGTGCGCATGCGCAGCCAGATTTTCCTTGCGCACGTGTAGATAGACCTTCTCCTCTGCTCTCACAGACCTCCCTTGCGCACGTGTAACCAGATCTCGTCCCCAGTCGGATGTCTCATCACCATCTATGCCCTCCTTGTCTCCAACTATACGCACGTGTATCTAGACCTCCCTTGTGCATGTGCGTCCATACCTCCCTCTCGTACGAGCAGTGAAGAACCTCAAATACATCCCTCTCCATCACGCAGTCGCCCACGGTTCTTGTCTCAAACCTTCCTCGCACACAATCATCCTTCCTGCATCACGTAGCCAAGCAGGTTAGTTGCAGACTAGTTGTAGTTCTTATTTGATATATACAAACTTGCAATTTTATTCAGAGTCAACGTGATTCATCTATGATTTCTACGGATCACAAGTATGCTATTTTTGTTTAGGTATATAATGATCATTTATAATAAATCCATAATAAGCATATATGTTTTTGCTTTCTAAAAAATAAGTTAAATTATTTTCTGAAAATTAATTATTGATTTCTTTACATTTATCCATAATCTCAATTTTAGAACCATGATTCGAACTTCGAGGTCGACTATGCTACATAGTGTTTTTGAAACCAAACCAGACCGGCCGATTCGACCGGTCCGACCGGTGAACCGGGCCTGGAATGGTCCGGTTAACCTATTTATGTCGATTCGGTTTGATTATTCAAATTTTAATTAACTCGTCCAGTTCAACCTATTTTTCTGACCCGTCTTAACCAGGTTCAACCGAAGTTGAACCATACTTAATTTTTAAATTATTTAAAAATTTCGTTGGTAGTGAGAGTTGAACCCATGACCTTTGGTTACCTATTTCACACTTCCAACCAACTACACTAACACAACTTTTTACATGTATTGGATTTTAAAAATAATTAAACTATTATCATGTTATAGACCATCTAGTCTAAATATGTATGATATTTGATGGTGTATAAGAAAAATACTTTATGTATAGTGTGAAATATATACATTATCTATGTATTTTATATATATCTCAAGTATATTAAGTGTATTATATATATATTATTTCATTTCGATTTGATTAACTGGTTCAATCACTTTTTTTCACCGGTCCGGTTTAATCCGATTTTAAATAATGATGACGTCATCATCCGGTTGAACCGGTTTGATTATATAGTTCGACTCAATCCAACCATTTCAGCAAGGTTTCCGGTTCGGTTTCAAAAACCTTGATGCTACAAATTTAATCATAGATTAGGTGAGCATAAAAAATCCGAACCTATCCGATCCAATTCGTAATCCGGTGGATTGGATTGGATTTGCATGTTTAATGGATTGGATTGGACTTGAAAAATCAAAAATCCGTTATGTACAGATTGGACACAGACTAAACCAAAATCCGATCCAATCCGATCCATGTGCACCCCTAGTTGTAGCCAAATCCAGTGCTGAGTCGGAATATAGGGCTATGGCCCATGTCAGTACAGAAATGATGTGGATGAAAGATGTTCTTACATATCAATATATTGAAGTCCTACTTCCTATGGTTTTGGAATGTGACAATCAAACTGCTTATTGCAAATAATCCAGTATTTTATGAATGAACCAAGCACATTGAGGTTGATTGTCACTTCATACGAGATATGATTCAGAAGGGGTTTATTTCTACATCCCATGTTAGCTTAGGGGACCAAACTGCAGACATTTTTACCAAGGCGTTACTTAGAGGGCCATTCCAGAAGTGCTCGTCCAAGCTGAGCATGATCGACATCTATGCTCCACCTTGAGGGGGAGTGTAGAGATATATATTATGCTATTTTGTACCGTTTCATATTTTCCCTTTTCTTTTATACTCTTGATGTAATTTACCTATAGGCTACTCTCCTATAAAAGAGAGCCTAGGGCGTATGGAATAAACAACTCTCTTATTTTTTCCTAACATTTTCCAAATAAAATTAAAATTCTTTTTGGCATCTCCTCAGCGGACTCGATCCAAAGAATCACATGCCTCCGGTCTTCTCGAGTTGTGTCGAATTCCTAGAAAACTGCTTCAAGTCCATCATGATCCCCTGCATGAAAAGAGAAATTATATACTAGAGAAAGCTAAATATATAAAAAATAAAATGGAATAAAATAAAATAAATGTTGAAAAATAAATGGGGGAAATAATAACAAGAAAGCATGGGTGTCAAACTACTCGGGAGATGGAAAATCTTACAAAAATTTTCTAAATTATCCTAAGCAGATTACTTGCCTGACATTGGTACCATTTGACCAATCATAGATTGCCCTTAGTTAATTAAGTGATGTACAATTATTGTAGTCGGGAAATCGACAATTCGGTCAAAAACACTTAAAACTAAATATCAATTAATGTGAAGGTGGTTATTTTTATTTTACTTGAGGTAAGCCCAAGGTCGAACATAGGGAAGCAATTTCACGTTCAAATTAAATTTTAAGAATTTAATGTTAGTTTTTTATAGAAGCATTTTTATTTTCTTCATGCAATTAAATGATGCTACGTAAATGCGATTAAGTTTAGGGGGTTAATTGGCAATTTTTCAATAAGACAACTCTAGACCCTACAAAAATTGGTTAGAATGTTTTCTATGCAAATTTAGACTACTGTGAAATTTTGAGAATTTTCAGATGTAGAATGAATTTTAATGAATTAATAAATGCAGACAAAGTGATCTAGACTAAATTAATTTAAATAAATACTAAAACTTATTATTTTACAGAACCAAAAATGTCCTAAATACCTCTAAGCGAGAGGAATCCAAAGCATATTTAATATACTAAAAATACTAAGTTAGATCAATTAAAAATCATTTATGAAGATCATCAAATAATTTATTTTAAGCAAATTATTTATACAAATGATATGAAATTTGGAGGTAACATAAAGCACAATTAACTCTAAAAAATGGTTTTTTGGATATTTTTTTGAGAAATATGTGATTTATTATGATGTTTTAAACCTCAGATGTGCAAAATATGAAATATTCCACCAAAATAATTCTAATAAATTAATAACTGATTAGAAAATACAAATAAATATCCAAAAGGAAGATAATTAAACTGAGATACAATATGAAATTTTTAGAACAGAAAGATGACAAATGATGGCCTACACAAATGGGGTTAAAATGCAAATAAATAAATAAAGTAAAACAAAGCATGCAATGTGAGGGCCGATGTGATGACATTCTTCATGCTCTCAACGCTATGGGTTTCTGCTCCACTTGGACGGCCTGGATCAGCAACGGCATTTCTACCACGTCGTTCTCGGTTTTGATCAATGGAGCCCCCATGGTCTTTTCAAAGGCTCGCGCGGACTACGTCAAGGGGATCCTCTCAGCCCCTTGCTCTTCACAATTGCAATGGAATCTCTATCATGTCTGATTGAGCTTGCAGTGGTCCACGGCAAGTTCTTCCCCATGGGTCGCGGCCGAAGCGTTGCTCCCTCTCACCTAATTTATGCTGATGATTTACTATTCTTTTGCAAAGGTACAACTCGTTCCCTGCTTGCCATCAGGGATATTATGATGGATTTCGAGCTCATATCTGGACTCAAGTTAAACCCGAGGAAAAGCAAACTCTTCAAGCCGAAATATTCAGCTCCTGATTTTGCCGCCAACCTACAACTTGGCATCTTGAATCAGAAGCTTCCTTCCATCTATCTGGGGATTCCTCTTGCGTCCTCCTTTCATAGAAGTTCGGATTCCAGATGTTTAGAGGATCGTATTGGGATGTTTATCCATTGTTGGAGTGCTAGGACGCTTTCGATGGCTGGTCGGGCACAACTCATCAACACCGTCATCCACGGGATCTTCCTCTATTGGGCTGCGTGCATCCTACTACCTTTAAGAACTGTTCAAAGGATATCCTCGCTCTGTGCTTCCTTCCTTTGGGGTCGCCGGCGCCACGACATTTCGTGGGATACCCTCTGCCTCCCGAGATTGGAGGGCGGTCTGGGGCTGATATCATTTTCCGCTCTTCGCGAGGCTGTTATCGCTTCATGGGCTTGGAGGATCATCTCCTCTGTTTCTTCGATTTGGGCTGACTGGATGCGAATCAAGTACCTCCACTCTTGTTCTTTCTGGACTGCTGCCCCTGCGGCTTCTGCTTCCCGGACTTGGCGTTGCATCCTCGGGAGAAGAAGTTCTATTCATGCTGCCATTAGGGGACACTCTCCTCCGTTCACTTGGATTCGCTCGCCCCACGGGTACTCTTTCGCAGATGCTTACGACATTTTCCGGCCGCGTAGCCCAACTCTTTCATGGGCTCCTGTAGTCTGGGAGCGCCGATCCCCGCCTTGCTTCTCATTCCTCCTTTATCGAGCTATTCGTGAAAGGCTCCCTACTATTGATAGAATTGCTCCATTCACTGTAATTGCCTCCTCAAATTGCTACCTCTGCAGCTCGGAAGATGAATCCCACGCTCATCCGTGGTTCAGCTGTCCCTTTTCACATGTGGTTTGGCATGGCTCCTATCTAGCTCTTATACTTCCCGACCCTCCAGAGCTTTCCTTGATAACCACTGTAGCTTGGATTGCCTCCATCTCGACACTATCTACCCGCACTTCATTGTCCATTCTTATTGCGATGGTGGTTTGGTCGCTCTGGATGGAACGTAATCAGAGATGGGCTCTTTCTGGATCCCATTCTTCGACATGGCTAATCTCCAACATCACCCGTGACTTCCTGTTGATACATAGAAATTGATGGCACCTGGGATTTTGTTCTGCCCGGGTACTGTTTTTTTTATGGGATCCCTGTAATTCAACTCGCCACGGAGTGGCTAATTTTTGTACAAGTCTTTTTCGTTTGTGAAGTTTCAATACAATTACCTTTTACGTATCAACAAAAAAGTGAGGCCGAATCACAATTACCTATACTCGTCAGGGTATATCTGTAATTATTCCAAAAGCAGGAACTTAACTGTGATTCTTGGAAGGAGCAAGAGTTTCTCTACAAATTTTGCAAGTCACGTGCAGCTGGAAGTGCTTCTTCTTGACCTGATCGAACGGTTTCTGATTAGCCACGTGTCACCTTATATGGCTTCGAAGTTTCAATGGCAGGCGTTGGTCCTCAATGGACGATGGGTGAAGTGTAGCTCCTTGATCGAAGAGATGGGAACTGTTGCCTTACTGACGCCCGGGATCAATACTTGAACTTCAATCCAACATAAGACTGTACACCCACGGGGTCTCCTTGATATCTCCGATCGAAGACCTTGTTCTCCTTCCACCTCCTGCGACTGTTGATGGTGTCGTCAATCTCCAGCTGCTCAAAAGGGTCTACGTGCCTGCAAAGAAGGACGGTCTCGAGGAGTTGTTCTACTAGAAGACTTCGGCGAAGTGAACCCGGAGCTGAAGGTCGTCGACACGCCTTGCAAGTTGGGTCTTTTGATGCTGGAGGTGTTTGGGTGCCCCACTCTGCTACTTCGATTCCAAGTATACCTACGAAGAAGGGAGGTGGAACTCGAGCCTCTAGCTCAGCTAATGAATGATGTGAATGAACAGGAGGGCTCGCCAGGCGTTGGTTGTGTGTGTGAGGGAGAGAGTCCTCGAAGCTTGGCTTTCTCCTGTTGGAAGAACAGCATCACGAAGTTAGGAACGTCGTGGATCTCGCCTGATCAGAGGTTTTCGTCGGAGAAGATAATCGTGCTGTCACCACGGCTGTTCTCGGCTCTCTCTTTCTCACAGGAAGGACGGTGGAGCGGCGGATAATCTGGAAAGGTCGAGTTTTGGGTTTAAATAGGGAGGAGAGGCATATGAAGATGGAGTTCTGGAGGTTTTGGCCGTTTTTGCAGGTGAAGGGATAAGGGACTATGTTCGGGCTGTTGGGAAGAGGAGGTAGAGGCGAGGCTGATGGGTCACCAGCCGTTGATTGGTGGAAGATAATGGTGGTTCCACGTTCATCGCAAGGTGGGTGGATATGGTGGAGACGACGGTGGGGATCGAGTTATGGAAATAGGGTTCGAAGTGGGGATGAAGGAGAGGGATTAGGATAGATTTAGGTGGGTCTCCATGTTGTTGCAGGTGGCTGGAGGGGAGTCGTGGATGATGGGATATCGGAGGATAACAGAGAGAAGGAGGTCCTGGAGGTTGGTCGGCGACGAGAGATGGGCTCTGCTGTTCGGAAGGGGGAGGGAGCGGCTGGAGGTCGGAGCTGAAGCCGCCATGGTAGAAGAGGTGGTAGCCGTTGCAGAGAGGAGGCGAAGGTTGAAGGAGAGAAGAGGGCCATTGGATCATTCAAGATCCAATGGCTGTGAATAGGTCATCGTGTGAAGGGGGCTTCTGATTCCGACGGTTGGATCTTAATTGATCCAACGTTAAGAATGGGGATAGGTATAAGTGGGGCGGAAATGAAGTGGACCGCTGGATCAAATTCGATCCAACGGTTAAAATGGGGTGGCACTTCAAGACAAAACGGTTCGACGGGAAAATGGCAAGTTGATTAGGCGCTGAGGTCAACTGGAGTGGCGTATGGGAATGAGACACATGGTCACCGACTTTGACCCATGCAAAGAAATGTAATGAAAAATGGAAAAGAAATAGAAAATGATGTTAAATGCAAAAGTAATCAAATAAAAATTATAGATCTAAATGAAACCTAGAATGTTTATGAAGTATCAGAACGCAAATGGACTCAATAGTGCAAGCTATAAATTATTGTAATTTTTTTAGTTCCAATCACCTCCACGACCTTTTGCATAATGTAATTACCCTATCGACTTTATAAATTACCCCAAGAACCCTCGCGAGCTTCAAACAAAGTAACCACAAGGTTCATAGGGTAAGAGTTGGCAAGTTTACGGGGTCGAGGGGAGAATTATGTTGTTTCAAAGGTCGTGGAGGCAATTGGCAAAGATTATAGGGTCTGCCGAGTAAAACTCCCTTTTTAGTTTTGTATTTTCATTTGGTTTTCTATGAACAATAAATGCATGCTAAAATGAAACATGGTGTAGAATAATGACCCCTAATGAAATAGACACAAATACATTTTTTGGAATTTTCTGAGAGAGATAATTAGAAAAAGTGAGATATAGATGAATTAATCATTGTGCTCAAGTCATGATTTGCTTTTTTCTTTGTTTTTCTGATTTTTTGGATTTTTTAATTTGTTAAAACATGAGATGAAATAAAGAAATGAAAAAGAAATAAATCAAAAGGAGTTAAATATGCGCATGATATAACAAGGGATTTTTACCCAGCAGACCCTATAAACGTTTTAAAATGTCTCTACGACCTTTGAAATAACATAATTCCCCCCTCGACCCCGTAAACTTCTCAACTCTTACCCCATGAACCCTCCGGGTAATATGTTTTAAGCCTGTGGGGGTTCTTGGGGTAATTTACAGGGTCGATGGGGGTAATTACGTTGTGCAAAAGGTCGTCGAGGCATTTTAAAACGTTTGTAGGGTCTGTTGGGTAAAAATCCCATATAACAAGTCAAAAATCAGTAAATATGTACAATATACAGTTCGGTCCCAAAATGCAAGTTTCACAAATGAACTCTAATTCTTCTGAATCCGATCTTGATTTGTAGATAATTGAATGTGCATTAATTCAAAAGTGAGATAGAGTGAAATTGGACATTGTATATGAGAGATATCAACTTTTACGACTTTCTGAAATTAGTATTTTGGTTTATTCACATATATACAAGTTAGTATTTTTTTAGGATTTCTTTGATTAATATTAATGATATGTTCACAATAGAATTGATTTCATATCAATTGGAGTCATGAATTAATTAAAATGAGTGATTTTAGGTTAAATATACACACGTTAATATGAATGCATTATGAAATACTAATTTATGCAAATTATTTATAAGTGCATGAATGTAATTATGAGTTATAAACACATGAATGCATATAATTATTCGAGACGAAGCTCTATTTTCAGTTAATTAGAGCGATGAATCACATATTCATCAATGACATAAGGTGTCCAGATAATATTGCATTTATGTTGGTTTTCCTTAGTTCGGAGGTTCTCGGCTAAGGGGAACATAAGGATTCCAACCTTACTATAAGCCAATCGTCGTTACATGCAACTGCTTATATCTGAGAAAAATCGATTGTATAATCCTCCTCTTTGGTATACCAAATCAGTTGTAATCTACTCTCGATATTGTCACTCCGGTGATAATGTTAAGAGTTTATCATGACTGGTTTATGGAGTATACTGAAAAGGTGTGGGGTTATGCTACCAAATTTTTCTCATATATAAACTAGCATGTGAGAATCATTATCTTGTATATAGTAGTTTCGAATGCTTATGGACAGGCTTAAGTGATAACTTAAAGAAAACACGTCTCTTATCTCCTAGAGTACTTAAGTGTAATAGGTTTAGGCAAATGTTGAATTAGGGTTTAGGTTTCCCTGGTTTAAGAGACTGAATTTCTCATCTCTTACTAGCTAGTAGGGCTATGGAAGGAATCATAATCTCCATTAGATGGGAGACAAGATCGTCAAACTTCTTATTAGTAGAAGGTAGTACTAGACTCAATCTGTTCGGCAAGATGGACAGATGTGGGGTGACCATACTTCTGATAGCAAGTGGCCTTAAAGTGGTTAAAACCAGGGATGAAGGGAGGGGGGTAGGGCATGAGTGTAGGGAAAGGGTGGAGGGTAGGGGTCGTGGCCTCCCTCCCAAACTAGGAATTGCATGTATTGTGGTCCCCAAATGCTCTTTCGTTGTAAATTCTCCTTCAAATTCAAAAAATGTGGGATGCAAATTAAGCAATGACCCATCCAATTCTTCCATTATCAGATGATGCTAGTCCTTTTTCGGATTTCTTTCTCCTTTAACATTGCAACATGCAACTGTTGTCCACATAATGCTATTATTAAAAGTTGAAAATCAGTATTGTCTTGCAAATTTGCGTTAACGACATGCACATAAACCAATTATTTTCTTGAATCAACTATTTTCACCGTTGCAAGAAACCCCCAACAAATTTTCTAACAGAGTTGTCTTGAATGTGGGGTTCCTTCATCCCGCAACACTAGATGGTAATTTAAAAAATACTATAAAATTTCTTAAATTGGTTTGATGTAAAATTTAACTTTGAATGTTGTGGTATTATGATTAATGATGGTATTTAATTTGATTTATGTTGAATTGATCATGATAAGTCTGATATCGAAATTTATAAATTCCTACGATGTGTTATCTATACACACCTTTATTACAATTTAGGATATTAATTGCAGTTGCACTAGCATATATGAGATTATCTATGAAATAATATTTTTTGTGATATGCGATAGTTTAAATAACAAAATATGTATATTGACATTAATAATAAAATAAGTCATAATAATAATATTGTTTGTATTGACTTGAAGCATGTGTTCGTATTGAAATCTTTTACTAAATAATGTACCTCAATAGCAATGACGTTTTAATTATGTATTTGATTGACCGAACATAGACCCCACCTATTAGAAATTGATGCACAAATGGTCTGAAGGTAACACCAAGGAGATTTAAAATTAAATTCATGTGGACCCCTCCGAAAATCATGCTTTCTCTTCTACTCCCTAATTACTTTTCTATTCTGTAATTAGTACTAGTAGCTAACGGTCATTATTAATGCTAATAAAATCTTATTTTCATTCTTTTTCCATCATCCAATATGCACTACAATTAATTTTAATTAATTTTAAGTATTCCTTTCACGTCCAGTTTCCTTTAGAATACATGATATCATGGTAACACCTTCAAAGAACTATAATTAGAATATTAAATATTTTAATCTACTGTTACTTTAAGTATATGATGAAGAGATACATGATTGAAAGTAAATTACACAATAAAGTGCATGAATTATACACCGAATTCCGATGTCATACGCAAGCTTTAAGAATAGCATTGTCATATTCAGTTTTTGAGATTTGTTCCAATATGCTTTACGATTACTAAAATTTAGTTGTTCATCACATTAGTTTTCAAAACCAAATTAAGAAAAATATTGAAGATCGAATACCGCATTTTGTTTTTTAAGTCTAGGTACAATATTGATATCAAGTGTATAGTTTGGGTACTTTTGTGTAATTTACTGAAAATATAATATTAAATTATGCGAATAACTTGGTAAATATAAGTTATGGATATTTTTCCAACTTCAAGCAACTATTATTAAAAAGTTATAGTCTTTCAAATCTAGGGTGGAGCATTAGGTTGGCCCGACCCGGATCTGATCCGCAAAAATCTGGGTCGGGCATGAACTCGATGCACAAATGGTCGGGCCGGGGCCCTCATATTTCAAAAAATATCAAGTTCGGGACGGGTCGGGCTGAGTCCGAACCTGAAATACAAATGGGACGGGCCCAGACCGTCATATTTCAAAATATCATACTAAAACCAAATTAGGGGACATGGATTTATAGCCACAATACATCTAATATTCCTTCATCCATGAATAATATTATTATATCATAACAATACATCCAAGATTCATGTGTTATGAATGAATTATATCCATAACAATAATTTGGAATCAAAGTGCAACTTCATGAAATCAAAATGGGTGCGGGTTGAGCCTGGGCTGAACCCAAACCCAGCCCGGACCCGCGTCCGATCCTGCGGGCCTTGGGTCGGACCCGGGTCCTCGAATTGCAAAAAAAAAGCGAACTTCGATCCGGCTCAAAACCCACAGAAAATTGATGGGCTCGAGTGGGGCTTTCTGGGTTGGGCCGCGTCGAGCCCAATACCCACCCTATTCAAATCAACATAGTCAAATTTGATTAATATCAAATTCTAACATTTTTATCATTTTTATCTAGCAATCAAATTAAATTTAAATTACCAATAAATAAAATAATAATATATTTTATAATCACTTCAAATGCACTATCCAAATAATGTGAAATACATTACTGAATTATAACTATATAAAAATACGAATATCAAAAGAAACTAATATCTAAAGAAGGAACATATTTATATTTTTTAGTTGGTTTATAAAAGAAATTGCTATCTAGAAGTAAATGTAATATGATGTTTTTACAAAATTGCTTCTAGGTATATTCTATGTTCGACCGCGACCCGTACAGTGTACCATTACCGAATCAAAGGTGGACTCAACCTGTTCCAATAAGTATCCAAATCTGATGGGTATGTGGATTAAATGAATGATATCCAATTTACTTGGAAAAATCACCAAATCATCCATTACAAACAAATCACTCCACATAAAGCAAATCTGAAGGATTGTCTTTGAGAAAAAAAATAATTATGTTATATTTAAATAATTTAAGAGTATGTAGATTGCCTAAATGTTGGCAAATTGGAAGGGAAAGACAAGGGACGTAGACATCTGCGGATCGCCAATGATGGTTTTGCATAGTTCTTGTATAGGAGCATAACCGGTGCTTCCAAGACAATACATGGGTATTCAACTAGGATTGTGTTCGACCCTCAAATCTCACTAGTCATAATATAATGAATACCAATCAAAAAATGTATTGGATAGAGTGAACCAATTTAGGGTCGACTCATATGGATCAAGTCAGTTATCCATCTAAATTGGTAACTATGCACACTTCTAATTATAATGGGTACAATTACCGTATTAATTTATATTGAATATCATTATATATAATGATAGCGCATCATAAAAATAGTTATCGTTGTGGATCCATTTTGTTGCGGAGATATACCATATGATACTATCCCCCCCCCACCCACACCCCTAACACAACGTCAAATCCAGGCTTCGTCCCTGGCTAAATAGTGGTAGTATGTGTACTGCTGACAAGAACGTCCACCTCCTCTGGTACGAACAGTGCCCTTTGACCTATGTTGAAACCCCCTACGTCGTAAGATGTGGCCATCGTAGAAGAGGTATGAGTAGTAGTTGCAGGAGGCATCGTGATCCTGCCTCAGTTAGATGTAGACCTCCTCCATTGGAGGTGAGAAGCTAGATGCATGCATCATCATACTATGAATTAAGTGCCACTAGAAATACACCAATCATAGTGTCATTCCTAGACGTCTTTTGTTGCTTTGTGGAAGCGTTCAGAGGTATGAATCTATTGACCTTCTCAAACATGGCCCTCAGCATGGAGTAGAAAGCCTGAAAAGAGTGGCCATCCTGCATGGCCGTGAAGGTGTTGTACTAGCGTTGTAGGATCATCATCTCATTCCTGGTCCGAGAATGTGACAACGAGGATGTATTTGCCTTGGTAGTTTGCTGATGGAGAATGTCGTTGGCTATCTTTGTGGTAAGGGTACCAGATAGCCAAACGCGTGCATACGCGCCATCTTGCTTTAAAGAAGCATTCACCCGAGTCTTGATGGCGAGCTCATGTTGTTTAAGAATGTACTACTTGTTGTTGTACTCCATAACGCTAATGAACTACATTGAACACAGTTCATAATTGGTCCCATCCATTTTGACGATGAGCGCCATGCCTTTGAAGGCCATCAAGGAGGACACATCAACTTTGCTCTCTGATATGATGAACAAAGGAATTCGAGAAGGACAAGACTGTGGCATCTACAAAGAGCATGGTGTCGCAGGGCGGCAAGGGGAGGGCCTTGGGGATGGTGCTGGTATTTTCGATGGCAGGGGCATGTACTGTCAATCTAATTTGGTATTTTTTGTAATACCTTATTTAATTAATGTCCAATTTCATTTTCAGGCAATATTATGTGACAGATGTTTGTATCCTCCTTTTTTGTAAAATTCGTGGTTTCTTTTGTAACACTGTGTATGATTTTTGCAAAATGAAATGTTAATTAGTAATATATCAAAATATTTATGTATTTCCAAACAATGTTGTTTGCCAATATTGTGTGTCATTCAAAATACCTCATCCCTCTTGCAAGGATAGTATGGTTCTTTGTAATATGCATTTCGTATTAGCAATGTATTGGTTATTTTTTATTTTCTACCAATATTTTTATTTTTTGATTATTTTGTGTAAAATCTACCATCTTTTTGTAAATCTTGTATGTTGTTATGCAAAATAAAACAACATTTGCAAGATATATATTTAAATATTTAAAATACACATCGACTTTTTAAAAAAAATCACATGCCTCAAGCAAGCATCCCCTACCTCGACCATAATGTCCTCCTTGCACTGCTGTCATCATGGTTGACATATCGTTGTCGCCACACACGTACCGATTTTGTCCATGCACAACCATCGTACTTCATGTGCCACCATTCTGATCCATGCGGTGTCGCTACTTCCCGCACACCATTATTGTCTACGTCGTGCTCCATATGGCGCCCTCCACGCACCACCATCTGTTGTCACGATCCATGCAATGTTGCAACCACCCTAAATGTGTTTCCACCATCCACGTACCATATGGGTGGGGGTTTTAGTTTGAAATTTGAATAAGTCAAAGAAGTGAGGGATTAATGGAAATAACTTAGATGGTTATACATTATATTTAGATAATGTATAATGACTAAAAATATACTTTCTACTAATTAATTATTATTATTAACATACCTATAATATCCATATTTGGATTGAATACAAGTGGATGGGATGTGTGACCTTCCTTATGTACGATCTATTTGAATATATCACACGCACATGCACATATACATGTTGAGATTTATCCTGTGAAGACTGATTAATTGAATACAAGTGGAGAGCATTTCTGATGTGGCTGATCACCCTCCTACCTTCTGATTGGCTGACAGCTCTTGGACTGGATTGCTGAGGTGTCTGATCTCCTCCTGCATTCTGATTGGCTGAGAGATGTTGGGTTGGATTCCTGAGATGCTTAATCCACATCCTGCATCCTGATTGGCTAAGAGCTGATGGTGGAGATTGTTGAATGCTTGGTATTCTTTTGTTGTAGTATAAAAGGAGCCCGCTGGCACTACATGTTGTATCTCAACATCATTCAAACAATAATAGAGAGTCTGTTGTGAGCAAGTGGAGTTGGCACATTGTCGAACCACTATAAATCCTTGTCTTGTGCGATTATGCATACTTTATTCTTCGATCGTGGTTCTAGTCTTGTGGTACTTGATCGGATTCGTCCCCAACAATTGGTATCAGAGAAAAGTTCGGAGATCAACCTCTACATAGATGGCGGAAGAATCGAAGGTCAAGATTGAGAAGTTCAATGGATCGAACTTCGCGTTATGGAAGATGCAGATTGAAGATGTTCTATATCAGAAGGATCTCTATCTTCCGATTGAAGGGAAGAAGCCCGAATCCATGAAAGATGATGTGGAAGATCCTAGACTGAAAGTCTCTAGGAATAGTAAGGCTCAACGTTGCTCCATCGGTGGCTTCAAATATCACAAAGGAGACAACGATGATGAATCTTTTCAAAGCTCTTGAAAAGATGTACGAGAAGCCATCCGTATCAAATAAGGTGTATTCGATGAAGAAGCCTTTCAATTTAAAGATGAGTGAGAACTCCGTAATGGCTTAACACTTGAATGATCTGAACAGTATTATCAACCAGCTGGAGTCTGTGAAGATTGTATTTGATGATGAGGTAAAAGCTCGTGTACTTCTTTCTAGTTTACCTGATAGTTGGAATGCTTTAGTTGTAGTGGTTAGCAACTCCTCTGATTCTGCAAAGTTAAAGTTGGAGGGTATTGCTGATCTTCTTCTTGGAGAAGAGGGATGACGGAAGACGTCGGGAGAAGAACACTCATCAGGTTCTGCCTTGAATACATAAGGAAGAAGCAGGAAGAGCTACAAGCACCAAAAGCATTCCAAGGGAAAGTCGGTAAGAGGAAGATCCAAATCCAGAAATCCGAAGTCTGTGGTACGCTAGAACTGCAATCAAAAGGGGCATTACAAGACAGAATTCAAGGCCCCAAGAAAGCAGAAAGGAGAAAATGACAAAGGTAAGAACAATGTAGATCTTACTGATGATGAGGATAGCGATGCCTTAATATGTGTTGCAAATGCTTAGTGAGTCCTTGATTGTGGCCTCGGGTGCTTCATTTCATACCACTCCACAAAAGGATGTCCTCCAAAATTATGTGAAATGTGATTTTCGAAAGGTATATCTGGGAGATGATGAATGCTGCAACATAATTGGTAAGGGAGACATTGACATATCCCAACCCAATGGTGGCTTCTTGAGATCAAAGAATGTTAGACATGCATCCAATCTAACAAGGAATCTCATATCTGTTGGACAACTATCAGAAAGTGGTGTGGTGATATCATTTGATTCAGATTCGTGGAAGATGTCAAAGGGATCACTAATCCTTGCTCGAGGTAAGAAAGAAGGAACCCTGCATATTGCATCAGGCTCGTATGATAGGATAAATGTTGCATCATCTGAGTGTGATGCTAACACTTGGCATAGACGACTTGGTCACACGAGTGAAAAGGGAATGGAGATCATACAGAAGAAGAGAAAGTTGATAGGATTGCAGACCGTTGATCTAGACTTCTGTGAAGATTGTATCTTGGAAAAACATAGGAAAGTCAGTTTCACAAATACTACAAGAGTACAAAAGAACGATTGTAGCACGTTCATACAGATATATGGGATCCATCTCAGGTACCTTCCCATGGCGGATCTCATTATTTTATTAATTTCATTTATGATGAAACTAGAAAACTGTGGGTTTATTTTATCGAACATAAATCCAATGTGTTTGAGACCTTCAAAATGTGAAAGGCCTTATTTGAGACTGAGACATGTTTAAAGTTGAAATGTCTCAAGTCAGGTAATGGAGGAGAATACTGCAGTGAGGAGTTTGAATCCTACCGTGCTAAGAACGGGATCAGGAGATTGAAAACGATCCCAAGGAAGCCCAGACAAAATGGTGTTGCTGAACGCATGAACATGACTCTTCTAGAACGTGCGAGAAACATGAGGATACATGCAGGTCTATGATAAACGCGGGAATCGATGGTCTTAAGTTCAACACAAAGCGTGAACTCAGTCGAAGTGTCGACTGACGGGCCCGCAAAAGCCGCATTAAGAAATCGTTTTTTAATGGTCGATCGTGAAAATAAATATGTCGTTCGTTGTAGGCGGCGATTCGGAAACAGTCAAGAAATAACCACAAAATAATGATTCAATTTTAATCTCGTGGTGTATGTTTATTTTACTTGGGCAAGTCCCAAGGTCGATCACAAGGAGGCAAAGGAACAACCTAGATTAATGTCTATCCAATTTTTAATTCGGTTTTCAAGGCGGTATTTTTTTTGGAATTTTTCAATGCAATATGAGATGCAAAATGCAAATTCGGCCTACTTTAGGGACTAAAATGTAAAATACGTTCAAACGGTGTCCGAAAATTACGAAACTTGGCCGAGATGTAAAAAATGATGGAATAAGTGCACAGTAAATTTTTTGGAATTTTTAGATGCAAAATGAATTTTTTACGAATTTTTAATTGCAAACGGAATGAGTGTCAATATTTAATTTTAATAAATATTAAACCTACTTATTTTCGAGAACTAAAATTATCTAAGATCTATCACAAGGTAATGGATCCTAGAAAAATCCTAGATCACAAAAATGTAGGGTCTAATACCTATTAAAAATTAAACAATGAAATATGCAAAATGATTTATACAAGGCAAATGATGCATGCAAATGCAATGATTTTTGGGCACAATGTTAATCAAATTAATCTCTACGATATGTGATTTTTGGGGAATTTTTAAATCAACGGTTAATTAACTACGAATTTCCGAGCACAGATTGGGCAAAATATCTCAATTTCTACAAAATAATTAATTAATAATCAACCGTAATTCACAAAAATATCCACAGCATGTCAAAATGTAGAGAATTAAGAGATGAACAAAGTGCTATTTTTAAACAAATAAAATGATGCAATGTAGAGGTCTATAATGGATGACAAACACAGGGGTACAGATGCAATAAATAAATAATGAAAAATAATGCAAGGGGGACCTAGAATTAATTACCAGAAGTGAAGGGGGTGCAAACAGCAAATTTTCCAAGGGTCACGTGCGCTGCACGTGACCTTGGAATGGCTGGACTTGGATGCGAATGAGGGAACCTCCAGGGGCTTCTTGCAATTTACCCAGGCGGTCACGTGTGTAACACGTGACCCCTGGATGGTGAGCAGCTGACGTCCCCCACGCACGCGCTCCGCGCGTGCTGGGGTCTCGGGCCTGGCGCCCGGTGACGAAGGCGGCGAGGGAGGTCGACCTGGTGGTCCGGCCTTGCTCCCTCTGGCTGGCGGTGAAGAGGCGGTGGGCGGTCGAGGCGAGGAGCTGCTTGTCGATGTGGAGGCTTCCTCGGCGGAGGGGCTGCTCTGGTGAGGCGGAGGCTGCCCAGGCGAGGAAGGAGGTGGTGGTGCTTCGGCAGGTGCGTGGCTGGAGAAGAAGGGTCCCCGGGGCCGACACACGGTCGTGGGACGTCGAGGGAGACAGAGGCGGAGTCGTCGAGGCGGAGCGGCGAAGAAGTCGTCGTGGCGTTGATGGTCGAAGAAGACGACCGGCGAAGTACGGCGGAGAGGCTTCCTGTGGCCTTGGCTGGTGCAGAAGGTGATGGTGACGTCCTTGGCGGAGCTCCAGGTGGCGATGTTGCGAAGGCGGAGGGGGGCTCCGATGGCGGGGCGAGTCGATGAAGGTGGAGTTGCGGAGGCGTAGCGGGAGGAGATGGAGGGCGAAGTCGGCGGAGCGGAGCGGAGGGCGGAAGAGAGAGGAAGAGAGAGAGAGAGAGGGAGAAGAAGAGAGAGATACCTGGGGGATGGGGCTCGACGGCGAGTGAAGGCCGGAGCACGGCAGCGCCTGGAAGGAGCTGCGATAAGGGCTGCGACCTCGAATCACGCCGGCGTGGATGGTGGCCGGACTGTCACTCCGGGAGCTCCTTGGGTTGAACGGCGGATGGCGATGAAGCGGGGCGGCGAGGCCCTATTTATAGGCGAGACGGGGATCGAGCGGGCGAGGGAGATGCGGAGGTGGTTGGCCGCGGAGGTTGCGGAGGCCGTTGGGAGGTCAACGAGGCGGCGGAGGGTGCGAGGTTGGGGGCGACGGTTTCGTAGGGGAGAAGGCCGGTTGGGGAAGAAACGCCGTGGCCGTCCGATCGGCCGAGATCGGGCGGCCAGATGGACGCCACGTGGCGAGGAAGTGGGGCGCAGCGGGGAGTCACGTGCGGAGCACGTGCCTGGGAGGCACGTGCGACGCACGTGCGTGGCTTTTTTTTTAATTTTTTTTTAACAAAGATTTAAAAAGGCGAAAAAACCATGACACGTGGCGGCCTCTGGGGCGGCCACGTGTCAGCACCAGAAAAATCACAAAAAAAAGAGTTTGTAAAATCGAAAAGAAATAGCAAACGACCTCGGATCGAAAAAGTTTCTTCACGAAAAATGCTCGTCTCGACGAGATCTACAACTTTCATGAAGACATCAAAACCAAATTCGATCAAATGTGAAAAGTGAATTTTTGAGGTATCCCATGTACATAGAATACCTTGATTTTTTTGGTTTTCTAATTTTTTTGTCATTTTTAATCACGATAAAAAAATCCGGAAAAAAAACGGAAAACTCAAAGATGAATAAAAGACATCTAAATCTAATTTTTTTAGATTTTTATAAATAAAGAAAATAAATGCGTAAAATACAAGGTCAAAAGCCGCGAAAAAATACAATGTACAAAAGAGGCCCAAAACCCAACTTTCTCATATGAGCTCCGATTCACTTGAACTTGGTCTTGTTTTGAAGGTAATTGAATGCACATTAGTTCAAAAGTGAGTAGGATCAAATCGGATACTGGATGGGGAAGATTTGTGGCTTTTAGTCCGAAAATCCTGAAACTAGGGTTTGGGTTTTTGGTCCACTTACCAGGGTTAATTATTTTTTTGTATTTTTTATTTATTCTTGTTAGTGATGTGTACACAGTGGAAGTGAGTTTGTGGCAATCGGAGTTAGTATGAAGGAGTTAAAAATAGGGGAAGTTGGGCTATTTACAGGTCAATTTTTGGCTTGGATTTTTGGCTTCTTATTTTATGCAGAACTTAATGCTAAAATGCAATTCTTATGCCATCATGCATGAATGCTAATTATGCAGAATAAATGCAGAAATGCAATTGATTTTGAGGGACTTGAGCTTTAATTAATGAGACTTAGAATGGTGAATCTGAGATTCATCATCCCCCTATACTTAAACCATGCTCGTCCCTGAGCATCAAGAAGAAATGCCATGAAGTGAAATGAGACTGGGTTCCATACCAAGATCATGAACTGAAGGTGAAAGTGAAACTAAACTCGACCTTTGGATTAATAGTGTGGCGGAACTTCTGTGAGACTTAGAATTTCAAAATCAACAGCCCTCAAGTTCTACACATCATTGACACAGTTTCAACTCAGAAGTCATCTTAGATCAATCCTCTTCCCAAAGTATACCCTATGAACATTGAATAACCGACTCATGTGTGTGAAGGGTTTTAGCTCTTCCCATTCAGAATGCCGGACTACCATGCTCCTCTCCTCTCCAGTAACTCGTCCTCGGGGAGTCGGGTATTTCCTTCTAAGGTCTGTCGTGCTGTGTTCACAATCGAATGAGGGAGAAAATAGAAGAAAGAGAAAAGAACTGGAGGGTGGCCAATGTAGTCACCTCTCCTTATGGAGATGGCCAGTGTAGCCGAGTCTCCACCAAGATCTGCAGGTTTCTGAAGCTTGGACCTTTTTGGTCGGATTTTTATTTGGTAGAATGCTTCTATGTATTTGGAATTTTTGGTGGTTCTGCTTGGATCTTGTTGTGCCCCTACGGATATAGCATCTTTTGTTCCGTACATTTTTTGGGGTCTTAGAAAAATTGTGTCCAGCCGTCCATCCCTTTTCCGAAGCTTTATTTCAACCCGTACTCCGGTCTTTAGATTTCCACGCTACCAGAAAAGAGACTCACACAGTCTTCCAACATCCCGTTTGGGTTGAGCTAAGTGCATAGTGCGAGAGTGCGAATTAATTCCCTATTCCAGAGTTGTACCCAGAATGAAGAGACCAGGTTAGACACTAAGAGTCAAACGCTGCACATTGTCATGTGGAACTTAAGGAATTAAGTCACAAAGACCTGAAGCTCTTAAAATCCTATTTCTCGGTGAAGTTCCTCTGAAAATTAGGTGGATTAAGGTCAAGCCCAGACCACTCTCGGTTTCGGCTCATAACTTGGTTCAGAACCCAATGACTTTTCACAGATGCAAGTGCATGTGATGTTGGATGGAGTGCAGGTGCGTGAAATGCAGACACTTTTTTTTTATGCAAGGGATTTTTTTATGCAGAAAATGGAATAAGAAGCCTCTTTTTCATTCATTTTTTTTCAGAAAATTAGGGCAAGTCAGTGTTCTTCTTCTTTTTTTTTTTCAGTTAGTACCCACCCCGTAAATACATATAGACTTACGCGAAAGTACGAGATATGGGTAAAATATATACAAAGTATATATACAGACCCCCCTATACTTAGCGAGTGCTGTGTCCTCAGAGCACAAGAAGCGTAAAGAAGACATAGCTCGGGCTAAGCGTAAGAGAGTGAGAAAAAAGAAAGAAAAAAAAGAAAAAGAAAAAAGAAGAAAAAGAGTGAAAAGAAAAACGGTCAGGAAATGAGGAGAGTATATACGGGTGGATGTCGGTTCCCCCTATACTTAGGCTTTGAACAGCCTAAGTATGGAAGAAGGGTGGATATGGAATGATTAGGAGTTAGGAGAAGAATGGTATATACAGATGGCATCGGTCTCCCCCTATACTTAGGCCTTGGCCTAAGTAAAGGAAGAAGCTGTACACGGAGGCCAATGTGGTCGGGAGGGAGGGTGGGAGTGGTCAGATAGATTTTCAATATCCTCGCTCTGCGTGAAATAGATGGCCTCGACTTGAACTGTTTGTTCTTTGGGTGATTCAATGTATGGCTTCAGCATTTGTCCATTTACTGAGAACGGTTGTGCATTCACTTTGAGTTCTGCAATGTCTACGCTTCCATTGGTATGCACATTGACGACAATGTAGGTACCCGTCCATTTTGATTTGAGTTTCCCATGAAAAATCTTCAAACGAGCATTAAACAACCACACTTTTTGTCCAGGGACAAAGGTCTTCTCTCGAATGTGTCTATCATGCCATCTCTTGACCTTGTCCTTATAAATTACACTGTTGTCATATGCCCGATTTCGGATTTCAATTAGCTCATTCAGATTTAAGTCTCGACATAGTTTCCCAAGGTGACAACTCCAATTCAACTTTTTGATCGCCCATTCAGATTTATGGATCAATTCTGCAGGAAGATGACATGGCTTGCCATAGATCATCCTAAAAGGTGAAGTACCGAGTGGAGTCTTATAGGCTGTCCTATAGGCCCATAGAACTTGGTCCAACAGTGTTGACCAATTCTTCCTATCGGGACGAACCAACTTCTGGAGAATGCTCTTCACCTCTCTGTTTGAAACCTCTGCCATGTCGTTAGATTGTGGATGATACGGGTTGGTTATTCTATGCTCAAATTTGTACTCCTTAGCCAAAGATCTCATCTCCCTGTTCACGAAGTGGCTGCCTCCATCAGAAATCAATACTTTTGGTATCCCGAACCTCGCAATGATGTTATCTTTGATAAACTTACAGACGACTTTGCTATCTGCGGTTCGGGTTGGAATAGCCTCTACCCATCTTGATAAATAATCCACCGCTAACAAGATGTACTCAAATCCATTGCTGTTGGGAAAGGGACCCATAAAATCGATCCCCCATGCATCAAAAACATCACAGAAAATTATTGGTTGCATGGGCATTTCATCTCTATATCCCATAGTCCCTCCCATTCTTTGACAAATCGGGCATGACCGTACAAATTCATTAGCATCCTGAAATAAGGTCCGCCAGTAAAGTCCACATTGGAGTACCTTGTGTGCGGTTCTCTTTCCCGAATGGTGTCCTCCAGCTTCGAGAGAATGACAGTGTGTGAGAACACTCTGATATTCCTCCTGAGGGATACATCTTCTCCAGACACAATCCGGTCCTTCATAGAAAAGGAAAGGATCGTCCCAATGGTATTTTCTCGAATCCGTCTTTAATCGATCAATCATTTTTTTGGTCCAACCATACGGAACCTTCTTGGAGACAAGATAGTTCACTATGTCGGAATACCATGGGGTTGACTCAATGACGCAAATCGATTCGTCTGGAAAAGTCTCCTTGATTGGTCCGATATCAGGATGATCGTTTTGCTCGATTCTGGAAAGGTGATCAGCAACAACATTCTTTATTCCAGGTTTATCCTTGATCTCCAAATTAAATTCCTGGATTAACAAGATCCATCTCAAAAGTCGTGCCTTAGCATCCTTCTTATCCATGAGATATCTGATTGCCGTGTAATCTGTGAAGATTGTCACCTTGGAGCCCAATATGTATGATCTGAATTTTTCCAGGGCCCAAACAACCGCGAGCATTTCCTTTTTAGTCACTGTATAGTTTCTCTGTGCAGGGTCCAATACTTTGCTCGCGTAGTGAATCGCATAAGGAATTCCATCTCTTCTTTGTCCGAGTACCGCTCCGACAGCAAAATCCGATGCATCAGTCATGATCTCGAAGGGAAGAGACCAGTCGGGAGCTTGTAATATCGGCGATTCATATATTTTCTTTTTCAGGAGCTCGAAGGCCTCTAGACATCTGTGATTTACAATAAACTCGGTGTCTTTTCCTAAGAGCTCAGTCAGTGGGCGGGCGATCTTTGAAAAATCAGGAATAAACCATCGATAAAATCCAACATGCCCTAGGAACGACCTCACTGACTTGACGTTGGTTGGTGGCTCAAGTTTCTTGATCACATCCACCTTGGCAGGGTCCACCTCCATTCCCTTTTTGGAGATGACGTGCCCCAACACGATACCCTCAGTCACCATGAAGTGACTCTTCTCCCAGGAGAGTACCAAATTTACCTCCCTGCATCTCTGAAGGACTCGGTCCAAGTGTGCTAAGCATGTATCAAATGAATCACCATGAACCGAGAAGTCGTCCATGAAGACTTCCAGGAAATCACCAACCATTTCGGCAAATACGGCAATCATGCACCGCTGAAATGTGCCTGGGGCATTGCAAAGCCCGAATGGCATGCGCTTGAATGCGTAAGTACCGAAGGGACATGTGAATGTGGTCTTTTCCTGGTCCTCGGGAGCGATAGCTACTTGATTGTAGCCGGAGTACCCATCAAGAAAACAGAAGAATGCTTTCCCTGCAAGTCTCTCCAATATTTGATCAATGAATGGCAGTGGAAAGTAGTCTTTCTTGGTCGCAGCATTCAGGCGCCGGTAATCGACATAGACGCGCCACGACGTGGGTACTCTGGTCGCGATCTCTACCCCCTCCTCGTTGGTAACCATCTGGATTCCCGACTTCTTCGGGACGACATGAAGGGGGGCTACCCACTTGGAGTCAGAGATGGGGTAAATAAATCCTGCTTTGCACCATTTCTCTATTTCTTTCTTCACCACTTCCCGAAGATTGGGGTTTAATCTTCTCTGAAATTCACAGGAAGGCCTTGCATTATCCTCAACATAAATTTGGTGCGAGCAGAGAGCGGGGTTTATTCCTACGAGATCCGACACAGTCCAACCTATGGCTTTTCGATTTCGCTCAAGGACTTCGATCAGTCTGGATTCTTGGTCCACGGTTAATGATGAGCTAATGATCACAGGGAATTTTTCTTTGGGTCCATTGAGGAATGCATATTTCAGCGTGGGAGGTAGAGGTTTCAGCTCTGGCAATTCTGAATCGTCGATCAAGTCTGGCTGAATGACTTTTGCTTCTGGCTCAGTATCGGTTGGCGGTGAATCACTGTGTGAGATGTTGGCTACCAATTCCAAAGAAAAGTGAGTCGGATCGATAGAGGAGAATGGTAATTCGGCCAGAGCCGTGTCCGACTCATCATCGATTGTCTGTCCCAAAGGTGAGGTGCTTGATAAATCCAAGAGGATTTCAGTGTTGTCTGGGGGTGTAGAAATCTCAGAGACTGCATGGTGGATTATTTCTTCTTCCGAGGATGTGCCTTCTATCTGTATGTCTGGCAGTTGGTCCCATGGCCCAGTGGTTCTGAGGAGATTGCATTCTGATGTTTCGGCATCTTCAGTCGTGGATTCGGAGTCTGGTCTTTGCCACTTTGTTTGTTTCATCTCCAAGTCCACTTCTCCGCCTGGAGAACGGAATTTCATCATGCCAGTTCCGTAGTCGAATACGGCCTTAGCGGTTCTTAAGAAAGGTCTTCCGAGAATGATTTGTGATTCCTTCCAATGGTTCGGGGTCTCCATGTCCAGGACCATGAAGTCCACTTTGTATTCTGTACCCTCAATGATGATGATGACATTCTTCACTTCTCCCTTAGGTCTTTTAGTGGATTTGTCAGCAAATTGGAGTAAAGATGATGATTTCTTGAGAGGGCCCAACTCCAATCGATAATATAAGGCTAAGGGTAGAAGGTTTATGGAAGATCCATTGTCGAGAAGTGTGCGTGTGAATGCTATGCCGCCAATGTGACTCTCCACATAATGGGCACCCAGATCCCTTTTCTTTCTTGGCAGATGCTGGTTTTTGACGCACTTGGTGGTGGCAACTGTCAAGATGTGAGTCTCCACGAATTGACTTGTTCTCTTTGTACGAGTCCGGGTGGGGGTGCATTTCGCCTTCAAGTATTTCTGAAAGGCTGGGTTACCTGCCACGTATTGATCAAAGGGTACTTTGACTATGATGTTTTGTTGGCAGAATTTTTCCATGACTGGGTCATCTTTGATGTTTTTCTTTTGCTTTTCTTTCTTTAAGGCATGGGGGAAAGGAATGGATGCATTTGAGACAGGAGATAGAGGATCAGAATCAAAAATACGAGCATCTTTATTCGACTTGGAGTTTTTATTACAATCATAATAATCAAAATCAGGTTGCTGAAAAGGTGACAAAGGTATTTTTGCAGCAACTAGAGGCTCAAGGTCCTCTGCAGACTCCATAGATGCTTTCCCTCTATCTACTGTTGGGATCTTCAGGCGTCCTTCATCTTCCTCCTCGGAAACATCCTCCGGTTGATCTTCCGAGTCTTCATGGTCCGATTCCCTTGCCCGGTCAGGTACGACCACGGTCCTTGCGCTCCTGAGTGACATGGCATTTATTTTGTCAAACGAAAGGATCTCATGTTCAGATGTGGGAAAGTCTGGATAGTATACCTGGTTATTGTGTTGAGATGAGTTGAATTTGTTCAAGCTATTGGGGTTAGCTTGAACCTGGGCGGGAATGGTTGTGGCTGGAGCTGTCTGCTCATCCTTCCAGCGGGACAAGCGGTTGACATCAACCCGTAGATCTTCCAGTTCATGTCGGAAGTGACGAAACTCCTCAAGTAGTTGTCTCTGGATGTCGATCGGTTCTTCTGGGGGTTTGGATGACTGAGCTGATTGTCTGGGGGCTTGAGATTGCTGATGGTATTGCTGAGGTTGGCTCTGGCGATTGTAGGGTTGCTGCTGCTTCGGTTGCTGGAATGCGGCATTATAGAAAGTAGGTGGGCGCTGATACGTCTGACGGTCTCCCATATTACCCTGTCGGGTAGTGTCTTGGGTGTACCAGATGCCATTCACTTCAAATGTCAGAGGCGGGGCTTCCTTGACTGTCTCGGTCGGTGGGGACGGCTGTTGGGAAAATTGGGCGTGGGATTGATCGTGAGCCCATGGTTGTTGTTGCTCTGCTCCTGGTTGCTCCTGGACATGATGCACATGATATATCGGGACAGTAGGTGCACTAGGCATCCCCATCTTGGACACCTTCTCGGTGAGTTCCTCCATCTGCTTCGGGAATTGCGAAATCCTGCTGTCAATATCGTTCATTCTCTTGTCCACAATTGTCAATTTATCAGAAATAAAGTGCATGCTCGGAATCAAGTCCTCAGCTATTTCTGCCACCATCTGCTTCCCGCCTTTGGCTTGAAGGGTGTTCAGGGAATCAGTGTATGCTCGACTGGCAGTTTGAGACCGGCTTGTTTCTGCCATCTGCTCCAGTATTTTCCAGACGGTCTCAGCTCCACGTGATGTGTAATTCCCTCCGCAGGCAGCACTAACTAACCCTTGAGTCTCGTGGTTGAGGCCAGAGTAGAGTGATTGGACTAGGATGTTGTTGTCCAGATCATGACAGGGACATTTTTGTAGCAGGTCCTTAAACCTATCCCATGCCTCACAAAGGGGTTCATTGGGCATCTGAGCGAAACTGGTGATGCGGGTCCTCATTTGATTGGTCCGGCTCAAGGGGTAGAATTTCTTCAGAAAGAGGTTTTTGAACCTCTCATAAGTCGTCACAGTCACCCCCAAGTTCTTCACCCAGTAGTCTGCCTTCCCTTTCAAGGCGAAAGGTAGTGCAGTGAGACGAATGTAGTCTTGGCTGACTTGTTGGTGCCTCAGATTAGAACATATCAGCTCTAAGTCCCTCAAGAATTCGTATGGCTCCTCAGTCGTATTACCATGGAATTGAGGTAATTGACTGACAAAGTGTGGCTTTAATTCATAGTGGATCTCCGGCTGTGGTGGCTGTAAATAGTTCCACACTCTGTACTGTCCAGGATTATATGCGACTTCCATTGGAACTTCTCCCTCAGCATTCATTTGTTCGAGCTGCTCCCTCAGCAGCTGCTGTTGCTGCTCAGATGCAGCCAGTCTCGCGAGAATCATCTTCATTGGATCTTCATTAGGTTCATCTTCAGGGTCTTTCTTGGAAGGTATTTTGGGCGGCATCTCTTTATCTGGAGAATATAAAGGATTTGAGTTAATAGATTGGAAAGAATTGATGTAACAGTTATTCTCGATCTTTTGGGGTGAGAAATGGACAGGGTGGGTCTGTCCTCCTTCTAGGAGGAAGAAGGAATAGGGTTCTTGGGAAGGGTTTCCCGGAGGCCAAGCAGGTCCAGAGTAAAAGTTTCTCTAGGCTTTTGAGGTTGGGGAGTTTGTGGTAGAGAGAGATGAGCCTGAACAAAAATTACCACAATTCTCCATTCTTGGAGTCAACAAGATGTTTTATGATGTAGACACAATTGTGTGGTATTCGTTGATGCACTATTTTCTACGCACAACCAAACACAATACAAGGGTTGTTTCACCAACTCAACTCAAAGTGAAGACCGTAAAGGTTCGGTCAATTATCTTGTTAGTTTTAATTGGTGAGAATTCAATCTTGCAAGCCGTTTACGCGAGCTGTTTAGGTTTGGAGCTGGGCTCTATCCTAGTGTGCGTCTCTCTCCTCGCTGACGGGCCCGCAAAAGCCGCATTAAGAAATCGTTTTTTAATGGTCGATCGTGAAAATAAATATGTCGTTCGTTGTAGGCGGCGATTCGGAAATAGTCAAGAAATAACCACAAAATAATGATTCAATTTTAATCTCGTGGTGTATGTTTATTTTACTTGGGCAAGTCCCAAGGTCGATCACAAGGAGGCAAAGGAACAACCTAGATTAATGTCTATCCAATTTTTAATTCGGTTTTCAAGGCGGTATTTTTTTTGGAATTTTTCAATGCAATATGAGATGCAAAATGCAAATTCGGCCTACTTTAGGGACTAAAATGTAAAATACGTTCAAACGGTGTCCGAAAATTACGAAACTTGGCCGAGATGTAAAAAATGATGGAATAAGTGCACAGTAAATTTTTTGGAATTTTTAGATGCAAAATGAATTTTTTACGAATTTTTAATTGCAAACGGAATGAGTGTCAATATTTAATTTTAATAAATATTAAACCTACTTATTTTCGAGAACTAAAATTATCTAAGATCTATCACAAGGTAATGGATCCTAGAAAAATCCTAGATCACAAAAATGTAGGGTCTAATATCTATTAAAAATTAAATAATGAAATATGCAAAATGATTTATACAAGAAGGCAAATGATGCATGCAAATGCAATGATTTTTGGGCACAATGTTAATCAAATTAATCTCTACGATATGTGATTTTTGGGGAATTTTTAAATCAACGGTTAATTAACTACGAATTTCCGAGCACAGATTGGGCAAAATATCTCAATTTCCACAAAATAATTAATTAATAATCAACCGTAATTCACAAAAATATCCACAGCATGTCAAAATGTAGAGAATTAAGAGATGAACAAAGTGCTATTTTTAAACAAATAAAATGATGCAATGTAGAGGTCTATAATGGATGACAAACACAGGGGTACAGATGCAATAAATAAATAATGAAAAATAATGCAAGGGGGGACCTAGAATTAATTACCAGAAGTGAAGGGGGTGCAAACAGCAAATTTTCCAAGGGTCACGTGCGCTGCACGTGACCTTGGAATGGCTGGACTTGGATGCGAATGAGGGAACCTCCAGGGGCTTCTTGCAATTTACCCAGGCGGTCACGTGTGTAACACGTGACCCCTGGATGGTGAGCAGCTGACGTCCCCCACGCACGCGCTCCGCGCGTGCTGGGGTCTCGGGCCTGGCGCCCGGTGACGAAGGCGGCGAGGGAGGTCGACCTGGTGGTCCGGCCTTGCTCCCTCTGGCTGGCGGTGAAGAGGCGGTGGGCGGTCGAGGCGAGGAGCTGCTTGTCGATGTGGAGGCTTCCTCGGCGGAGGGGCTGCTCTGGTGAGGCGGAGGCTGCCCAGGCGAGGAAGGAGGTGGTGGTGCTTCGGCAGGTGCGTGGCTGGAGAAGAAGGGTCCCCGGGGCCGACACACGGCCGTGGGACGTCGAGGGAGACGGAGGCGGAGTCGTCGAGGCGGAGCGGCGAAGAAGTCGTCATGGCGTTGATGGTCGAAGAAGACGACCGGCGAAGTACGGCGGAGAGGCTTCCTGTGGCCTTGGCTGGTGCAGAAGGTGATGGTGACGTCCTTGGCGGAGCTCCAGGTGGCGATGTTGCGAAGGCGGAGGGGGGCTCCGATGGCGGGGCGAGTCGATGAAGGTGGAGTTGCGGAGGCGTAGCGGGAGGAGATGGAGGGCGAAGTCGGCGGAGCGGAGCGGAGGGCGGAAGAGAGAGGAAGAGAGAGAGAGAGAGAGAGGGAGGGAGAAGAAGAGAGAGATACCTGGGGGATGGGGCTCGACGGCGAGTGAAGGCCGGAGCACGGCAGCGCCTGGAAGGAGCTGCGACGAGGGCTGCGACCTCGGATCACGCCGGCGTGGATGGTGGCCGGACTGTCACTCCGGGAGCTCCTTGGGTTGAACGGCGGATGGCGATGAAGCGGGGCGGCGAGGCCCTATTTATAGGCGAGACGGGGATCGAGCGGGCGAGGGAGATGCGGAGGTGGTTGGCCGCGGAGGTTGCGGAGGCCGTTGGGAGGTCAACGAGGCGGCGGAGGGTGCGAGGTTGGGGGCGACGGTTTCGGAGGGGAGAAGGCCGGTTGGGGAAGAAACGCCGTGGCCGTCCGATCGGCCGAGATCGGGCGGCCAGATGGACGCCACGTGGCGAGGAAGTGGGGCGCAGCGGGGAGTCACGTGCGGAGCACGTGCCTGGGAGGCACGTGCGACGCACGTGCGTGGCTTTTTTTTTTAATTTTTTTTTAACAAAGATTTAAAAAGGCGAAAAAACCATGACACGTGGCGGCCTCTGGGGCGGCCACGTGTCAGCACCAGAAAAATCACAAAAAAAAGAGTTTGTAAAATCGAAAAGAAATAGCAAACAACCTCGGATCGAAAAAGTTTCTTCACAAAAAATGCTCGTCTCGACGAGATCTACAACTTTCATGAAGACATCAAAACCAAATTCGATCAAATGTGAAAAGTGAATTTTTGAGGTATCCCATGTACATAGAATACCTTGATTTTTTTGGTTTTCTAATTTTTTTGTCATTTTTAATCACGATAAAAAAATCCGGAAAAAAAACGGAAAACTCAAAGATGAATAAAAGACATCTAAATCTAATTTTTTTAGATTTTTATAAATAAAGAAAATAAATGCGTAAAATACAAGGTCAAAAGCCGCGAAAAAATACAATGTACAAAAGAGGCCCAAAACCCAACTTTCTCATATGAGCTCCGATTCACTTGAACTTGGTCTTGTTTTGAAGGTAATTGAATGCACATTAGTTCAAAAGTGAGTAGGATCAAATCGGATACTGGATGGGGAAGATTTGTGGCTTTTAGTCCGAAAATCCTGAAACTAGGGTTTGGGTTTTTGGTCCACTTACCAGGGTTAATTATTTTTTTGTATTTTTTATTTATTCTTGTTAGTGATGTGTACACAGTGGAAGTGAGTTTGTGGCAATCGGAGTTAGTATGAAGGAGTTAAAAATAGGGGAAGTTGGGCTATTTACAGGTCAATTTTTGGCTTGGATTTTTGGCTTCTTATTTTATGCAGAACTTAATGCTAAAATGCAATTCTTATGCCATCATGCATGAATGCTAATTATGCAGAATAAATGCAGAAATGCAATTGATTTTGAGGGACTTGAGCTTTAATTAATGAGACTTAGAATGGTGAATCTGAGATTCATCATCGACCAATCAAAATCCGCATTTAATCAACAATTAACCCACACTAAGATCAATGAATTAGAACTAATGCGGAGTTAAAATTTATTTTTAACTACACATAAAAGATGTATAGGTGCAAGTATGTAGAGAGTTCGAACACAGGGAACAAGCAGGGTAGTTCAAGCAAAACTGCTAAGTGTGTGTGTGATGTGTGGAGTGTCTACACTAAGCAAACAAGCAAATGAATTTTTGTGGGTTTTTAATTTTTTTAATTTTTTTTCTTTTCAATATGGGATACTAAAGACAATATAATAAAAAGCAAGCTAAAATATTTATAAAAATGCACAAAAATAACCAAAAATTCAGAACTAAGATGTTTTTGGTATTTTTATAATTTTTTACTGTTTTTGTGTCTTTTGGGAATTTTTCAAGGTATTTTTGATATTTTTAAATACTGAAATAAGACAAAACAGTGGAAATAAGGCTGGCTGTGAATAAAATGCAAATTAAAAATAGCAACCAGTAACTCAAAATTTTCACACTATTTTTCAAATAAAAAGAACAAAATAAGGAGCAAACAGGAACTGAGATTTTGATTTTTGGAGTTTTCTACTATTTTATATATTTTTTTGAAGTTTTTGAGTGTTTTTAAATTTTTAGTGTTTTTCTTTTGAGATTTTTAATGATTTTTGGACTGACACTAAAATAGAATAAAATAGACACTAGGTGATGTTTTTGGAATTTTTGGAGATGTTTTAATATTTTTTTGGTGTTTTCTAAGCTAGACAGTGCACAAATAGCAAGTTTTTGATTTTTAATAAATATGAAAATAAAGTAAAATCAAAAACTAAAATGGTGGCGTCAAAGTACACATGTCCAGATGCTTAAGTATATTTTTGTGAAATTTTTAGAGTTAAAATGATGCTCCAAATAATTAGATCAAGCAAGCACAAATGCAAAGCCTGGCAGGGGTATTTATGCAAATATGCAAAATCCCAAGGGCTCTTCTGCAGTTTTCACGCAAAAATTTGAATTGAAATAGAATATTTCTGGGCTGAATATAAATAGCTAAAGTCGCAGGGGTGCCTTAGCAAAATCGCCTAGACGCGCGTGCGTTGCACGCGCCCAGGCGGGGGCACAAATGCAATGATACAAAAGCTAAGGGGCAGGCTCGCAAATATTACAAAAACAAAATTACAGCAGCAAAAGTTCATAAACTAATAAGCAATAGCAAAAACAGCCGGGTTATGTGCGCAAAATACCCAGCATAAGGGCGCATCCAACGGCGGGCGCGAGTTCACTAATCCACGTGTCAAACGCCTGGCGCCCGATACCCCTTCATCTTGACGGTCTCGATCAAATCCTGGGGCCAATCTACGGCTGGCTATTCCCCTCCGATGGACGGTCCTGATCAAAAACGGGGAGGGGGCTAAATCAACGGTGGCTGTAGCGTTACCCCTCCCTCTCGTTTGTTCTTGCACAGGTGCGCGCGGGCGGCGCCGGCGTCCCTCGCCGGCGGCTCGAGATCCCCCCACCTGGGGTTAGGCGTGCTGTCCAACACCTGCGAGGCAAAAAGAGGCTCGAGAGCGGCGTCTCGGCCAGGTTGTTAAGTGTGGCGGGTACACGGACGATGGAGGAAATTGCGAGATGGGATTTGCCGGAGCGGACTCCGGCGAGGTAGGGGCTGACGATTGGGTGGTTGAGAAGCTAATCGAACAGGTGGAAAGTGGTTCTATGGCTACCAGAAGCTAAAGCAACAGAGGAAATAGAGAAAAACATACCTCAGAGCAAGGTGCTCGAGGTTTAATACCTCACGGCGGCGCAGCCGCCGGAGATGGCTGGGACGCGCCTCGGCCCTCCGCTGCACCTTGACGAGGGCGGGGATCAACCCCCTGTCACCGGGGATCCCTAGCTAACCCTCGGATGTCTCAACCAAGGCCAGAATGCGGTCCAAGCAAGAAGGGGAGGAATGGAATTGGTTTTGAAACATGATGAAGGGCGAGTTTCGAGGTGGCGTCACGGGCGAAACAACGACCCAAGGGTCGAAAAAATCCGCTGGCGTGATTCATCTATGACCGAGGAACAACTTCGAAGAAGACGCCATCATGAAAGGAGTAACGGAGTGGCCTCGATAAATGGATGAAAGTGGGTCAACGTCCACTCCTGACACAGCCCAGACCTGGGGCAGAGAGTTGACCTGCGGTCAACTGCTGCTGCCCCCTGGTTGGTCCACGTGGACCAACCAGAAAAAGGCTTGAGGAAAAAAATGGAAAATTAATTAAAAATAGATAATGATTTTATTGATTTTTGGTTATTAAATAGAAAATATTTATTATTTTATAAATTATTTTGTTATGATTTTTATTTATTTTTATGAGACATATTTTTACAAGTTTGCATTTATACCCTTATAGGTATCTATATCTATATATTTAAGTATTTTATTTTTATTTAGGTATTTTTAATTTATTTTATTTTGGTTTTTATTTTATATAATTATAACATACTTTTATACAAGTAAATATATTTTTATTTTATTTTTTCTGATTTATTTTGTATATTTAATAAAATACAAGTATGTTTTGTATAGGTATAGATATAGGTAATGTACCTATGTATTTAATATATACAAGTATTTTTATTTGTATTTTAATTATGTTTTTATTCTGATTTTAATGCACATAATTATTATAAGTATTATTTACAACATTATAAAAATATAAAATTATAAAAATAATAAATAAATAATAAATTGAATATTTTAATATGTACAAGTATACAATGAGGGTCCAAAAGTCAACTTTCAAACCGTAGCTCCGCCAAATGCGAGACCACCGCCATTAATTAGATTATTTTCTTCTATATACAATTAAAGGTGAGTACGCTGCATTTGGAGTTTTTATTTGTGAGATACGGGTCTGGGAAGTTGGGATTCTGGATTTTTATTCAGACCATAACTTTTTACATGTACATTATTTTTCTGTGAAATCAATTTTGTATTTTTCTTTATTATATTATCTACAACTTTCATGTACAAAGTTTCTTTATTTGATGAATAAAAAGTGGAACCAAAAATAGGTCCCAAAATGAATAAAGAATGAATAGAATGAATAGGTATTTTGACTGTATTTCTGACCTTATCTCCCCCTACTTTATTCCTTGTCGACCTATTCATCAAGATGCCTAGGTCTCGGGGGTTTTGGGTCATAAAATATTTACAATATTTTATTCTTTTTCTTTTCTTTATTTATTCTATAATTTTGGCCTTAATTACAGTAATTTACACACTGTTGAGATGCATATGCATGAATACTAAGATGCTTGATTTAAGGCTATTTACAGGCATTTGCTAGGGTTTTAGGTGCCAAAATGATAGAATAAAGATGATGAAATGTGGATTCATCATCCCCCTATACTTTACCTTTGTTAGTCCCTAGCAAACGCTTATGCAATAAGTGCAAAAAGAAACAGAAAGAAAAGAAAAAGAAGAACTTGGATTTTATTTGATTATCACACTTGTCTTCGCAAAATCAAAGTTTGGAGCTTAAGTAGGACCTTTGGAATTTTAGTGCGGGCGGAACCTTAGTGAGAACCGTGTTTGAAATCCAACAGCCCTTGAGAATCCCAAAACTCTGTCCAAGTCTCCTCAATAGCCAGTTCAGAAATACTTCAACTCATACGCAAACTCTTACGACTATGAATCTGACTTGTACAGTGTAAGTGATGGTGGCTTTCCCCAACTAGAATGACAAAGAAACTGACTTCTCCAATACGACAACCCAATGATTCCCCAATCCAGCAACTCCATCCTCGAGGAACGGGGTATTCCCTTCTAAGTTCAAGTGGCAACCAGCTCAAGAGGAGGGGGTGAAGAGAAGAATGGACGGTAGCCAGTGTAACTACCTATCCTTGGATGCAAGACCAGTGTAGTCAAGTCATCTTGCTGCAGGCTCACATGATATGACTTTGGAACTCAAGCTTGCTTATTGACTTTGTACATACTTGCAGGCTTTTTATTTTTGTACATGCCTGAACACACATTTTTTTTTTGAATACTATATACAGCAGCATTTACATAAGGAGTTTTTCCTCTTGAGCCAGTAGACTATCCCTCTTTTGAAGCTTTATCGCAACCCACAGCCTCCTGTCTTTAGACTTCCTAATCACTGGACGGGTTGGGGTGCACTTCCCTCCCTAGAGGAGGACAAATGTTTCCACTTGTGTGCGTCTCATACCGGCAAATCCAATCCCCTCACCACTCCAACTGAGTTGGGCCATGTGAAAGGTGCAGGTGTCCAAGTTAGGTCATTATCAACAAGAATCGTGCGTGTGCTCCGAAATATTCTACTTAGGCAGTCAAGAATCCATTGAACCAAGTCCCGTGATCCTCAAAGAATTAAGTCAACTAGACCTGAAGTACCTCAAACCCAGTTCCTATAAGGTTCCTGTTATTAGGTAGATTTTAAGGTCCAATCAAGCTCCAATCTTCGGATTTTACTTAGACTTGTTCAACTATCAAACTCAATCCGAAAAATGCGAATGCTATGCAATGCAATGCAGAAAATATTTTTGTGATGCAATTTTCAAGATTTTGAACTTTTTTATGGGTTTTTGGGAAGATGATGATGACGATGCATATGCATTTTTTGTCTTTTTCAAAAAGATTTTTCAAATGTTTCTGGATTTTAATTTTGCAAATGTTTTTGGGAATTTTTGAAAACAAAAAGTTTTGGCTAAAAACTAGGTGAAAATATGTACACGGGAGTGCTTTTCTTATATATACAAGAAGTGGGTTTTAAGAATTTACAAGGGTAAGTGATCAATTTTAGACATATATACATAAGATGGATTTTGGTGTGATGTGTATATTCCTCAAACTTATTTGAAAACCATTTACACACAATTTTTGAAAACTATAGTCCAAAATAATTTTTACAAACATTTTACACACATTTGAAAATCATTTTGCAAAGGCTTTCAAAACAGTATATAGGTTTTTCAAATCATTTTTGCAACCATTTTTCAAACCATTTGCAAATCATTTTTCAAACATTTTTATTTCACACAAAGAAAAGAAATTTTACAAACCACACATTTTTACAAAGGTTGAAAACATGAAACAAAATATTTTCAAAATAGTTTTCAATAGATGTTCACAAAGATTTTCAAACTATTTTTCAAACATTTTGCAAAAAACATTTTCACCTGATTTATTAATCAGTAAATACAAAAAGAATTTGAGGAATAACCACATCTTTTTATTAAGGATTTTAATGAATTTCAAAGAATTTTTAGCCATATTTATTAAGAAAATACGAAAGTACGAGTTATGGCTAAAGTATATACGTAGTATATACGACCCCCCTATACTTAGCTTGAGCTATGTCCTCATAGATCAGAGAGAAAAGAGAAGACATAACTCGTACTGAGTATAGATAAGTCTAAAGAATAAATGAATGAATCAATGAGAAGTTGACCGTCCCCCCTATACATAGGATCAAATAATCCTAAGTATAGCAGACTGTACACAAAGCAGGGAGGGTCAAGGGAATGAACAGATCGTACTCAGATTGTCTCCCCCTATACTTAGGGTAAGATATCCCTAAGCATAGACAAGAAGAGGAGACAATGGAGAGGATCAAAGAATGGAAATACTCGGGGTGCCAACCCCCCTATACTTAGGACAAAGTACGTCCTAAGTATGGAAAACTGTCTACAAGGGCGGCACCTTTTTGATAGATACAGAAGATAGAAAAGGAAAAGAAGAAAAGAAGAAAAGAAGAAAAGAGATCGGAAAATAGATGAAGAGATCGTGAGGATGTACACGTCACTCCCCCTATACTTAGGGTAAAAGAAGCCCTAAGTATAGGCAACAACAGGAGTGATGACACTAACAAAGAAAGAACACTCAACTCGTCTACCCCTCCTATACGTAGGACAAAGTACGTCCTAAGCAAGGCAAACACGAGAAATGGGTAGACGAGCAAAAAGGGGAGATGGAAAGAGTGCCACAGGATAGAATCTACAACATAAATGGGTGATCATCAGAAGGTGGAAAGCAAACCTTCTTGCGGGACCGCTGAGGGATAGATCTGATATGGTGTATGTCGACATCGGGGTCCACAGTGGACGGAGGCCGATCAGGGTCGACACGGTGAAGGCCCTCAGTGGAATCAAAACGGAAAGGGACGAACTGATCGATGGAAGCAGTATGGCTCGGTTCTCCCTTGGTGGTCCTATGGTGTGAAGGCACAGACTGGTGAGTGGAAGAAGTACGACTAGGTCCGGCCTTAGAAGTCTCGCCGATATCAAAGTGAAATGGGACAAACTCATCATCCTCGGAAGAAGTGTAATCGGAGTCGTCCTGCGAGTCCTCGTCCAGGTCAAAATCAAAAGGAACGAAATCATCAGTGGAAGTATACGAACTCATATCGTCCTCAAGACTCTCACCTGAATCCTTGTCTTCAATAAGAGGTCTGACTTTATCAAAATAAATGGCAGCATCATAACCGACCTCAATCATCTTTACTTGTGAAGGGCCAGGAACGGATTTATTGGTGGAAGTAGTCAAAACGGGTCCGTCCTGTCTAGTCTTACTCAAGTCATTTGTTGCCTTATCAGGTCTCTCAAAGTAATGGGCAACTTCATAAGCATCCTCAATTATCTTGGTGTCTGCCCTCTGATCAAATGGTTCAATTACATAAATACTCTGGATCTCATCAACACATCGCCACACACCAGGAGGAGGATCAGTGAGGTCCATGCTTTCCGACTTCCTCCCCTTTCGGGGGATCCGTCGGGGCTCATCAATGATCGCTAAGGAAGTATCTCTAGTGGCATCAGATCGGTCACAGGCCTCAGAGTCAGCTATGATTGGTGAAGGTACATCAGGTGCAGGTCTCTGGTCATCTGTGGGTGCGGTGATCGACACTTCGTTCCCGTCAACAGGACGGAAACAAACCTCTCCTGATCCATAATCAATAACGACCCTCGCAGAGGCGAGGAATGGTCGTCCCAGGATGATTGGAGATGGCTCCCCTGTGGAGTTCTCCATGGGCAACACGACAAAATCAACATGGTGGCTCATGCCCTGAATAGTAATGACGACGTTTTCAAGGATACCCTTCGGCCTCTTGATAGATCCATCAGCAAACTGAACGATCATCCTGGTCTTCTTGAGAGGCCCTAAGTGAAGAGACTGTACCAGCGAGAAGGGTAGTATGCTAATCGAAGCACCGCCGTCTAGGAGAGTGCGATCACAAGTATGGTCAGAGATGGTGCAAGTGATGAAAGGTGTAGCTGTGTTCTTCCTCTTGGGAATGGGACGGTGTGTGATGGCGAGGGCAGTGGCCATGGTCAGAATGTGACGCTCAGATCTGCTCCTCCGCTTTCTCTTCTTGGGAAGAGGAACAGATAATTGGGTCATGGCCTGCTGAAGTGGGGCACGGATAATCTCATGAATAGTAGCCACCACTTCGGGTTCAGATAACATTTTTTTGAATTTTTGGACTTCCTCCATACAAGGGAGGAAGTCGGAATCAACATATACACGAGGCATGCCAAGAGCAGTCTGTACAGCGGCATCCTCGGAGTCAAAGGTAGGACTGGATGTGAATGGGTGTGTGGTCCAGGGTTCAGGCAAGTGGACTCTCTCCTCAAAATCTTGATCAACCAAGTGTCTCCCGAAATCTTTTTGGATTTTTAAATTTTTCTCATTTTTTTGTATTTTTGGCGATTGCAAGCTCCCATGATCATCTACAAGTGAAGCCGTATTCCCAACAAAAGGAGCATTAATCTGATTGTTCCTCAAGATAGCAAGATTATCATTCAACAAATCAATGCGCTTTGTCATCCGATTCAAGATATCACTCATAGAGATCGAGGGAGGTGACTCCATCAGATCAGGCTCGGGTAGATGTGAAGGTGGAGGTGGATAATACACCGGTGGGGATGGAGGTGGGTAGAAGCCCGAGGTCTGATACTGTGGCTGAGGCGGATATGTACAAAAATCAGAAAAAATAGGAGGAGGGTCCTCCTGATAAAAGGGAGGTGGATCGGCTGGAGCGAGCGAGGGGTCCGCAACGTCCGGATAGAATGCACTCCAGGGGTCCATCTCGAAAACAAAAGGAAGTGATTCGGGGGAGCACGAAAGTCAAGTCAAGAGAGTGAAGAAAAAAGGCGCAAATGCGCAGAGGAGATCTAGAACACACACAACAATCACAGACAAAAATCAAAATAAGACAAACCCTCAATTCACCTACTCAACTCGGTAGAGACCGCAAAATGCGGTCTTTTAATCTTGTCTGTTTTAGAGTTAGGTGAGAAGTCAAAGATTGCGCAAACACTTAGGGGGCTTAAATGGGATTTGGGCACTAACCTTAGTGTGTGCGCAAGCAAATAAAAGCGAAGACAATGAGGGGATTACTCGCCCCAATACAAGATGTTTCTTTTTGATCGGTTTTAGGGTCAAGTAAAATTAACAGTCCCAATTTTATGGATTATCACTTTTTTGGATTTTTAGTGAGAATGCACGATCCTAACGAGGATTCAATTCCTTTAAGATCCTAGGTTGGCAAAATCAGAGATAGAGTCGGAAAAGCAATGCAAGCGTCAAATAATGATGGATGCTAAAGCGTAAATGCTCACCTTGCCTCCAGCACTCTACATGCAAGGATGCTTAGCAGAATTGAAACCTATCTATATGCAAATGCAAAACCGATGAAATCGCCCTAAGTTTCAGAAATTGCTATTATCGTGAAGAACCACAAGCTGACCACCAATCCTCAACCCTAGAGTCCGGTCTAGGCTCACCCCTCCTCTGCTCAACACATTTGAGTTAGGAGAAAGCGCTTGTGTGGAGTGAGCTCGCGGCGCGGTGGATCGAAGATGATGAATCAACTGTTTAGATTTGACTAAGTCCAGACGATACTATAGGAGCATGCAAGGTATTAGGTGTTTGGCCTTAGTCTATCGCAAGCAATCCTAAAACTACGGGCTCAATCACACAAAAGAATTAAAATCGGAAAACAAAACAAAATAAAAGAATGCGAAGAAAACCGTAAAAAGCCGCGACGAGCCCCCAAGTGAACAATCACTTGGAAATTAGGCTCAAGAGTCCAAGTCCGGGGGTACCTGTATTATTACAATTAATAGTATCTCTCTCTCAAAAATTACACAAGTAAATGCAATGAAATAAAAGTGCAACTAAAATAGAGCGCGGTCTTCAAAAATTCTCTTCTCGTCTCCTTGGTGCTAGGTGGCTAAGCCGGCTTCACGTGGGTGCTTCGGCGCCTCGAGTGACGCGCCTCCCTCGGTCCGCGGTACCTCGCAGAAAGTCAACAAAGAAGAGGGATTAGACAGCTCAAGAGATATATCAATAATACAAATAGAAATAAAAGCCGCGAAGTGCAAACAAATGATCACAACACAAAACAAAAACTCGAACTACGCGCTGTTGCTCCCCGGCAACGGCGCCATTTGATAAACGCGGGAATCGATGGTCTTAAGTTCAACACAAAGCGTGAACTCAGTCGAAGTGTCGACCAATCAAAATCCGCATTTAATCAACAATTAACCCACACTAAGATCAATGAATTAGAACTAATGCGGAGTTAAAATTTATTTTTAACTCTACATAAAAGATGTATAGGTGCAAGTATGTAGAGAGTTCGAACACAGGGAACAAGCAGGGTAGTTCAAGCAAAAATGCTAAGTGTGTGTGTGATGTGTGGAGTGTCTACACTAAGCAAACAAGCAAATGAATTTTTGTGGGTTTTTAATTTTTTAATTTTTTTTCTTTTCAATATGGGATACTAAAGACAATATAATAAAAAGCAAGCTAAAATATTTATAAAAATGCACAAAAATAACCAAAAATTCAGAACTAAGATGTTTTTGGTATTTTTATAATTTTTTACTGTTTTTGTGATTTTTGGGAATTTTTCAAGGTATTTTTGATATTTTTAAATACTGAAATAAGACAAAACAGTGGAAATAAGGCTGGCTGTGAATAAAATGCAAATTAAAAATAGCAACCAGTAACTCAAAATTTTCACACTATTTTTCAAATAAAAAGAACAAAATAAGGAGCAAACAAGAACTGAGATTTTGATTTTTGGAGTTTTCTACTATTTTATATATTTTTTTGAAGTTTTTGAGTGTTTTTAAATTTTTAGTGTTTTTCTTTTGAGATTTTTAATGATTTTTGGACTGACACTAAAATAGAATAAAATAGACACTAGGTGATTTTTTTGGAATTTTTGGAGATGTTTTAATATTTTTTTGGTGTTTTCTAAGCTAGACAGTGCACAAATAGCAAGTTTTTGATTTTTAATAAATATGAAAATAAAGTAAAATCAAAAACTAAAATGGTGGCGTCAAAGTACACATGTTCAGATGCTTAAGTCTATTTTTGTGAAATTTTTGGAGTTAAAATGATGCTCCAAATAATTAGATCAAGCAAGCACAAATGCAAAGCCTGGCAGGGGTATTTATGCAAATATGCAAAATCCCAAGGGCTCTTCTGCAGTTTTCACGCAAAAATTTGAACTGAAATAGAATATTTCTGGGCTGAATATAAATAGCTAAAGTCGCAGGGGTGCCTTAGCAAAATCGCCTAGACGCGCGTGCGTTGCACGCGCCCAGGCGGGGGCACAAATGCAATGATACAAAAGCTAAGGGGCAGGCTCGCAAATATTACAGAAACAAAATTACAGCAGCAAAAGTTCATAAACTAATAAGCAATAGCAAAAACAGCCGGGTTATGTGCGCAAAATACCCAGCATAAGGGCGCATCCAACGGCGGGCGCGAGTTCACTAATCCACGTGTCAAACGCCTGGCGCCCGATACCCCTTCATCTTGACGGTCTCGATCAAATCCTGGGGCCAATCTACGGCTGACTATTCCCCTCCGATGGACGGTCCTGATCAAAAACGGGGAGGGGGCTAAATCAACGGTGGCTGTAGCGTTACCCCTCCCTCTCGTTTGTTCTTGCACAGGTGCGCGCGGGCGGCGCCGGCGTCCCTCGCCGGCGGCTCAAGATCCCCCCACCTGGGGTTAGGCGTGCTGTCCAACACCTGCGAGGCAAAAAGAGGCTCGAGAGCGGCGTCTCGGCCAGGTTGTTAAGTGCGGCGGGTACACGGACGGTGGAGGAAATTGCGAGATGGGATTTGCCGGAGCGGACTCCGGCGAGGTAGGGGCTGACGATTGGGTGGTTGAGAAGCTAATCGAACAGGTGGAAAGTGGTTCTATGGCTACCAGAAGCTAAAGCAACAGAGGAAATAGAGAAAAACATACCTCAGAGCAAGGTGCTCGAGTTTTAATACCTCACGGCGGCGCAGCCGCCGGAGATGGCTGGGACGCGCCTCGGCCCTCCGCTGCACCTCGACGAGGGCGGGGATCAACCCCCTGTCACCGGGGATCCCTAGCTAACCCTCGGATGTCTCAACCAAGGCCAGAATGCGGTCCAAGCAAGAAGGGGAGGAATGGAATTGGTTTTGAAACATGGTGAAGGGCGAGTTTCGAGGTGGCGTCACGGGCGAAACAACGACCCAAGGGTCGAAAAAATCCGCTGGCGTGATTCATCTATGACCGAGGAACAACTTCGAAGAAGACGCCATCATGAAAGGAGTAACGGAGTGGCCTCGATAAATGGATGAAAGTGGGTCAACGTCCACTCCTGACACAGCCCAGACCTGGGGCAGAGAGTTGACCTGCGGTCAACTGCTGCTGCCCCCTGGTTGGTCCACGTGGACCAACCAGAAAAAGGCTTGAGGAAAAAAATGGAAAATTAATTAAAAATAGATAATGATTTTATTGATTTTTGGTTATTAAATAGAAAATATTTATTATTTTATAAATTATTTTGTTATGATTTTTATTTATTTTTATGAGACATATTTTTACAAGTTTGCATTTATACCCTTATAGGTATCTATATCTATATATTTAAGTATTTTATTTTTATTTAGGTATTTTTAATTTATTTTATTTTGGTTTTTATTTTATATAATTATAACATACTTTTATACAAGTAAATATATTTTTATTTTATTTTTTCTGATTTATTTTGTATATTTAATAAAATACAAGTATGTTTTGTATAGGTATAGATATAGGTAATGTACCTATGTATTTAATATATACAAGTATTTTTATTTGTATTTTAATTATGTTTTTATTCTGATTTTAATGCACATAATTATTATAAGTATTATTTACAACATTATAAAAATATAAAATTATAAAAATAATAAATAAATAATAAATTGAATATTTTAATATGTACAAGTATACAATGAGGGTCCAAAAGTCAACTTTCAAACCGTAGCTCCGCCAAATGCGAAACCACCGTCATTAATTAGATTATTTTCTTCTATATACAATTAAAGGTGAGTACGCTGCATTTGGAGTTTTTATTTGTGAGATACGGGTCTGGGAAGTTGGGATTCTGGATTTTTATTCAGACCATAACTTTTTACATGTACATTATTTTTCTGTGAAATCAATTTTGTATTTTTCTTTATTATATTATCTACAACTTTCATGTACAAAGTTTCTTTATTTGATGAATAAAAAGTGGAACCAAAAATGGGTCCCAAAATGAATAAAGAATGAATAGAATGAATAGGTATTTTGACTGTATTTCTGACCTTATCTCCCCCTACTTTATTCCTTGTCGACCTATTCATCAAGATGCCTAGGTCTCGGGGGTTTTGGGTCATAAAATATTTACAATATTTTATTCTTTTTATTTTCTTTATTTATTCTATAATTTTGGCCTTAATTACAGTAATTTACACACTGTTGAGATGCATATGCATGAATGCTAAGATGCTTGATTTAAGGCTATTTACAGGCATTTGCTAGGGTTTTAGGTGCCAAAATGATAGAATAAAGATGATGAAATGTGGATTCATCAGTCTACCCATGCAACATTGGGCTGATGCAGTGAATACAACTGCATACTTAATAGATTGAGGTCTATCTGCTGCTTTAGATGGGGATCTTCCATAAGAAACGGGGAAAGGAAAGGAGGTAACACTATCTCATTTACGTATCTTTGGATGCATAGATTATGTTCACATTGAGCAGGAAGACCCAGAGGAAAGCTTGACCCCAAAGCAATGAAGTGTACCTTTCTTGGCTATGGTATAGATAACTATAGTTATAGATTGTGGGATTTGAAGAACAAGAAGATAGTCAGGAGCATTGATGTCACAATCAATGAGTCTTCCTTATACAAGGATGAATTGATAAAAGGAAAGACAACTGAAGAACCAGACTTTGTGGAGTTTGATGAAACTCTTGAATAAAGCACATCACAGCCAAGTGATGAAAATGTTCAACCCGTCTCACAGAATAATCTAAAAACTCTGATGCTACGAAAATCTTCCAGAATCAGCAAACCCACTGCAAGATATTCACCTTCCTTGAATTATTTATTGCTGACTGATAATGGTGAGCCTGAATGCTATGATGAAGCTATAAAACGTGAGACAAGGAATCAATGGGAGTTAGTCATGGATGAGGAGATGAACTCTCTTTAAAGAAATAAAATGTGGGATTTAGTCTCGCTACCGAAGGGAAAGAAGGCCCTGCACAACAAGTGGGTGTATAGGGTGAAGGAGGAAGCTGATGGCTCCATTAAATACAAGGCTCGACTAGTGGCGAAGGGCTTTCAACAGAAAGTATATGTCGATTTCACAGAGATCTTTGCACCTGTTGTAAAGGTCTCAACCATACGGGTAGTATTGAGCATTGTTTCAGCTGAGAACCTACGTTTGGAGCAGTTAGATGCTAAGATGACATTTCTCCATGGAGATCTTGAGGATGACATCTACATGCAACAAACGGAGGGCTATGTAGCTACTAGAAAGGAATACATGGTATGCAAGCTCAGAAAAAGCCTTTATGACTTGAAACAGGCATCAAGACAACAACAACAACAACAACAAAGTCTTTTCCCACAATTAAGTAGGGTCGGCTACATGGATTCTTTGCCTCCATTCAGATCTATCTTGAGTCAATCCCGGCTTATATCCACAAAATTAAGATCCCTTCGTATGGTCTCTTTCCAACACTTCTTGAGCCGTCCTCGCCCTCTCTTAGTCGGCTCAACATCCCAACACTCGCATCTCCTAACTGGTGCATCAGCTGATCTTCTTTGCAAATGACCAAACCATCTTAAGCGATTTTCTCGTATCTTATCCTCGATCGGAGCTACACCAACTTTCTTTCTGATTACATCATTCTGAATCCGATCTTTACATGTGTGTCCACACATCCACCTTAACATTTTCATTTCTACTACATTCATTCTTTGCACATGTTTATGGTTCACAGGCCAACATTCGGATCCATAAAGCATAGCAGGTCTCACGGCTGCTTTGTAAAACTTTCCTTTAATTTTTAAAGGAATTTTCTTATCACAGAGAATAGCAGAGGCTCCTCTCCACTTTAGCCATCCGGCATTTATTCTATTAGTAACATCTCCATCAATTTCCCCATCATGCTGTAGAATAGATCACAGATATCTAAAGGAATCTCTCTTCTGAATGTTATCGTCACCAATCTTCACTTCGATTCCTTCACCATTGCTTCCATCGAAGGTGCACTCCATATATTCCGTCTTAGTCCTACTTATACGAAATCCTTTAGTCTCCAACTCATGTCTCCAGACCTCAAGCTTCTCATTTACTCCATCTCTAGTCTCGTCAATTAACACAATATCATCAGCAAATAACATACACCAAGGTAACTCATCCTGAATGTGACTTGTCAACTCGTCCATAATCAAAGTAAAAAGAAATGGACTCAAAGCAGAACCTTGATGTAAACTAATGTTGATGTCAAAATATCCAGTCTTCCCAAACGGGGTCCTTACACAAGATAAAGTCCTATCATACATGTCCTTTATGAGGTTAATGTATAGGTGATGAACCTCAGTTTCATCATCTTTATTTATTATAATTAACCCCCTTGCTTAAGGTTTGGTCAATAAATCCCTGTTAATGTCTAATAATTAACAGAGTCCTTAATAAATTAAAAAAACCACAAAAAAATGACAAAACAAAATTCGTGGTATTTTTAGACTTAAAAATACCCTCAAAAATATTTCGGGCCCTTGTTTGATCTCTTTTCGAGTTTTGGTCAACATGAAACTTGTAGATCTCGTCAAGATCTACAACTTTCATGTTTTGAGTTTTCTCAAATTCGGCCAATAAGGCCCTCAAAAATAAGAAAAACCCTCTGAATAACCTGATTGGGCCACGTGGCCCATTCTGGGGGCGCCACGTGGCCCGGCCTTCTTTGCCTTATCCGCCGTCAACCACAACCGTTAGATCCCCTCTTGGATCCAACGGCTGTACTTCTTCCACGCCGATCTTTATCCACAGCCCTCAGATCTTCCCCACATACCATCTACACCGCACGTCCCCGCCTCGCTCCACATGCGCCACGTGTCAAAGATCTCCACCATCAGATCGGCGTTTGGAGATGCAATCTCCACCTCTCGTTTCCGCTCCATTTTCAGCCGCTCGATCAATCCTCAGTCTCATCCAAGCCGCCCGATGGCGCCTCGCTCTCGATTCGCCACGTGGCTGCTCCATCGCCCTCCGATCGCTCCGCTCCTGATTAAATATCACCCGTCATTTCGCGCTCAACTGACCACCATTGGATTTCCAGATCCAACGGTCAAAAGACCATCACCAACCTCCAGACCCCCTCTCTTCACACGACCTCCACTCCGCGAACACCTCGCCCCCTTCCTATTTTCTGGACCGCCGCCGACCATCTCGCACTTCGCCAACCATCTCCTGGTCTTCCCCAGTCGTCCACCTCCTCCGCGCATCACCCCACTAACCACGACTCCCCTCCAGTCGCTCCACGATCACGGCCGAACCCCATGTCCTCGCTAGCAAACCGCCGAGCTCGACCTTTCAAATACGCTGCCCTCCTCCTCCGATTTCTTTGTCCACCTTTACGAGGAAGGGAGCCCAGCCCTCCTCCGCCTCCCCGTGACAGGGGGAGGCGGTGTGATCGAGCGATGACGACTCCAATCCCGGTGAGACCCTCCGCCTTCGACGGCGGAGCTGCGGTGCCTCTTGGCGACCGCCCGAGCTGCACCAGGTGGCTGAAGGTGTTCAGCGAAGACCCGGAGCTCCATTTGAGCTCCAACCCAAGCCTCCGCTCCGCCCAATCTCCAGGTAACCTTCTCTCTTCCTTCTTTGACTTTTTCTTCTTTTTCTCTGTTTTAATTAGGCTCCTCCGGTCAACTTCGCCCTCCATCGTTCCCCCCATTAGCTCCGCCTCCGATCCCCCTACATCACGACACCCTCCGATCACCTCTTCCCTTCTTCCAGACCCTAGTCACCCTCCGGCCATCTCCTTCGCCCTCACGGCGGAGGAGCATCGAGCTCTCCATCTTCTCCGCCCCGATGAGCTTCCACCTCACTTCACGCACACACGCACGTCTTTTGCCTTGCTTCGGCTATATGTACTAACAATGCAGGTCTTCAAACTCGCACTGGTCGGAGCTTCGCCGGATCTATCTTCGTCACAGCCGCCTGCAAATTCCGAGCCCCGATGATCAACGCCAGCAGCTCCTGGACCTTCCCCGAGCTTCGAGCTTCTCCGACATCTATCTAAGGAGCTCTGGGGAGGTCGACAGCTGTAAAGCTTTGAACTTGGCATATCTCGGATCCTATATAATAAGATCCGGCTCGTAAAGAGGAAACCAACAGAATTTGTTTCGTGTGAATCGGACTTCGTTTCGATTTGTTATGAATTTCAGAAGAAAGAGAAGGAAGGCTAAGATGTCATTAATCCATAATGACTGTCATTAAGACTAATTAAACATGATTAAATAAATTAATGACGATTGAAAGCCGCTAATGATCATTAGTAAACACTAATCAACAGTTAACAAAAGATAAGCGTAAGCCGCGAAAGTTAAATCGCGATTAGTGAAAGTTAATCACGATTAGTGTTAATTAAGCGTCATTAGCGAATCTAGAATCCTCTAGAATGTTCTAACTTAGGCTCCAAGTTTGGGATAAGTTTTGGGCCAAAACCATGGGCCGCTAAACCATGGTTAAGGTCTAAACCATGGTTTTCTAACCATGGTTAGTGATTTTCTAGGGCCTATAAATAGACCCCCCCTACCCATTCATTCTCTACAACTTCCACTACCACCACCACCCCAAGGGCTAGGGTCGAGAGGTTGGGAGGAGGAGTGGGAGGCGAGGGAGGAGCGCTAGCGAAGCGCTGTCGGGAGAACGAGGAGAAGAAAGGTATGATCCTCTCTTAGTTGCTTCGTAAGCTAGGCTTTCAATTCATACTCTTGTTCTTCCAAGTTTTGTTTTTGATTCATATTTCTTTCCGATTCGTTTTCCTGTTGTGGTTCGAGGAGAAATCTGTGTAACACCCTACTTAGGTGCGGGCGGCTATGCACGTCAGTGACCCTGTGATTCGTCACACGTTCACTCATCTAAGAGGCGTGGTGTCTACCGATTCTCCATCGTTTATGTTTCTATTCTTCGTATTATTCTTTTATAGTTATTTTGATGGAGAAATCTGTGTAATACCCTACTTAGGTGCGGGCGGCTGTGCACGTCAGTGACCCTGTGATTCGTCACACGTTCACTCACCTAAGATGTGTGGTGTCTACCGGTTCTTCATCTCTTGTTGTTGAGTATATTCTTTCAGTTTCATTGTTATTTTCCTCTCGATTGATTTCATAGAGGAAACTCTTTTCGTTTTTATTTAGAAATATGTCCCGATATAAGGGGAAACTCTGCTGAAATTTTCCGAGAAATATATCCCGATATAAGGGGAAACTCTGCCGAAATTTTCCGAGAAATATATCCCGATATAAGGGAAAACTATGCCGAAATTCTAAGAGAAAATATGTTCTTGACGTTCTTCGTGTTCTTCGCGTTCTTCGCGTTCTTCGTTCGTTCTTCGCGTTCTTAACATGTTCTTAGCGTTTTGATACGAAAAATGAAATTCGATCTTTTCAGGAGCCTTAAATTAGCCTTTCTAAAAACGAAACTCGGTAAAGCCTTGCATACACGGCAAAGAGCTTGATTAGGTAATGAAATCCTTCCTTTTGCTGTTGGGTTTTCATACGGAATTATTGAAATTCTTGATTTTGTATTCTTTGCTACGAGGAACCCTAATTTTGGTTATTTTTGAAAAAGTCTGAAGAATTGCTTTGTGATTCCCACTAAAATAAGATTTACGCATCAAATTGATGCGTTGGCTCTGAAAGTTAGGGTTTGGGAGTTAAAATAGGCATAAATAGGAGTATATATATGGTTATGAATAATATATATATATATATGAGAGTCGATACTAAGTATTGCGGTTTAGGCAAATCAAAGACGTAACAAAAGAATTACATCATGTGAATTGGTGTGATTTGAGTTGGATCCCAAAAAGGATCTTGTGTCCCGATAAGGATGACTGGGAGTAGTACTACAGGTCGGGCATGCAACCTGTAGGTTGTCGGAAGGAACCCGTATTGGCATTTCCCTACCTAGGTGGTACACGGTTGCCCTGTTATGATAAGTGCGCACAAATTGAATGTTTTGTAACGCGTGGTACCGGGAGCCAATATATTCGGGTTGGAACGACGGAAGATGTGGTCGTGCCATGTGGAGGCACGGATGGTTCAATAGCGGCTGGGTCACGATAACATGTATTTAAAGCCGCTAGGTTATATGATTAAATGTTAGCCTGAGGTTTTAAGCAACCGAGTCCTCGAGGACGGTGTGCTCTTTTGTTTTTCCAGGCTGAGGGTTGAGACCCTGTTTAATAAAAGAAAAGGAAATTGTCAGGGTAGTATTGGAGGATTGGTTGAGGCGACGTGCGACAGCATAAGCTTACCAAGATCAACACAATCTCCAATCCCGAAGCGTCCACAGCTTCGGAGTCCAAGAATGGTGGGGTTCCCCTGGACTAATCCCTGATGTGGAATAGAAAGGAATAGGACTTAAATTAATGAAAAGGAATGAATTTTTTTGTGATATCAAGTTTTGAAAAATTACACAATTTGTTTGCTTTTCTCTTCTTCGTTACTTAACATTCGCTAATTTTTATCCTATGATTTATGGAAAACCCAACAGGTATCGGTGAGCAATTGCAAGGACTTTAAAATTCATCCGGCTTACATACTAGACATCCAGCCAGCCACAGTAGCTTTACTCTTTAAGGTAGTTAGTAATATTTTGTGTATTTTCCTTTCAAGCTGATGTACATGTAAATGGTTATAGTGGGACAGTGTATCATCTGAACTATATTTTGTGAATGGAAAAGTGTTGAAATACTTTCTTCCGAGTATTTTTATTTGCAGTATATTTCTGAATGTTAGTTGTGATTGCTGAATAAATTATTGCTGAGTAACCAGATCCGGATATGGGAGGATCCGACGACCCGAGAAACGGGGTCGCGACAGATTGGTATCAGAGCCAGCTTACTCCAGTAATTTATTTAGTAATTAATAACTATGAGCGGTATTCAGAAACTAAGGTTGTATTAAGATCCTTTGATCTTAATAAATGACTGCAGTACCATTCACAAGTCATTGTCCCCTATGTACATCATGCTAAGACATATAGGATCTATCCTTTTATCTTGATTCATCCCAAGATCATGATAGACCAAGACGTGTTTAGGAAATTAGCGACTATGGTAGTGATGACCCATGAGATGGGTCAAAGGTAATAGGCATTAGAGCGAAGACTCTGCCACTATGAGAGATCAAAGTCCTCCAGACCCACAGATAATAGAGTTGAGGGTTCTATTCATCCTCGTAAGAAAGAGTCTATATTCCATCGGTCCATAGAATTTGGTTGCTCATACTCCATTTAGAGGAGCGGTGGAGGAGGCACTTCGTCGGAACACCAAAACAAAGAAGAAGAATATTTGATTCCTATTGTAAGAATAAGATTCTTATATAAGAACAAAATCATTATCTCAGTTGGAACCAAGAGATTAATTATAATTCAAGAAGATCTTAGACAATGGTGTGTGACAGATTGCAAGACATCACTCACCTACTTATCTGCTACTTATTGAAATGAATTACTTTGATCTTATACTAGGAATGGATTGGTTAGAAAGGCATCATGCATGTCTTGACTGTTTCCAGAAGACAGTAACATTCCACCTTCCTAACTCGATAGAGTTCCAGTTCATTGGAAAGACATCCAATGATAATATCAAATATATCTCTACATTGAAGGCACAACAGTTGTTAGAGCAAGGGTGCCAAGGTTATTTAGCTTATGTATCCACTACATCAGGGTAAGAAAGAATGATAGAATATGTGCCTATAGTGTGCGAGTTTACTGATGTATTTCCAGAGGAACTACCTGGATTACCACCTGAGTGAGAGATTGAATTTGAAATCTCTCTCATACCTGATACTCAGCCTATCTCTATCCCTCCGTATAGGATGGCACCAGCTGAGTTACGAGAGTTAAAGGTACAATTGCAAGAACTGTTAGATAAAGGATTCATTCGTCCTAGTACTTCACCATGGGGTGCACCTGTCTTATTTGTTAGGAAAAAGGATGGCTCGATGCGGTTGTGCATTGACTATAGACAACTAAATAAGAGGACAATAAAGAACAAGTATCCTCTGCCAAGAATAGATGATCTCTTTGATCAGTTACAAGGTTCAACTGTGTATTCCAAGATTGATTTAAGATCTGGATACCATCAGTTAAAAATTAAAGATACAGATATTCCCAAGACAGCTTTTCGAACTAGATACGGGTATTATGAATTCTTAGTTATGCCTTTTGGACTAACAAATGCCCCAGCAGCCTTCATGGATCTCATGAATAGAGTATTCAAGGAGTTTTTAGATCACTTTGTAGTAGTCTTTATTGATGATGTGCTTATTTACTCAAAGGATAAGTATCTGCATGAACATCATCTCAGGAAGGCACTTGAAACTCTAAGGAAGAACAAACTGTATGCTAAATATAGCAAATGTGACTTCTGGCTATCTGAAGTATCTTTCTTAGGCCATGTTATTTCTGGGGAAGGTATATCAGTTGATCCTACAAAGGTTAGTGCGGTGATGAGTTGGGAACGCCCGAAGACTGTCACAGAAATACGATCTTTTCTGGGTTTAGCTGGATACTATAGAAGATTCGTGAAGGACTTTTCACAGATAGCATTGCCAATGACTAGACTAACTCAAAAGGAGGTCCCATTCTTATGGTCTGATACATGTGAAGCTAGTTTTCAGACACTGAAAGAATGCCTAACATCTGCACCAATCCTTACTCTACCCTCCGGGAGTGAAGGGTTTACAGTGTACACTGACGCATCAAAAGAAGGACTTGGGGCGGTTCTTATGCAACATGGTAAGGTAGTTGCGTATGCATCACGACAGCTCAGGACACATGAGAAGAACTACCCAACACATGACCTTGAATTAGCTGCCGTAGTGTTCGCTTTAAAGATTTGGAGACACTACCTGTATGGTATTACTTTTGAAATCTTCACCGATCATAAAAGCTTGAAATATCTATTTGATCAGAAGGAACTCAATATGAGACAAAGACGGTGGCTAGAGTTGCTGAAAGACTATGATTGCACTATCTCCTACCACCCTGGTAAGGGGAACGTCGTAGCAGATGCCCTTAGCAGAAGAACTTATTCACCCAGGTTAGTGAGTGCTATCCACTTCTGGGGTTTACTATCCACGTTAAGTGAATGGAAACCATTTGATAGTAGTGCTGATACTATAACTATTCCTCATCGATACAAACCAGAAATATGAGATAAAATAAAGAAAGGACAGGAGGATGATCCAGTCCTCAAAGACTTAAAACAACAACTTGAGAAGAATGAGATAGAGGGATTCCAGATACAAGATGGTTTACTGTATAATCATCACAGAGTTTGTGTACCAAACACACCTGAACTAAGGAAAGACATCTTACGAGAAGCTCATTGTTCTAGATTATCTATTCATCCAGGAATTACGAAGATGTATAAGGATCTTCATTCATACTTTTGGTGGCCGGGAATGAAGAAAGATGTTGCTGAGTTTGTAAATTCATGTTTCACTTGCCAGCAGGTAAAGGCTTCACACCAAAAGCCACTAGGATTATTGCAACCCCTCCCTATACCTGAATGGAAATGGGAAAGCATTTCCATGGATTTCGTTACTGGCTTACCTCAGACGACTGGTAGTAAAGATAGTATCTGGGTTATAATAGATCGTCTGACAAAGGTAGCACACTTCATTCTGATAAGCTTATCTTTCACTCCAGACCAGCTGGCTGAGTTATATATTACACATGTGATTCGCCTCCATGGTATCCCGAAGGAAGTAGTTTCTGATCGAGATTCACGATTCACCTCACACTATTGGGAGAACTTCATGAAAGCCCTAGGTACACAACTATGCTTGAGTACAGCATATCATCCACAAACAGATGGGCAGTCAGAACGTACGATTCAAACACTAGAGGATATGCTACGAGCATGTACCTTAGAATGGAAGGGATCGTGGATTAAACATTTGCCTCTTGTAGAATTCACCTACAATAATAGTTACCATACAAGTATTGGCATGGCACCATTTGAAGCACTATATGGACGAAAGTGTACTACTCCTTTGTGTTGGCAAGAGGTCGGAATAAAGAACCTTTATGATTCAGATAGACTTCAGGAGATACGGGAAGCTGTAGAACTTGCTAGAAAAAGACTATTAACTGCTCAGAGTCGCCAGAAAAGTTATAGTGATACCCGGAGAAGAGACCTTGAATTTGAGGTAGGCGACTTTGTATTTCTCAAAGTATCACCTATGAAGGGTGTTCAGAGGTTTGGCTTGCGTGGGAAGTTAGCACCCAGGTTCGTGGGTCCCTTTGAAATTATTCAACGGATTGGAAAAGTTGCCTATAGACTTGCACTTCCTCCACATCTTTCGGCAATACATGATGTATTTCATGTATCAAATCTGAGAAAGTACATTAGGGATCCAGAGCATAAGATAAGTTATGATGATTTACATGTTGAGCCAGACTTGACATACCAAGAGATACCTGTGCAAATACTTGAAAGGGATACCAAGAAGTTGAGAAACAAAGAGGTGCCTCTAGTTAAAATATTGTGGCGAAACCAAGAGTTTGAAGAAGCCACATGGGAACCTGAGGTAGAAATGAGAGAGAAATATCCGTACTTGTTTGAATGATAAAATTATGTATTATGTATATGTTCATTTTAAATGACATGACGTTCATTCTCTTTAAGGTTGTTATGGTTTCAATCCTCTTTAAGGTTGTTATTCCTGCATTTCTAGTCTCGAGGACGAGACTTCCTTTAAGGTTGTTATAATTGTAAAGCTTTAAACTTGGCATATCTCGGATCCTATATAATAAGATCCGGCTCGTAAAGAGGAAACCAACAGAATTTGTTTCGTGTGAATCGGACTTCGTTTCGATTTGTTATGAATTTCAGAAGAAAGAGAAGGAAGGCTAAGATGTCATTAATCCATAATGACTGTCATTAAGACTAATTAAACATGATTAAATAAATTAATGACGATTGAAAGCCGCTAATGATCATTAGTAAACACTAATCAACAGTTAACAAAAGATAAGCGTAAGCCGCGAAAGTTAAATCGCGATTAGTGAAAGTTAATCACGATTAGTGTTAATTAAGCGTCATTAGCGAATCTAGAATCCTCTAGAATGTTCTAACTTAGGCTCCAAGTTTGGGATAAGTTTTGGGCCAAAACCATGGGCCGCTAAACCATGGTTAAGGTCTAAACCATGGTTTTCTAACCATGGTTAGTGGTTTATGGGGCCTATAAATAGACCCCCCTACCCATTCATTCTCTACAACTTCCACTACCACCACCACCCCAAGGGCTAGGGTCGAGAGGTTGGGAGGAGGAGTGGGAGGCGAGGGAGGAGCGCTAGCGAAGCGCTGCCGGGAGAACGAGGAGAAGAAAGGTATGATCCTCTCTTAGTTGCTTCGTAAGCTAGGCTTTCAATTCATACTCTTGTTCTTCCAAGTTTTGTTTTTGATTCATATTTCTTTCCGATTCGTTTTCCTGTTGTGGTTCGAGGAGAAATCTGTGTAACACCCTACTTAGGTGCGGGCGGCTATGCACGTCAGTGACCCTGTGATTCGTCACACGTTCACTCATCTAAGAGGCGTGGTGTCTACCGATTCTCCATCGTTTATGTTTCTATTCTTCGTATTATGCTTTTATAGTTATTTTGATGGAGAAATCTGTGTAATACCCTACTTAGGTGCGGGCGGCTGTGCACGTCAGTGACCCTGTGATTCGTCACGCGTTCACTCACCTAAGATGTGTGGTGTCTACCGGTTCTTCATCTCTTGTTGTTGAGTATATTCTTTCAGTTTCATTGTTATTTTCCTCTCGATTGATTTTATAGAGGAAACTCTTTTCGTTTTTATTTAGAAATATGTCCCGATATAAGGGGAAACTCTGCTGAAATTTTCCGAGAAATATATCCCGATATAAGGGGAAACTCTGCCGAAATTTTCCGAGAAATATATCCCGATATAAGGGAAAACTATGCTGAAATTCTAAGAGAAAATATGTTCTTGACGTTCTTCGTGTTCTTCGCGTTCTTCGCGTTCTTCGTTCGTTCTTCGCGTTCTTAACATGTTCTTAGCGTTTTGATACGAAAAATGAAATTCGATCTTTTCAGGAGCCTTAAATTAGCCTTTCTAAAAACGAAACTCGGTAAAGCCTTGCATACACGAGAAAAAGCTTGATTAGGTAACGAAATCCTTCCTTTTGCTGTTGGGTTTTCATACGGAATTATTGAAATTCTTGATTTTGTATTCTTTGCTACGAGGAACCCTAATTTTGGTTATTTTTGAAAAAGTCTGAAGAATTGCTTTGTGATTCCCACTAAAATAAGATTTACGCATCAAATTGATGTGTTGGCTCTGAAAGTTAGGGTTTGGGAGTTAAAATAGGCATAAATAGGAGTATATATATATGTTTATGAATAATATATATATATGTATATGAGAGTCGATACTAAGTATTGCGGTTTAGGCAAATCAAAGACGTAACAAAAGAATTATATCATGTGAATTGGTGTGATTTGAGTTGGATCCCAAAAAGGATCTTGTGTCCCGATAAGGATGACTGGGAGTAGTACTACAGGTCGGGCATGCAACCTGTAGGTTGTCGGAAGGAACCCGTATTGGCATTTCCCTACCTAGGTGGTACACGGTTGCCCTGTTATGATAAGTGCGCACAAATTGAATGTTTTACAACGCGTGGTACCGGGAGCCAATATATTCGGGTTGGAACGACGGAAGATGTGGTCGTGCCATGTGGAGGCACGGGTGGTTCAATAGCGGCTGGGTCACGATAACATGTATTTAAAGCCGCTAGGTTATATGATTAAATGTTAGCCTGAGGTTTTAAGCAACCGAGTCCTCGAGGACGGTGTGCTCTTTTGTTTTTCCAGGCTGAGGGTTGAGACCCTGTTTAATAAAAGAAAATGAAATTGTCAGGGTAGTATTGGAGGATTGGTTGAGGCGACGTGCGGCAGCATAATCTTACCAAGATCAACACAATCTTCAATCCCGAAGCGTCCACAGCTTCGGAGTCCAAGAATGGTGGGGTTCCCCTGGACTAATCCCTGATGTGGAATAGAAAGGAATAGGACTTAAATTAATGAAAAGGAATGAATTTTTTTGTGATATCAAGTTTTGAAAAATTACACAATTTGTTTGCTTTTCTCTTCTTCGTTACTTAGCATTCGCTAATTTTTATCCTATGATTTATGGAAAACCCAACAGGTATCGGTGAGCAATCGCAAGGACTTTAAAATTCATCCGGCTTACATACTAGACATCCAGCCAGCCACAGTAGCTTTACTCTTTAAGGTAGTTAGTAATATTTTGTGTATTTTCCTTTCAAGCTGATGTACATGTAAATGGTTATAGTGGGACAGTGTATCATCTGAACTATATTTTGTGAATGGAAAAGTGTTGAAATACTTTCTTCCGAGTATTTTTATTTGCAGTATATTTCTGAATGTTAGTTGTGATTGCTGAATAAATTCTTGCTAAGTAACCATATCCGGATATGGGAGGATCCGACGACCCGAGAAATGGGGTCGCGACAACAGCAGCCGAGGAAGCGCGGCGGAGGAGGAGCACCTTCGCCGGAGCTCTAACTCCGCCGCCCGCCTTCGGCCGAGGGAGGAGGTACAGTGACCGTTAGATGGTCCTCGCCCAGGGACCATCTAACGGTTCCGATGCCGACACGTCACCAGCCAGAGCCTTCTCCAGACGCCGTTGGATGCGCACCATCTAAGGGTCCCGAGCTAGCCACGCGTCGTCACCAGAGTGCAGCCAAGCCTAATGACCGAGCCTCCAGGCTTGGATACTTCCATGCCTTCTCCGAGCCTGCAGTGAACCCCGAGCCACGCCGAAGCAACCCAGGCCTCCTCCGAAGCTCCGATCGACCCGAGCCTGGGGAAGCGCGTGCCTGGCACGTGCTCCTTGGGTAATTTGCAAGGAAGCCCAGCCGCCTTCTTCAATTTGCAAACAGGTCCCGATCACGTGCAGCGGGCGTGCACAGTGGGTATTTTACAGGGAAGGTCCATTTACTTTACGTATTTACATTTTAGTCCCTCCCTGGACCTGTTTGTAGTTATCTTTTCATGTTTTTCTTTCATTTATGCCCTTATCTTTGAACTTGCATATCTTGAGCTACATAGCTCCAATCAAGTTGATTTCAGTTTCGTTTTGAAGCTCTTCTCGTCCTCTTCACTATGGCATGGTTAAATTTCAGATTTGATACTATGAACTGTGATGTATTATTTTATTATCTAAATGTCTTGATCTCTTTATTTACCATGCCCACTTGTTTAATGATGCTTCTTAATGCTAACTCAGTTTAACTTGCATTTTTTTTCTATGGCTCAAGTGACTATGATTTTTGGGGCATATCATTCGCTTTGCATGATCACTTATTTGCATTATAAAATTTGATAAAAAAATGCATGTTTTATGTTTTAATGCATTGTCTTGTTTTGTCTTTGCATATTTTGACCTATATGCCTTTAACTCAACACCTAATTAAATACACTTAAATCCGATAAATACGAGAGAGGCTCGTGTCCCTGAGTTCGACCTTGGTATCTTGCCAAGTAAAATAAAATTTTCGATCACCTCATTTTGATTTATGGCATATCTCTAAATGAGGTGATCGCTTTGATGACCCGAAATCGGCCCGACTACGATGATGATTCTGAGTGATAAAAACACTCTTTTAAAGGGCCGATTTTGCGGTTCGTCAATAGGACATGTACTTGTCTCTTCTCCAACACTCTCCACAATATCTCTCGTGGAACAGAATCATAAGCCTTCTCCAAATCAATAAAGATCATGTGGAGGTTCTTCCTTTTAGCTCTATAAATCTCCATTGTTCTCCTCAACAAATGGATGGCTTCAATACTCGAGCGACCTGACATGAATCCGAATTGGTTTTCTTTTACGTTGGAAACTTGCCTCAACCTTTTTTCGATCACACGTTCCCAAATTTTCATAGTGTGACTCATCATCTTGATACCTCTATAATTTGAACAATTTTGAATGTCTCCTTTATTCTTATAAAGAGGTACCACGATACTCCTTCTCCAATCTTCAAGCATTTTCTTGCTTCGCCAAATAACATTGAATAGATTCGTAAGCCAAGTCATACCATGCTTTCCTAAAACTCTCCATACTTGTACATGGATGTCATCTGGTCTTACACCTTTCCCGGGTCTCATAACCTTCAAAACCTCCTCTACTTCCTTTCTTTGTATCCGTCTATAGCTTGCACGATTCAAGTAACTTTCACTACAAGCTAGATCACCCAAAGTGATCTCTCTATTTCCTTCCCCAATGAAAAGTTTATGGAAGTACTGCTCCCACCTAGTCTTTATATCCTTCTGAGTAACAAGCACATGACCTTCCTCGTCCTTAATGCATCTTACTTGAGAAATGTCTTTGGTCTTTCTTTCCCTTGCTTTAGCCAACCTGAATATATCCTTCTATCCCTCCTTAGAGTCAAGATTTTTATACAAAACTTCATAAGCTTTTGACTTAGCTTCGCTTACGGCCTTCTTTGCTTCCTTCTTCTCTATTTTGTAGTTTGTGATAGTTTCCTCTGTTTTATCCTTAGACATAGCTTTAAAGCAAGCTCTTTTTATTTTTAGCTTCTCTTGCACCCCTTCACTCCACCACCAAGCCTCCTTTTGACCTGGAGCTCCTCCCTTTGACTCGCCTAGCATCTCTTTGGCTACCTTTCGGATACAAGATGTTACTGCCTCCCACATCTCGTTTGCACTACCACTACAATCCCAAGACAATGGTACAAAAAGTTTGATGATTTTATGACAAATACAGGGTTCCGCAAATGTCATGCTGACCATTGTTGCCACTTGAAGAAGCTTGGTATGTCTTACATCATTTTATTATTGCATGTAGATGCCATGCTTGTTGCAGGCTCCTACAAGGAAGAAATAGCAAATCTAAAAGCAATGTTGTCTAAGGAGTTTGAAATGAAGGATCTATGTCCTACAAAGAAAATCCTTGGAATGCAGATTAACAGAGACATGAATAACAAGAAGCCGAGATTGTGTCAATCAGATTACATCGAGAAGGTACTAGAGAGACTTAATATGAAAAATGCAAAATCTACTCTAACATCTTTAGGGAGCCACTTCAAAATTTTAAAGGAGAAAGAACCTGCTACGAAGGAGGATGCGTACATGTCAAAAGTACCCTACTAGTCTGTTGTTGGTAGTTTGATGTACGCAATGATTTGCACAAGACCAAACATCTCCCATGCAGTGAGAGTCATGAGCAGATTCGTGGCAAATCCTGGCAAGGAACATTGAGAAGCTGTGAAGTAGATTCTACGTTATCTGAGAGGTATCTCTAACGTGACATTGTGTTATGGGAACACTGACATTTCCATTCAAGGTTTTGTGGACTCAGATTTTGCAGGAGATATCGATGGCAAGAAAAGCACAATAGGGTATGTCTTTAGCTTGGGGAGTGGAGCCATTAGTTGGATCTCTAGACTCCAGAAGATATCGACTATCTCGACCACGGAAGCAGAATATGTGGCTGCAACAGAAGCTTGCAAGGAAATGATATGGTTGAAGGGTCTGATGAAAGAACTGAATAAAGAATGCGAAGATTATCAATTATTCAGTGACAGTCAAAGTGTTATTCATCTTGCAAAGAATTCCGTCTTTCACTCGAGGACTAAACACATTGATGTGAAGTACCACTTCATTTAGATGCAGCTAGAAGATGGGCAATTTAAGTTGAAGATCCACACAGTAGAAAATCATGCTGGCATGTTCACAAAGTCTGTAACAGTGGAGAAGCTGAAGACATGCTCAACTTCTATTGGTCTTGAAGCATAGAAGACAAGGGAAAGCTCAAACCAGGACTATTGAAGATGTGGTGTGTACCACAAATAATCTTCAAGTGGGAGATTGTTGAGATTTATCTTGTTAAGACTGATTAGTTGAATACAAGTGGACAGCATTGCTGATGTGGCTGATCACCCTCCTGCCTTCTGATTGGTTGAGAGCGCTTGGGCTGGATTGCTGAGGTGTCTGATCTGCCTCTTGCATCCTGATTGGCTGAGAGGTGTTGGGTTGGATTGCTGAGATGCTTAGTCCACATCCTGCATCCTGATTGGCTGAGAGCTGATGGTGGGGATTGTTGAATGCTTGATATTCTTTTGTTGTAGTATAAACGGAGCCCTGTGGCACTACATATTGTATCTCAACATCATTCAAACAATAATAGAGAGTCTGGTGTGAGCAAGTGGAGTAGGCACATTGCCAAACCACTATAAATCCTTGTCTTCTGCAATTGTGTGTACTTTCTTCTTTGATCGTGGTTCTAATCTTGTGGTGCTTGATCGATTCCGTCCCGAACAATACACATGGGGAATTGGGTAAATGGATCCTCACCTAAGATTCATTTTCCCCAATACGTCTTAACAAAAGCATTATTGTAGATTTGAATGGAGAATGGACGAAGAAGGATCAAAAACAGAGGTTGTGGAGTTTAGGGTAAAAGATAATGTCCCCTTTCCAGATGTGGAGGTTATGCGTGTGTGCAAGAAGCAACTTAGTCACTTAGTGACTAAGGACATCAAGGAGAGAAAGAATACTTATAACTTCTATGTAGGTAAGCAATGAAGTATGTTCAGTTGTTGGTGAGGAAGTAAAACATGGAGTGCAATGTAGGGATTGGATCAAGAAATAAATGTTGGATTTCAAGAAGTGTTTTGGACAGTGAGAAAAGCAAGCACTTCTTATTAGGAAGATGTTGGATCTCAAGGACTTCTTTTAATTCAGGAAGATGAGAAGTTATACAAACACTCTACTACCTCTCAATACAATAACTATTTCATTTTCTTTGGAAAATGGAAAGCAAAAGGCTCGGTGCATATTGAAGATTCTGTAGCCTTGCTTCTATGGTATTAGCCGCATATACTTTCCAATTTTCTCAAGGCCTTGATGTCATAGCTCTTACTTTAGCTTTCTTTTTTCAAGTATTCCGACATCTACCCATCTTAGGTTACTCTTTAATTCAAGTGTTGCTATAAACTATCACCCCAACTATCAATATCAATGAAGAACCAACAGGAAACTGTCGATGAAATATAGACTGAGCCAAAACAGAAAACGTACGGGAAGATATCTGATATTCACAAGAGATCTTAAACAAGAAGCTTCCACACTTATTACTGCTAAACATGATGTGAGGAGCATGCACAATTAGCAATTAGCATGTTGATTACAAAAAGCAGCTGAGAAAAATGAGGCTAATTAAGCACCTAATTACATCGGTCTCCTCCTTAAGTGACAGTTATCTTTTGTCTCGACGCACCCACAAAATTGCTGTGTTTTTTTCCTTTCCGCTCTACCGAAAAGATAGTCACTTAAGACAACTCTCGATCCTCTACTTGCAGCTCTGTTCCTTTGTCGTTCGACGCCTTCTTCGATCTCGAGCAAGGTGCATTGTGCTTTCTGCAGCTCCAACTCCCACCTTCCTATCTTTCGTGATCCCCTCTTTTGCTGGTTGCACACGTCCTCTCGTTCTTTGATACCATTGTAAACAGACGAGGATGAACCGTTGTTAGCTCTCTTAATCAGCTTATGATTCGTGCCGATCAGCTGCACTACGGAATTCTCCACCTGTTTTAGTTGCTCCTTCGCAGTGTGGCATTCTGATTCCTTCGGGTAGTTACTTCTTTCTATGCTTTCCAATTTCCTCTTCACATCCAGTACACCCGTTTGGAGAGAGGCCAATCTCTGGGCATCCACAGAAAGCCGTTGTATGACATCACTCCAATCACGATGGGAGTTCATACCTTTCTTTGGCACCTGCACTATATTCATTTCCAACTCCTTGGTATCGTAAGTACTTTTACCATTTTCATATGGAGAAATGTAGCCCTTTTCCCTGGAGATACTAGATATGCTATCGAGCTGAATATCCTTCAGAATAATCTCATCTATGTAGTTGGAATTCTCGGTACCATCTCTCCTTGTCTGGTGATCCTTTGTGCAGATAACACGGATTTCTTTTTCAAATTTTGGCATTTTAGTATGGCCAATAGTTTCTCTGCTGGATTTTGAGATGAATGTAGATACCATGCCATGAACCTTTGTTTCAATAACATCTCTCTGAATCACATCGAGCTTGTCCATCAACTTTTGTAATTCATCGGCCACATTCCCAGGAGATCTTGGATTACTGAACTCGCATTTCACATCAGGTTCCTCCTGAAAGTTGGACAGAAGTTACAAAATCATTTAGATGTTGAAAGCTATTACATTATTATGACAACCAAATAATCTTTCTCCATAGAGAAATGACCGAATCCATTGGAATCTAATATGACGTACATGCATCACTAGTGATTTTAGTAAACAAGGAGCTGTTGAAGTCAATATCTCTAATCTTGAGTAAAAGAAGATGCTGGATGAGATATGAAAAACAACTGAAAAAAAGATGGTTAGAAGTACCTTCAAATCTTGGTGCTTTGTCGATATACGGATGCAATCTTCGAAATATGGAACTTTATCGTTTATTGACGATACAAGTTTCTGACATCTATTCAGTTCAGCCTTCAACTCTTTAACCTCTTCCTCCATGATACCACATTTTCTGCAGTGTTCTTTATCGTATGCAGTTCTTGATGCCATCTCAACACTGACCACCAAATTTTCCTTCTCCTTCATCAACTTGAAGTCCTCGTAAGCTCTCGTCATCTCCAGCACCTTCTCCTCAAATATCATTCCACACACAACGGCATGATGGGAGTCTGCCATGAGTATTTCAAACTCACTAAGCAAGCCAGAGTTTTCTTCATCTTCCATGGAACTAATATCTGTTTTTCTATTTTGCAAGTTGTCCACCTCTTCTCTCGATTTCTGATTTTCTTTGTCGCCAAGAATCTCCTTCATATGGTTGTCAATACTTGCAATAAGATCTAATGCATTATGTGCAAATTGCCTAAGGAAAATTTCTCCAACTGATTTTTCAATAATCAAGATGTGATTCTCATCCTCCATTACCAAAGAGTCATTACAAAGTTTATTTAATCTCTCTGTTATAACCTTATGATCGAATCCATTGACCCCGATAGTTCTCCCGATAGAAAAGATCTGCTCTTTCAAATTACCAACATGGTCCGATAAAACCTCTATTGCCCCCCTTTGCTCATTAACTTCATGCTCCAATTTCTCCTGCTTGTCGATGGGGATTATATTCTTGACTCTCTGATCAAAGAGACAACTTTGGAAGACAAAAGCCTCGAAGTCTTTGTTCAGTAGTTCTACCTGAGTGCTTTCAACTTCTGCATCCAGATGGCAGATTCTATCTTTCAATGCAGCAATTTGGGCATTGCTGGAGTGGAGAACTATTTCCTTTTCTTGCTTCTTAAAATTCAATAAAATCTCTAGCTCAGATTCTCGGCAGATTGTTGAATCTTTCTCAGCCTCCAAAGACAAATTCTTATCATGCAATTCCATGTATTCTTTCTCCCAAGATTTTAGAGTCTGTGCAGTACAATCCACCTGAAATTGCAGACCATTCCGCAATAAGTCAAGATGTTAAGAGATTAATCTCCATCAGATGAGAACTCTGATTTTGTACGGAGGACAGTCATAGTAATAACGCGAACCAAATAGATACATAATAGCACATGATGTGGGTAATATAAAAAACGCACATGATTCTCCTATATCGCAAAAGTTTGAACAATGCAACCAAAATTACGTGTTTGAACTAAATTGATAATTAAAACCCAGAGGACAGGGGAAATAGAAACTTTACGTGAATTCTATAACCAAATTTTGAACCAAATGATGCATTTTAGTTTTGGTGAAAGGGCGCATTTAGGGAAAACAGATTTATGAGTTCTAGACTTTTCTACTACGATTAAGAAAAGGAAAAAATAGAGCTTATCAGCATAACCTGTAGCATCAGCACGTGTCGTTCGTTCTCCATGACAAATTTCTCCTCGAAGAGAGATTGGCATGTATCTTCTAAGCATCTGATTTTTCCTTCCATTTCTACCGTACAGAGATTCACATCACTTAAGGAGCTCTCTAAAATCACATTCTCTTCCAATATCTTCCTCGCATCACATTGAATAGCATCCTTCTGGTATCTCAGCATGCTATTCTCAGCTTCAAGGTTTGAATTCAACTTGCGAAGAGAGGTAATGGATCCATCCAACACTTCTATATCTTTCTTGAGCTCATCTAGCTGTGAATTGGCATCTTTAAGTGAGTCGAACAGCAAATGATTCTCTTCTTCCCGATTGCTGCATACATCCTTCATAAATAAATTCTCATCCTGCAATATCTCCACAGTTACCTGAAGAGATTGCAGCTCAATGGTGAGTGCATTCATTTGGTGAATTGCATCTACTTGTTTCAACTCTAGATCATTTACTTTCTCCTGCAAGCGGATATTTTCAAGCTGAAGAGCCTCCTTTTCAACTGTGCATTCCCTTAGTTTATCCTCAAGTTCCAAGTGCGCTTTTTCCATGTGTGATATCTCATCGTGTAGATTGTTTATCATCAGCTCCAATGCCCGCACCGTCTCTTCTAAATCCTCTTTTCTTGATTTTGCCTCCTCACACTGATGAGATCTTCTCTGGATCTCTAGCACTAGAAGATTCATATCGCTCTCGCATTGCAACTGGAGCTTCTCTAATGTTACGCACTCCTCCTCAAAAGAAATGCGGAGTTCATCTATTTCCTCTGTCTTCCTAATAAATTCTCTTTTAGCCTGCTGAAGATTTCCCTCCAGTATTTGTATCTCCATCTCCCTATCTTCCAGCATCTGAATTCCTTTCTGCCTCTTGGATGAAATGATCTCCAGTTTCTCCTGAGACTGTGTGTGCAACTTTTTCAGAGATTCAAGAGCGGCTTCAGCTCGGAGAACGCGCAGATGTTCATCATGCAAGACAAGTTTGAGCTCCACAGCCTCTTTTCGCATGTATTCTACTGTTTCATGTAGATGGTCATTGTCCTCCTTGAGCTGCAGCATGTACTCTCGGTATTTATGTGGCGAAATTTCCTCTCCTTCCTGAGATTGAGCTGAAAATTCTACGGAGGGATTGAACTGGAAGTTCTGGTTTTGCTTATTGCAACTGTCATCATCAACTTGAAATTTGTTTAACTTCTCGAGATGGTCCTTGTTTTCTACTTTGGAAACTTCTGGTTTATCATGCGGTTCGAATTCGGATCTCTTTGTTAATTCTTCTTGAATAATATCTGCATTATTTTTGCTTTTTACGCTGAACAAGGACAGTTCACTCCCAACCGATGATGCAAACATTTCACTAACCTGCTTGAGCCCTTTCTTTCCTCTTAAGATATCAAATTCTTCACTATAGATTCCATTTGCTCTTGGTGTATGACAGTGGCTGGAATGATCTGAATGTTCTTTTAGTTGATCACTGGGATCAAACAAATTGTGGGTCTGAAGAAGTATCCGAGGAGAGTGAGGCTCAAACTCTGCAGATACGAAAGCATGCTGTGAATTGAGAGACACGCAAGGGCGGTTATGGAGTTCTTTGGTCATCGTGTCATGCGCCTGTTGGAGGCCCCTGGTAGCATGGCCATATCTTTCTGCCAATGCACGATAAGCTCGATAGAACTCCTCCACCAGTTTTATTAATTCGGGACGTCTTTTGTAGTACATCTCTGCACGCATCGCAAAAGAATCACCATCTTCTTCTATGAGCTTGATCATGTTCTTGACTCTGATATCCATGTCTATACATGCAGATAAATGCTATCAGTAAGTGTATTATTCTGCCAAATCGATAACATATTTAGTATAGCTTTGAACGATAACTAGGTAAAATACATTCTCACGAGACATTCTCAGTTGGTCAACTTTGAAGTAATGTGTCAACTGAAGTGTAACATGCATCACTGATTTTCACTAGTATAAATGCACTGAGCATAATGTGGTGGAATTTTTTTCAAGCGTATGCATTTTCTCATAACGATATGAAACTATTTCGATGGACCTTTTACCTCTCAAATGGGGAGTGAAATTACAATGCCATAATCAAATGTAGAATTGGGTTATATTATTCAATTATCCGATATCTCTTTATATTTGGCAGAGAATAGGGTGAAAAAGGAAAATATTACAAGAAGGGAAAAAGAACCTGTTAGAGTATATGGTTGTGCGTCTATTAAGTTGTAACAGGGTAAATGGATCCTGGAGAAGATCCATTTACCCCATGCAGTGTTTAGTCCCACATCGTCCAACGGTGGGACTTGGAGGCTCTGGAGAGGCTATATAAGGAGCCCCAGACCTCCTGTATCCATTGAGAAAAAGCAATGCATAGCATGCCCCTTTGAGGGCTTCTCCCGTGGTTTCATCCCGCTCCTCACGGAGTAGGGTTCCACGTAAAAATCCCGCGTTCTATATGTTTTTATCTTTTATCCATGTTTTCGCTTCCGCTTCCGATTTTCTGACATGGTATCAGAGCGGGTCGATTCTCGAGGATTTCAAGTTCTTATATATGTTCGAGATTCGTTTTATGTTGAAGATGTGTTTTTCTTGTTCGAAATATGTGTTGAAAATCTCCGCCCCCATTCAGATCTATCTCCTGGCGGAGATATGTTCATGTTTCAGTTTTTTTCTGGAACCCTAATATTATGTTCCATATTGTTGTTCCACGCAAGAGGGTTTTTTGAAACCCTAGCAAGTCAAGAGCCAGGCCGCATGGCGGCACCTTTGGCCAACTCCTGGCTCCCAGGCGTAGACCTCCTCTTCTAATCCCGATCCGCGAGATCAGCCACGAGGGGGAGTGTTGGATGCGCGTTCCTCCTCAGACGGGATAAGAACGAGATCAGCCGCGAGATCCTCCTCATCCAAACAACATCGCACAGGCACATACTCCCCCTACTCTAACACTACGGCTTCCTCCCTCCCCCCAGCGGCGAGCAGCATCCAAACAACATCCAAGCAACGTCCTCATCCGCGAGATCGAACCCCAGCGGCGCGCAGCAGCGGAACCGCATCTCCTCTCTCACGCACAGGCGGCGCAGCGGAACCTTCTCATTCCCACGCGCAGGCGGCGCGAGGTTCAATCCCCCAGCACGCGCACCTCCAGGCTTTGGCGAAGCCCAGCACCTCCCTCCAGGCTTTGAAGAAGACGACCCCCATCGCGCGCAGGCGGAGACCCCCTCCTCGGCGCCGCTGCCATCGTGCAGTGCCTGCGCTCAAGCGAGCACCAGACCTGACTTCTTTCCCTGTGGCGGCGCACGACATGAAGATACGGGGGCGGCAATCGTAGGGTTTCCCAACGTGGGAACCCTAAAAGCTGCGGATGATATTGAAAGAAAAGAGGGGGGGCCTATGTTATAAAAAAAAGGGGACGAGAGAGCCCACGTGGGCTGGTGATGTATTTAAAAAAAAGGGAGAGAGGTGCGTTATTATGGGCCTAATTTGGCCGTGTATTAAAGAGAGAGAGAGAGAGGGGAGAAGTAGGAGAAGGTTGCAAGTTTTTCAAAAAAAAAATCAAGAAAAAAAAGAGGCGCGTACACGGAGTAGAAAAAAAAAGGCAGTACGCATTTGTTAAAAAAAAAAGAAAAAAAAGGTCGCATACAAAGGAAAGCCATATGCATTTTTCAAAAAAAAAAAGAAAAAAAGAAAAGCAAGAAAAGCCGTAAAAAAAAATTTGTCAACGGCTTAAAAAAAATGCTTAAAAAATTGATGATGAATGTTTGAAAAGCCGATAAATGTTTTGATCGGCTAAGTGGTTTTGTTTTGTCCCCTCTATTTATCTTGTCTTCTCCCAACTGTCGACGTCTTTATTCCGACAAGTATGGGAGAAAGGGGGAGTATATGTAGAGTCACAGGTATTATTCAGATGATCCAGATCAGATGCAGATTTCTAGACCAGCAATTCGATCAGACTCTACAGTTCGGTTTCAGACTCGACGATTGTCTTCCGAGTCCAGTTTCAGACACGCACAAGTGTGCGGTCATTGTCAGATGAGCATATGTTGCCATCATTGTTCGAGGTCCCCATCATTCTTGTTGTCAGGCCAGAGTTTTCATGTGAGCCATAGGGACTCCAAAGCAGAGGACCATTCCCTTGAAGGCAAGGGTTTTCATGTGGTATCACAGGTACACCAGAGCAGTGCACCATTCTCTGAGCCAGATGGGAGAGACCCAGTTCTCCGACGAGGAGACTTCAGGCGCAAGTTCAGACTCGACGGTCAGATTCCGAGTCTTCAGTTGACTCACACTCCAGCCCGTTCGTCCTCCTCACCTGCACGACATGAGAAGCAACATCCTCGACTGCAACAATGTACGCGTTGGGTTGATATTGTCCGTAGTGTCTTGTAGCGTTGAGTTGAGTTTCTTTCTGTTTGTCCAAGCTAAGCATTGCATGCTCCAGCTTGAGGGGGAGTGTTAGAGTATATGGTTGTGCGCCTATTAAGTTGTAACAGGGTAAATGGATCCTGGAGAAGATCCATTTACCCCATGCAGTGTTTAGTCCCACATCGTCCAACGGTAGGACTTGGAGGCTCTGGAGAGGCTATATAAGGAGCCCCAGACCTCCTGTATCCATTGAGAAAAAGCAATGCATAGCATGCCCCTTTGAGGGCTTCTCCCGTGGTTTCATCCCGCTCCTCACGGAGTAGGGTTCCACGTAAAAATCCCGCGTTCTATATGTTTTTATCTTTTATCCATGTTTCTGCTTCCGCTTCCGATTTTCTGACAGAACCCATTCCTATTTACCTTCTATTTATATATATTCTGACACTCCTCCTCAAGTTATAGCATATAAATTTATCATGCTCAGCTTGCTACTACATCTCTTGAAAGATTCTTGAGGAAATGTTTGGTTAGTATATCGGCAACTTGCTCTATCAGATGAACAATAGTGGTGTGAAGAAGACCACTTTGGATTAGATTTATAATCAAGTAGCTATGCACTCATAAGATATGGGGTTGTTGGCAATATGTGTAGCTATTCGATTATCACTACCGTAACTCCATATGTCTATCATCTGCACATGTAAATCGATAAGTATTGCGTGGCTCGGCGAAATCTCTTTGTATGCCACTGATGTGTTCTTGCACTTTCTCTCTACACTAGAATGGGATACCACAACCTGTGCATTGTTCTTCCATGTAGTAAGATAATCAGTCAAGTACGCACAAAAGACTTTAGTGGATTTCCTATCAATCTAACATCCTACCTAGTTAGCATCTGAGTATGCAATGATATTCATAGAAGAGTCGTTGTTGCAGAACAATCGCTTTCCTAGTGCAACCTTGATGTATCTTAGAATCATCATTGTTGTAATCACAAAGCATGCATGGGTCTCACCATGAATTGATTAAAATTACCAACTGCTAGGTAAATGTCAAGTGTAGTAATGGTGAGGTACAACTTCTTCACACGTCTTTAGTACTTGATATTGTATGTAAGCTACTCCTCGACCTCATATAGGTTTGCTTGGGGCACCCTATGTACTTTTGCTAGGTTGGCCCAAAGTGTGGACGTCTCCTCTAGAAAATCAAAAGCATACTTTTGGTGGTTTAGGGAGAGACCTTTCCTACTATGAGCATCCACTCAATGAGCTAGATCCTTGATTACAAAGTGATCAACAAGGAGACTTCACTTCCATAATCCTTTGTATATGGTTCCTGAAAGTACAATATCATTTACATAGACGAGCATAAAACAACTCCTCACCCCATTCTCTTGATAAACAATTAGTGGCATGTAGAGGATCAAACGAACCTTATTCCTTCCAGAATCTGTGAGAGCTTTAAGAACAAAGTACATGAACTCTTCTTAAGACCATCGATGCTTACAATTCTTTAACATCCATACTCGCGACACCACCCTAGACCTCGAACCTAGATGATTATAGATCACCTCATGAAGATCAACATAGAGGAAAAAATTCTTAAAGTTGAACTAATGCAGTGGCCATCCTCAATGAACGACAACCTACACAAGAGGTACCCATATGGCACTCGGCCCAGCAATAGAAGAGGGTGTCAAAAAATCCATATCATAGATTTAAGTGAAGCATTCGACTACTAGACAAGCTTGGTATCTTACAACAGACACATCCCGATGATGCTTCAAAGTAAAAAATCTACTTGCAACCAACCACTCTGCAATTAGATAGGTGGTTCCACGTGTTAAGTGATATAGGGATATTAGCTAACATTTCCTCCTCCATCCTAAGATTATATTGTGAAAGTTTCATCGCTCTTATAGACATGTATAAATTATAGATAACCCCTCAACAGATTATCTTTATGTAGGAATGAAGTAATCCAAACACAATGCCTTCAGGTGCATGGTGTACACTAGTTGTAGATGTGTGATCATTTTCTGTGTTCCTTGGTTTGTTCAACGGAAAGGTGCATATCTCCCGCAGAAATATTCTCAACAAGACTTGTAGCACTGTCAACATGAACATCTACATTGTCTATCTATACTGCACATCTCTAAAGACTCCTTAAGGCTCGGAGTGAGGGATCTATCTTCGATTGATTGTGGGTGAATAGCGATCCTCCCCCCCCCCCCCCCACGGTGCTCCTCTCCCCCACGAGAAATTATCTCCTCCACGAGGAAGCCCTGGAAAGAAACTGCCACAACCTAAAAATGGCATGTGATCTCTAGCCTTGCACATTTGAAGAACAAACTAATAGAAAAGTATGGTATAAGCAAGACATCAGTCAGTTGGTGAATTGGAAGTCATAGAGAACTCCCCAAATTCTTGACAGGAGACAGCCACCCACCAACTACTATATAGTCATAAATGTAGAACCATATAAATTGTAACCTCCAAAATTATTATTATTTCTATATAGGTTTTGTAAGGTCTTTGTATCAACAAGCTACGCTGTTTGGTATCTCGAATAACAGAAGTGTTGTGAACCGCGAAACACGTACAAACACGACCAAACATGCAAACATGAAGACACACAGATTTGCAAGGTTCACCCGTAACTGGACTATGTCCTTAGGCAGTGTTGATTGGTTATGTGGAGAATGTTGGGAGAAAAATGAATCATGCTAATAGAAGAGACCCAAGGGCGCTCTTATATAGGAGAAAAGTCATGGGTTATTTACATGGGAAGTACATCAAGAAAACATAAAATATAAATAAGACCGTGACATACATTTATCTCAACACTCCCCCTCAAGATGGAGCATATATATCTATCATGCTCAGTTTGGAGCAACACCTCGGAAATGGACCTCTAGCTAGAGCCTTGGTGAAGATATCAACTGTCTGATCTCCAGTGGAAACATGAGAGGTGGATATGAGACCTTTCTGAATCATGTCTCTAGTGTAATGACAATCCACCTCTATATGCTTTGTCCGTTCATGAAACACATGATTATCAACAATAAATAGAGCTGCTTGATTATCACATAAAAGTTGCATAGGAAGGGAAACCTCAATAGTAAGGTCAGTCAATATAGATCTAACCCACGTCATCTCTGCACTTCCCTGTGCCATGGCCCTGTATTCAGATTCTGCACTTGATCTAGCCACCACTATCTACTTCTTGTTTTTCCATGAAATAAGTAAGCTCCCGACAAAAATAGCAAAGCCTGAAGAAGACTTTCTGTCTCTGGGGCACCCTGCATAATCTGCATCTGCATAAGCTATCACCTCAAGAGATGTATCCCTACTAAATATAAGGCACGAACCAGGTGAGGCCTTCAAATATCTCAAGATCATGTGGACAACATCCATATGCACCTTCCTGCGCTGCTCCATGAACTGGCTAACTTTGCCCATTGCAAAAGCTATATCCGACATGGTGATAATGACGTATAAAAGCTTCCCAGCCAGCTCTCTATATCTCCTCCTGTCTACCTCCTCAGTGTCATCATCATATAATCTCATACTCGGATCTATAGGATTAGTGGCAGGCTTGCCCATGTCATACCTATCTCAGAAAGAAGATCTATCACAAACTTCCTCTGGGTCATCACAAGACCACGCTGGTTCCTGGCGAACTCCAGTCCAAGGAAGTATCGAAGAGTGCCAAGATCCTTGGTCACAAACTCTTGACCTAGGAACTCAACCTCTCTGTCTTCTAGAATCAACTCGTCCTATGTATCATTCAAAACTCCAGTGCCATCAGTAGAAACAATGTGTTCATGATATACCTGAGGCATGGTGGATGATGTGGACAGCGCATGAGCAGAGGGACGAGTAGAAGACCTCCGAGTGTAAACATGGGGTAAGAACTTGGACTGAGTAGACGGAGGTGGAGGTGGTGGGGGTGGTGGAGGTGGTGGAGGTGGAGAAGACTGAGGTGCATCATGGAGTTCATATAGTGGAGAAGAGGGAGGTGGAGGAACAACAACATCCTATCCAGAGGTAGCATTGGACAACCTGTCACCTGTAGGGGAAAAATACATAATAGACTCAAAAAATGTGACATCCGCACTCACATAGTTTCTTCGACCTATGAGATCAAAACATTTATACCCTTTTTGGGTAGGAGAATAACCGACAAAAACACATTTGACAGCTCTAGTTGAGAGCTTGTCACATCCAGGAGTAAAATTGTGGACAAAGGCCACAGATCCAAAGACTCTGGGAGTGAGAGCGAATAGTTCCTTCTCAGGAAAAAAAATCAAGAAGGGAACCTTATCTCCAAGAATAGTGGATGGCATGTGGTTCACCAAGTAGCAAGCAATGAGAACCAAATCCCCCCAGAAAGAATGAGGGTACGACTCTGAATCAGCAGCATTGGTATGACATCAAGAAGGTGACGATGTTTACGTTCAGCCACAACATTCTGTTGTGAAGTATAATTGCAAGAGGTCTGATGAACTATACCAAGAGACCTGAGAAATTCAGATAAATGTAGTGTGGAAAACTCCATAGCATTATCTGTACGAATGAATTTAACATTAGCATAGAAGATATTTCTGACTTCAATGAGAAAAGATTTAATGATAATACCTGCTCCAGACTTATGTTTTAACAAGAATAATCAAGATAGTATAGAATAATCATCCACAACAACCATATAAAAACGATGCCGCTGATGATCAAGAACATGACTAGGACCTCAAATTTCAAAATGAAACAACTCAAAAGACTGACTACTGTGACGACTCGGACGACTCGGAAAAGAGGAGTGATGGTGCTTCCCAAGTTGACAGGCTTCACAATCCAATGTAGTACGAGTAGATATCTGCGGTACCACATGACACATCTTCTGAAGAGGAAGGTTGTAACATCCGGATTTCAACAAACCCGAACTCGACCCGAATAAGGTCCGAATAACCTAATAAAGTTGTTGGTCAATACCAAACAACCTAAAACGATAAATTGATCGAGAATCAAAAGTCGTTCGAGCGAAATCGACCAAAAATCGATTGCTTCGCAATGCGCGCCGTGAAAAAGCCGCGATGTAAATTCGGAAACCACAAAAAGAACCGAGACCGTCAGCAGATCCGATTCGACGAGACAAGATCAACGGAATTGACTGTTCGTCAATCGGAGTTCGTTTTATATTTTTAAATCACAAAATTTAATCTTAAACAAAAAAATTGTATCCGAAAATTTCGGGTATTCAAAACCCGATCGGAAGTATATCAATATTATACTCATATTGATCATCGTTCCGAGACGGTCAAAACGAGATGTTGTGTGTCGAAATCCGACTCTCAAGGTGCGCGTACATGTGTCTTTTTAGATTTAAAAAAAAGAAATAAAACAAAATAAAATATATAAATATATATAATTTTACTGTTGCAGACTGCTACACATTCTGGGTAACGGTTAAAAAAAAGTAATAATAATAAAAACAAATTATAGAAATTTCCAAATTTCATACAAAAACCCACATTTATCATATCTCTCCAGCTGTATTATATCCCCCACTTGGCACTTTTCTTCTCTCCATTTGTCAATACATAAAACCCCTATCCTTATTATATAAACACCCAACTCACAACCTTCCATTCCTCCTAATTCCAACGAGGGATCCCACAATTTCTCCCCAAACCTTCTCTCAGTTCTTGCTTCCTCCTCAACGTAGAGGTGCTGCTCCAGGCAAACCTGTCATAGACTGCAGGAGCCCCTTCTCTTTATTGCTGATCAACAATTATTCAAGCTTTGCTCCTGACCAACTGCTGCTAGGAAACCTCTTGATTTAACTCCATTTTAGAAACTTCCAAGGTACAATCCCATCCCTTTTTCCCCATAATATCTAACGTTCCATTTCTTTCTCCTCTTTTCTTATATTCCAAACTAACATGCCCAATCCCTCCTCTCTATTATTTCCTCAATTCTCCATCGACAACAAAGAGCTCCAGCTTTCCAGTTCTGCTGGAAACAAATCTTGCAACTGCTGCTCCAGTCCAGCAGTATTGTTGCTGTTCTTCTCCAACTGTGGCTGCTCTATTGTAGCCTTGAAAGCAACTGCTGCTATTTTCTTCATGCTGCTGGATGTTGTAGCAATTCTTGCTACTAATTTTGGAGGTTGAACAACTGCTAATACAACTGTTCTTAAAGAAATACTTGCTGTCCAGACCTTGCATGCAAGCATTTCCTTCAAAATTTGAAGAAATAGGTACCTCCTTACCCATCCCTTGCTGCCATGCATGCACTTGATCCAGAAAATATATTATGATTGATCTATTGTTAAAAAAAATGATATATTATTTTGCATCAAGTTGGTGGCCACTATTGGATGGCATTTTCTCAAATTATAGGAAAAAGAAGAGGAAGGATGGAGATTGCCATAAATTATAAATTCCATATGTTTTGAAATCTAAAATGAGAATATAAAATGGAATCCATTCCGGTTAACATCGATGTACATGGAAGTCATTCCATAAAGCTTATAGTGAAGAAGTTGGCATGCTTACAGGAACATGGTACAATTGCAAAGATTATGTCGGTCATGTGATCTTCAAGATTTTGGAGCTATGTATATAAATTCCTTGTTTTTATATATATACAGAAATATAACATGGATTAGGAATTGATATGCATGTTAGATGATAGCTCACAGTGAAGATAAACCAACATATAAGTTTATGATGTCTTGATCGTTACTTCTTTATACAGATTTCCCTCTAGTACAGCTACAATTTTCTCTTCAAATTCTTGTATGATATACAAAATTGATTAATAAGTTGATGGAATCTTACATAACTGAGGTTGTACTATTACAGTTTATTGAAACACCTTGACAACAAAATAGAAAGTGATATCTTGTTGGGTAAACATGACTATATTTTTTTTACATACGAGAAACGAGAGACCATACTTTGCAATGCTATAGGGCACTCTGGAACTGAGGTCATGTTCCCTTGTCTCTGCCCCTTATCTTCAGAACTTCTTTTTCTGTTTAAGAACACCATTTCTTCATATCATCTCGACTTGCAAAATCTTTTGATTTTAGACTCTAATTTGGGACCCATCGTACTTGTTTCTTCAAAGGAGTTATGTTATATATTGGTCACATGGATGGAGTAACAATAGGGAAATTTTGTGAAGAGTTAGCACAACTGAAATGCTGTAGGAAGTGAATCTCGTAGAATTTGCTAATGTTCATCACCTTTTTGATGTCTATAGCTTTCTTCTTTACAATAAGTATAACATTGTAGATATTATCTTGGTAGGTTTTGTATCTTTGGCATGGCACATCATGTTAATTCTCCTCAGCAAGAAACGTGACTACTTCTTGAATTGCCAAAACTAAATTAAATTTAAAGAGTGAGATCAATGAGAGGCCTAATCCCATGAGTTAAAGAATAAAAGAGTTGGATTATTTGATATTAAATTAAACTGATCCAATAAATAACTTCAAATAAAAAAAATGATTACATGTGACCGCATGGACTGATCATCTTCGTGAACTCTTCCTTTAGGTGTATTCTAGTAACAATTGGTCACTATTAATAAAATCATTGACCAATCAAATAAGTATTGGTGAATCACTGATGACTAATAATTTAATAATGCCGATCATCGTAACCTCTACACTTGACCGTGCGAGGGCGCAGTGACCCTCAACTGGGCAGAAGATAGGAAGTCCAGTTCGGGCAGCGGCCGCCATGTGCATGGGTCTAGGATCCCAGTCCTCTTCACGGTTTTTACGCGAGCTCGCAGTGTTTTAACGCCTCGTTGGGATCCTGACTTTAGACCATTCCGCTGACCCTCTGTTTTAGGATACCCAGGCGGGGGATCCTTGGTTTTCAGTTTTACGTACGAGCTCGGTTTCCCGTTACCGGTCGGGCTGTTTTTCTAGAGTGACTTTTCCGGGAAGTCCCTCTCACCCGTCTCAGTGGCGTAGTTTGGGAGTAGACCTATCTCTCTATTGGACCGTCCTTCCAATTAGGGGGCGAGACGGAAGAGCCCTTTTATTGGCTTCTTCACTGCTTGAGTTTTTCTTTCGCCAACAGACTTGGCGATTCTACATCCAGATCATCCATATCTATATCTACATCATCTAGAGTTACATTTGAGACTGTTGCACTGAGGTTTGAAGGGATTGATTATACATCCAGATCATCCATCTCGATATCCACATCACCTAGAGTTACATCTGAGACAGTTGCACTTAAGGTTGTAAGGGATTACAATTAAAGTTGAGTAAATGGAAAAGACGATAATCTGATTCGAAATCTCATTAAACTAGTGGACGTGTTGGGAACTTAGTTAGGATGCATTATACTACACCGCATGCCTACGGAGGCACCCCAACTCTAAGACTTCCCAAGTCTTAGAGTCATAGTGTAAGGTTTCACACGAACCAAGACCACAGACTATCCACTAGACTTAAGAATTTAATAAATCATTATATCTTCTTATCTCATCTTTCCCATCATCAAAATCCACAAATATGATCTCTAAGTAATATGAGAATAAAATATACTTACTTATGATCAATTAGTTACAATATAAATATGCGTATGCGAGAAATGTTGGCTTAATGGCTAATCATGAGAGGTGCTTAATAGAAATTTGGAAACCTTTTACATTTGCAAGTAGAAATAAAATTAAATTGAGTTGTTCCACCTTTCTACTTGTTACTTTTGAACATATTAAATCCTTATTTATGTTTATAAGTTTTTGGGAGGTACCAGCGCCCGCTGACGCCTCTTCTTTCCTAACATGTTTGGCAGGCAAACAGTCTGTTGTTTAGTAGCTATACATGGTTCCAGAAGACAAGATCTACACCAGACGGTATGTGGTTTTTTACAGTTTTTAGTTCATTTGATATTGTAAAATACTTCTTCTCTTCAGTCAAATTTTTGGGATGTTATATGTGCTGACAGACATTGTACATGTTGTAAAATCATAAGGAAATTAATGAAATAAGATTTTGGTGCTAATTGTCTCTATTAACTGGTGGTTATGAATATAAATGTGAATTTCAGATGCCAATGATTGCAACGAAACAAATTTTCCCTATTTTTCTATATATTATGCGATCTCTAGTGAATGGAAAGCTGCGAAGGTAGCGTAAACAGGTACCCGGATCCTCGGGGGTTCACAAAGGTGGCCAAAGCGAAGATGCCACATGAACGGAGAAACAGATCTTGAAGGAATAGTAGCAACCCCAGCACACGATGGTATGGCAAGCTTATACAATCCTCTCTTCTCACGAACATGACCAATCACCTTACCAGTTAGTATATCCTGAAACATAAGAGATGAAGGATCAAAGATAACACAACAATGTAAATCTTTTGCAATTTGACTAATAGACAAAAGATTTATCTAAAAATCTAAAGCATATAAGACGTTCTGAAGATGCATAAAGAGGGCTAGAACAATCTCTCCCTGACCAATAATGGGTAGTCGAACCCCATTAGCAATAACCACGGATCTTACAGGTGGGATAGACTTGTACGAACTAAACTGCGTTCGATCTCCACACATATGATGTGACGCTCCAGAATCCATAATCCAATCAGTCAACTCTAAACAACTACTACTGGTAAACGTATAAGGAGTACCTGATGAACTAGATGACACTCTGGCAGTAGCTGTTGCATCTGTGGAACCTACAGTCGAAGTCGTAGAAATGCTCATCATCTCTCAAAGTCTCGAAACAATATCATCTATACGTGCATCTGGAGTAGGTGAAGAAGACGACTCAGTCTGCTCAGCAACACGTGCAGACGCTAGATATCCATGCTTCTGAAAGCATGTCTCCTCAGAATGACCAGGACGATGGCAATGGGAATATGGGCCACGCTGACGGCCTCCTTCTTGACCACGAGGTCCACGACAACGAAACTGGGACGACCACCCTCACCCTCTGCCACGAGAAGCTGCCATAGCAGGAGTCATCTGGGTTGTGGTAGTGGATGTGGTAGTAATATCCAGAGACTTCGTTGTAGGCATCACAAATCTCATTAGAACTTTCTCAATGTAGTTCTTCTGAGATAAGAAAAGCTTCCCTTAGACGTGATCTCTAATGATCTTCATTCCTTAAATCTTCTTCGATGCACCAAGATCCTTCATATCAAATTCTAAACTAAAAAGCTTCTTCAAATCCTCTATGATACTCTTCTTCTTGACATCAATCAGCATGTCATTGACATACACTAATAGATAGATGGAGACATCATCCACTTAGTTCTGGTAAACACAACAATCATATGGGCTCATGTTAAACCCATAATAAGTCATGAAGCTATCAAATTTCTTGTATCACTACCTGGGAGACTTCTTAAGTCGATACAAGGACTTCTTCAATATGCACGCATGATCTTCTTTGCCTTATGGTATGAAGTATGTTACGACAGGAGGGGATGCATATGACGGTGCTTCAACCTGGCTCAGATGGTTAGGATTCAAGGCATATCAACAAGAAGCTCATAGATCTGATGTGGTAGCTGCATCAATGTCATGCAGACATGGAATAGGCATTGCCTGAGTCAAGCGTTGAAGCATCTCCTCAAGCATGTAGAGTTGATCAATATCTGGGAGCTCTCCTTTCATGATGATCATGCATACAACGGGTGGTTGCCCATTCCTCGTCCACCACAAGTCCTTAATGTGGATATTCCTTCCCTAATAAGCCTATGGGATGCCACAACAACGTCTAGTGGATCTTTTTCATACTCTCCCTCTGAAGAGAGAGAAACCATATTTTTCATGTCAACAAGAAGCCAATGATGCATAGGGTAGTGCATCAAAACCTCCATCCTGTAGTACATAATGCAGTTGATTAAGTTTGTTATATGAGTTTATGTAGTGAGGTTCTCATCAAAAATTGGTCAGAGGCGGAGGAATCTATCATATCCGATCTATAGCGGAAAAGCATAACAATTGTATCTCAACGATACTCCTACTTTGGACACATGCAAATATGTCAAATAAAAGTCTACTCAGATTTTGCTATAAGTAGTCATTAAAGTCTACTCAGATTTTGCTATAAGTAGTAATTAGCCAATCGCTTATCATCCTATTTCACCTTCATTATCTTCTGGTACATGTGGAAGGCATAAGACACATTCGACTTGTGATAATATCACTCAGAGAATAGCCCTCATCTATTTTGGCAGTCTTTTGAATTTAGTTGTTGAGTTATTATTATTGCGTTTTGACGTTGTTGTCTACGGGATTTACTCTGCAATATGAATCTAAAGGTCGTATATGACGTGTTCAGTCTAACTAGTGTTGGAAAACGAACAGATTGCAGGAAACATATTGGACACGTGTGTACGTCAAGCTCAGGCACATGATCCATGCATGAAATGAGGGTCAAGGGTCGTAGAGATGGTTGGCTTTCATTTTGTGAAGTGTGGTCGGTGACGATTCTCGTGCATAACTATTTAATATAGATCTGAACAGTATAATAAGCTGAAATACATGGATTATATATTACTCGCACCAGTTTATTATATTGTGGACGATTTGTTCCTATCAGTCTCATGGTAAGTAATTTCATCAGCAATTTTTCAAAAGCCTTTGCAGGCCGCTTTAGGGAACACGGAGCCCGCATGAAATCTGGTCATCAGAGAAGGGCTGGCCGGCTACAGGTAGCCTGTGCGAGGGTCGAGCCACATCAGGAGGTTGAAAGCACGAGGGGGGCCTAACCTCACGGGGAAGCTGGATGCGTGAGGATACCACAGGGACGAGGAGGAAGGAGGCATAAGGGTTAAAAAGGAAAATTGTAGACAAAAGAGACACTCATACCTATTCACTCTCCATGTATACATATTATAACAAAAAACTTAGTCTCTAATGCCTTTCATTAATGTTTAATAAAGGCTCGGTGGAAATCTTCCTCCAATTATGGAGCCTAATCTTGTTCAAGGAATCTTATTGGATAACAAACAACTTCCATAGTAACCATCAATTTAGAAGCATGCATATGGACAAGTACACCCAAGGAAGAAGGTTACTTTGATGCATGCATGTAGATGAAAATTTTCCAGCCACTAAGATGAGATCAAGTTAATATACAGCTTAACCAACAAAGAAAGGTGTGTTGACATACGTATGTATGTAGACAATTTTTTAAAGGGTAAATTACAATTTGAGTCCCCATCTCAGAATGGGTCCCAATCTTTAAATTGTAACGATTCGGATCCCAGGACCATTAACGTAGGGCACTTTTTGGGGCTAATGACGAGTATACCCTTGTTTAAAAGTTGGAACCCACCCCTCATTCCCTTCCCAACAAGGGCATATTAGTCATGAACCCCAAAATTTTCATTTCCTAAATGGTCCTGGGACCCGAATCATTACAATTTAAAGATCGGGACCCATTCTGGGTTCAGACCCATAGATGGGGACCCAAATTGTAATCTACCCTTTTTTAAAACAAATAACTTTTAAAACTCCGTGATATTATTCAAATATTTATTTTTTTTAGTTAGTGTCTTGGTTAATTGACAGAGAGAAGTGTATTGATGCTTGCAGACAGATGATTTTTTTCCTGGCCATTAAGACGAGACTATTCTTAAACCACACAATATTATGAAAATATTTATACAAGCTTTTAGACAGAAAATAATCAGTATGTGGCTTGACTAACAAAGAGAAGTATATTTATGCATGTATAAGGTGCATTCATGCTTGTATGCAGGTGATTTTCTCAAAAAGACCAAAGATCATTCTTAAAATCACATAAAACTATTCTAATATTTATATAATCTTTTAGTTAGAAAATAACCAGTTTGTAGCTTAACTAACAGAGAGGTGTCTTAATGCATATATGGAGATGCTTTCTTTCTAGCCATGAAGTGAATGGATTATATCAATATGTGGTTTAAGTGACAAAGAGATGCATCTTGATGTTGCATGTTAAGACGCTAAGACACGAGACCGAGTCCGTATGTAGCTTACTTGAAAAAGAAAGGTGTCTTGATGCATGTATGCATAAAATATACTAGCCATTAAGACAAAACATAATGGTAGCTTAAGTGACAAAGAAAGGTGTCTTGATGCATGTATGTAGATTTTTTCTAGCCACGAAGATAAAGGACCATTCTTAAAATCACATAGTATTATCCTAATATGTATTTAATTTAGTTAAAAAATAATCAAGTATGTAGCTTAACCAACAAAGAGGTATCTTGATGCATGCGTATAAATGATTTTTTCTAGCTACTAAGATCACTACCACAACCACATAATGTAATTCAAATATTTGTATAATCTTTAAGTTAAAAACAGTATGTATGCAGCTTAATTGACAAAGAGATCATGTTAGTTTGTAGCTTAAGTGACAGAGAGGTGTCTTGATGAAGCATGTTAGCCACTAAGACAATATTTCAATAAAAGATTGAGGGATAAGAGGGAATAAATTTCATGGAATAAAAAGTTTCTCCAAGCAAGAGGTGGCATAACTATCCCTTTTTTAATTGTCTTGTCTCCGTAAAATAATAGCTACCATTTGTTTCTTATTTACACTGCTTATTCTACAATAACTACCGCTTACCCCTAAACATCCGCCGCTAATCCCAGAACAGCAAAGTTGATAATAAGGAATAATTACATACTCAAATAGAAATTGAAATAAATCCTCCTTACTCTGTCCTCCAACTTATCCACCAATGTTTATCCCACAATAAAAAGTAGAAAATTAGATAAATAGCAGGAATCTTGAATTGAGCAAGTCATTTTCTTTTACTAAACATCCCTTATTGGTTAATCTGGTATTATAATGCGATCATCAACAATTTGCTTCCCATATTTAACCAAAGTAAATAATTTACTCGATTCCAAGACCGTAATTTACAAGGAAAGACACTATAGTAAATCCACTGTGGTTGCAAGTAGGAAAAACAGGAGGCATACCTGTGAGATCTTCCTGAAGCCATTTGGAATTCTTGGGGCTTATATGGCTGTCCCACCACCATGAGTACAGCCTCCAAGACTCAGCGTGTGATAGCGTTGGCATGGTGCCAAAGAATCCCGCGGCGACCGCGTGCTCTGTGCTCCAGATGTTCCCAATCTTGTTCTGCTCTACTGAAACCAAGCCTTCTCTGTTCTTCCACCAAACACGGGTACTCCCGCACAACTTGAACCCGAGATGTGATCCCTCTGCCTTTATTATTATATCATCACCTGATCAAAAAAACTTCAGTTTACACAGAAATCTCAAAATCTTTGCAGTAAACTACATTCAAGATCAAACTCTCCAATGTTTTATGGAAGGGCATGCATTTCTACAAACGGGGTTGCAAAGATTAGCAAAATTAGAAATCCCAAAATGTCAGCAAGAAATTACGTCCGAGATAGAAACTTTCCAATGCATAATGGAAAAGTATAGATTTCTACAGATTGGGGTTCGAAAATCTGCACTTGGTAATCCGAAAAACATGGTTTTAATCCATCCAACCAAAACATTCTCCGAAAACACGTGACACGAATCTTTCCCCCAGTTAACAAGCAATCAGTGAAGGAACAAGATCGAAACTTTCCAATGCAGAACTTAATAAAAAGAAAAGAAAAACATGGATTTCTACCTAAAAAAGGTTGCAACTCAGGAACCGGAAGAGGAACCCAAGAACCACATCCTGATGCAAATGCCGAACACCCATTAACCGGAGAGGATGAAAGCTGAGGTGACAAGCAAAATAATATCAAAATTCGTGGGTACCTTTTGTATCAACATCTGTCCATCATATGCTGCACCATTGTGCTGTGCAGTCCCTCCCTTTTTCTGTGCATCTCACTGTTCCGCGGGCCTCCATTGGTTGCCCCGCTGCTGCTGAAGCTTTATTGGCAGGAGGTAGAGGAAGATGGAGACAAAGCGGGAATCAAAGGCGATGCTCTGGTTGGGGTTAGACGGGCGACAATTGTGCCCATGGAGAGGTAGGTGTTTATTTTATAATGTTAATCCCTCATGGATTTGGCGTGAGATGATTCGCGCAAATTGTGGTTTTCTTCCATTTAGCACATTCATGCGCGTGATAGCATAAAAGGCCTCATATTTAACAACTTATACGTACATATTGGGATTTTTACACTTGTACTCCTAGGAGATTCTGCAATTACATCCCTGCTTATTTTGCAATAACACCTATGCTCCCGTATTCTTATAAAGTTCACAGTATTGCCCTCTCATATTTTACCATACTGGAATTATAGAATGGTAGAATTATGAATTTTATAAAAATATAGGAGCAGAATTGTTATTACAAAAAAGGTACGAGTGTAGTTGTAGAATCTCATGAGAACAATTAAAAAAACTTTAAAAATAAATGTTTTTTTAAAGAAAAAGGGTTTCCACCGCATAGATGTGTGTCCAAAAACTTCACTATTAAAAACTTAAGTCGCCCGATTACAAGCCTGTGCCAAGCTATACACCACACCAGTACAACTTTGACAATCACATCACCCAGCTATCAATGAGCGCTTTAGCATGTGCCACAACATTCTCGCCATTATGTTCTGACCCTCCTGAAAACCACACCAATCCTAGCAATCCAAAATGCCCAAAGAACTGCCAAATAACCAGTTCGTTCCCTTTCTGATCCCCTCCAGTCTTCTCCAATAGATTCCTAGAATCCCTCCATTGTATCCCACCTAACCGCTCGACCCTCAAAGATCGATCAAGATTCCATTGAAGACCTACATCTGAAAAATAAGTGGTCAGCGTCTTCCACCCCCAATTGACATCGAGTGCATGATGCACCAGTGTTGGCAACGAATCTCACCGTCATGTCCCCAGTCAGAAGTCTTCCTCTTCTGTACAACCACAGGAAAACCTTCACCCTCATAGGCACTTTCCAGCTCCAAATTCTTCTGCAATCCGTCACCAGACCGGCCAGATCCGTTATCAGTGCACCTTTCAGAAACTTGTATGCTTTTCCAACTGAAAAGGAACCATCACGCCAACACCAGCAATCGCTGCCCACACTGGACCCGCTACCCCATCCATCATCTCAAGCATCAAATCCAGCTCTTCCTTCCTTCTGTCAGAGAAAATAATGCAATCTATTTCTAAATCATGCAAAATTCCCCTTAATTCACGACAAAGTCACCATTTAAACATGCAAAATTCGCAAAGTTATATGAAAAAGTAAGATTGCATTGAGGTAAATAGTTTTTTTCTTATTTTCCTGCATAATTAATATTTCATGTAGTTGTATTATAAGGGTTCTAGTCTAAAAATTAATAGTATTACAAAGGTCGTGGTGGAATTACAAATCTTACAAGAGTTACGGTGCAGTTGAAGAGGATTTTAGGGACAATAGTGTAAAAATTCATTACCATTTTAAAACAATCTGGTGGAGACAATGGGAAATATCATCGTAGTTGTTATTATGGATAAAGAGACGTAGACAGAGGAACGTAAGATATTATTAATTTAAAGAAGAGGAGACAGAATATGCTGGTAAATTTGCCATATTTATACAAAGACCCCTACGAGTTTCATATTTAGGTCGATGTCCCGGATAAAAGAAATGACGGTGAATATAAACTCTTCCATAAAAAAGGTATAATACTATTTGATAAATAAAATAAAATTGAGAAGTAATTGCATTTATTGTAGATGTCAACGAATTTATCGGACTGGTATTAAATGGTTTCACGGTTTTTTGAAATTTACGTATACAATTACAGCCCTTGAATTGAAACCTAAATTTTCGATGGATCTGTGGGCACCCATAGCTTTGGTTTTACGGGATTTCTCTGAAGCTTTTGGTTTCCTAGAGGCCCTATACGTATGTGGAACAAAACAAATTGAATCTACTGCTATTCATCACATTCCTCATTTAACACGGGTCCTCTGCATAGAGACCGGTTGTAAAGATTGAGTTTAGCATAAACTGTTCAATCAAGATCGAGCGATTTATATAGTAAAGGCTGAAAAAACTCTGTGTGAACCGCTCGATCATCATTGAATGATTCACGTCACATCCTCTTTTACGGTCGCCTCTGCACCGCTTTCTCATTTGGGCACTAAAGCCAATGCTTCATTTTCCTGCAGTATCTCATGATTCTTGTAACTCGATATATTCTAAAATGCCCCCACGACTTCAATTTATGTTAACGATCGCCCCTCTAATTTGCCAATTATTTTCGTATACATAGCACAACCTATCTCATGCAATCATGGATGGACATAAACTCAGGAGGCCTCAAGGGCAGGGATAATCATCCATGTCTTATTGTGCGAAAAAAAGATGCCTCGCCAAATATATGGCTCACGTGACATGGGAAGGTTTCTCCTCACTTGGGAGCTCATTGGCAAGCGTCAGAAAACTGAACCCTATGAGGGGAGGATTGACCCGTTTAGTAGGAAATCAAAGAGGCTGCAGCACTCGCTTCGCTTCTTTCTCCTCCCCTTGATCTATCGCCTGAGGGTCGTAGGGCTCGTAGTCGGGAGGGAGAGCTTTTTTTAATATTGTTATAGTCCAAATAAGTGGTGAATTGCAGTACTTGGATTTTTATTAATTTTAAAATTTTATTTGTCTGAAGAATATTATTGATATTTTTTTACAAGCATTGTCTTTTTCTCATTATTCTCCTTCCAATATCTCTGATATTACTGTCCAAATAAAGTTTAAAAACCGATTTTACTACTTATAAAAGTAATTCAAATTTCATATTGAGTAGTTTCATGTCTCTCGTAAGTATCAGCAATTTCATATTTGTTACATACAACTTATAAATATAAAAAAAAAGATAAATTCCAATAATTTCTCCATCTACATGTGAGGGTGTATAATATCCGAACGTTGTTATCAAATTTACAGTGTTTCTTGTAAACTAAGTATTGTATTAGTTTACGTGGTCATAAATTAGATTTGTAAGATACAGAGAATTAACTACGTGTTCTTATACATGCATGCACTAAAATGGTACGTCAATTTAGAATAAGAAATATATACTCTAGTTTTGTCGGTAGCATCCCCTTTGGATAGGCACATCACATGGACGTCTTAATTCTTTAGTGACAGCTTTGATATTATTTATATTACTTATTTGGACGCTTTGTTCGTATTTTGTCATCAATGATGTCCGACACCCCTCACATGTCTCCTCTGGGGACTAAGTTATCCATAGAATATGGGAAAAATGTTGGAAGCCATATTGGATCTATCCTGTTTGATCTCATGTCTATTCTTAATTACGAGAATCCATCTTACGCGACTCGAGTCGAACTTGTAATTAGTTGATTATTAAACTCTCGACTATAAAGAGACACCAAGATATTTTAAATAAAATCTCGATTGTTTGAAGGTGAAAACATATTTTTTAAAAAGAAGAAATGACCTCCACCGTATAGGTGTATACTCAGAAGATTCACTATTAATCACCTTTTAAAAGAAACATTACATGCTTATAACAATCGAATATATATATATATATAGGATATTTATCCAATGCGCACAAGACGTATTTGCTATTCCATGAGCCCAACATATCATCCGTCCGATCTGAACTTTCAATCCCTTATTTTTAGCATCGTTTAATTTTATAAATTAATGATTTCCATAAATAGTAATCCTATCGATTTGGTAACATAATGTATTGCATTGCCAATTGAACGTTTTTCCCTAAATCTGGAACGCTACCATCGATTTCTCCCGCAAAAAGTTCTTCTTGAATCTATCGACGACAACAGTTTTCTAATAAAGGTATTGAGAATGTTTAATAATTATGTTTAAGTATTTATTTCATTGCTAATATATTTTGATTAGGTTCTGGAGTGCTACCATCGATCGATCTCGCGAAAATTATTTTTGAATCTTTCAGCGACAACAGTTATCGAAAAAAGATATTGTGATTGTTTAATAGTCTAGTTTAAGTGTTTATTTTGTTACTAATATATTTTCATTAGGTATCGTATATGGATAATTCGAGTGGAGAATTTGATCGGTATATTTCAAAAGATTTGATGGAAAACGATTTCCTTGAAGCTGATGCACGTGAAAGTGATAATCATGAATTCAATGTTGAAGAAAGTAATTTTGATATGGTATACGAGATCAAGAACTCCCAAAGATCAGGTATCTTTATGTTGGCTTGCAGTAACTTTTTTACATGTATCAGTAAGTTTTTTGTAATAAGTAAATTTTATATGTTCGTTAGTAAATATATTATAATATTCCAGTAACTATCGGTGAATGACAAGTAAAAATTATAGCAAGTAATATTATCACTATTCATCAGTAACTCTTTAACATTTACAATTAACTTTTTATCAATGACAAGTAACTTTTGTAACATTGTTTTTTCATTAGTGACTTTAACTAACTATATTTTATTATTCTGTAAGTTTTATATAGTCGTTAGTAACTATGTTATAACATACTTGTAACTATTGCATTAATTACCAGTAATATTTAATATATGCTTCAATAACATGGTAAAATTGAACTAGTATTATAATAACTTACACAAATAACAAGTAATATTATTACAATCCATCAGTAGCTTTCTTACATGTAGAATTAACTTTTTTTAATGACAAGTAACCTTTGTAAAATTGTACCTTCATTAGTGACATATTTTAACTATATTTTATTATTCTGTAATTTTTATATAGTCGTTAGTAACTCTGTTATAACATACTTGTAACTATTCCATAATGACCACTAATATGTAATATATGCTTTAGTAACTTGGAAGAACTGGTATTTTAATAACTTACATAAATAACAAGTAATATTATCACTATCCATCAGTAACTTTTAAAGATGTAGAAGTAACTTTTGATTAATAACAAGTAACTATGGTAACATTGTAACTTCATGAGTTACTTTAGTAAGTTTTATAAGTTCGTTAGTTACTTTTATAACGAGTACTTTAGATAACTGTTGTCAGTATTTTTATTTGATGCATCTGGAATGATGGGTATTTGAATTATTTTTTGAATAAGTTTATTTATGTGTATCTCTGTAGAATTTGATGAATATGAAAGCTCTAAAGGATTAATGGATGAAGATTCATCTATATCATTTGTAGATCCTGCTGTTATTCCTCGAGAGGGTATTTCATTCGCAACTCTTAAGGATTGTGAATTGTTCTATGAGAAGTATGCCACTGAAATCGGCTTCAATATTTGAAAGAGCAGCACAAAGTATTCTTATGATAGGAAAAGCAAAGTCAGCATAAAGTTTTTGGTCTGAAGGGGAATTAATCCTATCAATTTAGTAAAATTTTCGAGGGAGGTAAAGTTTGTGTAGTCCTACTGCCGTAGGCACCTATAGTCAAGAGACATTAAACTATTAGATTCCACAGACAAGTAGGATGATGCCCTCCCCTATAAGTTAACAAATGGTCTTCCCATGCTTTTCCGTGTGCCAAATCCCATCAAAACAGTGGGCCTCAACTAAATAATATTTCCATCACAAAGATTGCTTCTGACTCTAACATGCAATTCCCGTCTTTGCTTAGTTGGTACCATCTCAGCATGTCATATTTTTCATGTGATTAGGGCATCCCTATCTATGTATTCATTGTCCTTTTCCATTGGTTTCACTTTTTTTACAAGATTTCGTGAAAGTTTCTTAAGGATAATCCAACCAGTTAAGAAAATTCTAGTTTGCCTAACTATTACTCTTGTTATTTTCGCTAGGGATGAGGAGGATTACAAACATAGTCCTGTTTGTATTTGCATTAATCAAATAGAAGATTTGGATGCTATTTTTAGAATGCGGATACGAATTCAAAAATTCAATATTATGATATCTTTAATTTTGACGAATACAAATTTAAATATGAATGGCCGAATTTTAAAGGACATGAATAGGAATGTTAATTTTTTAAAGGACATAAATACAAAAATAAATACATATATTTAATTATGGATGATGCCAATACTAATATGGTACACATACGTATAAGCATGGTAAGCATTCTTTTATTATTTAGTTATTTCTTTAAATTTTTATTTTATTATTTAGTTACTTTTATGTTATTAAAATATTTAATATACTTTTTTTGTATATGAAAAATAATTGTGAACATAAAATGCTTATAGCTTTTAAGTAAATCAGGACATGTTTAACATTCATAAATTAGTTCGTATTCATTTATCAAATATCTGTATCTGAATTGTCATTATTCATTTTGTATTCTATTCATATTTTGATGATGTGATTATGCATTTTATATTTTCATGTGATATTCGTATCCGGATTTTAAAAGGATATAATAACACCTATATTCGCATATGTATCCGATCATTTCCATCAATAATCGCTGCTCAAGAATAGTTAAGGAAAGTTTTTCTCGGAATAAGTTATCTCATAATAATGCAATCATGCTGCAACAAAATGAGTTTATGGAGATGTGTTTTTTTTGGAATCCGTTGTAATACAAGTTGTTTCTTTTAAATGTATAACAACATGTATCATATATGGTGAATGGATGACATATTTGTTGTAGAAAATTTTGATGAAGAAAGCAATAGACAACGATTCGCTAATGAACTATCCATGGTGAAATGGCAATGATCTTCATTCATCATTAATTTCAAGTATTAAAAATCATTTGCTAAAGGATAAAATTTATTATTATATATTTCATAACAGACTATATAGCGACGAAGTTTATTGGTTGTAGTGACATTAGATGGCCATTATCCCTGAAGTCGGGATTATTGGCTTGGGAGAGCTATATATCAAAAGACATGTTTGGATGTAGATATTTCGTCAAAACGATGTGAGCATTTCTTTCGACCTAAATCATGACATTTATAAAGATATCAATGATCTTTTTCGAACAATTTGCATCATTTTAAAAATATGAAGGAAAATATGTATTTCTATTTTTTTATAATTTATTAATGTTCTAAAATAAATAATAACAATTGTGTTCTAATAATTTTTTATTTTTTTGTGAGTCTTTATTTATTTCCTGTGTATGGATAAATTAGTTAAATAAACTCTAATTTACTAATCTTTATTTTTTGGTAATCTAAGAAAAAATACTTTTGAGATAAAAATTTAATACTAAAAGATGGGATTTTTACCTGGCAGACCCTATAATCTTTGTCAATTACCTCTACGACCTTTGAAACATCATAATTCCTACCTCACCCCCGTAAACTTGCTCTGTCTTACCCCATGAACCCTATTCTTAAATTGACACATCTATAGTTAACTTCCTTGGGTTAAAAATGGGTTAATCTAACCAATCCACGATCGGACGACTAGAATTAACCAAGAGAAGAAAAACAGTCATCCTCCTCTAACAGCTTCCCCTCCCACGAAGCTCAACCTGGACTTGAGGAGGTGCGGGGGCAATGCTCGACCTCGCAGGAAGGCGCGGGCTTCAACCGTCCGGGGGATGGCGGGAGGGAGGGCCTTCGTAGGGGAGATGCGGGTGGCGGGAGGGGGGGCTCACAGGTGATAGTCACAAATTATCGAGGGTCTAAATGCGTCGCTGTGGCGACCCACAATAAAATGCGATTAATCAACAGTGAACCCACAATCAAATATCAATCAATGAAAAATAAGTGTGGAGTCAAATTTATTTTTAACTCTACATAAAAGATGTATAGGTGCAAGTATGTAGAGAGTTCGAACACAGGGAACAAGCAGGGTAGTTCAAGCAAAAATGCTAAGTGTGTGTGTGATGTGTGGAGTGTCTACACTAAGCAAACAAGCAAATGAATTTTTGTGGGTTTTTAATTTTTATTTTTTTTTGTTATTTAATTTTTAATTTTGTATTTTGATTTTTGATTTTTTTTATTTTTATATTTTATATTTTTTTATTTCTTTTTCAATATTGGAGAATAAAGACAATATAATAAAAGGCAAGCTAAAATATTTATAAAATGGTGCAAAAATAACCAAAAATTCAGGAATAAAATATTTTTGATATTTTTATGATTTTCTAATGTTTTTGTGATTTTTGGGGATTTTTCAAGGTGTTTTTGGTCTTTTTAATTACTGAAATAAGACAAAACAGTGGAAATAAGGCTGACTGTGAATAAGATGCAATTTAAAAATAGCAACCAGTACTCAAAATGTTTCACACTATTTTTCTAATGAAAAGAACAAAATAAGTGACAAATAGGAACTGAGTTTGTATTTTTTTGATTTTTCTACTATTTTATAATTTTTTGAAGTTTTTGATTGTTTTTAAATTTTTAGTGTTTTTCTTTTGAGATTTTTAATGATTTTTGGACTGACACTAAAATAGAATAAAATAGACACTAGGTGAATTTTTTGGAATTTTTGGAGGTGTTTTAATATTTTTTTTGGTATTTTCTAAACTAGACAGTGCACAAAAAGCAAGTTTTTGATTTTTAATAAATATAAAAATAAAATAAAATCAAAAACTAAAATGACAGCGTGGAAGAACAAGTGTCCAGGGGCTTAAGTTCAAAATTTGAGAATTTTTAGAGTTAGAATGATGCTCCAAATAATTAGATCAAGCAAGCACAAATGCAAAGCCTGGCAGGGGTATTTATGCAAATATGCAAAATCCCATGGGCTCTTCTGCAGTTTTCACGCAAAAATTTGAACTGAAATAGAATATTTCTGGGCCAGACAATAAAACCAATAACCGTAGGGGTTCTTCTGTAAAATATCCACCCACGCACGTGCAAAGCACGCGCCTGGGGAGGACTTAAAAGCTATTATCCAAAACTAGGGGACTGGATTTGCAAAACATACAAAATATTTTAAGCTGCTGATGAAAGTTTATAGACTAAAAGTACAAATACTAAACACCCCGGGAGGCCCTTGCAAAATCGCCAAGTCACGTGCAGCGCACGCGCCCAGCGGGGGACCTATACGTAATAATCGGAAGTACGGGGAGTCTTGCTGAAAATATTACAAAGATTTTACGCCTTCAGCTGAAAGTTTAAGCCCTTAGAAGTAAATACAAAATATGCGAGGGTATATAGCAAAATTACCCTCGCAGAGGCGCTGATGGACGGCAGATGCAAGCTCACTAATGCCACGTGTCGCGGCCTGATCTCACGATGACGGTTCGCGCCCACGGCCGCGATTAGATCTGGCGGGATGATCGGACGGCTGGGAGAATGCTCTATCCAAGGGCAGTTGTGCGTTCCGGAGACTCTCGTTGATCGGACGGTGGAGGGCCACGCTGGAAGAACACGGAGGACCTCTCGCCGGAGCGAGCTTCCTCCGAGAAGATCTCCGTCCTCCGTCACCCGTTGAAGCCCAGATTGTCCAGAAACGCTCCTGGTTGGTTTCTCTGTCGACCGGAGGAGGCAAAAAGAGCGGGGAAGCTCCGTAGGCCCACCGCCACGTCGAAGACGAGGAGACGGGTCCACGATGCTCCGACCGCTCGCAAAATCCTCTGCAGCACCGGGTCTCGTTTCGCGTACCTGCAAAAAGGTTAGGGAGGACTCGGGCAAAATGCCGAGCACCTCCAGGTGGCAAAAAATGGTGGGAACGATGAGCGTTGATGGCTCGCCGGAGCAAACTCCGGTGAGAGAATGGATGGGACGATTTTGTGGGCGAAAGGCTCAATAGAGTGCGGTAAATCGGAGCTAAAAGTACCAAAAAATCAAAGCAACCAAAAGAACAAAAGAAAACATACCTCAGAGCAAAGAGCTCGAGATTGAACCTCGACGGCCGCAAAGACCGGAGGTGGGTTGGAACGCGGCCGGCAAGCTCAGCTAGGCACCTCGACGCGGTGGAGGACCAGCCCTCTGTCACCGGGGGTCCAGCCACGCGCCCTCGGAGGTCAACAGCTCTCCAGAAACCGGTTCAAAGGAAGAAGGGAAGGAATAGGGCCGGTTTTGAAACTTGGTTGAGAGGGCTCGCAAATCGAGCTGCATCGAGTGACGTGTTGATCCCCTGCTCGAGATAATCACTGGGCGAGCTAGAGGGATTGTAGGTGGACAACTCTCGTGAAGACTTCGATCAGATTTGGTGAAAGATGCGGCCCCCAAAAATTGTTGAAGATGAGTCAAAATCAGTCTGACATGCAGCAGAGAGAAGGTCAGACAGTTGACCAGAGTCAACTGTCCAAGCCCTCTGATTGGTCCACGTGGACCAACCAGAAAAACCCTCTGGAAAAAGATTTAGAAATTAATTAAAAAATAGTAAATGATTTTATTAATTTATGATTATAAAATAAAAAATGTTTGTTATTTAATAAATTATTTTATGGTGATTTTTATTTATTTTTATGAGACATATTTTTACAAGTTTGCATTTATGCCCTTATAGGTATCTATATCTATGTATTTGAGTATTTTATTTTTATTTGTGGATCTTTAATTTATTTATTTTTAATTCTTATTTTATAAAATTATAAAATACTTTTATCTACACAAATGTATTTTTATTTTATTTTTCTGATTTATTTTGTATATTTAATAAAATACAAACATGTTTTGTATAGGGATAGCTTCATGTATTATACCTATATATTATAATATATACAAGTATTTTTGTTTGTATTTTATTTATGTTTTTATTCTGATTTTAATATATATAATTATTATAAGTATTATTTACAACATTATAAAAATATAAAATTCTAAAAATAATAAATAAATAATAAATTGAATATTTTAATATGTACAAGTATACAATGGGGGTTCAAAAGTCAACTTTCAAACCGTAGCTCCGCCAAATGCGAAACCACCACCATTGGATAGATTATTTTCTTCTATATACAATTAAAGGTGAGTACGCTGCATTTGGAGTTTTTATTTGTGAGATATGGGTCTGGGAAGTTGGCATTCTGGAACTTTATTCAGACCATAACTTTTTATCTGAACATTCTTTTTCAGTGAAATCAATTTTGTATTTTTCTTTATTAATTTATCTACAACTTTCATGTACAAAGTTTCTTTATTTGATGTATAAAAAGTGGAACCAAAAATAGGTCCCAAAATGAATAAAGAATGAATATAATGTATAGCTATTTTATCTGTATTTCTGACCTTATCTCCCCCTACTTTATTACTTGTCGACCTATTCATCAAGATGCCTAGGTCTCGGGGTTTCGGGTCATAAAATATTTACAAAATTTTATTCTTTTTCTTTTCTTTTCTTTATTCTATTATTTTGGTTTTAAAAACCGCATTTTATACAATATTTATACACATATGCATGAATGCTAAAATGCCTATATTAAGTCTATTTACACGCATTTACTAGGGTTTTTAAGGCCAAAATGATAGAATAAAGATGATGAAACGTGGATTCATCAACAGGCAGGGGAGGCACGGGGTCTTTCGCAGGGGAGGCGCGAGCTTCAACCGTCGAGGGGTGGCGGGAGGGAGGGCCTTCGTAGGGGAGGTGCGGGTGGAGGGGGGCTCGCAGGCAGGGGAGGCATGGCGGAGTCGTGTGTGTGTGTGTGTGTGAGAGAGAGAGAGAGAGGGGAGGGGGGCCTCGCTCGTGATGAATATGCGATTCATCACTTCAAAAGTCAAAAATAGAGCCTTGTTCCCGAGCAAATAGAGGCATATTTCCCTTTATATTGCATAAATAACATTCATGCATACATCCATAATTCATACATTTTAGCAGTCCATTTACATTTAAATAAGAAGCCAAAAATCCCTTGTAAAATACCCATTCACTAAAATAACCTCTTCTCTATAATATGTACTCCTTAGTTAATAATATAGGGAAGAATGCCAAAAATCCCCCTTATAAATTAGTCAATAAAGCCCTAGAACCCCTGTACACTAAAATGCACATAAAGCCCTCATACAAACTCCGAATTAGGTCTACTTACTCTTAGAATACTACACATTAAAAGACCTTTAAAATGAGACTAATTTCATTGAATTTGGAGCTCGTATGAGAAAGTTGGGTTTTTGGGCCACTTTGTATACTACATAGGTGTATAATTGTATCTTAGTATTTATGTATCATATTTTACCTCATCTCCGTCTTTGGTCAACAGGAAACTTGTAGATCTCATCGAGATCTACAACTTTCATGTTTTGAGTTTTTCCAAATTCGGCCCCCTCTTCTCTCTACACGTATATCTTGTTCCAGCCACTCACAGCAGGCCACGTAGCGCCCTCTGGTTGCACCACGCGGCCCGCTTCCCCTTGCCTCATCCGCCTTCCCTCCAACCGTTGGATCCTCTTACAGATCCAACGGCCCAGCTCTGCCCACGCGCGCCTAAATCCTGGACCATCAGATCATCTCCGGCCTTAATCCACGCCGCACATTAGCGCCCTCACCAGAGCCCTCCACGTGGCGGCATCTACACCGCTTGATCAGGCCCTTGATCTCTCCATCGCAGTCGCCCTTCCGTTGGCGCCCCTCGTCCGCTCGATCATTTCCATCTCCTCATCCAAGCCGCTCGCCCGCGCCTCGCCCATCTCTCGCCACGTGGCGCGATCACGGCCCATCATCTACGTGCCTTGATCTAATCACACACGTCCCCTTCTGCTTCGATCACCACCGTTGGATCACAAGATCCAACGGTGGAGACCTCGTCTCCTACCTCTGGGCGCCCCTCTCTCCCACGTTCCTTGCCTTGCGGGAGGGGCACCCCCTTTCTATTTCCGACTGCACGTCAGCCACCCTCTCCGACCGCTAACACCCGCACGATGGAGACCACTCCTCCCTCACCCTCGCCAACTCCCTCGCTTCCCACGACCTCCACCATAGAAGCCCCACGT